>CM077231.1:10303667-11033667 GCA_039654775.1 Spinibarbus caldwelli
GACGCACTTCCACTCCACCCTCCTTCCGTCGTTTCTAAAAGCTGTTACCCGAATCTCACAGGTCTCCATTCATTACAAGGTGAGTGCGCGGCTGACAGAAAACGCCGCTGCCTTGGCAACCAACAGACATGGCGCGTTTTCATCGTACATGAGGGAATGTTTATAATGATCCTTGTGACCTGACTGGAATTACATACTTCCTATGTTATTATTTAAAACAAACCCACTTACTGAATAAGTGTAGGACAAATATGGTATAGAGGAGTAAATAACACGGTGTAAATATTAAAAATACTAAACAAATATGGAAGAATAGAGGAGGAGGATAAACAATAGAGGGAAACATCTGAATCCCCATGTCAAACACAATTTGCTTTGAGCGAATTGAAGCATATGCACATGACTGACAGACTCTGATGGAAAACCAACTTTGCCCATCAGCTAGTGCGTTGCATATTATAATTTTGTTTGTGTTCATTGCCTTCCTGCAGGTTGTAAGACTAATTAGACTTTTAGAGCCAATTATACACTAGCTGATGCCAATGAAACATTTCTGTTTTCTTGTCTGCCCTCCTCTCTCTCGGTGCTCAGAGAGTTGCTGATCATCACATTGATGGACGCAATATTAATCAAGTATTTACCGAAAGGCTTTCAAGATGTGTGCGCCTCAGAGAATGATAATATGATGAAAGCTGCTTTGATGTCAGGAGATGGTTGATAATTTACCTGGGGGTGGAGAGAGGGGGGAACCATTAAAATCCTGACAGAGAGGTATTTTAAAGATTCATATTTCTCACCTATGCTGAAACCTGTCAAGAACATGTCCGGTTCATATTTCAACCCAAAATCAAAAGAAAGAAAAATAGAAATTGTGCTTTTGCAGTTTATTCTCATTACCGTAATGCAACAACAACAACAACAAAAAAAATCATTTTCATTACTGTAATGCAAATAATAATAAAAAACATTTAATTCTCATTACCGTAATGCACATAAAGCAGTATTATTTACATTGTGACCATGATTCATAAATCATGTTAGTATTTGTTAATCTCATTATCATTACCATAATGCTAAAAATATTTCATTCACATTTCCACAATGCAAATAAAAATATATTTCCTAAATTGTATTTATAAAATGTTAGCATTTGTATATTATTACTGTAATGCAAAGAAAAATGTCTAATTCTCATTACCATAATGCATATAAAGTAATAATACATTACCTAAAATTGTAAAGTAGTTGTACAACTTGGTGTCATTACCATAATACAAGTAAAAAACAATATATCATTATAAAAATTATGTTAATATGTGTTTATAAACAATAAAATCTTTGTATTAAAGCATTTGTACTGTAATACAGCCAAAAATAGTAAATACCATAAACCATAAACTCATTACTGTAATAAGAAAAGGAAGGGTAAATGTGCTTAATTATCATGAAATGTCACAATGCAAAAATCTTAAAGGTCCTCAAAAAGGCCCTTTTTTATTGGAAAAATTATTTCCTCCTAATTTTGCGGTTTTATGTTTTCGTGAGATTCACCCACCTGCATCGTCATTCAGCCAAACACGCAAATATGCAATTATCTCTTTCAGACAGTTACACAATATTTACCATATACCAAACCTGACTTGCTGACCATGTTTGGCAAACGGCATGAACAAAGACATCAAGGTGCTCTGGTTCTCTGGAAATGACTAAATGCATGCAAGACATTTTGAGAGAAATATAAATGGGCCTGGAATTATAAATAGACCCTGTCCTGATTTGATCCAACACCTTTTCTCTGATTTAGATAATTAGGCTGTGTGAGTCAAAATGTTGCACTGTCCCTTTGGATGAGCTGTCTGAGTGAAGAGGCATGTAGAGGTGTGTGTGTGTATGTGTGTGTGCATGTATCATATCTGTGTGGGCTCTAATGTGTGAGCTGAGGGAGAGAAAATGGTGTAAAATGAACAACCGCAAACAAGCCAAAAACGCAAAAAGCTTTTTATTTGTAGAGCTCGGAGGATCAAGTGCATTACGTACATGTGTATTTCTTGTTCATGTGTGAGTCCGCGGCCAAACAAATGCGTGTGTATTGCGCCAGCCCACGTGGGTGTGTGCTGTTTTAGTAGGAGCTGAATCGATAACCTGAGGGCAGGGAGTGGAGACGCACAAGGAAATGCAATTCTCTGGTCGCCCACCTCTTCCTGTCCCGCCCCCTCACCAGCAGCCCACAGACCAGCTCGGCCTCTAAAAAACCTGTTTGATTGGGGGAGAGGAAATGAAACCAAACAAACATGTGATGAAATAAATAGACGGAGAGGTGCAAAGTGGCCGTAAATCAAAGAAGGTTTGATGGGAAATGCAGGGTGACAAACACTCTGACACCTTGGCACAACAACACCGCCTTGTTTGCAAACCCTCCTGTATTGCCTAACAATCCCGAATTCATTTCTGATTCACTGCCATTGTTCTGTGCACAATAAGCTAATGTGCTTGAGTCAGCACCCTGAGCCCGTGCCAAACGTCTGCCGTGAATTTCATTTGCGCAATATAACAATGCCGCATCTTTGACCTGATATAGTGCTTCTCATGCATTCAGATTGTGCCAAGATTTGTAAAATGAACCAACTTCCTGTGCTACAAGTACCTTGTGTAAGCCTTTTGAGGAAATCACTAAGTCAGCGGTTCTCAACTAGTGGGTCGTATGTCACGAAAAAATACAAAATGCAACTAATGAGATGATTTTGCATGATTTAACTTTTAAAAGAGAGGAGATGCTTCATATATATGACATTAAATCAACATCAAAATGGCTGTATTATGGTGCAAAGTCATCTAGCCTTATCCAGATGCCAAATAAACAGGGCCTCATAATTGGAAACCATAAACATCATGCAAAATAAAATAAAATGTGACCCCAAAATACATTAAATATGGGATCATGTGTAAATAACACTTATCTTGTTATTTAAGCATTTTCTCATTTTGGCCTAAATCAATTATATATATATATATATATATATATATATATATATATATATATATATATATATATAATTTCAAATCAAAGAAGGTGGTCTTCACTTATTACCGTCCAAGCCAAACATGAATTCCAGCGTGATGCATTTTAATGGTGAAATAGTGCAAGATCTAGATGATCTTGATATAATATATCCATCAATACTGTGCAATGGACCACTAAAGTTCTCTAAGGACATTGCAGTGGCAAAAACACACCAGTAGGGGTCTCCCACTGATCAGCTCACCTCTAGGGCCCGAGAAAAGGACGACGGCCTCTTGAGTAGAGTAGGTGATCCAGCAAAGGACAGCTGTCTAGGGCACGTTTTTCCTGTGACAGGCCCTTCAAACCACCTCGGATACCTCGCATGGTAGCCTTCATTCCGGGAAAGACCGAACAGCTGCCCTCCCCCTCAACCCCCTTCACCATGTACTAGTCATTCCTTCATCTGCCCCCTTTGGACTCACACATGCCCATTCAACCTTCCACCCACTCACAAAGGAATGCTGGGAGAGGGGGGACCGGGAATACCATGCAAAAAGGCTGGAAGAAAAAAGAAAATGACGATACAAGAAAATTAAAGACGGGACCAAAGAGGAGGAAAAAATGCAGAAGAGGGGAAAAGGGAGTTTGAAGTCATGGAACAAACGCTGGAACCCCATTCTGTGCCTCATGCAGCACTCGAGCTTGTTTTGTCATGCGCCGAAACGGACCCTCAGGTCATGCTGCATACCTTCACAGCGCACACACATGGGCTTTTGTCTGCAGATGGAAAAAGGCATCAGTGCACTCACTATCTGGAAGGAGAGTTCATCGTGAACAATATATGTTCACGAAGGCCGAGCGATATATGCATTCAGAACATTCCTTTGATGTCAAGTGAGTCGTGAATCATTTCAAAACCAAGTATTGTATTACGCCTCGAATGAACGTTTCCAACTTTGTAAACAGAAAATGGCAGAAAATGAGGAGATAGTCCACAATCATAAAAGCACTTCAAACAAAGAAAAATTAAACCACTTTTGCCACTGTGGTAAAGCATTTGTAAGTTGCATCTACTAAGGCAGGGTTACTCAAACTTTTTCAAGCCAAGGACCCCTTTATTAATCCCAGATTGTTCATGCACCCCTAACCCCATACATAATCACACTCACAGTCACCTAAAGCATTGCAAATGACTAATCAAAGTCAATGCAAAGTCACTGCATCATGAATAATCAAAGCCGTCTGCCTACACTGTCAATCAAATTTCCAAAAAGTCCAACATTTCCAAATTTTAAAATGTTTTTTCATTCACTCACTACACAATCTTGTCACTTACCCTACTTTTTTTTTTTTGCTTGAAACTAAAAGTTTCTAGTTTCATTACTAAAATTAATAAAGCAATTCTTCTCAGGACTGACCGGTTTGGTTAAAGGCTTAAAACTCTTTAATTGAACTATTTTTTAAATGTGCAGAAAAAAAAAAATGAATGGGAAAAATACTTTCGGAACACAGGCGGCAGAAAGAGAGTCGTGAGATTCAAGCACAGTGCATCGTTATTCATGCAAAAATGACTTTAAAAATAGCATAAGATATTAAGATTTGTGAACATTTGTATATTTCCTTCTCCCACTTGGAGTTTTTTTTTTTTTTTTTTTTTTTTCCAAGCATAAACCTCACTAAATATTATTCTCTAACAGCTATTTTTGCAGCCTTGTTATTGCAATGATTGAAATTCAGTTCTCATTGACATGCAGTACAACCTCAAAGCTCAAGGAAATCTGGGAATGTCTGTAATAATTTGTGTTCTGCTGGCGCTGGGTGTGAATGATTTTCCGTCAAGAAATACTAAGGAATGGCCATATTTGGTATGCAAGGCTGGTGATTTCCAAACGGGATGCACAGAACCTTGAACACGAACACACACACTTAACTAACCTACACACAGTTGGGCATGCGGTATAAGGGTTCAGCGCTGTGTGGTAGTCATTTGAACTCAGTCCACACAAGCCAGGGCAGGTGGTGTTGACAGAGGACATAATGACCCCTCTTTAGGCACAGGTGGCCTAGAGCAAGGCCTCTCCTCTCTGAGGTATCCTACAAAACAGAGGTGGAACATGCAGGCATTACTATTTCAAGCGAAGTACAGACCGCTCTAGGACGTTCCATACTGCCAGTAATCCATGTGGTAGCCCACCAAAATTTTGTCCCCACATTCCTGCCTGTGAGTCAGTCAACATATAATTTAGCTCTATAAGTCAGCAATGAGCAATCAACCAAAAGATTCAGTCATTATTTAATCACCCTCTTGTCGTTCCAAACCCATATGCTGTTATTGTTTCCCCGTGGAACACAAAAGAAAAAATTTAAAGGAATCTTTAAAAAAACAAAAAAAACAAGTAGCTTTCTAGTAGCTATTCCCTGTCAGCACTCCTATAGCTAGTCGCACGTCTTTTTAATGGAACATCGAACTTTGTTAAACTTTGTTGCACCGCTAATGGTCTCTGTCCCTCATGTAGCTACAAATCGCTATCTGTCATTAAAATTTAATTGTGATATAGGTTGTTTGATGCAAATCTTTGTCAGTGTGAACACCTCTTAATGGCAAAGAGTCAAGAACCTTTAGCATTGTAACATCTTTAGCTATACACATTTAAAGAACCTTTAGCATTTTAACATCTTTAACACAAGACATATAAAGAACATTTAGCAATTTAGCATCTTTAACACATGACATCTAAAGAACCTTTAGCATTTTTAGCATCTTTAACAAAACACCAAAAAAACCTTTAACGTTTTAATATTTAGCACAAGACATCAAAAGAACCTTCAACATTTTAGCATCTTTAACAGAAGAAATGTAAAGAACCTTTAGCAGTTTAACATGTTTAACACAAGGCATGTAAAGAACCTTTAGCATTTTAGCATCTTTAACAGAAGAAATGTAAAGAACCTTTAGCAGTTTAACATGTTTAACACAAGGCATGTAAAGAACCTTTAGCATTTTAGCATCTTTAACAAAACACACCAAAAGAACCTTTAGCATTCCAGCATCTTTAGCACAAGACACTAAAAGAAAAGAACCTTTTGTATTTTAGCAATTTAGGGTGATGTAGACCTAAGCGCATCCAAAATCTTGTTTCACAGTTGTAGTTATATTTGAAATTCAAATGTCCACCCAAAAAATCTGAGATTCATACTTGGAAATAAACCAAATTTATAATTCTGCATTATTTCTAGGTCACTAATCAAGTAAGCAAAATTAGGACACATACAGTAAACTTCTAACTTAACTGCCATGCTGTTAACTATGTTAATGTTCATTCGTTTGGTTAAGTGCACTAATATCGGAGCAAGTGTAAGTTCACTGTCTTCTGTATCCTTATCGTCATCCTTCTCTCTGCCAAGTTGGATTTTAACGGCTGCTTTAATACGACATAACGATGAGTCAAAGCTAAGCTGGCAAAACACACGCTGAGCCCTTGATTAACATCAAGCACATAAATCCATGTTTTGAGAGAGCCTATTTTTCCCACTCACTTCATGCCTACTCAAACCGAAAGTGCCTTTAAGGACTGTACGCGTCTCTTTGGCGGAGGCCGGACGCCTCAGCCAGACGCTGGCTTTCAAAAAACAGGCGACGCCGGTTAACGAGGGGAGAGAGAGGGAGCAGCGCTCCGTTTAGAGCGGAGAGCGCTGGGTGTAGGCGGGATGGTGGTGCATGGGCGTTTCTGCGCAAAGGGCAACGTCTGTGCGGAGCCGATTCAGCGGCCCTGAGCCTTGTCACCTTTGAGCCGGACGCTCACTGTGGCTGCCTCCCACTCCCCATTCGCAACCCCCCTGTTTTCACACTCTAACTTGGGCGCTGAATGTGTGTCTGTACTTAACCGCCCCCGGAGAGGCTGCTGGAATCAGTATGTGTGTCTGGCTGGGCGAGAGAAAACTGTACGGTTTAAACGTCTGATTGAACTCGAGGCACTTACAATTGCTGTAATTGTTGGTGCATTTTAGCTTTAGGCCGCTTACACACTAGACTTTGTTGGTTTTTAAGCACCCAAGGTTTGACTCATCTGAACCCTGCTATGGTTTGCAATTGATTTGAACGTGATTCGCACAAACTTGTCGAAATGATGACGTACAATATTCACCATCCCAATCTCACAGTCAACCGTATTATACTATAAAACACTCTCAAAGCCGCTTCTATCTGCATAATTTGCCTTTGGAGACCAGCTTGCAATCTTTCTTGTCGCCACAAATTTGCAGTGTAAAGTTTTGGTGGTAAATCAAACAGCACAATACTTCAATACCACTACTCTAACAGCGATATTCATGCTGTTATGCTGACATATCACAGTTTGGACTGTAATATGAAAAGAGGTCTGCGGGGGAAGAGGGAGTAAGGTGGAACTGAGCGCTTGTTCGGACCAACCAACTGAACCAAGTGTGAAACTCTCACGTGTGTACAGCGTGTGGTTACACACTTGAGAAGGTCACGACGTGGTTTCTGCATATTTAAAGGTGGCCCAATGACCTTCTATTATAAAGTTTTTGGTTCCCCAAATCAATTTTGCTGAAATATGATATTCCAATGGCAGGTTTTACAGAAAAACGAGTTTGGGAAACATTGCACAATGGGAAGCAACCAAGAGCCAGGAGCAGCTAGAACTCTACGACCTTTTTTTTCTGAGCGTGAATTATGCAACAGGTCTGCAGACAATGACATTTGAATGTGCTGACTGTCTTGGAGGCAGCACGCACGTGTATGTGATGGAAAAAGATGACCTTCTCGATAGGGGTTCGAGACGTTCTGCAATCCTGCTAGCTGCCAAAACTTGTCTATTTAAGCATCTTAATTAGTCACAAATGTCTTAAAAAGTAAAACCTGCTCTTTTGAAAGTCTGTTATCACTCAGAACTTTACAAAAAAACAACCAAACGCAGACGCTCTGAGTGACTTACCGTGAACAAACAAAAAGAATAAAGTAAGCTCCAAAATGTCATTTTACAAAGGCTGCTATTGTGTTGTGCACTCAGAAAGTCAAAGTCTCCTTTCTATCTTTAACTGCCTGACTTTAATTTCCAAGTTTGAAACCTTAAATGGGAAAATAGCAGTAAAAAGGAATTTTTGCATGCTTGAATGTCATTCTTGAACTTGGTGAGTGCGCACTTTCAGTACGACGTCCGTGTAAACACGGCACGTCAGCGTAGAAGAATGCAGGGGGTGCACGAGGCCCTGGGGACGAGGCCATGGGGCAAAGGAGTAGGAGGAAGTCTGTCAAACAGAAGAGGGGGTGTAGTGCCTGTGGGCAGAAAGAGAGAGCGAAGGGGGAGGAACGCAGAGGAGTGAAGAGGTAGCCTCGAAAGAAAGAAAGAAATGAGAGAAAGAAAAGAATCCAAGTGAAGGCTGAGGAAGAGGCTCTAAACTTCAAAAGCCAGGAGAGCCGCTTTAATTATTCAGTTGCGGTGCCCTGCTGAAAACAATTAAAGGAGACCTTCAGCAGATCCCGGGTCAAGCCCTTTGCTGGCCATGATGCAGGAGCTTGGGAAATGCAGGCCAACATCCTGCAAAAGTACATGACCTTGTACAAGAAACCGCCTCTTGGTCCATTCCAGATGCACTGGTTTAGACCTTACGGACAAATAGTGAACTCTTCATGGGCAGGTCAGAATCATGAACTTTGACAGTCAAGATTCTGTGCCAATTTTCGAATATGAAGGCTACTCAGTTCCCTTGGCCTGGAATATTACAGTGTCTAATATTAGCTAGAACTAACTAGAACACAAAGCTTACTTCATTTTTGACACAAATACGTACTGTACACTTACAGCCAATCACATTGGCTTTCAAAGTATACTCCATTTAATAGTATATACAAACACAGGCACTTAGAAAGTTTTATTCTTGTCCAGTTTGCGCTATTTCTCTTGAGAAGTTATGATCACTGCTGTGTGAACCTCTTAACCTCTTCACGCAAGCGATCGCCAACATGGGCATCTACACTTGTTGCATCTCCAGTAGTTTGTAGTTTTGTCTTCTCAGTTTCTTTTTCGAATTGTGAAAAAACCGGCTGGGCCACCTGTGATTCCACCTTGTTAACCAACTGATTAAAAAATTCAAGGACCAAATGTGAGTTGAGCATATAGAGTATGTATGGCTTGAAAAATATGCGCGTAGTATGCTGAAGATGAAATTTAGACCACATGAACTGTGCGCATACCCTAAAAAAATGAAGTATACTTTGGGCTTAGGGATGCATGATATATTGGTATCGATTCATCATGTTGGCCGATATTTCATATTTAATTGTACATGCTTATTTCACATATTTTTTACATTTGGATTACCTTACATCATCTAACACTGATTTTTATTACATATTTTTTATTTTATTTCAAGTTTTAATTTTAGTTAAATATAACTTAACTAAATATATTTAGACAAAATAGTTTTAATATTGGCCATTTATCGGCTTATCTGTAATTTTAAAATCATAACAGAATCTCAAGTTGAGTTCACAGTCGGGCAGCTGTTTTCCAAACTATGGGAAGTATGATTGGCAGTGGCGAGTTCATAAAAAGAAAAATAGAGCCAGCCATTTTAAAACAGAGCCAGCCAGTTCATAAAAAGAAAATCAGGAAAATGTGAGCGAGGCCTCAAACGTGTAAGAACTGAAAGTGTGCGAAAGGGTCAGCGCGCCCTTGACGGCAACAGATCCGATTGTGCGTTTGTGAGTCATGGGTTGTGAAAGTTGTTGAGCTATAGCATTAGTCATCGTCGGGGAGTGAACGTGATCGGGGATGAACTTAGAAGGAAAGAAACTCATTCACCTTTCCTTCTGTGGTCCCGTGACAGGAAGATGTGAGGGGAGTTTTGCAACAGTTAAATAGGAAATCAAAACAAAGGCTTAAAGGAAAAGTTCACCTAAAAATGAAAATTCTGTCTTCTCAGAATCATTTTTTTGGACATGAAGGTGAATACATAATAACATAATTTTAACTTTGGGTCAATTATCTCTTTAAGTAGGTGGTGTAGGTGGTCTCATCCATGTGTGTTTTCATGTCCATTACGTGTTCTTTCAGGACAGGCACACTTTGTTTATGAGTATCTTACTGTGTGAGAGGGTGTAAATGTTTGCGGTCTGTCCAGTCCTGTTCAGGGGGATGACAGGATGTTCATGTGACTGCTGTGTGTGTGTGTGTGGGTGGGTGTTACTCTGTACTGTGTGGGTTATGGGTGTGGGTTGTGATTATAGTCTTCTTGTGCCAAGAACTCACAGCACTTCGGTCTGACACAACAACAACAAACCGAGGCACGGCAGATGCAGGCAGACTGATAGAAACATACCTCACATGCACAGTTTTATTGCCTCATTCATGATAGTTAATATGTTAATGAGTGGTAACTCAAATATGAGACGTGTGTAAGTGATTTGGTGTGGAAAATGCCTGATTGGAGGCGTCCGCCATTGTGAATTTCCCAGATAAAGCATGGCGCACTCCCACACTGAAACACCTTCATTACAACATATACCAGGAAGTATTTGACTGTTCATATATAATGTAAACACTGCATGAGAGACTCTTACTTTATCATTATCGTGAATCAGCTGTCTAGATTCAGTCTTTTGCTTTAACTTATAGCCGATGACTGAGTGAAAACATAGGCTCTGTTCGAAAACTTTGTGAGCTGTTTTGCTGTCTACTGCTTACTTAGGCATCCTAACTGAGAGTGATTTTGGTTGTAGTGAGTGAGTTGGAATGCTCTATACAATGTAAATAGCGCTCTGCATGAGAGTCAACTAACATTGGAAGTTAGCATGTTGCTAAGCTAATAACACAATAATCGAATAAGTAGGCCCAGACAGAAAGTGTAAATATATTTCCTAGGCTAATTCTTGTGGAAAATCTGCAGAATGGATTTTAAAATGATTATTATTTGTAGTTGATAGCATTAATCAAAATTTTGATTTATTAAGTGAGTATACATATATAGAATTGGTCAGAACTGGTTTGAGTGGTTTGTAGCCAAAGGCATAAATTAAACTATGTAAATGTGATTAATGCTTTCAGTTAGAAATAGTTTATGTATGTAGTACTTTTAATTAATATTTTAAATAAAATTTGATTTTCATGCTACATAATGTTAATGTGAGTGTAGTAGTTTCACTTAATATATTAAGTAAATTTTATTAATGCTTTTGAATACAATTAACAGTGTAGTACTCTCAATTAATAGTGTATACTAAATAAATTGCATTTTATTACTTTTAGCTATTAATAATAGTGATGTAATCTCATTTATTTTTAAATAAACAAATAAAATAAGAGTAAAAATTAGAGTCTAATACTTTCACTTAATATATTAATTAAACAAATCTGTTAAATGATTTCAATACAAGTAAGTGTAGTACTGCCACTTAAATTTCATTATTTTTGCTGCAAACAAGTAAAGGAGTGAAGTCCAACTTCTAATAAATTAGGTAAATTAAATAAAAATGACAACATTAGGAGTACTATGCTTACACAAATATTGTGTAAAATAGTTACTTTTAATTTGCTTGAACTTTTTTTTTTTCTCTCTACTAATGATTAATTTGTTTGCATTGTCTTAAACTTTTTTTTTTTTTTTTTCCCCAATAAGCATGCCACAGTGCAAACTGGGATTGACTATTCCGCAAAGGACACGTGATGCTGCCTGAATCTTTGACCAAAAGAGGTTATGTTAAAAGACTGGTGCCTTAAATGTCTGTCTAGGCATGCAGCTCAATTTTGTAACAGAGCTAATGTGTGTCGCAAGTACGTGTTTATTGTTTAGACAGACTACTCAACAAGCTTGCATATCATCATTTGCAGCGTGTCCTGTTGCCTGTGAAAGAGCCATTACGTCGACAGGTGTCAAAGGACAAATGCAACCACACCTACCGAAGTCTATTTCTGTCCATAAACACGGCTGTATTTGGAGCTGTGGGGCATAAACAAACATCCCAAAGGTCCTGTATTGACCTCAATGAAGGCTTGTTTCAGCAGTAAATTGCTTTTTCCTTAGTGTCGTCAAAGAATTGTTGGCGTCTCGCTTTATTAAAGTCACTAGTTCATCATACGGAATATGTCTCTGCATGCATGTGTATATTTTGAGCATAATTTGCCACCCTTTGAGAATTCACCATCACGTAACAGCTGGCTGAATGAATTCCATGCAGTTCACGCTCTATTTTTTACATCTATTTCCAAACTGTTCTGGATTCAGCGTGTCCCTGTGGGGAAGTGTTACTGGAAAAGATGCTTGGTCATGATAGGACTTGCTGTAAGGGGCATGAGAAGGCCAATTCCTTGGGTTTGGTCATCATAGGGTAGATATTGAGAGGAACATGTTCTTCCTTTGAGTCACATCAACAGCAGTGTGGTCTGAATGCAGTGCCATACTTTCTGATTGAGTCGCTGTTCTGTTTCCTGCTTCCCATGTTCTTTGCATGTCGAGCATGCTGTGACATGCTCACCCCGAATGCGTTAACACCTTGGAAAGACATGGAAAAAAAACAATGCTGATTAGTTTCCCAGAAATTTACTTGGAATATGATGTCATTGTAACTGAAGGTACAATTATGTACTTACTTTGGTTTCCTTGTCCCAAGATTTAGACAAACATATTTTTTTCCACATTTTTTTACGTCATTGGTTGTCTCAGTTTCGCAAGCTTAGCTTAGCCCAATTGGCAATTATTTTGACAGGTCTGGTTTTGTTTTTTTGGGAAGACACAACTTTCCTCAACTCTCCGTGAAGTCCGGGATTGCACAGTTTCCTTTCTGCTGCGGTTGACACTCTTTTTATGGAAAAAGCTGCAGCTCAGCGGATTCTCTCAACCTTGAAACGGCAATTAGCCACAGATCAGTAGATTAATTAGAGGTCTCCAAGAATGAATAATGGTGAGAGTTCGCAGCAACATTCTACGTGCTACGTCTAACGGTGTTAGTCCACTCGCCTTTCACCAAGATCGTCCAAAACCACAAGAGACTCTAGTAGTAACAGAAGCAGGACACTGATCCTTAGCCAAAGCCAATAACCTTGGATTGGCATGATTCATCTAGATGCATCATGGGAGTTACTCACTGCTCAATATAAACAGTGATTCTCTTTAACATACAAAACAATGCAACTTCAGGATTGTAAAAGTCAAAAATTATGTTGATTTATATATTGTGTCCATGTGTGTTTTGTTCCTGAGTAATAGACCAGTCGCTGTAAAAAAATGAATGTGATTTTAATGGTAAAAGACTGTAAAAATGCCACAGTAAAAACCTGTTAATTGGTTAACGGTAAGTTCCACCATTATATATGGTGAAAAACTGTATTGTACATTTCATGTCATTTTACTGTAAAATACAGTTTTTGGAAGTTACAAAGAACATATAATTTACAGTTAAAAACCGTAAATTGACATTCCCAGAATTCCCTGCCTTACATGTCACATTTGATGTTTTTTCATTGAAATAACTGTTTCTTCTTAATTTTTCTTATCAGTTATGTTCATTAGGGTTGTATGTTACATCTAATGTTGTTAAATTAATGTTTATTACATTTTTTCAGTATCATGTGTGTTACCATGATGGTGTGTAGTATTTGTGTGAATGACACAGCACACCTCCTATATAAGCTAGTATTTTCCTTCTCAGCTTGTGGAAAAGCTGCTTGTGATGAGCTTTGGTTCATCATGTGACTTTCTCATCACCACTTGCTTTTGGTGGTTATCAAAGTGTTACAAAAGTGCTAAACAGATTTCAGTACTTAAATAGTTTGGTATATTATCATAATATCATTTAATGAAATATGTTTTTTAAATGAAAATTTAAGTCAAATCTGTAAAACCTAAAATGTTGCTACATTATTTTTTAAGGTAAAAAAAAAAAAAAAAAAAAACTGGCAGCTGTGGTTGCCAGAAATATACTGTAAAACAATACGGTAGAACATTTTTTACAGTGTAGGCCAGTGAATCTCAGACCTGGTTCTCAAACAAATGACGGGTAAGAACCAGATATTTTTAGTGAATCAAAAACACACAGTGTAGTCCGATTCTTAAACACATGGCTTTTTTAAACACGTTTTCTTTTCATGAATCATCCATAAAGACTCACAAACTACAAAGAAACATTAGTTGAAGCCATTTAATGCTTTAATGTCTGCAAAGCCAAGTTTGCAATGCAAATCAAATGTAACAAGATTTTAAAAAGCCATGTAATTGTGAAATAATGGCAAGAAAACATTTTTCGATTCAGTTGTTGATTCAGACCAGTGTTTGATTCAAAACAAATGACTCTTATGAACCAGTTCTTTTGAGTGAATTAAAAATATACAGCGCAACCAGTGTAGTCTGCTTCTTAAACAAATTACTCTTTTGAGCCTGTTCTAATGAGTCATTCACAAAGACTCACAAACTCAGGAGTTACTGTTTGATTCAGTCTGATGGGTGATGGATCCTTCACAAAATCAGATGTGGTCCAAAAAGTCTGAGACCATATTGACAATCTGAGATTTAAATAAAATAAAAGGAATAAAAAAAAAAAAAAAATTCAAACAAAAAATCTAAAAATTAAATGGTGTAATCAAAAGTGAAACCGTATCAAGATCTGAATCATGCCAAAAGCTTTGCGAATCAGAATTTTATCATGAAATCTGTACCGATACTCAGCCCTACGGAGTTGCGTCCCATTTTGGATTTATATAAAACAAAAACATGCAGTCTAGTCAGCTGTCTCCTTCCTCTATAGGTGGGTGGCTCTTGGCCAAAATTAGCGGACAAGGTTTTACGCAAATAGTCAAAAGTCTGGCTTAGCGAAAGTACCAGTGAAAAGTTCCATGGATGCTAGATTAGGGGAAGTAGTGCTTTATGCCGATTTTTGCACATCCCTTTTTTCAAAATGTCTGAGGTTTGACTAGAGAAGGGTGTTTTTTTCTCATGGTCTCCATAAAGGGCAGATCCTCAACATTGTGATGCGTTGCCTAGATGTGACCTTTGAGCCTTTGAGTAGGAAGGAAAGTGGGAGAGCGAGGGATGGAGAAAAGAGGAATTGTTGACAGAGGAAGGACAACAGACTCAGCTTTCCCTCGGCGGATGGAATGATGGCTCAGCAGGATGAGTGGGTGTCAGAGTGGGATTAGAGCATCATCCATTTGTTCTCTTTTGTTTTTCCGCTCACTCTCTATCCTTCCCCCTCTTTTTCCCATATGCCTGTCCTGCTTCGTCTCTCTTAGGGGAATTAGGATTTTCCAAATAAACACAAGTTAACGTTTACGTATGCCAGCGAGATGGAGTAGCACTTCATTAACCTTGCATTGTCTTTCCCTGGATTGCGCAGACAGGCTATTAAACAAGATCGCAGATTCTTCATGTGTCTGCAAATGGAAAACCGAACCTTGCGTTTACAGACTACACAAACACACGTTCAAAACAGTGTAGGATCAAATGGCTTCAACTAATGTTTCTTCGTAGGTGTAAACCAAAGATATAATTCAACTCAAACCATGGACCACAGAACATCGATGTGGTAAAAAAAGGCTGTAATATCATTATGAATGATCTTTTAGGCCGCTCGTTGTTACTGGGATTATGCAATAACGTTCCAGTGGTTTTATCATGAGTCATAATAAAACTACAGCATTCCAGACCAAAGATTTACCACTTCTGAGAACGCTGTCCAAATGGCGTAATAAAGTAGACAAAAATTTACAGATTTTTACAATTTTAAACAGTTAAACAGAAAAGGGAAATTAAGAGATTAGGGAAACTATTTTTTGTTACATTATAATTAACTAATTCATACCATATTTTTTGGTCTGGATTGAAAACTGTTCACTGAAGTCTCATATTTTGCTCTGCCATTCTGACGTAGGTGTCGCGCACAGATTGATATCACTGTTTCCGTGTAATGGGTTGAAGCTCCATTTTTAGACGGTCTATCATGTGTATCGTCCTGCATGGGTGACTCTCTGAGCATGATATCTGACAAATAATGAAACACCCTTGAGAATACTGTAAGGGAAAAGAATTCCACCACAGTTCATATAACTGTATATAACTATTACACCAGAAACTCTATGGCATTGAAAGCAAGTCTACTTAGTATATTGAACTGCTATACAGTCTTGAGTCTCAAATGATCATGTCTTGAAAGTTGAGTTGTTTTCTTGCTATGCCTCAAAATCTGAGACATCAAGAAATTGTATATAATATAATCATGGAAGAATTTTCCTTTTATATCCACTTTTATATAGAAAAATTAAGGATAATGAACTATTTTTTTAAATATTGAATTAAAGGTGACATATCATGAAAATCTGACTTTTCCAGGTTTTTAAGTGTCAGGTCCCCGGTGCATCTACCAACCAAGGAAACGTGAAAAAGATTAACCCAGTAACTTTGTTTTGGTAAGCCTTTTTCTGCAAGTGTCTAAAAAAACGAGCGCGTCTGATCTCGCTCCCCTAGTGATGTTGCAAAGGGATCTCATTATAATATTACCGCCCCTTAATCTGTAAGTTTCCACCCACGGCGCCATCATTTTGATTTCACAAGCGACAACGGTGTACCAGTTCTAAAGCCATGGTGAAAGTTTGAGCAAAGCATGCTAACTGTTCTGTCTTTGGCTGCACAGACGAGCACACAACACTATTTACAGTCGCAGCCTCAGAGGAGACAACAGAGCAGTGGATTTATTGATTTATTTACTGTATATTGCTGTTGCCACACAGATCTAAAATAAGCATGCGATTTATTTCCCAGCTGCTTACCTTCACAGACATAAACGACTGTTTTTGTAACTTAACGTAAATGTTTGTGAATGAGAACAGTACTCACATGCCTGTGACAGCCGCTTTCTCTCCGTGTGCTTCGGATGTGTGCACTCAGAAAACCCTATATTACAAGTTTAAACTAATATGGTTTAAAACGCATTATTTCAGCACGATAAACATGTTAATCAGAACCAAAACAGATGTTTTTAGCAGGTAGGAGCTGTAATGAAGGAGCTCTCTTCTGGAAAAGGGGGTGGGGAGCAGCAGCTCATTTGCATTTAAAGACACATGCTCTAATATAGAGTGTTTCTGCTTCCACTCGTGAATAAATAGGCATTTTCAAAATGATATAATAAATGATCTGTGGGGTATTTTGAGCTGAAACTTCACAGTTACATTCTGGGGACCCCTGAGAATTATATTACATATTATAAAAAGGGGCATAATATGTCACCTTTAAATTAACCACAGTTGGGTCCAAAATGTCTAAGACCACATTGAAAATCTGAGATTTACAGTTTTAAGGCATAATAATAATAATAAGATTATTAAAATGTAAACAAACAAAAACAAAATTAAATAGTAAAATCCCTCAAATATTTGCATTTTGTATCCAAATGTCATAAAGGAGAATTAAATATTATTTAAATACTGAATTATATAAATATATAGTGGGGTCCAAACAGTCTTAAAGGGATGGTTCACCCAAAAATGAAAATTACCCCATGATTTACTCACCCTCAGGCCATCCTAGGTTTGTATTATTTTCTTATTTCAGATGAATGCAATCTTAGTTAAATTAATAAATGAAAGCTTTATAATGGCAGTGAATGGTTGTTGAGATTTTGAGGCCCAAAAAAGTGCATCCATCCATCACAAAAAGTGCTCCACACGGCTCCGGGGGGGGGGGGGGGGGGGGGGGGGGGTAATAAAGGCCTTCTGAAGTGAACTGATGTGTTTGTGTAAGAAAAATATCTTTATAAACCATAATCTCTAGCTTCCGCTAACTGTCGTATGCGTGTTCACGAGAGAGTGATGTTCCAGCGGATGACGTAGGATGTAGGCGTAGCGTAAGCTCCGGTGAGAAGTGACGAACGCAGAAGCACAGAGGAAAGAGCAAAACAAAACATGAATTAGAAGTACAAAACGGGGACTTGTAAAGAAAAATGTCAGAGGATTCCGATATAAGCCAAGAGGAGACTTGTTTTCTTTCGGTGTAAACAAAACTTTCTCGCGAGACTAGCATATTCTGACTTGAGCTGATGTGCCTAAGTCATTCACTGGAAATAAATAAATAAATAAATTCAATTACATATGTTACAATGTTGTCCAAAAAATCTGAAACGTAAATGTTTACTTCCGTGTTTCACTCAAATTGTGTATTCTGTATTTTCAATGAAAGAAACTGTATTAAATTGGAACAAAGAATCATGCAAGTACAAAATATAATATTATACAGTCACTGTAGCACCATTTTCCCCGTTCTGCGTTAATATAAAATCAGTCAGTCATATTTCTCCAGTTGTGTCTTATTTGTCATCAGTCACCATTGGGAACTGGGACACACTAAATTGTTTAATAACAGACTTTTGCTTGTTCTCACGCACATGTCGTGTCGGAGCCGCACACGAGTTGCCCCCGCACCAGTCCTTAGCTCTGAGCGCTCGAGGAGTAAGAAAGCATTGATTTCTTTGCTATCAGTCAAAGAAAAGCCGTTTTCTTGCTGGAAACTAAAACTGAATTATTTATTTCCTCATTCAATTTTTATTGCGCTCTCCTGGTAGAAAAATAATGCTTCCTCATTTAGACGGTGTCTCTCCCCCATTATCCCACTATCTTGCCTCTTTCTGCCGTGGTCTCGCTCTCCAGCTCTCCTCTGGGTGGTTAAATGTGGACAGTGCCTGAGCGTCGGAAGTCATGGAGAGTGACAAAGAGCCACACACGGAGAGGAGAATTAGATCATGTAATCTGAACTACTGGCACTGGTGTAACTATAACTAACTGTATTACACACTGGCCATCTGTAGCTATTACGTTCCAGTGCTTGACATTGTACTAATGTCTAAACAGAAAAGGAAAAATGGCATTTGGAAGAGCAGGTTTATGGCCATAAACAATTATACAACAGTTAGTTCCAGTCCTATAATTTGATTGGCAAAGCAGCGATCCAAGAGTGCTAAATGTATATGAGGAATATTTTGGGTTGAATTCAATCGACAGCATCTGGGGCATGTTGATTACCATAGAAATTTGCAGGAATAATATTGATTTGTCATGGAAAGTCATTACATTTTGATGTAATTTGTTTGGCATTTTGTTCTTTACAAATATATGCAACAAAAAATTATGCTCTATGAAAGATTATTACGAAAGTAGGGTCCAGTGTTATTTTGGTATTATTTATATACAGGAGCAAGTCAATAAATTAGAATGTCATGGAAAAGTTCATTTATTTCAGTAATTCAACTCAAATTGTGAAACGCGTGTATTAAATAAATTCAATGCACACAGACTGAAGTAGTTTAAGTCTTTGGTTCTTTTAATTGTGATGATTTTGGCTCACATTTAACAAAAACCCACCAATCTCAACAAATTAGAATATGGTGACATGCCAATCAGCTAATCAACTGAAAACACCTGCAAAGGTTTCCTGAGCCTTCAAAATGGTCTCTCAGTTTGGTTCACTAGGCTACACAATCATGGGGAAGACTGCTGATCTGACAGTTGTCCAGAAGACAATCATTGACACCCTTCACAAGGAGGGTAAGCCACAAACATTCATTGCCAAAGAAGCTGGCTGTTCACAGAGTGCTGTATCCAAGCATGTTAACAGAAAGTTGAGTGGAAGGAAAAAGTGTGGAAGAAAAAGATGCACAACCAACTGAGAGAACCGCAGCCTTATGAGGATTGTCAAGCAAAATCAATTCAAGAATTTGGGTGAACTTCACAAGGAATGGACTGAGGCTGGGGTCAAGGCATCAAGAGCCACCACACACAGACGTGTCAAGGAATTTGGCTACAGTTGTCGTATTCCTCTTGTTAAGCCACTCCTGAACCACAGACAACGTCAGAGGCGTCTTACCTGGGCTAAGGAGAAGAAGAACTGGACTGTTGCCCAGTGGTCCAAAGTCCTCTTTTCAGATGAGAGCAAGTTTTGTATTTCATTTGGAAACCAAGGTCCTGGAGTCTGGAGCAAGGGTGGAGAAGCTCATAGCCCAAGTTGCTTGAAGTCCAGTGTTAAGTTTCCACAATCTGTGATGATTTGGGGTGCAATGTCATCTGCTGGTGTTGGTCCATTGTGTTTTTTGAAACCAAAGTCACTGCACCCGCTTACCAAGAAATTTTGGAGCAGTTCATGCTTCCTTCTGCTGACCAGCTTTTTAAAGATGCTGATTTCATTTTCCAGCAGGATTTGGCACCTGCCCACACTGCCAAAAGCACCAAAAGTTGGTTAAATGACCATGGTGTTGGTGTGCTTGACTGGCCAGCAAACTCACCAGACCTGAACCCCATAGAGAATCTATGGGGTATTGTCAAGAGGAAAATGAGAAACAAGAGACCAAAAAATGCAGATGAGCTGAAGGCCACTGTCAAAGAAACCTGGGCTTCCATACCACCTCAGCAGTGCCACAAACTGATCACCTCCATGCCACGCTGAATTGAGGCAGTAATTAAAGTAAAAGGAGCCCCTACCAAGTATTGAGTACATATACAGTAAATGAACATACTTTCCAGAAGGCCAACAATTCACTAAAAATGTTTTTTTATTGATCTTATGAAGTATTCTAATTTGTTGAGATGAATTGGTGGGTTTTTGTTAAATGTGAGCCAAAATCATCACAATTAAAAGAACCAAAGACTTAAACTACTTCAGTCTATGTGCATTGAATTTATTTAATACGCGAGTTTCACAATTTGAGTTGAATTACTGAAATAAATGAACTTTTCCACGACATTCTAATTTATTGAGATGCACCTGTACTATTATAGGATTTATTAATATTTTAAATGAGTTTTTATTTTAAGATTCTCAGGTTTTAATTTTAGCTTAGTAAATTTGTTATGTGCTTTTGACATTTTTATTACTGTTTAGATATTTCTATTTCATTTATTCTATTTCAGTTTTAATTTAAATAATTGTAGTACTTTAGTTAGTTTCAAAGGCAACATTTTATTTTTATTTCAGTTTTGTTTACGTTTTTAAAGTTTTCATCTAATATCTAATATTTTATTTAACAAAATGCATGTTAATGATGTCAGTGGAAAAAATTTGCTTACTGACCTTTTCTGTGAAAAGGTTAGTAAGTCATATCCAATTTTACAACTTAGGGCCAGATGTACTAAACAGGGAAAATTAGCATTAGCGCACAATTCCATAAAAGTGCTGATGGGAGGGGAAAATTCTGCGTAATTCTCCATAAATTTTGCGTCTGAAAGGGAAACTCCTACAAATGCATATTCAATAAGGTCAGGCACAAAAATAACTGTCCACGCCTTTTCAGTGCAAATTCTTCACTGTGCGTCTTTAGTAAATCCTGACAGTACTATTTTAACGCCAAAAGACGGTTTGCTCAGGTGCAAGCTGTTAGTAAAACTGGCCCTCAATGGTGTAAAACTTAAACCCTAAAACAACTGTATAAATAATCATTTGAAAATCTTTGGAAGTCAAATAATACACAGGATTTAACAGAAGAATTAAAGTACTTATAGTAAATGTTATTTTATATATTTATGTTATGTTATTTTAGAATCATTGAAATACTATTATAGGTATTTAGAATTAGAATTTTTTTATTTAGTAATTTTTAGTAATTTTCTTTGTATTTTATTTATTTTTTATTAATTTTTTTAGATATTTATTTTTATTAGATGTTTTTTAAGCCTACATTGTTTTTAATAATTGTGGTTTTAGTTTTAGTTATTTTAGTAAGTCAAGTTAAACTAAATAGAAATGAGAAACATTGCTGAAATAAAAAAAGCTTTATAATATTTTATTTTACTTCATTTAATATTATATTATTTCAAATAATGAGAAACATTGGGTTTTTTTATGGTTTTAGTTTTATTTATCTATAACAACAGTGCATTGAACCCGAAATATTCCATATCAACTTTATTTATAGAACTGTCATATAAAACCAATATTACCTGTGGCCGACTCACAGCTGCACTGAAATAAAGCACTACAGCGTGATTGCCAGTGTGATACTGCTTAAACAAAAAGATTTAAATCAGGATGTCAGGTGCCTCTGGGTAGAGGGGGTAGAATAAAAACAGAAAGGCATTGTGGGTGGATGGTGAAGGATACAGAGTGAGAGAGAGAGAGTTCGTCTGCTCACCCCCCTGGTTTAGCCAAAGCTTTCCTGGCGTCCTCTGCATTCAAACCTGGCTACAACAACTGATGGGTGATCACAGCCAGAGCGGCCTCTTTGACCCCCGCAGGTGCTTGGGTGATGTGGTCAGGTGTGCATAACAGCACGAAAATGAAGCAGCTTGATGAGAGAGAGAGAAGGTGGGAATGAAGCAATGGCTGATGGCGACTAAGAAACAGCAGCGGGGCTCTCCAGGCAAGAGATGAAATATTTGCAATTCTGCCTGGTCCCTGGGCTGCAGTCCTACACTCCATTTAAATGGAAATGAGTTTGTCTTTGCTAAGGTGGGGATGGAGAGAGAAAGAGAGAGAGAGAGAGGGAGGGAGGGGAGAAGGGGAATGAGATCAGAGATGGTCACTGTGCTTTTTCTACACTTGTCATTTAAGAGAATTTTAGAGTATGAAATTCTGGAACATTTGCAATGCATGTCACTTCTGCAATGTGACAGAATATAAAGTTTATATAGTGGAACAATATAAAGAAGGAAATAATTTTACCTACTTTTTATTTTATCTAGCAGTATATATATATTGGTACTTACCAATATACATATATTGGTTAATATATGTATATATATATATATATATATATGGTGTGTGTGTGTGTGTGTGTGTGTGTTTGTTTACATTTTTATTTTTTACATTTATTTTAAACACAACTATATGTATACATTTCAAATAATTAAAATTGTATTTAATAAATATTTATATAAATACAAACAGGTGCATCTCAATAAATTAGAATGTCGTGGAAAAGTTCATTTATTTCAGTAATTCAACTCAAATTGTGAAACTCGTGTATTAAATAAATTCAATGCACATAGACTGAAGTAGTTTAATTGTGATGATTTTGGCTCACATTTAACAAAAACCCACCAATTCACTATCTCAACAAATTAGAATATGGTGACATGCCAATCAGCTAATCAACTGAAAACACCTGCAAAGGTTTCCTGAGCCTTCAAAATGGTCTCTCAGTTTGGTTCACTAGGCTACACAATCATGGGGAAGACTGCTGATCTGACAGTTGTCCAGAAGACAATCATTGACACCCTTCACAAGGAGGGTAAGCCACAAACATTCATTGCCAAAGAAGCTGGCTGTTCACAGAGTGCTGTATCCAAGCATGTTAACAGAAAGTTGAGTGGAAGGAAAAAGTGTGGAAGAAAAAAATGCACAACCAAACGAGAGAACCGCAGCCTTATGAGGATTGTCAAGCAAAATCGATTCAAGAATTTGGGTGAACTTCACAAGGAATGGATTGAGGTTGGGGTCAAGACATCAAGAGCCACCACACACAGACGTGTCAAGGAATTTGTTAAGCCACTCCTGAACCACAGACGACGTCAGAGGCGTCTTATCTGGGCTAAGGAGAAGAAGAACTGGACTGTTGCCCAGTGGTCCAAAGTCCTCTTTTCAGATGAGAGCAAGTTTTGTATTTCATTTGGAAACCAAGGTCCTAGAGTCTGGAGGAAGGGTGGAGAAGCTCATAGCCCAAGTTGCTTGAAGTCCAGTGTTAAGTTTCCACAGTCTGTGATGATTTGGGGTGCAATGTCATCTGCTGGTGTTGGTCCATTGTGTTTTTTGAAAACCAAAGTCACTGCACCCGTTTACCAAGAAATTTTGGAGCACTTCATGCTTCCTTCTGCTGACCAGCTTTTTAAAGATGCTGATTTCATTTTCCAGCAGGATTTGGCACCTGCCCACACTGCCAAAAGCACCAAAAGTTGGTTAAATGACCATGGTGTTGGTGTGCTTGACTGTCCAGCAAACTCACCAGACCTGAACCCCATAGAGAATATATGGGGTATTGTCAAGAGGAAAATGAGAAACAAGAGACCAAAAAATGCAGATGAGCTGAAGGCCACTGTCAAAGAATCCTGGGCTTCCATACCACCTCAGCAGTGCCACAAACTGATCACCTCCATGCCACACCGAATTGAGGCAGTAATTAAAGCAAAAGAAGCCCCTACCAAGTATTGAGTACATATACAGTAAATTAACATACTTTCCAGAAGGCCAACAATTCCCTAAAAATGTTTTTTTTTATTGGTCTTATGAAGTATTCTAATTTGTTGAGTTAGTGAATTGGTGGGTTTTGTTAAATGTGAGCCAAAATCATCACAGTGAAAAGAACCAAAGACTTAAACTACTTCAGTCTATGTACATTGAATTTATGTAATACACGAGTTTCACAATTTGAGTTGAATTACTGAAATAAATTAACTTTTCCACGACATTCTAATTTATTGAGATGCACCTGTATATAAACATTTGAATGTGCATATACATTTGTGTATGTGTGTGGGTTTTAATTAATATATTTTATATTTCTTTTTTCAAAAATATGCACCAATAAATTGTGTTGTGTACAAATGATATATGTATGATTATTAAGAAAGTAGGGTCAATTTTATACTTTTTCATCACCAGAATTTTACTGGATTTTGAAAAGTTTTCCATGTTATTACTATTAGATAATATTATTTTTTACTTTATCAGTACAAAAAAAAATTTGCTTTAGCAAATAAAATTATTACATTTTAATATAAGATTATGAAATTAATAATAAAAAAAAGTCAAGATGAATGTTAATACCCATTTTTATTATGCACAATTAATTGGCACATGTTATTCCAAAGACTTTTTTGTCAAATCCCAGCCTACATATTTATTTATTTATTTATTTATTTATTCCTGGCTGAATATCATATTTTACTCAGAAATGCATCATATTATTTAAGTAAAATTTATTATGATCACTTTCATGTTGAAATGAAAGGGATAGTCTATCCAAAAATGAAAATCATATACTCGCTCTAATGCCATTCCAAATCTGAATTTAAATGTTTTGCGGAACACAAAATACAACAATATTTTGTAGAATGTTGGTGACCAAACAATTTTGGCTAACTTTGACTTCCACTTTGTAGACAAAAAAACACAGACATTTTTCACAATATCTTTTTTGATGTTTCACAGAAGAAAGACAGTCATACAGATTTGGACTGACATTTTTGGGTGAACTATCACTTTAAAAGCATGCTACACACTATGTCTGCCTAGGCTATGGACATCATCTGGAATCTCCAGGTTTCACAGCACTCTTGATGAACCAACCAACCCCAACGTCCCTCACCTCCAGGCCTCAGATCAACAGCAGCACTGCTGGAAAATTAGCAGATGTTCAACAGACCCTTCATTCCAGATCAGTCCATTTGCGGCCAGCTCCAGAGCCAGGCCGAGTCTCGCTGGAGCGTTCATGGCCAGCTGCTCCTCTGATTAGCAAATGCCCAGGGCTTTGCTAATACCAACGCTAATGCCCACTCTCTTTTCATGACAATCAAGCTTAGTCATGACACCAGGACCCACAAGACCACAATGGTTGAGTCACGTGACGGTGAAGGTCAGTCATGCTAGGACTGAGAGGAACACATCATTTAAGAGTCATTAACTATGTTCCAAATCCTAGTGAGCTGCCTTGAACAGAACCTTTTAAGTGACTGATTGGAACGTTCAGTATAAAGGTATGTTCAAAAAATAACTGAAAAAAAAAAGATTAAGAAGATATAATTATATATTATATACATTATATATATTTTGAAAAAAATTATATATGTATATATAGTTATTTAGTTATATATTTAATTATATTTAATATGTGTGTGTGTGTGTGTGTGTGTGTGTGTGAAAAATTAATAGAAACTATTTAACTTAATTGTCATCACTCTGGTCCATGGACTTCCATCTGCTTGCCACCAGAGGTCACTCTTCTGTTACATTGACTCTCACACTACACAGACTGTTACATGTCACTCCGGACTGCATTTCCCATCATCCACTGCATTGAGTACATACAGCTGTCACCAATCTCTCGCTCACCTGAAAGCTATTACACCCACTATATAATACTCACTTATATCCTGTTCAAGTCGCCGAGTATTGTTCTGCGTTTATCACTCTCCTAGTGTTAGCTGCGATACGGAGCCACTCCTAGTTTCATGGTCTTAGTCTTGCCTAGCCTGTTTACCCGTGTTTTGATTCTTGCTTTTGAATTTTTGGATTGCCCTATCGTCTTGCCATTTGGACTCTGTTTGCCCCTGCCTGGACTATTGCTCGTGTACTCGGATTACCCCTCTTGTCAAGCCCTTTGGATATTGTTTGCCGATCGACGACCCACGCATGCTCTTGGAATACTCTTGTGTCTTGGCCTCAACATACAGTATCTGTTTACTGATGTTTGACCATGCCTGTGTTTGACTAAGTTCTAAATAAAAGCTTGCACATGGATCCGCACGCCTCACATCTCGTTCGCCCTGTGACATTAAAAATACTTTAAAAAATGTTTTATATATATATATATATATATATATATATATATATATATATATATATATATATATAAACAGGTGCATCTCAATAAATTAGAATGTCGTGGAAAAGTTCATTTATTTCAGTAATTCAACTCAAATTGTGAAACTCGTGTATTAAATAAATTCAATGCACACAGACTGAAGTAGTTTAAGTCTTTGGTTCTTTTAATTGTGATGATTTTGGCTCACATTTAACAAAAACCCACCAATTCACTATCTCAACAAATTAGAATATGGTGACATGCCAATCAGCTAATGAGAATCTGAATCAGAATTAGAATGAGCTTTTATTGCCAGGTATGTTTCCACATACGAGGAATTTGTTTTCGTGACAGAAGCTTCCACAGTACAACAGAATGACAGTGACAGAACCAAAAACACAGATAATAAAAAGAAGAATTAAAATAAATAAATAAATAAACAGAACAAGTAAATAAGGAATAAAAATATACAAATTGACAATTGTATGCACAGATATATAACAAAAGATAGTTGTATGTACAGGAATATTATGTGCAAATTGAAATAGACTAAGTAGTAGACTAAGTATATGTGTTAGATAAATAAGTGTATAAGTGTATAAATAGTGTGTTCCACAATTATTGTCAAGTATTCATGAGATGGATTGCCTGAGGGAAGAAACTGTTCCTGTGTCTGGCCGTTCTGGTTCTCAGAGCTCTGTAGCGTCGACCTGATGGCAACAGTTCAAAGAGGGAGCGTGCTGGATGTGAGGGGTCCAGAGTGATTTTGCCAGCCCTTTTGCTCACTCTGGCTAAGTACAGTTCTTGGAGAGTAGGGAGGGTTGTACCAATGATTAAGTCCGGACTACCCTCTGTAGTCTTCTGAGGTCAGATTTGGTAGCTGAGCTGAACCAGACAATTATTGAAGTGCAGAGGATGGATTCAATGATGGCGGAGTAGAACTGTTTCAGCAGCTCCTGTGGCAGGTTGAACTTCCTCAGCTGGCGAAGGAAGTACAAGCTCTGCTGGGCCTTTTTAACAATGGAGTTGTTGTGAGTGTCCCACTTCAGGTCCTGGGAGATGGTGCTGCCTAGGAACCCGAATGTCTCCACTGCAGTCACAGTGCTGTTCATGATGGTGAGTGGGTGGAGAGCAGGGGGGTTTCTCCTGAAGTCCACGGTCATCTCCACTGTTTTGAGCATGTTGAGCTCCAGATTGCTAAGACTGCACCAGAGAGCCAGCTCCTTAACCTCCTGTCTGTAAGCAGATTCGTCACCATCCTGGATGAGGCCGATCAGTGTGGTGACGTCTGCAAACTTCAGGAGCTTGACAGAGGGGTCTTTAGATGTGGAGTCGTTGGTGTACAGGGAAAAGAGCAGTGGGGAGAGAACACAGCCCTGGGGAGCTCCAGTGCTGATCGTACGGGTGCTGGATGTGTATTTTCCCATCCTCACTAGCTGCTGCCTGTCTGTCAGGAAACTGTTGATCCACTGACAGACGGAGGTGGGCACGGAGAGCTGAGTTAGTTTGGGCAGGAGGAGGTTTGGAATGATAGTGAAAGGCCGAGCTGAAGTCCACAAACAGGATCCTCACATAAGTCCCTGGTCTGTCTAGATGTTGCAGAACATAATGCAGTCCCATGTTGAATGCATCGTCCACAGACCTGTTTGCTCTGTAGGCAAACTGAAGAGGATCCAGCAAGGGTCCAGTAATGTCCTTCAGGTGGGCCAGCACCAGTTTTTCAAAAGACTTCATGACCACAGACATTAGAGCCACAGGCCTGTAGTCATTTAGTCCTGAAATTTTGGATTTCTTTGGGATGGGGATGATGGTGGAGCGTTTGAAGCATGAAGGGACTTCGCACAGCTCCAGAGATCTGTTGAAGATCTGTGTGAAGATGGGACCAGCTGGTCAGCACAGGATTTCAGACAGACTGGTGAAACACAATCTGGGCCTGGTGCTTTTTTCCTTTTCTGCTTTCGGAAGACCTGGCGCACATCATCTTCGCTGATCTGAATTGCAGGTGTGGGGGAGAGGGGGTTGCTGGAGGTGTTAATGGTGAACTCAACTCAAAACACCTGCAAAGGTTTCCTGAGCTTCAAAATGATCTCTCAGTTTGGTTCACTAGGCTACACAATCATGGGCGAGACTGCTAATCTGACAGTTGTCCAGAAGACCATCATTGACACCCTTCACAAGGAGGGTAAGCCACAAACATTCATTGCCAAAGAAGCTGGCTGTTCACAGAGGGCTGTATCCAAGCATGTTAACAGAAAGTTGAGTGGAAGGAAAAAGTGTGGAAGAAAAAGATGCACAACCAACCGAGCATCAAGAGCCACCACACACAGACATGTCAAGGAATTTGGCTACAGTTGTCGGATTCCTCTTGTTAAGCCACTCCTGAACCACAGACAACGTCAGAGGCGTCTTACCTGGGCTAAGGAGAAGAAGAACTGGACTTTTTTCCAGTGGTCCAAAGTCCTCTTTTCAGATGAGAGCAAGTTTTGTATTTCATTTGGAAACCAAGGTCCTAGAGTCTGGAGGAAGGGTGGAGAAGCTCATAGCCCAAATTTCTTGAAGTTCAGTGTTAAGTTTCCACAGTCTGTGATGATTTGGGGTGCGATGTCATCTGCTGGTGTTGGTCCATTGTGTTTTTTGAAAACCAAAGTCACTGCACCCGTTTACCAAAAAATTTTGGAGCACTTCATGCTTCCTTCTGCTGACCAGCTTTTTAAAGATGCTGATTTCATTTTCCAGCAGGATTTGGCACCTGCCCACACTGCCAAAAGCACCAAAAGTTGGTTAAATGACCATGGTGTTGGTGTGCTTGACTGGCCAGCAAACTCACCAGACCTGAACCCCATAGAGAATCTATGGGGTATTGTCAAGAGGAGAATGAGAAACAAGAGACCAAAAAATGCAGATGAGCTGAAGGCCACTGTCAAAGAAACCTGGGCTTCCATACCACCTCAGCAGTGCCACAAACTGATCACCTCCATGCCACGCCGAATTGAGGCAGTAATTAAAGCAAAAGGAGCCCCTACCAAGTATTGAGTACATATACAGTAAATTAACATACTTTCCAGAAGGCCAACAATTCACTAAAAATGTTTTTTTATTGGTCTTATGAAGTATTCTAATTTGTTGAGATAGTGAATTGGTGGGTTTTTGTTAAATGTGAGTCAAAATCATCACAATTAAAAGAACCAAAGATTTAAACTACTTCAGTCTGTGTGCATTGAATTTATTTAATACACGAGTTTCACAATTTGAGTTGAATTACTGAAATAAATGAACTTTTCCATGACATTCTAATTTATTGAGATGCACCTGTATATATATCTATATCTATATCTATCTTTCTATCTATCTATCTATCTATCTATCTATATATATATATATATATATATATATATATATATATTATTTTTTATTTATTTATTTTTTTACTTTTCAATTAACAAAACAGACTGCCTTAGATGCATCTTTGACTAGGGTTTGGAAAAGTATAGAAGCTCGTTTCCACCACTGAATAAAAATGAAAAAGGTAATTGAGACTTTTTATCTCAGTTTCTGACTTTTTTTCTTGAAATTATGAGTTTACATCTCGCAATTCTAACTTTTTTTCTCAGAATTGTGAGATATAATCTCAGTTGTGAGTTATAAAGTCAGATATAAAGTTAGAATTGCGGGTTATAAACTCGCAGTTGCGAGAAATAAAGTCACAATTGTGAGATATATGCAAACTCGCAATTCTGACTTTTTTCTCGCATTTCTGACTTTTTCTAAGTGTGAGATATAAACTCGCAATTGCGAGTTATAAAGTCCAGTTCTGAGGAGAAAAAAAAAGACTGATATGTTGTCATTGCGAGTTTATTTCTCACAATTCTGACATCATTTCTCACAATTGCGAGTTTTTATCTCACAATTTTGAGAAAAAAAGTCAGAATTGTGAGTTTGCATTAGGCAATTGTGAGAAAAAAAAAAGACTTGTGAGATAAAAGGTCGCAATTACCTTTTTTTATTTTTTTATTCAGTGGTGGAAATGGGCTTCCATAGAAAAGAGCTAAAATCATGCAGTTGAGTTTGGGTTTGTGTAAACATGACAAAGAAGCCTCGTCGGGGGCTCCAGAGTTTAAATGTCCTCAGGGTGGTCTCTGAGTTATTGTCTGTTCATGGAACATGGTTTGTCTTGTGCACTGCCTCATAATCTGTGCCTCAATGTCTCGTTGAAAGGGTGGGAGTGTTTGTTTTTGCTCTGTGCTGAGAAGTCTCGTTTTTTATGCGAGGACAAGGGTCTTTCTTGTGCTGATCCTGTTTCCACTGCTATGGAGATGGTATTGGTGGAAGTCACTCTTTCACCCTGATCTCAGACTGATTTTGAGATTACCTTCACAGTGGTTCTTGTTTGGGTTCAGCTGGAGAGGCTGTTCTCGGATCAGCATAGGAGAGATGAGCTTTCCACAACCATGGAGACAGATGTGACATTCTGGATTAACAAAGAGTAAACACACACAAGGCATGTGTTGAACAAGAATGAGAAACGAGACCACACAGGAATTCAAAAAGCTTCAATACTATGCTATTTTTTTTTTTGTTTGTTTGTTTGTTTGTACCACATTCAATTCTTTTACTGTACTGGAGGTGTTTATTTTGACGTTTAAATAACAAAAAAGCACTTGTATCAGACCCAGATCTAGCCTGCTTTGTTTGAGGGTTAATGTAGGTGGTCCATAATGTTTTAAAACAGAATATTTCTTATAACGAATGACATGAAATCATTAAATAATCAAAAAATCAACACAAAGACCTGAAAAAAAAAAAAAAAACTGAAATCAGTTGCATTGAGGGGACCATCCAGCCAAGCAACTTAATAAACATGTAAAGTAATGCATTAATGACAATATAAAACTGCAGAAAGTTTTCTGTGAGGATCAGTTTTATAGTTAGGAGAGATATACAATATATTTACTTCATTATAAAAAAGAAGTCAATGAAAAGTCCATGGCAGAAAAACAAAACGTGTGTTTAATGTCAAACAGGACCAGAAAACAAGTTAAAAACATATATGAAAACCCGACGGTTAAACATACTTTGTTTAAACGTTTTGACGGTTAACATATTGACAATTAAATTTTGTGTGAACATGATGTACAGGTGCATCTCAATAAATTAGAATGTCGTGGAAAAGTTCATTTATTTCAGTAATTCAACTTAAATTGTGAAACCCGTGTATTAAATAAATTCAGTGCACACAGACTGAAGTAGTTTAAGTCTTTGGTTCTTTTAATTGTGATGATTTTGGCTCACATTTAACAAAAACCCACCAATTCACTCTCTCAACAAATTAGAATACTTCATAAGACCAATAAAAAAAAAAAAAACATTTTTTGTGAATTGTTGGCCTTCTGGAAAGTATATTAATTTACTGTATATGTACTCAATACTTGGTAGGGGCTCCTTTTGATTTAATTACTGCCTCAATTCGGCGTGGCATGGAGGTGATCAGTTTGTGGCACTGCTGAGGTGGTATGGAAGCCCAGGTTTCTTTGACAGTGGCCTTCAGCTCATCTGCATTTTTTGGTCTCTTGTTTCTCATTTTCCTCTTGACAATACCCCATAGATTCTCTATGGGGTTCAGGTCTGGTGAGTTTGCTGGCCAGTCAAGCACACCAACACCATGGTCATTTAACCAACTTTTGGTGCTTTTGGCAGTGTGCGCAGGTGCCAAATCCTGCTGGAAAATGAAATCAGCATCTTTAAAAAGCTGGTCAGCAGAAGGAAGCATGAAGTGCTCCAAAATTTCTTGGTAAACGGGTGCAGTGACTTTGGTTTTCAAAAAACACAATGGACCAATACCAGCAGATGATATTGCACCCCAAATCATCACAGACTGTGGAAACTTAACCCTGGACTTCAAGCAACTTGGGCTATGAGCTTCTCCACCCATCCTCCAGACTCTAGGACCTTGGTTTCCAAATGAAATACAAAACTTGCTCTCATCTGAAAAGAGGACTTTGGACCACTGGGCAACAGTCCAGTTCTTCTTCTCCTTAGCCCAGGTAAGACGCCTCTGACTTTGTCTGTGGTTCAGGAGTGGCTTAACAAGAGGAATACGACAACTGTAGCCAAATTACTTGACACGTCTGTGTGTGGTGGCTCTTGATGCCTTGACCCCAGCCTCAGTCCGTTCCTTGTGAAGTTCACCCAAATTCTTGAATTGATTTTGCTTGACAATCCTCATAAGGCTACAGTTCTCTCGGTTGGTTGTGCATCTTTTTCTTCCACACTTTTTCCTTCCACTCAACTTTCTGTTAACATGCTTGGATACAGCACTCTGTGAACAGCCAGCTTCTTTGGCAATGAATGTTTGTGGCTTACCCTCCTTGTGAAGGGTGTCAATGATTGTCTTCTGGACAACTGTCAGATCAGCAGTCTTCCCCATGATTGTGTAGCCTAGTGAACCAAACTGAGAGACCATTTTGAAGGCTCAGGAAACCTTTGCAGGTGTTTTGAGTTGATTAGCTGATTGGCATGTCACCATATTCTAATTTGTTGAGATAGTGAATTGGTGGGTTTTTGTTAAATGTGAGCCAAAATCATCACAATTAAAAGAACCAAAGACTTAAACTACTTCAGTCTGTGTGCATTGAATTTATTTAATACACGAGTTTCACAATTTGAGTTGAATTACTGAAATAAATGAACTTTTCCACGACATTCTAATTTATTGAGATGCACCTGTATGTGCGCATGTGAGTGTACCTGAGCTGAGATGAAGTATTGCTTCATGACTGGAGTTTATTGCGGTTTAAAGTTCATTAGTGTTTTAATACACTGTTTACTACCGTCTACACTAAAGGCGAACAACACGCCAAAACTGGAGTAACCATAAACCAGATACGCCCTCCCATGTATTAATGTTTTAATCCTTTATCCTTTAATTTAGGTATTAAATTAAGGTATTAATATTTTAAATGTATTCCACGTAGGTATTAATGTTTTAATAACTACGCAGGTATTAATGTTTTAAACATATTCCACGTAAAATACTGTACTCATGAAAATTTTTGTAAACGAAGTGGCGTAACTGTAACCAACGTTTCCAAACTCTGCATTTATGTATTTATGCCTTATTGAAGGAGGCGATCAATCTTTACCTCAAGGAACTTTGGTGAATTTCTGTCCGAGACGCCGTACGATTTTGAGGTAAATATTAACGTGTCCACGGTTTGGTTAGCGATGTATTTATGCGCTGATAATATTCAGTGTTTTGTGTCATGTTTTTTCCCCAATTTCTGATTTTAGCTTCTCTTACATTAGTAATTAGCACTTTTAAAGCAGTTTTCCGTGCTGAAAAAAAAAAAATAAATAATAGACACCATCAAAAAATTTTTAATGGTTTTACTAGTTATGATGGGACTTGTATTGGTTTTAATGGAAACTGTAATGGACCCTGTGGGTTTCTACTGGTAATTGGTCGGCTTCTATTGGTGTCTTATTAAAACCACTAAATCCTAATGGAATATGTCTCAAAACACACTACAGGAAACTATTTTTTTAATGGTTTTAATGGTTAAAAGTTGATGGTTTGTAATGTTTTTAATGGAAACTATTAGAATTTCTGTGATGGTTTCTATTGTTTTTTTCAGCAGGGTTGTAAGTGTCTTAACCACTAACAAAATTAACTTTTAGCAAATGTACATAATTACAATATACAGCCTTTCTCTTTTGGAAAATATTGATGACTTGTATTTTACACATACACTTTTGTCCAATTAAATGCTTTTTAGAATGACAATGTCCGCTTCCACAACAATACTGCAATCTTAGATATGATAAAAAGTTTAATAGAATGAGCATGGGTTGTCTTTTTTTTTTTTTGCAAACAAAGTGGTTTTGTATGGTTTTGCCAGGCTGTGATGTAAATTAAAGGATAAAGGCTATTTTAAAACTGTAACCGGCCCTTTGATGTCTCGCACCAGCTATTTTAATAGGAAATATGGCAGATATCTGAAAGATGGCCCGCTTTGTGCCTGACAGGCTGATTGGTCTTGCAGGCTCAGTAAGATTAGGGTTATGGCCTCGTCAGCCTGTCAGCCTCAAAGCGGGGCACCATCCCTCAATGGGTGGAAATATGTCAGCAGAGATTTCTGTTTTAAACAATGTCACTGGTATTTTAACTCTATGTGGCTCAATTGAGGATTCTGTGGCCTTTCTTAGGCACACACATGGTTTATGTCTCTCTTCAGAAATCAATATACTTGTTCATCACGTAATGTTTGGGCTTTGAATATTTTTAATAGATATCCGAGGTCACTTTCCGTGCGTATATCAATTTCAAATAGGACTCGCCATATGAATGCAATCTTTATTACTGATCAGATAATAAAGTATAACTGGTCAATATTAAACTATCATGGAAAGAGAATGCACAACGGCATCAAATACGCAGGCTATTAGAGCCCTTGGGGTGTTCAAGCATCTCTGTTTAAAATAAGAACTATTCCTGATTTCAACCCCAGTATTTGTCATGGAAACAGTCAAAGTGACACATCAGTATCTGTAAGTGTGTTTGTATGTGCACTGTCCTCCAATTCAGCTGCCCCGGTTCTCCCTGAAAAAGCTGGTTTCTCATTCATATTCCGGTGGAATCCTCTGGCAGTGAGGCTGCAGTCGCTCTCAGAGCAGGCGTGGTCACATGGGCAAAGGATGAGGGAAGAAGACAAGAAGAGGACTGGGGGAGGGATGGAGAGGGGATGAGATGCTCGAAATGGAAAAGAAACGGACAGGGTCAATAAAAAAGATGGGTAAGGGAAAACAAAGATGGATAGCTGAATGGGAATGGTAGAAGAAAGCAGAATACAATAGGGCTGCAAGATTAATCGAAATAAATCCGCACTGGCTTAGTGCCATTATCAAATCACAGAGGCTGTGATTTAATTAAATACATATATACACTGAGTCTTTCAAAAATGAAGTGTGGCACTGTGTTCTTTTACACGCGATCAACTTGTGATCCTGGGTTTCAGTATCTCAGTGCAGGTTGGTTCAAACTCCATCATGCTTTTAACATGACATTTGAAAACATAACATATACCAACCATCTTCCCAGACTTTTTAATTGAACAGCCATAAATATAAGCATTGTAACTGAATAGTTGTACTGTAAATTTTTTATAATTATTATAATTTTTCTTAAAAGTGTAAAGTTTTTTATATTTTTACTGTAATATTTCTTATTTGGTTTAATATGTTTATTTAGTAATCATAATAATACATATTATTATTATTAGTAGTAGTAGTATTGTTGTATTGTTCAGGTCACATCCTTCTGGTGCAGTTGCACCAGCCAAGCAACTGCTATTGAGATGAATGGAAATGCTAACGGTTTGCTTTTTCCAGGTATTGGATACCTCCTTGTATGGACCTCATGGGCAGCGGGGGCTTCGCATGCTAACCTCAAGCTCAAGCTAGTGCACCATTAAGGCCCGAGCGATCGCTTGTTCTATGTTTCTCTGTCTATTTTCCATCTCTTCCCCCTCTCTCCTACTCGCTCTCCCCCTCCCGTCGGCTGTCAGAGAGATGTGTGTGGGCAGCATTGTGATAGGAATAGATGTTCCCCTAAGCGAGACCTGCAAAAGCCATTTGAAATCTGCTTGATGGAGAACAGTAGGTAAGAGAGTGGGCTTCTTGCTTTTCTGCGCTCTCTCCCTCTCTCTTTATCTCTCGCTCTCTCCCCCCTCTGTCTGTTGTTCCCTCCTGTTCCCCCTCTCCCACCTCTTTTCCTTTCTTTCGCTGTCCTCTTTTTCACCCTCTCTCTCCTCCCTGCGATCTGCCACTTAAAGCGTTCCTCCATCTCAGGTGGCACTTCCCCTCCGCCACCCCATTCGCTTGCTCTTTCTCTGTCTATCACACACACTTCTCCTTTCTCCTCTGTTTTTCTTTCAGTTTCTTTTCTTTTTTATCTGGGCACGCATTCCTTTCCACCCACACTCGACATACTCTCTAAATGATTCCAAGTGTCTGGGCCCCAAGCCTCCTCGAACAGACATGCATACACATACACACAATGCTTAAAAGAAAAAAAAAAAGGGCTCTTGAAGCCCTTTTCTAGTATTAACCCCATTTACCACAATAATTTGCTTCACACCGTCCGTTCAGAACTGATGGTACTGCCCAGAGGAACGTTTTATTGCTTAGTGGTTACTCCTTCATAGCTCAGGAAACTTAATGGGCTCTTAAATGAAAATTTAGTTAGTATTTGGTCTTTTTTTAACTTTTGAACCAACATTGGACCCCATAGATTTCCATTGTATGAACAAAAAATTTTTTTTTTTTAAAAATTGGTGGTTCAGAGATGAAAGAAAGTCATACAGGTTTGGAATGTCACAAAATTCATTTTTGTGTGTACTACCCATTTAACTGGTGGAGCACTGGACCACTGATCAAATTCATAGCTTGAGTGCAGTGGATAAAAGCGTCTGCAAAATGCGTGAGTGTATTATATTTCATGTTAGGTTTCTGATTATGTTAGCTATGTTTAGTTGCTTTCATGGAGATCTGGGGTTAGGCCTGTTTGCCGGTTTCTTCCAAAACAAAAACTATCTGTGCTACTCACATTCATTTTTGTTATATTTTTGTTTTAGTTCAGAGCATTTTTGAACTGTATAGCTCTATTTTCAGATTTTACAGCTCTAATCTCAGACGTTTCTCCTAGAATTCCAAGGGCAAAATAAAAAATAACAAGATAGTTGTATATGTAGAGAATAGAGCTATAACATTATTATTATTTTTTTGATACCCTTTTATTAACATCTAAAATGCTCCTTAAAACAAAGACACACAAGCAGTGCTATGAAATGAAGAAATTCATGAGTTCATTTTGAAATCGTATTGGATGCAAATCAAATTACAGCACATATGAGACATAATTGAGATGTTTTTGAAGAAAAAAAATAGAGAGCTCAGTGTTTTCAAATGTTTCTGAAAAACATTTGTGATTATTTGGGTGTTTTTCTCAGAAGAATGTCTGAACCAGGAGACTTAAGCAAGTGTCCATTTGCTCTCCATTTCAAGAAAAAGATTTTTTTTTTTTTTTTAAATGGGTGAGGACATAGAACCCTGAGGACAGTGACTGAAAGGATGTTTTTTAAGAACACTCAACTCTCAGACACCCTCCACAGCGCCGTCTCCATTTAATGAGGTCATCAGTGGTCATAGCAACTTACGGCTACATTTTAGAAATGATGTTTTGGGCTATTTTATTGATAGTGAGAGTGGAGATATAATAGGAAACATTGGGGTGAAGAAGAATGGAACGAGACAGGCCAGATTCAAACCCAAGTAGGCTGATGAAATGAAATTCAGATGCAGTGGCTATGTTTGGAAATGGTATAGTAGCATACTACTTACTGCATATGGCACAATATACACTGAATACTGACTATTATATTAAAATGATGTGTAAAACAGTCTGTAGTATGCAATGGTAAACATTTAAAACAATAATATTCTACATGAGCTCATTAAGTGCATGTTTAATTCAGCAAGGGCTTGCAATTATGTTGTAAATAAAAGCTATTGTTTTACATTTTTAACCCAGTTTTATATTAAAATGTATTAACTTTTGGCAGTATAATCAAATTATAGCTCAAAAATGGTAGCATGCTTTCCGCCAATGTCTTCTTTTAATCCCATGTTGAGTTTGTGCCGTTTTTGTATTTCCTTGCTGTTGCATCATTGTTCTTTCATATGCTTTCTCACACAGTTCTTTCATTTCCCTTAATTTTTTTCTATTTTTCATCAATAATTGAGATTTTGAAGTTGCCGCAAATAATGCAAAACACATTGCTAACCATACAGTACATGCTCTGAGTCTATAATTTAAGCTGCGAAGGTCTTTGTTATGAACTATTAAGAGGACACTCAGTACCACCCTGTTTTGCGTAAACAAAAATGCTTCTTCAAACCCTCGTCTTTATTTTCTTTCCCATTTCTACGTGTGTTTTCTTGTCCCCTTTCACACGAAATTCAATTTTCGCTCTCTCTGTCTGTCACTGAGATTACATGCGTTTGTGACAGAGTCCCTTTGGTTGAAAGAACAACACAGAAACTGGGATAAGCACCAGTGCCTGACAGGGGATTTCGCGCACGATCCCCTTGCTCCACAATGAAGCCCACAATCACACAAAGTAATCCCATCTCCTTAAGACTCAAAGCATTCTGAGCGTTTTGTGCATTGCAGCAACGTTTTCTTCATTTCAGAAACCCTTGTATTCCTTGACACTTGCCCAGGTTTTTGTTCTGGATGAAAACAGTGTTATATATATATTTTCATGGCCTAAAACCTTACAAGTTATTTTGAGCTTGCGAGGTGCTGTAATTAAGCTCTTTCATTGTACATCAATTTGCTTTTCTATAAATGTCCTCTGGTAGTGAATACTGGCACTGCACAGGATTGTGAAGTAACATGACTAAATTAAGCTATTGAATTTCACGGTTGTGATTAGACATCAACAGTCAGCGCAAAATGATCACGTTTCAATAACACAATCAAAGTGCTGTTTGGAAGTCTATCCACATTGGATGTCGGCATCTTTATAGAGGTTTTTTTGAGATGTTAGCCGTAACCTCAACCCTTCAAACTTGGGATATGTTTCCCAAACGTATTGTAAGATTGCAGAAAATATTGGCACCAGTGATGTTCTTGGGATTACAATGGTTTTGGGAAATGCAGCCTTGGATATATTTATTTCAGAACCAATTTTAATAGATTATAGCATTCACATTGCCAGTGTAAGCAGTGCGTTGCAGCATAATATAAGCAGCGCTGCAAATACAGTTTTGGCATTAAGCCTTTTTTTTTAGCTTAAGGAACCTATACCCTCCCACTTTTTTGCAGAAAGTCTTACAGAATGCAAACAATGTCATAGTTTATCACTACACATTAAGGATTCTGCTACCCTTCTATGTGGATTAATTAAAACTTATAAATATGACATCCCTCCAAATGTAAATGAGATTTGATGACAATCAAGTTTTTAATAATTCTAAGTTGCCCACTTCTGATAAAGTTTTAGTCAAAGTCAAAAATTAAGTCGGTAAGTCAGAAATCACTTTATTTTCTGTATAGATTTGAAGTTCAGTTACGCTATCAGTGTGGAAACACTGTGATTCTTGCAGTTATGCAGGCAATTATGTGCTGCTTACATTGTGGTGTGGAACAGCTCCCCCCAGATCTTCATAAAAGCAACTAAACATAGCTAACATAATCAAAAACTTGACATAAAACAGACAAAAAGGAGAACAAAAAGTTTGGGGTTTGAATAACAACAGCGAAACTTTTAAAACAATAATTCCTTCCCTTTGTTTTTCTTTTCACTTCACTCTTTCCCACACCTCAGCCGCAGTGTTTAAGTTCCCGTCATGTAAGAATTCACCACAACCCTCCCTGGAGGATGAGTCTGTTTACGCTTCACACCAAAGGTGCTTTTGAACAACTCCGACGACTCTCTGAACATCAGTAGACGTATGTACATGAATGCTGACTTATCAGTATGTTGTGTTTGTTTGGTAAATAAGGCAGTTCTGTGGCAGGAGCCCTCTAAGCCAGTACTCTTTTTTTTTTTTTTAACATTGGGTATGTCTGGGATAACGCTCTAGTACAGTGGATTTTACGTTGGACACCAAGTAGCAACCCAAACATAAAATTCTTTAGCAAACAGAAGTAAACAAAAATGTCCTTAAAATCAACCATAAAATGTATTAACACTTTGATTTATGAGCTGGTTCTTTTTAGTGAATCAAAATGATGAAGCATGTGCAGTGACAGCATGATTAATGTAGTTTTGATTCTTTGACTCTTATGAACTGGTTTTTAGTGATTCAGAAACTTCTTAGTGAATCTAACTCGAAAGGTAACTTTGCAGATTTTCAACCAGCATTGTAGTTTATGTAAAAAAAAAAAATCAATGTGTATTTTTTCTCCACTTTACTATATTCCCATTTATTTGTCAGAAAAAGACTTTTGGCAGCTCCTGGGCTTTTGTGAAAACTACAGATCGTACTTCTGTATTTTTGTATTCCTGCTCATAGGCAGGCGGATGGAGCCCAGTGTATTATGGGTGTTGACGTTTTTCTATCCTTTAGGCAAAAGGGAACATCAAAGCCCATTTTCTCCGTTTTCTCTAGTCATGTAGCATTGATTTCCTAAAATCATTTTGCCTTTCTAGTGCAGCCGATTTTATTAAAAGTCCATCTTGCCTGTGGTGAATTACCACTTTAATCAAATAATCTGACTCCCTTAGCTGAACTTATTAGCATGAAATGAACCAAAAAATGTGTTTAAGAATACAAGCCCCATCTCTAATTCTCTTATTTTCTGACAATTTTCACCCATGTTGGCATCTACCAAAATTTATCCACTTTATACTGTAGTGTTTGATTATATGCGCAATCTTTGACATCAACAACAAAGTTACAAGAAGCATTTCTGCTCCCTTTTAAACATTTTAGAAGATTCAGAGATTAGTACTGCAGTAGACAACACACAACCCCTTTCTTGGGTCTTGTTGGAGAGCATGACTCTGATGATGGAAAAGATTTGGTGGCGAAAAGAAAACGTCTTCTAATGAGCTAACAGCAACAAAACGCATGATTTTGTTTTCCTTCCTTTCTGCGACTCCTCTCGCATTTCCGAACAAAAATAAATCCTTGTTAGAGGAGTTTGTCTAGCAGAATACACAAGCAAAATCCTCCAATCAGCCCACAGTGTTTTGAAAAACAAACAGAGGAGACATGCTGAACTCCTAAAAGGTGCAGATTTTGTCACGCATAAGTCAGGGGTCGAGTTTGAAAAGGCTTCGGTTCATGGTTGACTGGTCTTCTGTGGCTGATTGCCCGCTGTTAAAAACACACTAAATTTCACAAAGAAGAGGTCTGAGAAGTGGGCAAACAGATGACTGCTCTTTCAGAAAGGTTGAAGGGGGCATTTCGCTGAAGCTGTGCTCCAGGAACCAGCTTGAAGGTCAAACCGAATTGGCCATGTGCCGGCTGCTAATGCCTGTGGTGTGTGTGGTCAGCAGTATTGCACCCATTCACAGTCTTCACACAAAGGGAATTGCCTCAGCTTCCTGTGCTGGGGACAGTACCCGTTTTCTGCTCATCTGTCTTTTTTTTTCTTCACAGGTTAAGAGTGCATTGTTCTGGCGGCCTTTCTCAGCCTCTGTGGGTTGATGTGTCAGCGGATGAAGCGCTCTGGTCTTGACTACAAAGGTCAAAATCTAACAGGAGGAAATGGCCTTCATGTACATGTGCACGGCTTTGTTCTAGCCTGCACTAAAATTAGCACCCAGAACTGGATAGTACGACGCTTATCTTTACTATATCAGATATTTAAATTCACGTCAGCGCCACGTCACCGCAGTCCTTTGGCTCATCGGTAACGGCCATTTACATACGGCGTGTCCCGCTTATTTGCCCGCAGGCTGTTTTAGCTTCTCGGTGTGTCGTCACGGCGTGCCATCTTTTTTATTCCCTTTTTGAACAGACACTTTTAATGCGATGGCTTTCCTCCCAGGCCTGGCATGCCTGCAGCTCCCTCCTATATCGCCACTGGCCAGATTCCCAGCCTGTGTACTCTGGCAGAGTGGCCCTGAAGTGTCAGCCGCTTCCTTGCAAAAGAAGCAGCCAAAACCGTTAGTCACCAGCCCCGCTGTGACACAGTGATGGCTGAAAGGGCCTGGGGCCAGGCCTGAAGAGGTGGTTGTTCGACTGTATGTGTGCGGCTGATTTCCGGAGGAGGGAGCTTGGCACGCTGAACACCTATATCAACATTTTTCATAAGCTGGGATGTGAACAATGAGGGTTTTTCAGCACCAGCTTCTCCTGTAAAGGCTGACGAGGTGACAATGAGTCACTCCGCGGTGCCTTGTACGCGTCTAAGCTTCCAACGCCCTACTCGGCCGTTGCTTTGAAACCCAACCCGCATATGATGCAGGCGCTTTGTAACTGCATATCCGCTGCAATGCGTTTTGACACAGCGAATCTGAGAAGAAAGAAAAACAAAAAATGCAGCGGGGCAACACGTAATGCAAGTTGTGTCAACGAAGCCGAAGGAACAGCGTCGGATGGAGGCGCAGGGCAGGTTTGTTATGACACCAAACAAGGGGCCCTCTGGAAAAACAGATAAAAAGTGGAAACCAGAGACGAGGAAGCGCACAAACGAAGAATAAATAACATCCAGCTGCTAGAATAATATCCACATATAAATTCTCAGCGCTGTCTTGCTAACTAATTTATCTTAGCAATAATACAGAACTGGCATGAATGGTTGGTCTGAAAAAGGTTGCTTTTCAAAATACAATGGGTTATTGTTGAGCAAAAAAAGTAATTGATTTTTGTTCCTGTTCAAATTTATATGATCTAGTTTGCCATAAATATAAACTTCCATGTAACTGGAGTCAACCTCTGAACATACCATCTTCAAAACAATGGATCTCGCTCACTAACCGTGCGTACACACAAATTTGTGCATGAAATCTGCGTAATAACTTTCGTATACAATGCATTTAAATTTACAAAATATTTTTTCAAAATTTATGAAAAAATATGCAAAAAATCACACATCTTGGGTGGCCTTATATGTGTTAAGATAACATTTTTATATTTAGATATTTCATCTTTATAAAAGATTTAATCAAGTACAGATTCCTCCACACTCACAAAAGCCTTTTTTACGATTTACACAATTTAATTAATAGTAAAATTCCATTAAATAGAATTAAACAATCCCTACGTATTTTAATTGAATAATGGAACAATCCTTAACCATTTATTCAGTTGAAATATGTAAGGATTATTCAATTCAATTTGATTGAATTTTACTATTTACTTAAATGACATAAATCCTAAAAAAAAGTCTTAACATTTTTTTTTTAATGCATAAAAACGCAGATGCGCGTATACACTTGCAAATAAGAGGTCTGTAATCTGGGTCTGTATAAAAGTTTGTGTTTTGCACTGGTTTTGAGGATGGTACACTTAGTATTGCTCAATGATCTTACTTATATGTTTGCTGAGTGTGACAAAAGGAAAGATTGTGTGGAAGACCCTTGTATGAATATGGTTTGGCCGTGTTTTATGTAAATGACTAACCTCAGGCACACGGCTGCTCATTTAGAATATTTCAAATTCATTAACATTAGAATAAGGTTAAGAACAAACTCACGTGCGCATACATGTGTTGTGAATTAGGCAAAAATTGTTCACGAGAAGTTCTCCTGTGAATAATATACGCAATTGTTAGTGAGTGATACCCAGTGTTTTTAAGGTAATTACAAAACCAAACACGCCAACCCAAGCCCTTATTTTTATTGTGCATTTACAATTTCACGCTGCCGTCAGATATCCAAATGTGGGTAAATTAGTGGGACAGTGTATAATGACTTTCATGAGGGTTTGTTTAAGCTCAGGACCCTTGTGTGTGTTGACACAGCTGCCGTGGAGGCACTGCGGAAGAAGGACATGGGGAAGTTTATGTAAAGCCAGCCAGAGCGCAGGGTCAGGGCCAATCATGGCATGTATATGTTTGTGCATTAAATGCGAATTCTGGCATTTTAGCTCCTTCATGACAGACATATTGGCCTCCTGGATATGGTATTTCTGTTGCATTAGCAAAGTAGGGTAGATAAGGTTTTTTGTTAGGTGTGCCAGACCACTTGATGGGGGTAGGGTGGTTGCTACCTGCATTTCAAGGCTCCTTTGTCCAGATTCATCTCTCAACATGGCCCTCAGTGCTGTCACTGGAGCGGCGCCTGTCTGTAGCGTAACAAACTAAAGAAGGGAAGTGAGGATTGCGTGCTCATCAGTTCTTGAGCGCAACCACTAGTAACCTTTGTCCTTCACAGACTTCCTGTAGGTGTGTATATTAGAATATCTGGTCTCTGACATGCAAAATAACTACAAAGTGGGTCATGCATTAGACGTGAACTCTGAATTTTCTTTGCTAACTCTTTGCTAAGTTTGTACACTAAGTTGTTACAAAGGTAAAGAGTTTTGTTTTACTTTGCATTATTGTTAGATCATTTTAGTGCTCTGGATTCCAAATGCTAATCACATTATATTAGCTTGAAAGTCTTTTTTAACTTTAAAAAGCAGATATCTATATCTTAAAGGGTTACTCCACCCCAAAATGAAAATTTTGTCATTAATCACTTACCCCCATGTCATTCCAAACCCATAAAAGCTTTGTTTGTCTTCGGAACACAATTTAAGATATTTTGGATGAAAACCAGGAGGCTTGTGACTGTCACATTGACTGCCAAGTAAATAACACTGTCAAGGCCCAGAAAAGTATGAAAGACATCGTCAAAATAGTCCATCTGCCATCAGTGGTTCAATCTGAATTTAATGAAGCCACGAGAGTACTTTTTGTACGCGAAGAAAACAAAAATAACTTTATTCAACAATTTGTCTCCTCGGCGTCAACGTAGCACCGTTTTGGAGGGTATCCACTGAACGCAAACAGCGTATGCTGTTCTGTGTCAGCCGCACCACACGGATACGCTGTTTTCGATCAAATCAAAGCGTAAATACACGTAGAAAACGTATCCGTGTCGTGCAGCTGACACAGAACAGCATACGCTGTTTGCGTTCAGTGGATACGCTCTAAAATGGTGCTACGGTGACGCCGAGGAGACGAATTGTTGAATAAAGTCAATATTTTTGTTTTCTTTGCGTACAAAAAGTATTCTCGTCGCTTCATAAAATTCAGATTGAACCACTGATGGATTATTTTGACGATGTCTTTCACACTTTTCTGGGCCTTGACAGTGTTATTTACTTGGCAGTCAATAGGACAGTCACAAGCCTCACGGTTTTCATCCAAAATATCTTAATTTGTGTTCCGAAGACAAACGTAGCTTTTACGGGTTTGGAACAACATGGGGTAAGTGATTAATGACAAAATTTTCATTTTGGGGTGGAGTAACCCTTTAAATCTATAAATCTTCAATGGCAGTTCAATTTCACTTCTGTTACTGAGCATCCAAAATGCTAATTACACAACTGTTCCTGCACAGGTAGCCATCCAGACTCCATCATATCAATCTTAACAGCAGGCCATCCAGCAATCTTTTCAGATATATCAAGAATCAATGTGACATGCTGTAATTATCTTTTAACTTTAAAATTTATGATGCTCGACTGCTCAATCGTCTTCTCCGCTCCACCCATGTAGCTGGATTAGCATCTAGATGTCACAACATGATGGGGCTCACCTATGTGAAATGGTCCATGAAGACACAAGCTGATATGTCCTGTATCTACTGATCACTTTGGCTCGATTGACATTTCAGTCCCTTTGTCTGCAACTGTCTACAATGAAACGGATGGGAAATATCTGGACTTGGCAGTGATGACATTTGGATGAATGGTGCTGGTTTTACATCAGGTGACTGGAAATATTCAATCATTTCACGGCTCTGCACTTTTGGTGCTGTCCACTGCAACTAAAACGAAATTCAGTTTTGAAATGACAGTCAATATTAATAATAAATATTTGTCTTTTACTTTTTCACAGAAATGTTATTCTGCAGTAAGTATGTCTTATATCGGTACTGAGACACTCAAATCCCCACTGCCTTTTCAGTGTCAGTTGAACTTGCTTTGAACCTCTACTCTCTTAAAGAAAAAGCAATATCATGTTTACCTGTGTAATCTCAGTGCTCACAATTTGTGTATGTGTGAGTACAAGACACTCCCAGTGTTTTCACCTTTTGTTGAATTCACTGTATGTCCTTGCTTGGAGATACTGCTGTGTCATGTGACCACTGATAGATGGTGACGGGAAATGGGAGACACTGAATGTCAGATGTGACCGAAATGTTAAACATTACATATTTAAATCAATGATTTGGGTCTATTCTGCACTGTAAATAATTGTTGTTGTTTTCACAGTAAATCACTATATTATCAATTGTTCCCTACTGTACAATTTGCATACAGTATGTTACTGTGAATTTTACTGTGAATTGTACTGGCCTTTTCTTCCCGCAACATTGCTGGCAGACCGGAGGGGAGACTCGTCGTGAGGACAAAAGTCCTAAAAGTATGTTAAATTCACAGCGATAAAGAAGACCTTTTTAAACGTTTTGAGACTATGTATTCTCTGATTATTGTTGTATACTGTCACTAATTAAGTACTTTAACACTTAAAACCTTCATTTTAATCCTCCATTTAATTCCACCATTTATTTTCCACTTGTGCAATGTGTTATTGTGATTTTACTAGTAGGATATAATTGTATTTTGTTCATTAATGAAATATGGTTAATATGCTGGAAATTCTGTTTTTTTTTTTTCTTTTTTTTTTTTTTCTTTTATGAAGTTCAGCTAGGAAATGTAAGAGATGAAGCCTGAAAAAAACTGTTGGTGTGAAGCAATAACTTGTTATTGAATATGTAACAAAATAAAATAAAAATAACAGTATAATGCTGTACTTTGTTTTTACTGTACTCTTAAAACCACTGAACTTAGTTTTACAGCAATTTTACTGTGGTACAAAATACAGCAACTAGCCTACTGGATAATTGTTTCCAGTAAGTTACTGTTAATTTGACAATAAATATTTTACAGGGTGTATATTCCTTAGTCAGGATAGCACCATATTTAATTTTTTTGAGTGCTTTGAATGGACTGTACTGTTGTTTAAAAACATACTGACTGTTCAGCTGATGAAACGACTTTCTGAAAAATAGCCTAATAATAATAAAAAAACTTTCAGTAGACAAAAACTCCACAAAACAGTTTTGTAGGTTGTGAAAATTACATGATATAGGACCTTTATACAGTGCGTGCCATTGTAAGCCTCGGGTTAAATTCAATATGGCGTCTAACCTGATTACCCTTACAAAAATTTACTGCAATTTTTAAAAAGGTAATACTGCAGTTTTTGTTGCATGTAGAAAAATGCAGTTGTTTGGACAAGAAAAAACTGCATTATTGCCGTTTTACTGCAATACATCTGAAGTACTACTGAAATACAACTGCAGTAGAGCTGTAGTAATACTAACAAACAACTGCAATAGAACTGCAGTATTACTGCAATACAGCTGAAGTAATACTACAATTATACTGTAATAAAACTGCAGTAGTACTGCAATATATAATACAACTGAAGTACAATTCAATACTACCGAAGTGCAATACTAATAAAATGCTGTACAGTAACACTGAAATGCAACCAGAATATTCAGAATAACAAGTTTTATTTGCACACATCTGCAATATAATGAATTAAGGTACAAAATAACAGTTAATGTCTCAAACAGAAATGCAACAATAAATGATTTTACTTTTCTTTAAACTTAAAATAACAGGCTGAGAGTAACACTAAATGTATTTAGTGTTTATTTACAAATCAAGCAATCATGCACATTTCTTCCCTCATTATTCAGGCAGGTTTAATTTTTTGAAGAGCTTATCCTTATCATTCCGCTTGGTTCTTATGACTGCCTTTATCTCAGATGTGGAAACATTATTTTGGATGTAGTCTGGAAAAACAAACAAACAAAAACTATGAGAAATTCTCAAGTTTCAGTTACACTTTTCACTACAGGCATATTTCGTATGTTTAAAATAAATCTTGAATTGTGATGTCACCAAGTGTTTGTGAAAAGTAGTCATACTACTCCCAGTTCATTTCTTATGGCATACTGGTCAGCCTTAACAATGTCTCTGAACACACCAGGTAAAAAAGTTAAAAGATTGGTTCACCCAAAAATGAAAATTCTGTCATAAATTACTCACCCTCATGTCGTTCCAAACCCAAAGTCTTTTGTTCATCTTCAAAACACAAATGAAGATCTTTATAATGAAATCTCAGAGCTTTCTGTCCCTCCACTGATAGTCCATGCAACCCCTTGTACAATAACATGCATTTCTGGAAAAAAAAAAAAAAAAAAAAAACCATAGACACAATCATGTTTAAATACTGTACAAAGTCCTCCACAATTATTTGCCCTCTTTATCATTTTGGTTTTTCGTTCAAAATTATAACCTTAAATTAAAATAATAATAATAATAATAATAATTGGAAAAAACATATAATTTACAAATATACAAGTACATAATTTAAATATACTATTAGAAAACAATATATAGAATATATGTGTTCAACAGTTATTGTGCCCCCTTCATTAAATACTTTGTGTAACCTATAACCCTCTTCACACATAAGGGCTAATCCATGGCTAGGTGTCCATTACTTGATTTTAATGCATGAGGTGGAGGCAAAGAACCACCCGATATGAAACGGGTTGCCTCCATTGAAGTCGATTAAAATTGTGTAATACACACCTGTTAAAGTTAGGTTAAAAAGTTAAGTTAAAGCTGCCCTTAAAGAGATAGCTAACCCAAAAATGAAAATTATGTCATTAATTAGTCACCCTTGTGTGGTTTCAAACCCGTAAGGCCTTCATTCCTCTTTGGAAAACAAACAAAGATATTTATAATGAAATCAGAGAGCTTTCTGACCCTGCATAGACAGCAATGCAACTTTCACATTCATGTTCCAGAATGGTAGGAAAGACATCGTTAAAGTAATTCATGTGACTCCAGTTGCTTTAACTCAATTTTATGAAGCGACGCAAGTCTTTGCATCCAAAAAAAATTTAAAATAAATAATTTACCACTTACATACAAAAATATTGATCTGTAATGTGCATTCACAAGAACATCACAACACATGAGTGTTGTGTTCATGCGACAGAAGACAAAATTGAGGTTAAACCACTGGAGTCACATGGATTACTTTCACAATGTCTTTCCTACTGTTCTGGAACTTAAATGTGTAAGTTGCATTGTTGCCAATAGAGGGGTAGAAACTTCTCGGATTTAATCAAAAATATCTTAATTTGTGTTTTGAAGATGAACAAAGGTATTACGGCTTTGGAACGACATGAGAGTGAGTAATGACAGAATTTTCATTTTTGGGTGAACTATCCCATGTTTGTGAAGTACAATTTGACTGGAAGGGTAAAACTAAGTTAATTTTCATTAGTTTGTTTGGTTACAGGTCATTAGATCTAGCGTTCTGACTGTATGTGTGTGCTACAGTAAAAGCCGCACATTAATTTAGAATGGTGATTTAACTGATTGTAATTATCTGTGCATTCATTGTTTTAATGCACACCTTCCAGTCAATCAGAGAGAATCAAAGTCCAGAAAAAATTAAAAATATATAAATAAAACTGTTGAGAGCTGATGTTAAGCATTGAGAATAATTGCTGATATAACTAGATTTCATTACCTTTCCACTCCCTCAGCTCTCTCTCTGTTTTCATACTGAATTGGCACTAATATCGTAAATCTTCTTTTAGCTCTTTGATTTCATTTAACTCCTCAATCTCTTCATGTCCGAGGATCTCTTACATGGCTGAGGAGACAGAGGACTTGGTACACTTGATTTCTCCAGCACTCCCACAGGTCTTAGTTCCTGAAATACAATAGCAGTTATGTATTCTAAACTATAAAGATAATAGTTAATCAAAAATCAAATAAATAAAGTAGATTACTGCTCAACATTATTTGAGTGCTTGCTTCTCCACAGCTATCATCTTCTGTTGAATTATATTTTTGGTCTTTTTTTAGTTGTTATCAGAGTATTTTCCTGAAAATAGCAATCACACACTAAAAAAATGTCCATTTCCACACATTAATGTCACTCTATTGAACATAAATGCTGATGTACAGTGCTGTGAAAAAAAAAATCCTGATTTATTCTATTTTTGTGTATATCCAGTACTAAATATTTTCAGATTTTTTTTTTTATCACTTTACAGTGATAAAAAGAAAAGTAATGATGCAGGCAGAATTCACTTCTGCTGTGAAGCAGCTCTAAACAGTAAAAAGTGTCATTGTTCAGTTGAAATCAGTGCTGACTCAATTTTATACAATAACTGTATAAAAATCATCAAATATGAAATAATTCCAATGCATCTACATAGAAGTTGTGCAGAAAACAGAGGTGTCATCATCTAGCTCAGTTCAGTCCTCATCCAGTAGTGTCAGTGGAGTCAGATTAATAATATTGCTGAATATTATGTGTCCCCAAATAAGCAAGCCATAAGTCGACAGTGGCAAGGAACCCAAACACCATCAGGTGACAGAATGGAGAAAAAACCTTGGGAGAAAGTATGTTTAGTTTAGGGATCAGTTCCCCTCTGGCTAACAAATGAACACGGTGTGATTATGATTCAGGCTGCATCACAATTTAGTGTTAAATACACAGGACTGTAGGCCTACAAGTAGCTGGAGTTATGAATCTTATTTAAATACTATCTAAGATCAGGTTTACATTTGTGGCTAACTAGAATATCAGTGACCTTTAATGCATTTCCAGAAATAAAGTCTCACCAACATCTGTTGAGTGCCTTTTCACTTTCTCTCTTCTCCTCTTTCCTAATGCTTCCTCTGTTGCAAAGAGGGGTACACTGTACACTCAACACTTTTCAATGATTTTTTCCTCATGTCAATTAAGGGTTGACGCTCTCCTAGAAACAAATAAAATACACAGTATGTTCAGTGCAATTTTGTTCATTTCATTATTATAAATTATGTACTGATGCTATTGGAATGCAAACTGAACTAAGCTGGACAATGACACTAATTTCTACAGATATGCTTATAACAAACTGCTGAGCCACTGCATAATTAAATGCATCTATATACACAGGGTTGTCACTAGTTGGATTGAGATGTTGATGTTTTATTAGATTAGATTTTAAGGTTTTATAATATAATTATAATTTGTTTTATTATAGTAAAAGTGTAGTAAAACAGCATTAAACCAGTCTTTCTATCAGACTTGAGTTCTGTGTGTTCTGTGTATCATAAGCTCCTCGCGCACAGACCCGCGGGCGACACAGATCAGTACTGAAGCGGTGTTTCCTCTCATCTCAGCGGGTTTAATAAGATATATCCGTTAAGTCTTTTTACATCTCTCTAAAATCATAACTAAAGATATATAAGGACATTAGACAGTATACTCACCGCTAAACTGGATGACTCGCTCCACCTCGCCTGATGAACTTTTTCCGGAAAGCGTTTCTTCTCTTTTGTCACACTTGTGAATGGTCTCGGGGTGTAATGTTGTTATGTCTTTGAGCTTTAATTGTGATGTTGTCAAACCAAACCGTATTTTATACTTTTATATCCATCCTGCAGTAGATACTACGGAAAAGAGCTGATTTACCTTTACATGTAATCAGCTGCTCGCGAGACTCGTCGTCAGGACAACGACCGTTCCCAGCCAACATTTTTATGTGGGGCCCATATGGGTATGAACTGGGCTGAAAAATGGGCCCCATATAGGATTGTCCGCGGGTTCCATAATGGCCCCATGTCAATTGCCCACATGGATTTCATATAGGATTGGACTTGCCACTAGGTGGGACCCAACTGGGCAACATGCGCAAGACCCATCTCGGTCCCAGCTTTAACCCAGCTAACATTTGTATGTGGGGCCCATGTGGTTTTGAAATGGGCTGAAATATGGGCTTTATATGGGATTGTCCGTGGGTTCCATAATGGCCCCATGTTAATTGCCCGCATGGATTTCATATGGGATTGCACTTGTCACAAGGTGGGACCCAACTGGGTAACATGCACAAGACCCATCTCGGTCCCAGCTTTAAACCAGCTAACATTAGATTGTGGGGCCCATGTGGGTTTGAAATGGGCTGAAAAATGGGCTCTATATGGGATTGTCCGTGGGTTCCATAATGGCCCCATGTTAATTGCCTACATGGATTTCATATGGGATTGGACTTGCCACTAGGTGGGACCCAACTGGGCAACATCCGCAAGACCCATCTCGGTCCCAGCTTTAACCCAGCTAACATTTGTATGTGGGGCCCATGTGGTTTTGAAATGGGCTGAAATATGGGCTTTATATGGGATTGTCCACGAGTTCTATAATGGCCCCATGTTAATTGCCCACATGGATTTCATATGGGATTGGACTTGCCACTAGGTGGGACCCAACTGGGCTACATGTGCAGGACCCATCTCGGTCCCAGCTTTAATTACCCAGCTAACATTTGTATGTGGGGCCCATGTGGGTTTGAAATGGGCTGAAATATGGGTTTTATATGGGATTGTCCGTGGGTTCCATAATGGCCCCATGTTAATTGCCTACATGGATTTCATATGGGATTGGACTTGCCACTAGGTGGGACCCAACTGGGCAACATGCGCAAGACCCATCTCGGTCCCAGCTTTAACCCAGCTAACATTTGTATGTGGGGCCCATGTGGTTTTGAAATGGGCTGAAATATGGGCTTTATATGGGATTGTCCACGGGTTCCATAATGGCCCCATGTTAATTGCCCACATGGATTTCATATGGGATTGGACTTGCCACTAGGTGGGACCCAACTGGGCTACATGTGCAGGACCCATCTCGGTCCCAGCTTTAATTACCCAGCTAACATTTGTATGTGGGGCCCATGTGGGTTTGAAATGGGCTGAAATATGGGTTTTATATGGGATTGTCCACGGGTTCCATAATGGCCCCATGTTAATTGCCCACATGGATTTCATATGGGATTGGACTTGCCACTAGGCGGGACCCAACTGGGCTACATGTGCAGGACCCATCTCGGTCCCAGCTTTAATTACCCAGCTAACATTTGTATGTGGGGCCCATGTGGGTTTGAAATGGGCTGAAATATGGGTTTTATATGGGATTGTCCGCGGGTTCCATAATGGCCCCATGCCAATTGCCCACATGGATTTCATATAGGATTGCTCTTGCTACTAGGTGGGCCCCAACTAGGCAACATGTTCAGGACCCATCTCGGACCCAGCTTTAAGTTTTATGTGGGTACTACATGGGCTTGAAACAAGGGTTGTAAGTGGGATTGTTGGCAAAACTGTACAGCAACACCACACAAATAAAATAGCAAAAACAATTACCATGGCAGAAAGCAGCAGAGAGAAAAGTGAGACTGAATTCCTTTCAAATTTCAATTTTATTTAACTAAACAACATTATATATCACGACTGAAATCCTTTCAAATTCCAATTTTATTTAACTAACCAACATTATATGTGATGTTTATGTCACAATGGCACAAAACTTTTTGAACCAGCCTTGAGTGTTTTGGGAAGCTTTAGCTCACTTTAACAAGAAATGTAGGAATACAACAGTCAAAAAAAGAAGAAGAAAAAAAAAGAACTATAACAGTTAGAATCAGCAACTTATAACCTTTTTCAGTAAACCTTAAACTGCAGCCATCTTTTGGTGCATTCTTGAGGCCCTCTGTCCTCCTCTGTCCCTTGCTCCAGTGAACCATTTTGACTGCCCTCTCAGCTTCTTGCTGGTTGACCTTTGACGTCAGCGGGTTGTTCTTAAGAGCCTCTGCAAAAACAAATGACTTTTTAAGATAAAAATATGCAAGTTAATTAACATTACAAATAGGGATGGTCTGACCAATTGGCTACAGATCACTATCGGCAGATAATCACATTTTGTATGACTCAATCGGCAGTCACTAAATTTGGCCGATCTAACAAACTGATGAAAATTTAATGACAAAGAAATTTAGCACCACAGTCGTGTCATCAACAGTGCTGCATTGTATCAAGGTCTCAAGAAATCAAAAAATTATTCACCATTTGCCGTGTATTGTTTAAAGAAATATGTGGAGGAACTCTGGCTGATGGGTTTTCAACAAACCTCTTTGTCTAAGATGGGGCTCAGGCAGCTCCTCCACACGCTCACAGCAGAAAGCGACAGGAAAACTTAGCATGTGTGATTATCTGCCTCTCTCCTTCTATTTTTTAAAATATTTTGTCTAAAGTTTTAATGTACTGCATCTTTTAAATAAAACAGATTTTCAGAGTAGTATTTCATATGTCAGGCTTTATCAGGGACATGCAGAGAGTTACTCAAAGGCAGGGGCTCAAATGTAAATATATATATATATATATATATATATATATATATATATATATATATATATATATATATATATCTATATACATACAGTGGGGCAAAAAAGTATTTAGTCAGCCACCAATTGTGCAAGTTCTCCCACTTAAAAAGATGAGAGAGGCCTGTAATTTTCATCATAGGTATACCTCAACTATGAGAGACAAAATGAGAAAAAAAATCCAGAAAATCACATTGTAGGATTTTTAAAGAATTTATTTGCAAATTATGGTGGAAAATTAAGTATTTGGTCAATAACAAAATTTCATCTCAATACTTTGTTATATACCCTTTGTTGGCAATGACAGAGGTCAAACGTTTTCTGTAAGTCTTCACAAGGTTTTCACACACTGTTGCTGGTATTTTGGCCCATTCCTCTATGCAGATCTCCTCTAGAGCAGTAATGTTTTGGGGCTGTCGCTGGGCAACACGGACTTTCAACTCCCTCCAAAGATTTTCGATGGGGTTGAGATCTGGAGACTGGCTAGGCCACTCCAGGACCTTGAAATGCTTCTTACGAAGCCACTCCTTCGTTGCCCGGGCGGTGTGTTTGGGATCATTGTCATGCTGAAAGACCCAGCCACGTTTCATCTTCAATGCCCTTGCTGATGGAAGGAGGTTTTCACTCAAAATCTCACGATACATGACCCCATTAATTCTTTCGTTTACACGGATCAGTCGTCCTGGTCCCTTTGCAGAAAAACAGCCCCAAAGCATGATGTTTCCACCCCCATGCTTCACAGTAGGTATGGTGTTCTTTGGATGCAACTCAGCATTCTTTCTCCTCCAAACACGACAAGTTGAGTTTTTACCAAAAAGTTCTATTTTGGTTTCATCATTCTCCCAATCCTCTTCTGGATCATCCAAATGCTCTCTAGCAAACTTCAGTCGGGCCCGGACAAGTACTGGCTTAAGCAGGGGGACACGTCTGGCACTGCATGATTTGAGTCCCTGGCGGCGCAGTGTGTTACTGATGGTAGCCTTTGTTACTTTGGTCCCAGCTCTCTGCAGGTCATTCACTAGGTCCCCCCGTGTGGTTCTGGGATTTTTGCTCACAGTTCTTGTGATCATTTTGACCCCACGGGGTGAGATCTTGCGTGGAGCCCCAGATCGAGGGAGATTATCAGTGGTCTTGTATGTCTTCCATTTTCTAATAATTGCTCCCACAGTTGATTTCTTCACACCAAGCTGCTTACCTATTGCAGATTCAGTCTTCCCAGCCTGGTGCAGGTCTACAATTTTGTTTCTGGTGTCCTTTGACAGCTCTTTGGTCTTGGCCATGGTGGAGTTTGGAGTTGGACTGTTTGAGGTTGTGGACAGGTGTCTTTTATACTGATAATGAGTTCAAACAGATGCCATTAATACAGGTAACAAGTGGAGGACAGAGGAGCCTCTTAAAGAAGTTGTTACAGGTCTGTGAGAGCCAGAAATCTTGCTTGTTTGTAGGTGACCAAATAAGTATTTTACCGAGGAATTTACCAATCAGTTCTTTAAAAATAATTAATGTGATTTTCTGGATTTTTTTTTTCTCATTTTGTCTCTCATAGTTGAGGTATACCTACGATGAAAATTACAGGCCTCTCTCATCTTTTTAAGTGGGAGAACTTGCACAATTTGTGGCTGACTAAATACTTTTTTGCCCCACTGTGTGTGTGTGTATATATATATATATATATATATATATATATATATATATATATATATATACAGTATATACAGGTGCATCTCAATAAATTAGAATGTCGTGGAAAAGTTCATTTATTTCAGTAATTCAACTCAAATTGTGAAACTTGTGTATTAAATAAATTCAATGCACACCGACTGAAGTAGTTTAAGTCTTTGGTTCTTTTAATTGTGATGATTTTGGCTCACATTTAACAAAAACCCACCAATTCATCTCAACAAATTAGAATATGGTGACATGTCAATCAGCTAATCAACTCAAAACACCTGCAAAGGTTTCCTGAGCCTTCAAAATGGTCTCTCAGTTTGGTTCACTAGGCTACACAATCATGGGGAAGACTGCTGATCTGACAGTTGTCCAGAAGACAATCATTGACACCCTTCACAAGGAGGGTAAGCCACAAACATTCATTGCCAAAGAAGCTGGCTGTTCACAGAGTGCTGTATCCAAGCATGTTAACAGAAAGTTGAGTGGAAGGAAAAAGCGTGGAAGAAAAAGATGCACAACCAACCGAGAGAACCGCAGCCTTATGAGGATTGTCAAGCAAAATCGATTCAAGAATTTGGGTGAACTTCACAAGGAATGGACTGAGGCTCGGGTCAAGGCATCAAGAGCCACCACACACAGACGTGTCAAGGAATTTGGCTACAGTTGTCGTATTCCTCTTGTTAAGCCACTCCTGAACCACAGACAACATCAGAGGTGTCTTACCTGGGCTAAGGAGAAGAAGAACTGGACTGTTGCCCAGTGGTCCAAAGTCCTCTTTTCAGATGAGAGCAAGTTTTGTATTTCATTTGGAAACCAAGGTCCTAGAGTCTGGAGGAAGGGTGGAGAAGCTCATACCCCAAGTTGCTTGAAGTCCAGTGTTAAGTTTCCACAGTCTGTGATGATTTGGGGTGCAATGTCATCTGCTGGTGTTGGTCCATTGTGTTTTTTGAAAACCAAAGTCACTGCACTTGTTTACCAAGAAATTTTGGAGCACTTCATGCTTCCTTCTGCTGACCAGCTTTTTGAAGATGCTGATTTCATTTTCCAGCAGGATTTGGCACCTGCCCACACTGCCAAAAGCACCAAAAGTTGGTTAAATGACCATGGTGTTGGTGTGCTTGACTGGCCAGCAAACTCACCAAACCTGAACCCCATAGAGAATCTATGGGGTATTGTCAAGAGGAAAATGAGAAACAAGAGACCAAAAAATGCAGATGAGCTGAAGGCCACTGTCAAAGAAACCTGGGCTTCCATACCACCTCAGCAGTGCCACAAACTGATCACCTCCATGCCACGCCGAATTGAGGCAGTAATTAAGCAAAAGGAGCCCCTACCAAGTATTGAGTACATATACAGTAAATGAACATACTTTCCAGAAGGCCAACAATTCACTAAAAAATGTTTTTTTTATTGGTCTTATGAAGTATTCTAATTTGTTGAGATAGTGAATTGGTGGGTTTTTGTTAAACGTGAGCCAAAATCACCACAATTAAAAGAACCAAAGACTTAAACTACTTCAGTCTGTGTGCATTGAATTTATTTAATACAGAAGTTTCACAATTTGAGTTGAATTACTGAAATAAATGAACTTTTCCACGACATTCTAATTCATTGAGATGCACCTGTATGTTTTTTGTTGAGTATCATGTTTTTACATAAGGGTTTTATGGCTCATGTGTGCAATTAATTTTAAATCAGTGATAATTGAGAGATGGACAAACAAATGTTCCCCAAAAGCCTGCTGTGTCACAACTGACATTTACATTAACATGAAAAATAAAGGAGAAGTTTTAATTTTTGCATGCGCAAAAAAGACTTTACTTGATTAAAAAAAAAAAAAAAAAAAAGTATAAATTATCAGTCAGAGGATATAAGGCATGAAGTAGATTCTGTACAACAAGTTTTCAGCAAAGTTTTGGTCATATTGATCATTTATAGGTCCTAGAAATTTGCGTATTGAATACGATATGGCTAATATATTCATAATTATGCATTGTATTTATTGCTCAACAGAATTTGACAAAGAATGTTTAGTTTACAGTAAGTTATGAGAGAATAAATGTTTTAAAACTTTGGCAAAAATTTTGTAATTGCCAAACAAGCATTGTTTTTACAGTGAATTTATACCCCCAAAGTGGCAACGTATCCTGGGGGATACAAACATTAAAATCAAAAATAAGTCATGTTTTTTTTTTTTGTTTTTTTTTTTTTTAAATCATGAAATTTTATTATTTGTGTCCTAAGAAGATAGAAAATAGCAATAAATTAAAATCCTGACTTCTTGGTCTTGCCATTTTAAGGGTTAATTTTGAAAAAGGGCAGCAGCTCGAGCTCCCAAAGTCCCCCACCCCTTCTGCACGTGCCCTTTACAGGATTAAAGGGTTAGTTCACCCAAAAATGAAATTTCAGTCATTAATCACTCACTCTTATGTTGTTTTAAACCCGTAAATCCATCGTTCATCTTCGGAACACAAATTAAGATATTTTTGATGTAATCCGAGACGATTCCCCCCTCCATAGACAGCAACGCAACTGACACTCTCAAGTCCCAGAAAGGTAGGAAAGACATTGTTAAAATAGTCCATGTAACTCCAGTGGTCAAATCTTAATTTTATGAAGCAACGAGAATACTTTTGTGCAAAAAAAAAAAAAAAAAAAAAAAATTAACTTTATTCAACAATGTGCTCTTGTGAACGAAAATACCACCACGCTGCCAAGGACTGAAATGGAAGGGAATACATTGTTGAATAAAGTTGTTCTTTTTGTTCTTTTGGTGCACAAAAGTATTCTCGTCGCTTCATAAAATTAAGATTGAACCACTGGAGTCACAAGGACTATTTTAACTGTCTTTTCTACCTTTCTGGGACTTGAAAGTGTCAGTTGCGTTGCTATCTATGAAGGGGGGAATCGTGTCGGATTTCATCAAAAATATCTTAATTTGTGCTCCGAAGATGAACAAAGGAAATTTCATTTTTGGGTGAATTAACCCTTTTTAAGTAGGCACGACCATCTGTGACGCCGGGAGGAAACATTTCAATGGGAATTCAATAAGTAATCATTCTGTAACAGCAGACATACTGTCTGCAGTAGGGCTGTGCAATATATCAAAATTATTGAAATATCACAAATGTACATATCGCAATATGCATATCGCTACAGCTTGCCATATTTGGGGCCATTAACAGAAGACAAAGAGAAAATCACTTACTGTTCTTGCCTGAGTAACTTTTGTAGCTTTAATAAGAATTAGTGCATATTTAATTCATAGAGTGCAGACTAAGCAGTGTTTTATTTTTCCTTTTTATTATTCAGTTCCTAAACTGATGTTAAAATGACATTTTTATGTAATTCTAGAGTAAAACACTACTGTTCAGTTTCAGTTGTTGTAGGGGTGCTTTCTTACAAAAAGTGAAACATGTACCTGTATTGTACACTGCTTTTCAGCTAGCATAAAAATGGCCGGTTGGTTTCCTGGTTCTGTGAAGGCCCTCCCTCAGAAATTCGCAATGGGCTCTGATTGATTAGCTGGCCCAGTGTGTTGTGATTGGCTAAACCGCCTCTAGCACGCATCTAAACAACCCGCCCCTCAGCTCAGTGGCATGTGCACCGGTGTTGTATTGTAAACAATGGCATCGTCTATATTGCTTATCAGTTTGAGCCCGATTGAGATGGAGAGGATATTAGTGAAGAGGATTGTGCAGAACCTGTGCAAGCACAGCTTTTAATGGTAGGCCTATGTTTTTTGTTTGTTGTTGTCTCATACTTTTGATACGCTGTTATTATGCTACTGCTTATGTTAGCTTTTAATATACGGTTTTATCATGATTAAAGCTTTAATATATTAAGGTAAATCAGTAGCAAAACTCGAGAGCTTGTAGATCTGAATGTGAGAACTTGTCATATTAACATTCGTATTTGTAAGTTGAAATTTACACTCACAGCTCTGATCTGAAAAGCTGAATCTTTCGATTTGCACACACAGACAATGATCAAAACACATCGTTTTGAATTCGAAGTTGCAAATTAATAGCTACAAATGTGTAGAATGACATTCACATAAATTGAGTTTGAGGCCAATGTTTTAAATTAATGATAATTAATTACACAATTTTGAAAGAAATATTAATGATAATTAATTACACAATTTTGCAAATAAATTTTATTCTATTTCTGCAAATTTTTTCAGAGTAACTGATATTAGTTATAGACATAAGCAAGTTACTGAAATTAATATCAAGTCACATTAACTAAACTCTGAATATATTAATATTTCTTAAGTTTCTGAATCTTATTAATTATTATATAATTACTACTAATTGAACATCAAACTGGTTTCTTAATATTTCATTTACACAAAGCAGAAATTCAGTGTTTTTTCCTGCCCTCTTTTGATTGACAGGATATATCGGCCCTAACTGTTGGCTGTTTATAAACTATCGGCCTATAAATATCGGTGCATCTCTATTATTTTAATAAAGTGCTGCTTGGCCCCCTTGACAGCTCAGAGATTTGCAACTACATTTCTAATGTGATATGATGCATCATGATTTACATCATCTGCTTTTAATATCCTCAGCAAAACTATATTTGGATATTGCAAAATAATACATTTAAATTACTTACATGGTATATAGAAGAACACCTGCCAGCTATTCAGGATCTGAAGACAAAACAAACAAACAAACAAAAAAAAAAGACAAAAAAAAAAAACAGAAGTATGTATAATAATGTTCGTAGAAAAGGCTGTTTAGGTTAATCTAATCAATGTTTGGTTAGAGGTTAGGGTTGCCACCTTCAGTGTAGTAAAACCATAGGGGTAAAACCCATTCAACACCCCTCAAAAATAAATAAATAAAGCCATGACAGGCTTGAAGGACACAAATAAAGAATAAGACACTAACTGATCATTTCCACACATGACAACTTGGCAGCTCAACAATAAAACATGAAAAAATGTTAAATTGATTATTTATTTCTAAAGAACTCTATCAGAATACATATGTGTGTCTTAAGCATTTCATTCTGTCTGGTACCATTTATCATTTTTTAGACAATTTTGGATGGGGTGAATTTCTTTAATTCACTTAAATTATGACTACAGGTATAGTCATACATTAGCAACATGTGCATGTTATTTGTCCCACTATTAACTATTTTAACTCTTTTTAACTATTTTAAATGTTATACATTTTATTTGACAGGATTATTATGTAGCATTTGATCATAAATTATGAAACATTATTTATATTAATTGCATTTTAAAAATCAAACATTTATCATCTTAATGCCAATATTAATAACTTATAAAAAAAATCAATTAATGATGTCTAATAATGTCTAAAATATAACAGGTTATCTGTCTAAGCTCTGATAGTGTATGTGATATTATATTTGTAGATATTAATATATGTTCACCTTGAGCAGCAGCTTTCGGTAAACTATGCAACAGACGCATGGACAATTTTTTTCCCATTCAGCCTTATTTGCAGAACCTCCTCTTCTGTTTAACGTGAGGACACGAGCTCGTGTTTAAAAATGCGCGGGATTACAGCGCGTGATATCCACACATCCGTCGCATTGGAAACAAAGTTATTAGTCAAGTCAAGTCACCTTTATTTATATAGCGCTTTTAACAATACAGATTGTGTCAAAGCACTTTACAGTATCAAATAGGAAAATAGTGTCAATAATGTAAAATTACAAGATTAAACACTCAATTTTCAGTTAAGGGCATTTCATTATTGAATTCAGTGATGTCATGTTCCAGCTCGGTTCAGTTTAAATAGTGTCTGTGCATCAAGTCGACGATATCGCTGGCAAACGGGCTTCGCTACTACTAATTCTGAAAACGATTTTTTTCTCTTTTCTTTTCTGTTCGTCCACACTGCACAATTATGTTTATTCGGCTATGTGTAGACCTTTGTTGGAAAAAAAATCGATATGGATCTTTCCTGTATTTTACGGGTAGCTTAGAAGTGGGTCTCTTTAATTAAACAGCTTGCACAATATACAAAATAGCTGTCCAAGTAATACATATAAAAAGAAAAAAGCGTGGAAAAATGGGCATCAACTCGAGCAGCTGTTGAATTTAACGAAATAAAAAAAATCATCGTTAAAAAATCATCGTTAAGAGAATAATAAAAAAATAAAGGAATATTCAACTGATAAACGTTTACGTTTTGTGTTTAAACTTTTAACTACTTGACCTGACTGTTTCTCCGCGCCATATAAAGGGTTCAACGATGTGTATATTGTTTTAAATTTCGCGAATTTTCCAATGTCGAATCGAATCGTTTAGTTAATTAGCAAACGTCCCCACTGTCTTACAGCTAAAGAAACTTCTTTATGAAATACTTGTATTCTGTTCTATTCTGTTAAGGAATATTCAGTTTATTAAAACACTCTGACATCATTTAACCGAAGTCATAATCAAACACACTCACCGCAGTTGTAGCTCGCTGAAACACACACACACACTAGGCCTCCTAACATCGTGACAGAAAAAGTCCGCCAAGCGGTTGCAAAATGGCGCAATTGGCACAATACGCATGACCTTTTGCAATACGTGTTTTTTTTGTTTTTTTTTGTTGTTGTTTTGTTTTTTTTGATTTTGCTACGATGCATCATGCTGGACACATTTCTTTTACAGAATGTACAATATACTACCTTTGGCGAACAGCTCAATTGTAGGTTTTAAAGGGTAGGCCAACATTATTGTTATTATTGTTATTATTATTATTTAATTTTTATTGAATGCTGCAGAATACAAATAACTTATACATTATTACTCTAACCTATTTGTGTTACGTAGCATTCAATAAAAATAAATATAATAACAACAATAATAATAATAACACTCTTAAGAAAAATGCTAACCAAATTAGGGTTCTTCAGCTTGTAACGATAGCAGAACACTTTTTGGTGCTAAATAGAACCTTTTTTAAGGTTTCATAAAGAACCATGCTTTGAAAGTGGTATAAGACCTTAATAGTGTTAATGACCTTTTCATTAATAGTTTATTTTGATTAAAATGGGTTAAATATTAGAAAAAAATATTAGAAAATGTGAATTTTTATATTATTAGTATTATTGGTATTATTTTTATATTATATATTATTAATATTTTTTCTTATGTTATGTCAGTTAGGTACTTTATTTATTTATTTATTTATTTAGTTATTGTGACAATGCAAAATGTAGAAAAAAAATAAAGGTGATAGGTGAATACATAAATAAATGACAATTGGCACAGAACATGATATAGATAATGAAGCCCAAGTTCCAGTGATATATCTTCACAGTCCTCTATGATGTCTTTACATCCGCCATGTGTGTATTTTGAGTGTCACTTTCTTTCTGCAGATGATGAGGTTGTGATAGCGTCTGAAATAAAGTGAGTTACAGTGTGTAGCAAAAATTGTCAATGTATGAACATTTTACAATGTTAAAAAGAAAAAGAAAAAAAGTAATGTCATTGGATAGCCTTGATGTTTTTTGTAACTGGGTAAGTTTTGCATAAAGTAATAATCTAACAATATGGATCATAAATTCAAACTCTTATAGTGGAGAAGAGAAGTATCCTCAACTGAACAGAGCTGGTCACACTAACAGCACATGTTCTGTTAAACTAAAAAGAAAGAAAAAAAAAGACATGATTTGATTAGTAGGAAATTAAAAATTTGAAAGCTATGATTTTAAGAAATTTTAAGACATTTTAAGACAGAAATAATTTTACCTTTTGAGAGTGTGTTCAGAGTCTGTGTGATGGCTGATCTCCAGAAAATCAGTAATGATGTGGCTTTGACAGTTAAAGGGATAGTTCACTCAAAAATGAAAATTACCACATGATTTACTCACCCTCAAACCATCCTAGGTGTATAGGACTTTCTTCTTTCAGACGAACGCAATCAGAGTTAGAATACAATTTATCCTTGCTCTTCCAAGCTTTATAACGGCAGTAAACGGGGGGTGAGATTTTGAAGCTCAGAAAAGTCCATCCATCCATCATGAAATGACTCCACACAGCTCCGGGGGGTTAACCCCCAGGGTTCCGAGATTTTTTGGGGGCCCTGGAATGTTTTGACATGCTCTGGCATTTGTGCTTATTTCAGTTACTTATAATATTTTCATAGCTTTATGTCTGACTGCATTATGTCCAGCACAAACTCTGCTACAATAATATAAAACTGCTCCACACGGCTCCGGGGGTTACACAAATGCATTGATTCATATCAAAAAGCCTTTAGTAACCCCCAGAACCATGTGGAGCAGTTTTATGATGGATTAATGGACTTTTTTGAGCTTCAAAATCTCATCTCCCATTCACTACTATTATAAAGCCCAGGATACATTTTAAAAGAACTCAGATTGTGTTCGTCTGAAAGAAGAAATTCATATATACCTAGAATGGATTGAGGGTAGGTAAATCATGGGGTAATTTTCATTTTTGGGTAAACTATCCCTTTAAGATTTGAAAAACAAAAAGTTGCGAATAAAGATCTCTAAACTCTAACACAAAAAAACATTTCTGCGTATAAAGGGTTCTTCAAGATAAGAGGGTTCTAAACAGAACTGATATGAAGTATATGAAGTCTGTCAGACTTATTTCTTTAAAATTAACTTTCTTGTTAGGCTCCTATGTAGGTTTCTACCTAAGTATCGGTAATTCTGATTGGGCTGAGGCTGGGATTTAGTGGGTTTGAGGTGAAAGTATTTGATGAACGTGTATTATGCACAGAGAGCATTCACTCATCATCATTATCTCATTTTTGATAGAAGTGGCTTTAGAGACTTTTGCATCAGAAGACTTTATATATATATATATATATATATATATATATATATATATATATATATATATATATATAAATTCACATGAAGTGTAATTTGGTCAAAGAGGCCCCATATGTGTTTTCACTATTCAGAACCCACATAGAGATTACCCATGTGGGTTCTACCTTGGGCCCATGCAGGCAGCCTATATAGGACTGATTATGTTTGCCCATGTCTGACCCATATTTGAAACCCATATGGGGCCCATTTTTGTTTTCCCATTCAGAACCCACATAGAGATTACCCATGTGGGTTCTACCTTGGGCCCATGCAGGCAGCCTATATAGGACTGATTTTGTTTGCCCATGTCTGACCCATATTTGAAACCCATATGGGGCCCATTTTTGTTTTCCCATTCAGAACCCACATAGAGATTACCCATGTGGGTTCTACCTTGGGCCCATGCAGGCAGCCTATATGGGACTGACTGTGTTAGCCCTTGTCTGACCCATATGGGTTGGCCAAGCAGGCCCCATATGTGTTTCCCCCAGTGTTGGGTAGGTTACTCTAAAAAAGAAATTAATTACTAGTTACTAATTACATCTTCAACAGTGTAATTAGATTACTGTACAAATAACTCTCCCCAAAAAAGTATTTAATTACGTATTACCAATTACTCTAAATCCTATATCAACCTCGACAAGTTAATGATACAAGGATAGACATGAAACAGTTCTTTTAATTCTTTCAAGTAACTACATAAATTTAGATTAGGGTCCAATTCTCACTATTAACTAACTATCAACTATGACTTTTGCCTCAAAATACTCCTAATTACTGCTTATTAATACTCAGTAAAATAGTTGTTAAGTTTAAGAATTGGGTAGGATTAAGGATTTAGAATAAGATCTTGCAGAATAAGACATTAATATGTGCTTTTTAAGTAATAATAAACAGCCAATATCCCAGTAATATTCATGCTAATAACCAACAAGTTAATAGTGAGAATTGGACACTAAAGTGTTACCAATATTCTTATTAACTCACCAAAGTATTTAAAGTGTGAAGGGTACATAAAAAGCATGCATTTTAAGGATAGACTTTAAATTTTGATGTTAAATCCACTATTGTATTATGTATAAATGTTCTACAGTCTATACACAGTATTAAGTTCAATTACATAAGAAGTAACTGTAATTAAATTGCAGAAAAAACAGGAGTAATCCCTTACTTTACTTTTTCAAGGGAAAAGTAATTAAATTACAGTAACTAATTACTTAGTAATTAGTTACACCCAACACTGGTTTCCCCATTCAGAACCCACATAGAGATTACCCATGTGAGTTCTACCTTGGGCCCATGCAGGCAGCCTATATGGGACTGAGTGTGTTTGCCCATGTCTAACCCATATGTGTTGGTCAAGCAGTCCCCATATGTGTTTCCCCATTCAGAACCCACATAGAGATTACCCATGTGGGTTCTACCTTGGGCCCATGCAGGCAGTCTATATGGCACTGATTGTGTTTGCCCATGTCTGACCCATATTTGAAACCCATATGGGGGTCATTTGTGTTGCCCATTCAGAACCCACTTAGATGGTACCCATGTGGGTTCTACCTTGGGCCCATGCAGGCAGCCTATATGGGACTGATTGTGTTTGCCCATGTCTGACCCATATTTGAAACCCATATGGGGGCCATTTGTGTTGCCCATTCAGAACCAACATAGATGGTACCCATGTGGGTTCTACCTTGGGCCCATGCTGGCAGCCTATATGGGACTGAGTGTGTTTGCCCATGTCTGACCCATATTTGAAACCCATATGGGGGCCATTTGTGTTGCCCATTCAGAACCAACATAGATGGTACCCATGTGGGTTCTACCTTGGGCCCTTGCAGGCAGCCTATATGGGACTGATTGTGTTTGCCCATGTCTGACCCATATTTGAAACCCATATGGGGGCCATTTGTGTTGCCCATTCAGAACCAACATAGATGGTACCCATGTGGGTTCTACCTTGGGCCCATGCAGGCAGCCTATATGGGACTGAGTGTGTTTGCCCATGTCTGACCCATATTTGAAACCCATATGGGGGCCATTTGTGTTGCCCATTCAGAACCAACATAGATGGTACCCATGTGGGTTCTACCTTGGGCCCATGCAGGCAGCCTATATGGGACTGATTGTGTTTGCCCATGTCTGACCCATATTTGAAACCCATATGGGGGCCATTTGTGTTGCCCATTCAGAACCAACATAGATGGTACCCATGTGGGTTCTACCTTGGGCCCATGCTGGCAGCCTATATGGGACTGAGTGTGTTTGCCCATGTCTGACCCATATTTGAAACCCATATGGGGGCCATTTGTGTTGCCCATTCAGAACCAACATAGATGGTACCCATGTGGGTTCTACCTTGGGCCCTTGCAGGCAGCCTATATGGGACTGATTGTGTTTGCCCATGTCTGACCCATATTTGAAACCCATATGGGGGCCATTTGTGTTGCCCATTCAGAACCAACATAGATGGTACCCATGTGGGTTCTACCTTGGGCCCATGCAGGCAGCCTATATGGGACTGAGTGTGTTTGCCCATGTCTGACCCATATTTGAAACCCATATGGGGGCCATTTGTGTTGCCCATTCAGAACCAACATAGATGGTACCCATGTGGGTTCTACCTTGGGCCCTTGCAGGCAGCCTATATGGGACTGATTGTGTTTGCCCATGTCTGACCCATATTTGAAACCCATATGGGGGCCATTTGTGTTGCCCATTCAGAACCAACATAGATGGTACCCATGTGGGTTCTACCTTGGGCCCTTGCAGGCAGCCTATATGGGACTGATTGTGTTTGCCCATGTCTGACCCATATTTGAAACCCATATGGGGGCCATTTGTGTTGCCCATTCAGAACCAACATAGATGGTACCCATGTGGGTTCTACCTTGGGCCCATGCAGGCAGCCTATATGGGACTGAGTGTGTTTGCCCATGTCTGACCCATATTTGAAACCCATATGGGGGCCATTTGTGTTGCCCATTCAGATCCAACATAGATGGTACCCATGTGGGTTCTACCTTGGGCCCTTGCAGGCAGCCTATATGGGACTGATTGTGTTTGCCCATGTCTGACCCATATTTGAAACCCATATGGGGGCCATTTGTGTTGCCCATTCAGAACCAACATAGATGGTACCCATGTGGGTTCTACCTTGGGCCCATGCAGGCAGCCTATATGGGACTGAGTGTGTTTGCCCATGTCTGACCCATATTTGAAACCCATATGGGGGCCATTTGTGTTGCCCATTCAGAACCAACATAGATGGTACTCATGTGGGTTCTACCTTGGGCCCTTGCAGGCAGCCTATATGGGACTGATTGTGTTTGCCCATGTCTGACCCATATTTGAAACCCATATGGGGGCCATTTGTGTTGCCCATTCAGAACCAACATAGATGGTACCCATGTGGGTTCTACCTTGGGCCCATGCAGGCAGCCTATATGGGACTGAGTGTGTTTGCCCATGTCTGACCCATATGTGAAACCCATATGGGGCCCATTTGTGTTGCCCATCCAGAACCCACTTAGATGGTACCCATGTGGGTTCTACCTTGGGCCCATGCAGGCAGCCTATATGGGACTGAGTGTGTTTGCCCATGTCTGACCCATATGTGAAACCCATATGGGGCACATTTGTGTTGCCCATTTTGAGGCCATGCCTTCATTTCCCATTAGTGACCCAACTAGGCCCCACATGGGAAGCCCACCTGGTTTTGCCCATGTGAGACCTACTTAGCTGACTTAAGTGGGCCCCAGATAAGATGCCCATTTTGGGACCATGCCCACTTGGTACCCATGTAGCCCAAGCATAAACCATGTGGGGCCCACATATACATGTTGGCTGGGTTGGCGCGAAGGAAGATCTCACGTGCGGGCTATTAATCTATGAGTATGCGGGTGAAATATTCCATAGGCATATATATATATATATATATATATATATATATATATATACAAATATATATTTTTTGTACGAATATTTTATAGGAAGTCTGCATTACAAAAAATAAATAAAATAAAATAAAATAAAATAAAAAACAAAACTATTGCCAAGTCTACTGTATCCACAGCACTTGCTACATGTTGCACAATACAGGATAACTGCAGTACAGGGCCTATACCTGAAGACTTTAATGGCAATGAAAAGAACCTCATTGCCATTAAAGTGAAATTACTCAATTTATTCATAGGAGTTTTATTTAAAGTGCCCCTATTATGGATTTTTGAAAATTATCTTTCATGCAGTGTGTAACACAGCTCTAAGTGAATGAAAACATCCTGCAAAGTTTTAAATCTGAAAGTGCACCGTGTATAAAGTTATTGTCTTTCAAAAGAAAGAGTCGACTCCGAGTCATGAAAACGAGTCGTTTTTTAAACGAATCTTTAGCTGTTTCAAGGTGACGTCAACAGCATATTTATACCCGCCCCTTGTTGCGCGCGCAGACCCGGGAAAACTTGAGCCTCCCTCCCTCAAACACCGTAGCGGATTCCTGTGGAGAAGACGCTGTGCTCTGCACTGTGAGGGTAAATCCGTTAGGGTACAGTTAGGGTATGTCTAAAAACTCCCAACTCATTTTCTCCTCCAACTTCAAAATCATCCTACATCGCAGCAGAAGCACCGACCCAGTGTTTACAAAGTGAACGTGCAAGGAGAGTCAAACACCCTTTACAAAACACAAACAAAAAAGGTAAAACAACAATGTAGATCATCAGACCAATCACCGCAGATTAGCGTCACGAAAAGGAGGGGTTGAATCGTTGAATGAATCGTTTGGGAGTCGTGAGCAAAAAAGGAAAAAAATAAATGCATATTTTAAATGCATATTTGAAAGTGTTTTTTTTTTGTTTGTTTTTTTTTTTTTGACCTTGCATGCATGTCAACCTGTTGTTGGGGACTCCCAAAACCAAAATATGAACCTTTCATAACCCATAAAAAAGCTCATAAAAAATAAACAAAATAAAATCAATTTAATCAGACAGATTTACAAATTTTTGCATCTGAAATCTTCACATGCATTTCAGCATATCACTGAACTACAGTTATATTGTATCTGTACTTCATTATACTGCTAATCTACAGTTGCACTCCATTGTACTGAAGTTTTACTGCTGTTGAACTTTAATGAACTGCAGTTATATACTTCATTATACTGCAAATCTACAGTTGCACTTCATTGTACTGCAGTTATACTACTTTCTACTGCAGATTTACTGCAGTTGTACTTCAGTTATTTTTTGTAAGGGTAAAACCTTTTAACTCAGACTTTTAAAGAATATCCTGGCCACTCTTTTCAATAAGCTTAAACTAAACGAGGACCGGGACTGTCATAATGTTCTTATTTAGAATGTTCTTCAAAATTCCTCCTTTTGTGTTCCACAGAATAAAAGCCATAGCTACCGTTTTGGAACGACACGAGGGTGAGTAAAACGATGACAGAATTGTCATTTTTGAGCGAACTATCCCATTAAATGTCTTAAGTATTTGTTTGCTGTATCTCAATTGCGTAATTATTCCCTCCGAGACGTTATTTTACGCACATACTGTGTGTTGCATTCATATAATTGTCATCTGAAGAAAGATTTTAGGGATTTCTCTCTGTTTACCTCGAGCCGCCTTAGTGTAGCATTCCTTTGTTGTCGGACCTTGAAAGGGAATGTAAATGGCTGCATTTGAGGATTAGAGACAGGGATTTGTTTAGAGCAGCAGCATGAGATAGATGGCAGTGCTGTGTTCCGTTTGGCGCGCGTCGGCTGTTTACTCGCCGTGAGGCGATGCTTCGCCTTCTGACGCACTAACCGCTACACTGACGCGCTCTCTGAGATTACAGTCACTGAGGTAAATGGAGGAAAGAACACCAGGCACCGTCAACAACAGCGAGTGCGTGGGCGTGGACGCGAGATACACACACGGGACTAGCGTGGTTCATGAACGCCATAACAATAAATCCGTCTTTTGATAACTTTGCCTTTCTCTCTACCTTCCAGCCGAAAGTGAGTCACCGTGAGAGATGTGTAAATGTCAAGGGAATTAGCCGCCGCTGCCTTATTTACCGGCACCCACGGACGAACCGCTGACAATGGCTGCGATAAAACAGGTTAAAGAACTTTACATCACCTTCACAGAAAATAAAAATCTCTCCACTCCTTATCCTGCTGGGGAACGCAGAACAAACGTGTTTCTCGTGCCTCTCATTGTAAACACATACCTGGAACTTCATTATGTACTACCACAATAGACATCTTTCTAGCGCGCGTGCTTTTATTATTGCTTACAGTTGCATTAGGCAATGTCACCATGACAAATCACTTATGTAATCATACTTTTAACAATATGCATTATTTGAGATGCAAAGTTGTTGTATTTTCAGAATACATCCTTTATAATCTTCATAATAATCTATAGGCCTGTAATATATCTTTACAATGCATAATATGCAATGTGCTCTTTATTCTTAATTTAATAAAAAATACAATTTATAAATGTATATTCAATATTTAAATGATTTAATCAATGAATTATTAAAACAAGAAAAAATACAATCATTGGCACTTTTATTTGTTTGCAAAAATTTTTATTTATTTTTATTTCATTTAAAAATATTTTATGTTTAATATTTTTCATCTGGCTAAATGTTGTTAAATGGGCTTGAAGCAAGAAAGAAAATGCAACTTTATTGCAAATTTTGATTTACTTTTTTATTTTAATAAAATATTTTAAACATATTTAGCATTTTAATATTTTTTAAACATTAATCTGGCTATCTGTACCTTTGCTAGTCAACTGTTAAGGATGTTTAAATATTTTATATTTAACATTTTACTATTTTTAAACATAAATCTGACTATGTGTATTTGCTTCTCAGCTATTATCTTAATTTAAGGATGTGTAAATCTCCCTAAATGTTGTTAAATGAAGGATTAAAACAAGAAAGAAAAATGCAACCTCATTTGTGGCATTTTTTAAATTATTTTTTTATTTGAATAAACTATTATTTAAAAATATTTATTTTAAATTATGTATTGTTTTTTTAACCCATTTTTATGTTTTTTTTTCTTCTTCTTCTTCTGATTGTCTGTACCTTTGCATCTTAAGAATTATCTTGATTTAAGAATGTTTAAATATTTTTTACTGGAAATCAAGACAACAGTGCTCTATCAATAAATCTTTGTGGGTTCATATACGTTCAAGTGCATAGATGTTATCTTGTCAACATGTTTACTGTGACCAAAAACGAGCTTGACAAGATTTTTTTCATGATTTGAGCCCAGCCGTGTGCAAGCATGTGATGTGGAGGTGGAGGGGGCGTTTAGGGAAGATGATCAGGGGGTTGTGGAGAGTGTGAATTCGGATCAGACACAGCTTTTTACAGTCTGATATTCAAATCCTTTGTCCTAATGTAGCTCTGTGAAAACTGACTCAGACTGACGGCTGTGTAGGCAACTTCCTGGCCTGAACTCCACTCAATACGCCCACACAGCCAGCCGGCTCTTTTTAGATACTCAACATTAGGTCTGGCCAAGACTCATCGCAGAGTGTGGACTGGAGGAGACGGAGGTAGGCTGGAAGTGTTTGCGAATAACTTTGTGGCCCCGACTGAGTGCTTCGCAGACCTACCAGCGTAGTGCAAGACGCTACGAAGAGCTGAAGTACAAGTAGATCAAATGCCATTGACTTGTAGTTTTCAATTGGCTCAATATAAACATGATACAACAGTTCAAAACTATTCATGAGACAACATTATCTGACAACTGTCGTCATTTACTCATGTGAATCAATTACTCATCAAACCAATCATTTACTCATCAAACCAAAAACAGTCTGTGTTTTTGTCTATACAGTGAAAGTCAACGTGGTCCAATGTTGTTTGGGCTCCATTGACTTTTTAAGTGGGGTCCAATGTTGATTTGGACCCCATTAACTTTCAGTGGGGTCCATTGTTGTTTTGGGTCCCCCTTACTTTTAGTGGGGTCCAATGTTGGTTTGAACCCCATTGACTTTCAGTAGGGTCCAATGTTTTTTTTTTTTTGTTTTTTTTTTACTTTCATTGGGGTCCAAAATTGTTTTGGGCCCCATTGACTTTCAGTGGGATCCAGTGTTGTTTTGGCCCCCACTTACTTTCAGTAGGGTCCAGTGTTGTTTGGGCTCCATAGACTTTTAAATGGGGTCCAATGTTGATTTGGACCCCATTCACTTTCATTGGGGTCCAAAGTTGTTTTGGGCCCCACTGACTTTCAGTGGGATCCAGTGTTGTTTTGGGCCCCACTTACTTTCACTGGGGTCCTATTTTGTTTCGGACACCATTGACTTTAAGTAGGGTCCAATGATGTTTTGGACCCCATTAATATTCAGTGGGGTCCATTGATGTTTTGGGGCCCCACTTACTTTTAGTGGAGTCCAGTGTTGGTTTGGACCCCACTTACTTTTAGTAGTCCATTGTTTTGTTTGTTTGCTTTTTGGACTTCACTCATTTTCACTGGGGTCCTTTTTTTTTTTTTTTTGGACCCCATTCACTTCAAGTTGGGTGCAAAGTTGTTTTGGGCCCCATTGACTTTTGGTGGGCTCCAGTGTTGTTTTGAACCCCATGAACTTTCTTTGTATGAAAAAAAAAAAAAAAAAAAAACAACAACATTTGAAACATCTTTCTGGGTGGACCATCCCATTAATCAGCTGACAATATCAACATGTTGATTTGTAACCAGATACTAAACAATCACACAGATTGTTGGTTAAAAAAAGTATCTGCATTTGTTGCTGCATTTAAAAGGACAGTGTGTACCAGTGATTACTTCATCCACAATTGTTCTGTTAAAGAATTGCTTAATAATCTGTAGTCTTTTTGTGTGCTAGTTATGACATCAAGGGCGTTAGGTGCTGTTTACTTATGTCAGTTATGACAAAGATGTCACAATATTCCAAGTTCCAACACTGGGTCACTAATGGGCAAGGCTGCATGCTGTGTATTCGGATCAACTCGTTGTGCAAGTGCACCTAACTAGTGATTGTTTTTTGTACTAATTTTTTTGGCTTCTAAGACAGCCAGTCTGGTAAAGAGCCCAACTCAGCACGGTTGATGAAGCACAGCACTTCCTCAAAGACAAGATGATGCCCACTTCTGTATCAAAAAGAGCATCTCAGTCCTCTAATCAAGAGGACTTCTGATAGTCCTTGTTTTGAGGGGCTCTGATGAAAAGATTCATTAAATTAAGGTGTTTTTCTAATGGAACAGATGCACATGGATATGCTCATGAATAGAGAAGCTCAGACAGTCACCATGTTGGTTTAAATTACTAATGTGAAATCTACACAAACACAATTGCTTTTAGCATAATTGATATTTACACTGGCTATCTCTGTGTATAATGTGTGATCATAATATTTTATAATAGAATACAAATGTGTAAAATGGATTTGAAATAATTAGAAGCCCCAGTAAAAAGCAATATATTTAAAATACATTTATTTCATACTAAGTATAGTTCAAATCTATTAACATATTTACTGACATATAGCTCGAGACTTACTGATATAAAAATTATAATTATTTGGAGTACTATTTGTGCGCAATGCACATTTCTTAATATTAAGCCTAAAATGTGTTTTAATGTCCCTATTAATGAGGACTGAATGTTCTTTGAATAATATCGGTCTTTAAATGCAAGATATTTAAAGTGTACCTTTAGCACAGTCAAATATACTTCAGTGTAACTTTAGTTGGACTCCAGCACTACTTCTGCACAATTAAAGTGCATTAAGTACAAAATTAGTTGTACCAATATAGCAGACTTTAAGTATACCAGTTTAGTATACTAAAATTACAATTACAGGGTGTTTTTATTAGGTGTGTAAATATGTAAATATATTTGTAGTATACTTAGCATGAAATAAATGTATTTCAAATACATTTTAATATATTTATTTTTCACAAGGGAGGATATTTGAATATATACAAGCAGTATGATCAGATGACTAGAACGAGAAAAAAACTACATGATGGAAATTGGCTATTTAAAATAAATTTTAGGGTTAAATGGGAAAAAAGACTGCAAAACTCAAACACATTCTGCATTTTTTTATTTAACTGATACTGCATGACTAAGCTTTAAGCTTAAATCACATGCAGTAGTAACGTCTATGATGTATTGTCTCCGTGGGCTCTTTTTGGCACAGGTTTCATGTTTGTGTGGGCTGTAGTTTTTAGTCTGGTTATGAAAGCCGGTGAAGACAAAGACACGCTTTGCGCCAAGCCATTTGGAAATTACCCCTCTACCTTCATCCGCCGGCCTAAAATCCCATCCAGAACGTAGTCAACCCCCACACAGATCTGTGACTGCAGATGCTTGGGTGAAAAGACGGAGCGTTGCAACAAAAGGGATGCATAAACCTGAACAAAACAATGCATAAACCTGTATATATTTAATTATTAGGAATTATACATTTTTAGATTACTAGATAGATAGATAGAGAGAGACAGACAGACAGACAAACAGATATATAGGTGGATAGACAGTCAGAAGATAGATAGATAGATAGATAGACAGACAGACAGATGAATCACTGCATAGAACATATCATGCAGTTGGACGTTTTATAAAAAGCAACACAATGTTCCGACGGCGGAGCTTAAATTAAACTGGCCAAACAAAAGCATGAATAAGCGCGATCGCACACAGCGTATTCAGAGAGAGATCCCTTTTCTTTTCTCGTGCCGGCTGCTTCTCCGCCGTTGCTAGGCGACGGCACTCACGGCCCTCCGCGAGCTCGAGGTGCTTGACACCGACGCGAGGGCCCGTCTGGCTCCTCAGCTGTCATTTGAAATGTAAAGCAAGTGAAAATAGACACACAGGCATTCTCAATTAGCACGGCAAGGATGACCGAAGACATCTTGTGTTCTTTTTTTTGCCCTGTCGTTTTTGTGAAATGGCATTAGTCATGAAAGGGCTGTTGTTCTTCCAAAAAGGTGATGAAAGCAGCGCTTGCTTCGGCGACTACAAAGGGATTTTTATTTGGGTTTGTTTGATAATGTAATGAGAACTCTCGTGCTTTTATGTGTCATTCTCTCTCCTCCTTTCTGTCATTAGAAACACCTTTTGCAATATTCATACATAGCTTAGCCTATAAATGCTTAGTATTTAGTATAAGTGAACCTGTATACTAAATAGTATACAGTATAAGTATAAGGGAACCTGAGGATAGGTATCACAACTATATTGTCATCAGTGTTGGGAAGGTTACTTTAGAAATGTAATAGGTTACAGATTACAAATTACCCTATTTAAAATGTAATAAGTAGTGTAACTGTAATGTAACTGATTACATTTGATTACTTTTCTAAATTTCTAACGAATGTTTTCAATCATTTTGAAACATTTAAACCAGGCAGGGTTAACCTTACAGTAGTACTCAACACTTATTACTGTCAGACTTCTCAAAATCATCATCTTCATCACTTTAATTAAGATTATAATAATTTAATTTTAAAGCACAGCCACCACAAAATCAGACTTTAGCATCTCTTTTTACTTTGAGGTTGTTCTGAGGTTAAATACAAATTTAAAATCATAACAAGAAACCGTTTAATAGCTATGATACTGTTTTTGAAATCAAATCTTTGCATAGCTACGACAAGAAACACTGGCATCTAACAATGCCTTGGGGAAAAAAAAAGTTAATCATAAAAAATAAAGCACATACATAAACCTAAATAGGAAATAAAACAGTTATTGAATAAGCATGTGTCCTAAACTCCTGAAACTTTGGTGTCTCATATTTTAAAGCAGTCAATGCAGTTTGGGAAAGAAATCAATCATATCTGTATGTGTGTGTGTGAAAATATTCAGATTTTAATTGTTAACATAAGTAACTGTAATTTAATTACACATTTTTTCTCAGTAACTGTAACAGATTACAGTTACATTTATTTTGTAATTAAATTACGTAATTCCATCACATGTAACTAGTTACTCCCCAACACTGGTCATACAAACTTCTTCAGGGTTTTGAAAGTAAATTTTTGTATAAAAACATACTTTAAAGTCTTAATAGCAGGGGATATGCTGTCACACCATATGGGGTAGGTTGTCACATTGGAACCTGCCATTAGGCTAAATTTAAATATCAAATCATTGTATATTACCAAAGACTATAGAATTACTATATTGAAAGTATAATATATAATTAATACATTTTAAGATATAAAAACATTTAAAAACACAACACAGTTCAAGTTTTCAGTTACAATCTGCCTTTTTTCTAACCCAAAAGCTATAGCAAAATTTTAGCTGAAAGTTTCTTTCATTTAAACGGGTTTTAAAAGTAAATGTTTTAAACTGACATGCAAAACCAATTCTACAGAAAACTAGCTGTTTTGTAATTGAATGTTTCACTTAAAAATAGATACAGCCCTTGTGACAACATCCCCATGTGACAACTAGCCCTGATCTCCACTATATAAATGAATTGATTTAATTCATAACACGCCTACAACACATATCTTCTCAACTCCATGTATTTCTTGTATATGGAAGAAATAACATGTGCTACTATCACTGGGTATGACGTGGTCACAGAGTGACAGTAAAAAAACAAAGGATGCATGCATACAGATAGGCATGATATCCTGAAAGGAATAGTTCACCCAAAAATAAAAATTCCTGACAGTTTACTTACCCTTGGGCCACCCAAGATGTAGATGAGTTTGTTTCTTCATCAGAACAGATTTGGAGAAATTTACCATTGCATAACTTGCTCTGCAGTGAATGGGTGCCATCAGAATGAGAGTCCAAACAGCTGATAAAAACATCACAATAATCCACAAGTAACTCCAGTCCATCAAAAAACATCTTGTGAAGTGAAAAGCTGCATGTTTATAAGAAACAAATCCATCATTGAGGCATTTTAACTTTAAATGGTCAAAATACGAGTCCATAATAACACTCCCTCTTAGGGTGACCACCTGGCAATAGATCTGTTGCGGGACAGTAGATGTGATTTTGCAGGACAATGCGGGACACGTGTGAGACAGATACATTTACTGCTATTATGCTATTTAAATACTGATTTACATCCGTTGTCATATGCGCTTATTTATGTTTCTGAGCGCGCACATGTCAGCAAGAGAAAGCGTGTCCGTTTTGTGTGAGAGTTACAATAATGCACTCTGGACATTTGTCACTAAAATAACGCCATAGAAACCGCCTCAAACGAACTATTAAAATAAGAAGAAAGTCGTGTGTGAAAACTGCATTTATTTTTTAATTGGTTAAAATTAATGGAGAATATCACGCTTTTCCGTGTGCGCTTGAACTTTTCCGTCGGTGGTGCTCGCTCGATGAAGTCTGCACATCCTTTGCGCAAAAACTACGCCGCAAAAAGAATAAATAAAAAGCTTTCTTAAAAAGGCAAAAGAACATATGTATGTTTTCTTAATGTGACAATTAAAAACCAACAGACTGATGAAAATGCGGGACATCTTCTCAATATGCGACGTGCCGGGTGAAAATGATGTGCAGTACAACGCAAAGCGGGATGGGTGGTCACCCCCTCTAGTAGATTTCTTGAAATTTATATCTTAGAGGTAAATTTTAATAAATTTTTCATTTTTGGCTGAACTATTCCTTTAATGCATGACTCTTATGCAGTCAATTAAAACATCTCTCTCACACACTCACTCACTATAAGTAAGGTATAAAACACAAATGCTAACAAACACACAAGTGCTAGCATGCTAACACACACTAACTAGAAACCCACCATTATAGAAAGGCCATATTTTATGAGGTCAGGGTCAAAGCCCCAAAAGACATGTCATTTCCCCTTTTCCAGATACAGACGGAGTGAGGGATCAGGAGAGGAGCTGGTTTCAATCACTAGGGACGGCAGGGAGTTGACTTCCTCTGAAGTTTAAACGTAAAGGTGATTTAAACCAAACAACTAAACAAGGGAAGCTGCACATTCTTCCCTCTGTGCTAATAGCTCTTCAGAGAATCCAATATCCCCTTTTGGCTTCCTTCTGCCTTGCTAATTTCTTACATGCGTTTACCTGCAATAATCGTTATATGAAACTGTCAATATTTCTTATTGTTTCATGCTTCAGTTTAATGGTGAAGTAGACTAGGCTTCAAAACAAAACAATAAAAACAAACTAGATTTTTCAGTTTTGTTGTGGTGCTTGTCTGTGCAGTACTCTACTGCTGATGTCATGCTGTTGCAGATGGTTGACAGGTTGTTGCTATATGGTTTTGAGCATATCTCTATAATATTCTGGTTACTAGATATAGCTTTCAGTGTAAGTATATGGTACTTTTTCACCTGTGATCTCCACCAAGTGATAATCATAATTTACTTTAAAAAGCACACGCCAAACGATTTGAGGTATTATTCATATTTGTAGCATAAATGCCATTATGAACATTAACCATGTTTTTACTACAAATAAAAGCAAAAAACCATGGTAACCACAAATTAACCATGGTTTTTCTACACAAACCATAGTTTAACTATGGTATTTGTAGTAAAACTGTGGTTATACAAATGGTAATCAATACGCCAAAAAACATGGTTACTCCAGTTTTACTATAGTAAAACCATGGTTAAGGGTGATGTGTAACAAGTTACATGCCATCATGATGTTTGGTCATGTGACATGCAAGAACCAGTGAAGATTGATGCTGGTTTACATATGAGGTTTATGACGCCATATTTGACCAAACTTTATGTTTTTGAAAGTTTTGCAACTTACTGACTTCATATTACGGACAAAAGCATCTGAAATATTCTGAAATATTGCCCTTGAAATTTGGTTAAAGTGTACTGTAGAAAAAAAAAATCTACATATTACACATTATTCCAAAATTCTACAAATTACACATTTGTAGAATATTGGCAAGCAATTATCATAAACAAAAAAAAAAAAATTATACAAATTACACATTATTCAAAAATTCTACAAATTACACATTTGTAGAATATTGGCAGCATTTATCGTAAACAAAATACTCTACAAATTACATATTATTCTAAAATTCTACAAATTACACATTTGTAGAATATTGGCAGCATTTATCGTAAACAAAATACTCTACAAATTACATATTATTATAAAATTCTACAAATTACACATTTGTAGAATATTGGCAAGCATTTATCGTAAACAAAATATTCTACAAATTACACATTATTCAAAAATTCTACAAATTACACATTTGTAGAATATTGGCAAGCATTTATTGTAAACAAAATATTCTACAAATTACACATTATTCAAAAGTTTTACAAATTACACATTTGTAGAATATTGGCAAGCATTTATCGTAAACAAAATATTCTACAAATTACACATTATTCAAAAGTTTTACAAATTACACATTTGTAGAATATTGGCAAGCATTTATTTTAAACAAAAATATATTTAAATATATTTAAATATTCTGTAATTACACATTTGTAATGAAGTTACAATTTTGTACATATAAAATATATGAAATTCAATGAAACATTACAACTACAATTAAAATTTAGTTAAAAAATAATGTTAGTCAGCACATCAAAATGGGTGTACTTTAAAGCACGACAAATATTATTAAAACGATTTAAAATGTACTTTGTAATGTACATTTGACATCATTAGTTCATTTTTTTAAAAGTGTACTTGAGAAACATTCACTCTCTTTAAGTACACTTAAGTGGCCTTTTATTTCATTAATATTATATTATATGCAAGTACCGTTTTTAAAAAATATATTCTTACAAGATTTGACTCCAAGGGCACATTCAATACAATTAAGCGCACTTATTTTTCACAAGCTCTATCCTTTGAAGTACCAATAACTGGGAAACTCTAGCAAGTTTTGGAGTCTACATAATAAAATCATGATTTAGTGACCATTCATTGCAGAAAGCAGTGTGTTATCATGTCCAGTCTCTCAGGCTGTTGGATTGATTCCAGGAGTTAATAACAGACAGGATATCTCATAAGAAATGGGAAACAGGCCTGCTTGAGCAAAACCAGGGGCTGTAGTAAACTAGAATGCAGGAGAGTGGCTCGTAAACATGAGGGATGGATTATGCTAAGGGCCCAAGCGGACCAGAGGGTCAGAGGTTTGTGCAAGAGATAGTATGGAGTGTGAAGATTGATTGCTGTATTTAGCCTCAGTCATTTATCAGTCGAGTCCTTTACAGTTATCAGATGCAGTTGGAAGGCACCAGCAAAGGGCATCAAATTATAAAGACTTGAGGTAAAAGGCTGTCACGGTTTGTGTGTGCGTCCGCATTTGAGAAGTGCAGATTTGGCCAGCTTCACCCCCTGCGGTGCGGCCAAGTCCCTATCTCACCCCCACAGATGCCAAAGCGACAACCCGCCTCCACGTCTGCGTTTTCAAGGGCCACACCACCTCCTCAATCCTCCTCTACCTAACACCTCATCACATTCCCTACTCTTCTTCCTCATGGTCATCTGAGTTCAGGCGGCTGCTTTCAAATGTTCACGTGTGTATGAGTGTGCACGCTCTGTAAATAGCACTCGCTATGCTTGGTTGGGGAATTAAAGTCCCAGATATTGCATGAAGAGTGTAGTTTTATTTCAAATGAATCAGTAAGTTTGGGAGTGGTGAATGGTTTAATTGAATAACTAAATGCCTTTAGTTAATATCAGCCAGGATCCATTTCGAGTATTAAGCAAAGCAAATTCTCATTATCAAGAGCATCTGATTGGACAAAAGGTTGGACACGCCCCTAAGTGCAGGATGAGTCATCAATATATTTTTTTCTCTTTCACCAATGTTTTTCAACCTTTGGGATTGTATTAGCATATAGTTAGCTTCAAAGCTAAGTAGATTTAATAAGCTGTCTACAATCTGACTAGAAAATATACAGCTCATTTTAATTAAGCATTAGTATTATGTTAATGTATTAATAATCATGTAGTTAAAACAGTGGCAATTATTTATTTAATTAATTATTTTTTCCAGTTTTGTAATTGCTCTTTACCTGAATAAATAAGACTGACTCATTTGTCAACATTTTTCAGCTTTTAGGAGTCTACTAGCAGTTAGCTTCAAAGCTAAAAGACATACTAAGCACACTACAACAATGATTTTCAGTATTATTGTCTTTCAAAAAGAAAAATATCTGCCAACTGGGTAAATTATTTACATTTAGAATGTATTTGCACTGGAAACCAGAAAAAATAAATAAATAAAAAAATAATATATATATATATATATATATATATATATAATTGCAATGTAGCTTTAATAAGCCTTTATAACTGGACAAGTATGCTAATGTATCATGTAGTGAAAAACCGATGATTTTTTGTAATTTTGTTACATTGATTTTATTCATTCTGTTGCTTGTAATTTGTTTCTTTGTTCATTTTATTACTAACTGTTTACTAGAGGTAATTGGAACTTAAATCAATAATTAAATGAAATGAAAAATATTTCAAGGAAATATGCCATTGTTTTTATTTAATATTTATATCAGTATTGAGCTTTTCTAAACAAAGCAGTATGCTCAATAACAGTTCGTGACAACCCTACTGCTGTGTTCCCCTCGAATGTTGAGAGAAGGTTGCGTTAAGGTTAAATAAGCAGCAAAATCCAAAGAAAGGCAGGGGTGTATAACCAGCGAACAAACAGTTAGTATTTTGCCTGGCTGGCCTATGATTTTTTTTTTTTTTTCCATTAAATTTTCTTCTGGGAACAGTAGTAAAAAACAAAAAGCAACTGTGCGTGGCTGGCCTATGATTTTAAAAGCACATCTCCGACATTAAGAGAATGTTTGTTTGTTGAGGGAGAGACTCGGTTTGGTCTCTCTCCATCAGTTTTGAGAGAGGAAGACAGTGAGAGAAAATGCCTCTGGGATATCCAAGTTCCTCTCCTCTGCAGCTTAACCGTGCGGCAGCCCACAGAACCACAAGTGGCCTCGGGGCAAAGGGAAAGGATGGGAACTTCTCCCCAGAGGCCCGCAAGGTGGGCAGCAGACACAGCAAATAAACAACCCACACTTCTCGTGTGTACAAGGCTCGGTAAGGTCCTTAAGGATGGTCGCACATCTCCACAAGTCTCTCTCTCTCCTGAGTCTCCAAAAAAACAGCGGTGCCACCCCCTTAAAAAAGTCTCCCAAGACAGGAGATCAAAGGCTGCCAGCATGTGATCTTTGTCATTCTCTCTCTCTGCAGCCCACACCGTGGTGAAGTTTCTTGTTTTCAAAGTTTTTTCTTTAAATACAATAAGAAGAGCACAACAACAATGAACAATGTGGGATCTGTCGCATGTGCTTATCCCGAGGGGACTTAAAATCAGACGGGAAATTTCATTAGGAGTGGGGAGGAAAACGAACAGATAAACATTGTTCAAAGAACCTCATAATGCCACAAAAGTGCATTCCTGCAACTTTCTCAAAAGTTGTACAGTTACTTTGAAAAGGATTCTGTTAATTGTTTGTGCAAGCTCTAGATCTCTCTCTCTCCAGACACAGCAGGGTTGACCCACTTCTGCACATTTACGCTAGTTGGCCCATAAAGACTTCTTATAGCTGCCTCTATCAGAGCTATACCTGATGAATAAAACATTGCATCTTGACATCCTAATCATTGTAGTAATTAGATATGTGCAAGGCATCCGTGGATATTCAGCTTTAAAGCTGTAGAAACTTGAAATCGTCAACATTCCTGTGCTTAGCTCAACTGGTAACACAGGATGCTAACAATACAGGTTGCAAAATGTATTTATGTAACAAATCAAGCTCAAATCATTCTCAACATACTTTCTTGACACTTAAAATTCACAGCTATTCAACCAAAAACACAATATTAAAGGTTGTGGGAGGCTGCTTATAAAAGTAAGCACATTTCTCCTCAACAAGCCAAGCTTTTGTTGCTAGCAAATCAGTTAATCAAAAACTTCATACTAATACTAGTATTAAGGTTATTTCAAATCCCTAATCCTGTTTATGAGTGATATTTGGCTAAGCTTGCCTTAGCATGCTAAGAATTTAACCTTCCTGGTTAGCTGCTAAAGGCTATTAGCTCTGTTATAATGAAAGCAGGAGATTCAGTTTTCACTGTAGCCATCTTATATATGAGCTAATTTTGTATCTGACATGTAACTGGTGTGTTTACATCTATAGGCCTATATTAGCAAACAACAGCAAGCTAACTTGTCATTAACCGTATGTTACGAGACAGTGACATGTATGAAAAAAGCATTCAGTCTGGGTAATTTTCTCTGTATGAACTGTGCACAGAGTTCCCTGAGTGCACTCATCGCTTCTTATTATACCAGTAATAACCCTTAGGTGCTTACTTGTCATTTAGCAGACACTTTATATCCTAAGCGACTCATATTATGCTAATTGCACGGGCAGTCCCCTTGGATCAATTTGAGTAAAGATTCTTGCTCAAAGGCACACAATGATGATAGAGTATTTCCTTGAGCTAAAAATATTAAGTTGATCTTGTTAACAGGACATTTAATGCATTATATGTATTTATAGTTGCCTGGTTCAGAAGCTAATTGTATGCTATTCTCTCCATCTTATTTTAGACTGCAGTGCTGCACTGTAAGAAGTGTATTTCTCTCGGGTTTCACTCCAGCCACAGAACGGGGAATCTGAAAAGCCACAGACACGGTCATGGTCCACAGAAACTTTAACAGCTAGAAATATCAGTACCCATGAGACCACAAGCGCCAACAATGGCACTCATGAGAAGCCGAGGTGCCCACTGGACCACCCCAAAATTCTGTCCAGAAAAGCTACAAGACATTGTGGGAGGCTGTTGCTGTATATACTGATAAAATTTGGAACCATATTCACTCAGAAATTGCTATTGAATTTCCCAATTTATTACACACAAACAGCAAGTAACATGTTGAATTAAAGTCAAATTGTGAAGTAGAAAGACTGAAATAGTATTTTCTTGTAAAACATTCTTTAAACTTTGTGTTTCTTGTACTATGTATGTAAATATGCCTTAAACAGCTTTTTGCAGTGATGTTTTTCCTTGGGTTGTTTTAGCATCTTACGCCATGAGTACGCCATTTTTAAAAGGCAGCGGCTATTTGTACTAAGTGTAAATAGAGGTAGATTCTATTTACACTATGTAAAAATAGCAGTATTTTCTGCTATTTATACTACTAATTGCAAATAGTGGCAAATATCTGCACCTCAGCACTGTAGTACATTATAAAACAGTATGCAATAATAACATATTGTGTGTAAATTATCATTTTTATTAGAATTATTAAATAGATGCTGCCTTATTGGGACAATAAAGCCCTCCCTACACCTATCCTAACCCTACCTGATACATTATTTTAAACTTTTCGATTATTTCCTTCATTTTTATTGAAAGTAAATGCCTTTTCGATGTGATAAGAGATGTGAAAAGGAAGAAGAATGAGTTTGGCAAAAAGCGGATTCGAACTCGGGTTGCTTGCGTCATAAAGAATGCGTCAAGCTCTTTATCTTCTTCGCCACTGAAACCGTTGATTGACAGCCATCTTTTGTAATGTTGTCCAGGTCATACACACGTAGGTGTGCGGAGTTAGTGCAAATAGCCTCTGCCAGGCGGGCTATTTGCACTTAGTGTAAATAGACACTCCATTTTTAAAATGCTGTGTCAAGTTCAGAGTTTGAAAATCAGTGCAACAAATAAATTTTAGCGCATAAACAAAAGACCAATCTGATGAATCAGGGGACAGGGTTAGCATATTTACATATGGAATTAGCATATTTAATTTAATTTATATTATTAATAAAGAATGGGAACTACTGCACCTTAAAATGCTGCTTGATTGTGGTGGTGTGAGAACAGATGATTGTAACAGAAAACTGTCTTGTTATTGTACCCTAATGCGGCTGTTGTTTCCTGCTAAACAGGAAGCTAATAAGCTGCCCAGAAACTCTGCCTGGCAACCACTCCCTGCAACCCATGCTAATGACAAATGACGAGGGTCAAGTAGTCGTGCCAGCCCCACCCATCAGATGTCACGTTGATCAGCACTTCTGGCGGGATTATGTACGAACTATCGAGAGAGCATGTCAATACGTCTTTCTCGTGCACCCCCACACACTGACACAGCAGAAGCCTCCTAGTACTCCACGCAATTGATTTGAGCAATGCAAGGGCATCACTCACGTGGCAGGAGATGAAGAGGTTGCCACCATACTTGAGCTGACTGCGTTCTTGAAACAATCCGTGCATAGGTCAATCGTGATGGGTGCGAACTTCTACTGAAAACACGGTATATGTTGCATTTTGCATGCTAGTTTCTCTACTAAGCTTTTTTTTTTTAAATTAGGTTAGCAAGAAGGTCAACAAGCTTCACTAGAAAAACCATATGCTGGTTGGACAGCATAGTTTTGCTGTTTCTATGCTGGTCCAACAGCATAAACCAGTCTGGACCAGATTAGAAATTGATGCTGGTCTAAAATAGTAATTTAAACAGGTATTTGAGGATTTTATTGCTTTTAAGAACTAGAGTTATTTTAGTTGTCCAAAACTAAAACCATAAAATCAATTTAATTACTTGAAATAAAATATTTAACAAAACAACTTACATTTATTTTATTTCAGCTAGTTGCCAAAATAGCATTTCTCATTTTCATTTAGTTTAATATGATGTACTAAAATAACTCAAACTAAAATATAAATTAATAAAAATTATATAGACATACTTTAAAAATGACAAAAATACACAACAAAATGTGTATAAATCTTTAACTGGACATAAAACTGATACTAAAAACTAAATTATACTAAAATAACACTGTTAAGAACCTGACAGAAATTATTATTTTTTTAAGAACATCTTAAAAGTATTTTTTGGCCAAAATGACCAGCATCAATCCAGCATAAACAAACCTGCACTAACATGGAAATTCATGCTAACATGGTCTTTTCAAATGTTAATTTAAGGATTTTTCTTGTTTTTAAGAACGAAACAGGAATTATTTCCTTTAATAACATCTTACAACTATTTAAATTAAGTATTTTTGTCCTCAGTGTGCAGCTGAGATGTGCAGTGTAAACAAACAGAGAACAGGTCTCTCCAATATTATGCAATATTACGCAAAATTACGCAACACTGGGCACATGACAAAATAAAAATAACTGTGCATAACTGGAAATAATGAGAAAGTCTAAGATACACAAGTTTACGTCTCTTAAGGGATTTCTTCCTTCGCTTTTTATCCACACCCTGTTCTTCCCTACAGTTTTCTTAATAAAAGCAGGGGAATGTACCCTCAGGGAAACATGTTGCTAAAAATATTCAAGTGCCTCGCGAACCGAAGCTAAAATGAACACCCTACCCAAGAAGCATGATGACGCATGTAAATGTTTGTGCATTCTTTTAAACAAACCAGACCATAAGGGTAAGAGGTTAGGACAGTTGTTTGTTATTCATTTAGACTAACAAGTGTAGGCTGTCAAACTCCAGACCACTCCGATACATTTCCGATAAGTTCAAACCTAAATCCTAAGCCATATATTTGTTTAGAATATATTTGTCTAGTTCTTTACAGAGTATGTTACAAATAAATAAACTTTGTGCGTCTTGAAAAAGATTGAATAGCTGTCAATTTCATAATTACCACATGGACAACTGGTCACAGAGCTGCTGTAATATGAAAATGTGTTTCATGAAGTAAACTCACAACCTTCGGGAAAATACATAGAGCAAGTGACAAGCAAAATAATGAGGACAAAGTGTTCTCTTATATACGCATGCATGCATTCGTGCATACATGCAAAAACAACACACACCAACACTTACCTAATCAATTCTGTGTTGCATACCTTCTCGGCGTGGCCCTCGTTCAGAGGAGTGGCCTTTCTGTTATTTGTGCTGGCGTGTTTGGATGAGCCCAGACCCTCGTTAATGTACATAATTTACCATTACCTTTATCCTGATGGAATCTTAATTGTGCTTTTACAGTGCCTTCGAAGAGCCATTCATCAGTGTCACAACCGCACACCCACATTCACAGGTGCGTACGCACAGGCTTAATGACATTTCCTTGAAATCAAAGCGAATTTGCTGTTTTCATTTGGAATTTGCTAGCCCTCTTTTGCTACCGATCTGTATCCCAGCATGCCCTCGTGAAGCTGAAAATATCACAGCAGCCAAATTCACATTGCGTTTTTGAGCTTTATCCATGTTTATCTGCAAATCCAAATGCTAAGCTTGCTTGACTGGCGTAATTATTTGCAGCAGGGTGTGTTCCAATAAAGTTCAATGTCAGCACATCAGTTGATTTTAGTCGTAAGTTATTTAACTTGTAGAGCACACTGAGACTCAGCTGTCCATTTAACTGATTAAAATAGAAGCTACTTTTGAACTTAACACAAAAGGCCAAACGGCTACATAGCTTTGGCAGAAAAGCACCCTTTTAACCCATGACATTTAGATGAGTTCAGTTCATTCAAAACTGCTACTAACTGCTACTTCCATATTACAGGTCAGTTACAGGTACGACCTCATAACAAAAATTACATTTTTTAAAGTAGATTTTACATTTTCTAAAGAAAATGTATGTAGCAACTATGGGAAAGTTTCCATAATGATGCTACACTAAAATAAAAATATCTAAATAATAAAAAATATCCAATAAAAATATCTAAAATTCCTTAAAACAACTTAGGAGGCAACACGGCATAAGATATTATGAATTGTTTTCATAGATTCATCTTTGCTAAAAGCATATTTTGTCTGCACTGACAGTTTTTCTAAGGTAGTAGTTCCCAGATTGTTGCTCTGCAGTTTCAAATGCATGTTTGCATGTTTTTAGCACATTGCTATGCCTGTGTGGTTGCTGGGGTGTTCTTGGTGGTTTCTATGTGGCACATATATACAGTACATATAGGATATAGGCACAGTATATATAGGATATTCTGGTCCCTATATGTAGTCTAAGGAATTGGTTTCACCTGTTTTCATTCCGTAGACAAGTAGCACCTCTCCTAAGCAAACTTGTTAAATTGTTCAGGTCTGTAGAGTTTTAGATAAAAGAACAGGGATGCATTCTTTAGCAAACACCACCAATGAAAACCAGTAAGCATCATTGTGAAAGCAGTTAATTTTTCAGTTTTGGGAAACACACTTCTGTTTATGTTATTTTCTTGTGGCATAATTCAGTTTCAGTTGAAACTGCTACATATTTAATGAAACTCCAGTTGTACTCCCGAGATTTTTCGGGAATGAATTCAGTTGTAAAATGTGGTTGTCACTCCCATAACAAACCTTTGTGTGTACAATGATTAAGCACTGAGAAGCGACAACTGTTTAGCTGCTGTGTCTACATAGACATATTACAGCTGAAAAGAACAAGTTTTGGAACAGGTGACGTCTTGGTGGGTGAAATGGGGGCAAAAAGGTCCAGCTGACCCATATTTTGGCTTTTATAGTGTCAGGGACACTTACTGATATCAATGGTTGCCATCGATCTCAGGTTGCGTGACCCAAGGAAGTACCTCTCTTGACCCTCCTGACACTGTAACCCTAAAGGCTATCGTAGTTACCATCGGGGCTCTGCCTGTTCTTCTTTCCTCCAATGTTCTCCACACCCTGACAGCACACCTGTTTTGGAGCCCAGACAAGAACAAACAGTCATCTGTGCGCTTTTTGCTGAGAGTCAGTGCATTGCTAAAATGCTTGTTCTTGTTGTCTGGCTGCCCGGCCCATCTAAACCTCATGCGCACTGCATCTGCCAGGCTATAGATCAGGCCTGACAGCACTTCCTGAATGCTGTGACTCTGCAGTACACTGTAACCTCCATGATCTGCTATTTCAGGTGTCCTTAGGGGTGGGCTGGGATTCTTTTACGTAAGCAAAGATTTGGTCAAACATGTAAGACCTTTGGGGTATCCCTGAGAAATTCATCTTATTGATCCTCGAAACCAAAAATGTACTTGGTGACAAAACTGGAGAAAGGAACGATGGAATCAATATTTGGGATGGGTCACAATGGACAACTAGTCGATGGTTTGTCCAACAACCAACTAGTCAATTAATGAGGTCTAACAGTATATCTAGATTTTTTCTTCTAATATATTGTAGTTTTTTGTAAAAATCCTGGAAATTCGTCATATAAAACCAGCAGTACAGCCATACGTTTTCAAATGGATGTCTTTGGCCGTAATGTTGCGTTTAGCATTTTACTAATTGTTGCACGCTTTTGAAATGATTGGTTTTCTGCGATATGAAAAAAATTCCACCAAGAATTTTTACCAGATGACTTGATGAGCAAATAAATATATGCGCTTCTGGATTCAGAGCGAAGCACCCCAGATGAAAAAAAGTGCACTTCCACAATGTACATAAATTTTCGCACACTAATGTTGTACTTAATATGCTAAAAATTACTCTTTAGTACTTCTTAAGATGAACTTAAGATCATCTAAATGTACGCAACTGTGCTATTTTAGTTCATGAATATGAACTTTATGTACATTGTGGAAGTGCACTTTTTTTCACCTGGGACAGCATTGTGTTCATCAATTACACAGGTCCAGCTCATAATACAGTGTTTCAGTGTCTCAGAGCAGTTTGATTCACAGTAAATGAACAAAGCATGAGGTGATGAAACAGCGGTCATGACTTGCACGCGTGTAAATGAACACAGTGCTGCGCTTCACTCCAAAATCTTCATTTTTTAAATTAAATCACAGAATTCGGGATTAAATTTTTGTATTATGCCATATTGCAACATCAGTTTTATTTCACTATATTTTTCAGGTCTATGCATTTTGTAAAAAACTGCCTTATGTAAACAGCTATTGGAAAACGTGTCTGATTGAGGTCAGGTGAACCCAAAACCAGGCTAATCATACAGGGCTTTCTGTTAAGACTAATTAGTCGTAACTAATTAGGCCGGGTTCACGGTCATCTGGCTCCATATATTGAATTTTTGTAGTTTTGAACCAACCTATTCAATATGCACAACCATTATCTGTTAATAGACGTTACCGCCACTAGCTCCATTGAAAGAAGACCTGTATTGGAGACCTTCGTTGGCTTTTGTTGCCCTTGAAAGAATGCTTTGTACAAGGCCTGAAAGACCCAACTGTTTCTTTGCGTATGCCCCCAACACCCCTTACTCCAAGAAGGAAGGTTAGCTGCAAACGGTTCACATATTAATTCAAGGTATCTGGTTGCCCGGTATCTTGTTTTACAAAAAGCCTGCAAAAGACAGATTGGTTATCAGGACCAGCTGTCTCAGGCACGACAGCCCTGCTCTCCGGGAGGCCTGCGGACTTGTAGACGCAGATGGACAGAGTCCAGGATCAATCCGGTGAATCAATAGCCGCCGTCTGACTTGAAGAGGGGGGTTGGGGAGGAAAGGTGAGTTCAAGCAAGTGATACGAAATTGAGAGTATATGAGTAGGAGGCACTGATGTCACTACCTGTGCATTTCAATAGGGGGCATGAGATGTCAATAGCGGCAGTGGGTTTGTAGTTTTCAGTGGCTTACATATGTGACCCTGGACCACAAAACCAGTCTTAAGTCGCTGGGGTATATTTGTAGCGATTGCCAAAAATACATTGTATGGGTCAAAATTATCGATTTTTCTTTTATGCCAAAATTCATTAGGATATTAAGTAAAGATCGTGTTCCATGAAGATATTTTGTAAATTTCTTACCGTAAATATATCAAAACTTGATTTTTGATTAGGAATATGCATTGCTAAGAACTTCATTTGGACAACTTTAAAGGCGATTTTCTATGTATTTTGATTTTTTTGCACCCTCAGATTCCAGATTTTCACATAGTTGTATCTCGGCCAAATATTGTCCTATCCTAACAAACCATACATCAATGGAAAGCATATTTATTCAGCTTTCAGATGATGTATAAATCTCAATTTTGAAAAATTGACACATAAGACTGGCTTTGTGGTCCAGGGTCACATATAAGACATACATTTTCAAAATCTCACAGAGTTTGTTTTGAACAAAACAGAATTTCTGTGAGAGTGATATATTGCAAAACACGATTTTCTTAGTATTTTTGTCTTGATTTCAAGTGAAAATATAAGAAGCAAAATTAACTAAGATATTAAGTTTTGTTTTCTGAAAAATAGAGTTATGCGAGTTTATGCCTAAAACAAGAAAATAAAATGCCAATAGGGTTCGAAAAATAAAATTCAAAGGGAACACAAGATTATATTTCTTATCCCATTAGCAGATATTCTTGTTTTAAGCAAAAACTCACTTTATTTTGATAAATCTTTCAGAAAACTTCAGAAGACTTACTATCTTACATTGTTTTGCTTCTCAAGCTATAGTTTGCTTCTCAATGTATCTTGCTTTAAAACTATTTAGATATTTGTACTGGAAAATGCCAAAAAAATATTGAGTAAGAAGATCATTTTTGCAGTGTAGTGAGTGTTTTGTCAAATAAGTGAGTATTCAAAAACTAGACGTAAATGCAAAAAAATCCCCCAACTTCCTCTTACATTGTTTTTTTTTTTTTCCCTCTCTCTCTCTCTCTTTTATATGAATACAAACCCTCATCCGTCTCGAATAATCTGAAAACTAATTTGAATCACAGACAGAGCAGAAAACAGGGTCTGGTATAGACCTAAGGAGGCTAATTTGTTCAATAGTCCATCCATCTTCTTGCATGGATATGTTGCCTCCATGAAACAACAAGAGACTGGGTCAGACCGGGGAGCTCCCGAGACTAGGAACAAGACAACCTGGTTTCAGCCTTGTCTGCTCCCCTCCCCCCTTTGCAGTAGCATCTGTTTTGTGTTAGCCATGTTAGCTGCCTAGACTCTTCTCACACTAGCAAAGACTCACTAAGCTAAAACTCTGGTCAGTTCAAAAGTTAGCAAAAGGAAAATACGCTGTGACTGATCGTAAACTTCTGGTGTGTGACTCTGAATGACACAAACTTAGCTACCGGTGGCTAGCAGGGTGAGAAGAGAAATACAGTTTGTGAGGCAGAAGTCAGAGGGAGTGCACTAATGCACAGGGTTTCCTGTGAGGGTAATGAGTACCCACAGTTCCCTGCTGAGAGAGGAAGTAGAGTGTAAATAGAGGGATTCCCACCTCGGCAGCACAGTTGTCATTGAGATAAGAATGGAAATTTCACGTCTGCCGTTAGGGGATTCCGGCCTCCTGTTCTCTCCCAGACGCTTACCTGCCTATTCAAATATCTTTTGGGTTTGCCTTCTGCCTGGTGGGAGATTCTGCTAGTTAAAATTGGTGCACGCGTGAGCTGACGAGAGTCATGAAGCTCAGGAAATTCTGGTGTTTCTTTTCATAGTTAGTCTGACAGAAAAACATACTGCGTCTGATTTAGTAAATGAGGACGTAGTTGCAAATAAGGGATTACTAATGATGCTAAAGTCTGCATGAAACAGAAATTAACCCTGTTTTCTAAATTGACCTTATTGGGATTCCTTCATGCGTGTTTGTAGAGTTCGTAACTTTTAATGAATATGTCTTGATCATTTTGTCACTTAAACGCCACCTCTTTCTTACAACTGACTGAAAACTGGCTTTTACATTGTTTTTTCTTTTTTTTCGATAATTCATTCTCCTTGGACGCACTGAAAGAAAAAAATCTGTTGCTGCTTCCGTTTTATTGTGACTAAATGTAAAGACTTTATTTTTTATGTTAAATGCAATGTTTTTGCTCTCTTTTTTTAGCATCACAACCAGCCTGACACAGGAACAATGTCTCAACCAATGGTGTGAGATTGGGGCGGGACTATTTGTTTGCCACACCAATGGAAAACAAGAAAAATGCTCAGGGAAACTTTTTAAAAATAGCCCAAGTGGCACAGAAATTTTTCACTTTAGCTTTAACAAAAGAGCTCATACATAAAGAAAAGCAGCACTAAATTAAATCGCAAAGCTTTTTAAAGCTCTATTTATACCCCTCGGCAATAGAATCTTTGCAGCTTATTAGAATGGCAGCCTATTATAATTTAGGGGCCTTTTCAAACACGTCAAAAGAGTCAGCTGGTGCTGTTACAACACCTAAAAGATCCAGATCTAAATCCTTTGTGAATTGATTCAGCTCTTTTGAATATTTAATGTTAATGTAATGGCTTGGTGTAACAAACCAGACCCAAATCTCAATTTACCCTGTCAAGCGGTCATTGATTTAATTTCAGGATTTATAGAAACATTCTCCTTTCCTGGAGGCAAGGATAAACGACGTTGGTGTAAAGCGCACTGTGAGATTTTCTTTCTCTTTTTTACATTTCAAAGCATGTAACTATCTCATTTGAATTATTTACTCGGGCACGTGATGGAGAGCCCAGCAGAAGGGTATTGATTGGACTGATTTAGGACCTGCTGCTCGGCTAAATGCAATTCTCTGCCGCGCTGATGCGAGTGTGGGAGGTCTGGCCATCTCGGAGTCCATCGTAAAAAAAAAAAAAGCATCAATCAATCAGTATGTAATAAGGTATAGGTGTGAAAACCTGCTCTGGTTATTTAGCTAAACACAGGCAGCTAAATGGCTATGGAGGTATAGTCGTTTGCTACTCAATAAATGCACACAACAAAAGGATCGTAGTTTTAGGCTCCGTTCCAAAACCTAGTTAGCAGTAGGCAGCTGGATTTTAAGCAGCCTAACTAAAATGAAATGACCAATTTGGAATGCTCACACAATAGAGTTTGGTGTTAGCATGTTTCTAAGCTAACGATATTCTAATAAGCATAAAAATACGCTACACACAAACAACAGTATATTTTTAAATTGATTAAACTATTCAGTATTGAATGTATTGCATTTAACAGTTCATCGTAATGCATTCTTGTATTGCGTTCATTGCAAAGTACACAATGCTGCCTTGAGCTTGGCCAAAATAATTATGTTCAAAGTTAGCATAATTATGGAACAGCATACAATGTCTTAAAATACTGCCTACACCATATTTGTTTGCCGTACTTCAGTATGTGCTCATATTCAAAAATATATCTGATAATTCCTTAAGGGCACTTTGGGAAAACAATTCTATAGTTACCGAATTGCAGTTCGCACTGAGGGGAAGGGAGTGATGATTAAGAGAATAGCCAGAGCAGGTCAAAGGATCATCTGTCCCTCTCCCTTCTCAGGCCAATGTGCACAGATCAATACATAATATCTTACAAATTGAATTCGACCTGGATCGACCCAAAGAGGCGGGAGCCTTGCTCTGCGATTTGTAGACAGCTTCACTGCAAATCCTGATGATCAGCATGGATGGAGTGCATATGTACGTGTATGTGTATGCGTATAAATAGGTTTGTGACATATGGTGACATTACAGTGTGAGTAATGGAAAAAGAGAGGGAAGTACGGCATCAAATGCACGTATTCACAAATACTCTTGATTATTCACATAGCGTATAAGCTGCACTGCTGTGCTGGAGAGTTCCTGTTTCTGACTTCCTCTTTTATCACCATAAATATGTCTGTTTTAAGGCTAGTTCACACTGCTTCAACAAACACCAGCAGGGTTAAAGGGTTAGTTCACCTAAAAACGCAAACTCAGTTATCATTTATTCACTCTCATGTCCTTCCAAAAGCTAACAAAGAGCATAATTGTATTATAAAAATGGTTCACATGACTTGTGTGCAAATGAAATCTTTTGAAGCCATATGATAGCTTTGTGTGAAAAACAGACTGAAACTTCAGTTAAGGCGCAGTCACATTAACCAAACTTCTGCAAAAATGTGCAGATAAAGTACTTCCATTGTCAGAAGTGGATAGTGTACATTTCAGTCTGTTTCTTCCAAACCAAGTGGCTTTATTTTGGTTAACGTGGTAATTTGCATGTTCAAAGTTCAACAAATGTGAATCCGATGCGAAATCGTGTCAGCAAATTTTGCCTCACATGTTGCTAACACAAAAATCTAGATTGTGCAGATTCTTACTGAAATGACTGAATTTTGCTCAGTACAGTTTCGCACAATACAATTTCGATGTACAAAGGAAAATGTGACTGCACCTTTACATACTGAAAGTCTTGAGATTAGCGTTATCTTTCCTTGGTGCATTCATGAAAGCAAAAGCAATGTCCGATTTCATGAACAAATCATTCTTTTGAGTCATATCTTTTCAATGAATCATTTGATCTGGTTCACAAAAATGGTCTAAATGGTCTGGCGTTTCTCAAAACATTGTAAACTTAATTAGACCATAGAACCTGTTGACCCCAGACGTGTCTATGATCCACTTGAGCTCAAAATATACATCCGTTTTGACACGAATGCTTAGCAATAAATGCTTATTAGTGAATAGAAGCATATATTTTGTTTTGTCTTCTCACAAAGCTATCATATCTTCAGTCACTGCAGCTTTAAAGCAAAATTTCCAAAAACCACAAAATTAAGGCGAAATATTCTATATGCAAATTGTGTAAATTCCTCTTCATTTTACAGGTTGTTCATAGTGCTCTCAATGCATATGTGGTTTCAGTCAGTTTCAGTGCCAAAGATTTGGCTGAATGCAGTGTTATGAAACCAAATGGGGGTAAAGCTCCTGCAACAAGGTCAACTGAATAAACGCAATAATGTCCCCGTCTATACCTATATGTGCACATATACGTGTCTTTATTCCAGAGTGCGTGTCAGTGTGTGTGTAAATGTGAAACTAGCTGGGTTCCAGCGACACATCTAATGAGCTCTTTGGTTGAGATGACTGTTTCTCTGAAGCTATTCTGATACTTACCAGAAACCATTTCAAAAACCTTAAAAAAAATCTGTCGGACATTATTTGAAAGGAGGAAGGCAGATGCACACTTATCTCTAGTATGACACTTTTTTGTTTTTTCAGCAACCACAAAGAGTCATTTCGTAAATAACTGCATGATGCATTTCTCAGGGTTAAAGCTCGACTACGATAATTGTCGCAATGCTTGCAATCTTTGCGTCACATTAGAATAAATGGGCTCTGGTGTTGGCGTTGGCGTGCAGGTTGTTTCTGCATATGCTCGCCAAGGTTAAAGGCACATTCATTTGAGTCTATCCAATTGACGTCTTGCGATCGATCGAACAGAGAGGCTCTTGGCCAACACACCTACTCCCTTGAGTCTCTGAGCACGGTGTCCGCCACCCCATCGGTCACACGATCGCCGATGTCTGAAAGACCTTCTCCACATTCTGCACCGACCCGCTTAACAAAATCCCTATTGATTGAACCTCCCCCCTTTCCATAGAAAGGCGAAGACAGCACTCCGGGGGTCTTGAATGATCCCTCCATGAACAATTAAATCCAACTGAGAAGTGTTTATTTTGAAGCCTGGTGAATGTTCCTCAGATGCTAGAGGCCTTTCTTGTTGCCCAGAGGGACTGAATATGGTGGATATTAAGTCTCTGATGGAGATGTGTCTGAAAGTAGGTCATCAAAATGATGTAGTGACAAAAAAACAGTCTGAATTTACATCTTCCAGTCATTTATTATGTGCAGTAGAGGCTGATGCAACAAGCAAATTTGAGAAACTTTGAAGGGTTCCTCTGAACAAAGAGAGCTTGAAAAGGTGGACACACTGCATACTTCAGCACACAAAATACACACAGTGGGAATAGATACATTTATTGCACAAGATTTCATTTAGCAAACACACCCAATGTTTTGGGTGTGTTTGCTAACATTTTGAAGGTGTGAAAATATTTTGACAGCTGAATATGCCAAGGATCTAATCAACACCTGTTTTGTTTTATAAGGTACTCATAATATAGTCCTCATAAACGGCAGGATGATTTAAACAAGTCAGCTCAAAATCCTGAAACTATTTACTTGAATTCCTGGTTTTACTGCGAACAATTTGTTGCATGTTATTCTAAAAAATGATCAAATCGAAAAACATCAGTCCTTCTTTTCAAACCACCTGGCTCCGTTCTGGTAGGTAACACCCACTTTTTATGATCCAATCAATTCCTGATCAATGGGTCAAAGTTTGGCTAGTTACCATGAGCTGGTTAGTGCATGCTGGTAGATGTCGCAACTACACCATCTGGACCCTAAAAGCATGTTTCCATTGATGGCCATTGTATTTTTTCAATCTAATAATAATATATTGCAAACATTTCTTAATTTTTCTTTTTTTCTTTAAACAATTTTTCTTATTGAAGCTTATTTTCGCCACAGATTCTCTCACAATTGTGACTTTTTTCTCAGAAGTGCAAGTTTACATCTCGCAATTCCGATTTTTTTCTCAGAATTCTGAGTTTCTCAAACTTTTTTTGTTTTGTTTCCGCCATGACATAAAAATATTAACTTTATATCTCACAATTTTGACTTTTTTTTCTCAGAATAGGTTTATATCTCACAGTTTTGTTTTTTCCCCTCAGAATTACAAGAAAAATTGAGAAATTTGAATTGTGAGGAATTGTGAAAAAAGTCACAATTACGTTTTTTCAGTCTGTGGCGGAAATAACCATAGATAGAGTAAAAACAGTCATAAATTGAGTTGCAAACTAAATTTCATGTCAACTTTAAGCTTGAAATGCAAGGAAACCAGTCACCGGTCTTAACCATTACCATTAAAATAAATGATTGACGTTAGATGCTAAGTATTTTATCTGTTTACCCAGTGGGACATGCAGGCTACTGGTTCTTCACACATCAAGCCAGAAATGCTTTAGTATGTCACTCAACCCCCAAAACCTTTACACACACACAGCACCTGTCCTTAGTCCCTCATCAGCATGTTTCTTGAGCCGAAGTGGGTGGGTGGGTGGGTGGGTGGGTGTTAAAACAGGGCCGTATGGGGAAACCAAGCTGTCCGTACGATTATCACAGAAGAGGACTAACCGGGTTGAGGGGGTGGGGGCGGATAACGAGGAAGGGGGGGTTATTCGGCTGACACATAAACATCAGCTGAAATCCAAATATACATACTCGCTAATATAGACGGAGGGGCCTCATGGTGTGGATGACAGTGTTTTGCTTCCCTCTCTCAGCTTCTCTTTCAGTCACCGGCAAACACGCAAAACAACAAATCATACCTCATTTCAGTACCCAGAAGACTTTGCCCAGATGACATTTCTTTGATTGCAACTTGAAAGGAAACCACTGACTCATATTATTCATTCAAATCAAGTATTGTCTACAAGAATCTAGAGCGTAAATTTCCAGAGGACTCGCGATCGCAGCACTGTTCATCGAGCCGCTTGGTTATTGAGAGTAGACGAGGCGGTAAAGGTCAGAGGAAGGTCGCCGGGAACGGGCTTCACTCAGGTTCTCCTCATTGATCTAGACTGCAAATAGCTTTTGGCTCTTTATGACACTAGCACAGTACAATTAACAAGCAAACATTCAAAATCACTAGTGAAGATGACATTTACAGCCACTTTTTGTTTACGGTCTGGTAATTGCATTGTAATAGACAGCTTTGGAAAACAAACCTTACCTGTACAGACCATATGGGGAAAAATTGATTTTCAGACATACTTTTAAATATTTAAAAGTATACAAAATATTTAAAAAACAATCCAACAAAATGCTAATATAGATTAGTTTTTGTTACATTTCTTTTAAATATATTTATTTATAAACTACATTTTGCATTACATACATTTTCAAAATATATATTCAAAATGCATTTTGCATTACATAAATTTCTTCCAAATATTTATTTTAGGATAGGAAAAGCATTTTCTTGGCTGTATTTTAGGTTTCAACACAATATATTTTCAATTCGAAAAACATATTTCCTTAAGCCGTGCCATTTACAACATATATTTAGAAAATATTTTAAGTATATTTTGGTCAAAAGAAATATACTGTTTTGCTGCATGAAAGTGAACTGAAATTATATTACAAAGCCCACTATGTCAGTTCATTAATCAAAGAATGCTGTTAAACAGTCTTAAAAGAGCACCATCTGCTTTTTAACTTGTAGAGGAGATTATGCCAAAGAGACCAAAAAAAAATCCCTTATATTTAAATGCCCGACCTGAAAAAAAGACTTTCTGAGAAGACAGTGCCTTTCCAAACATCAGGCCATGTCTCTCGTGTAGCATTTCTGAGCGAGCACTCTAAAGTTCATCCCCTCCTTTGTTTATTTTATGTCTTCGGCAGCTGTTCTCACTCGCTCTCTCTGTGCGCGAAATGACGTCAAAAGACAGCGATTCGCGAGAGCTCCACCAGGGCTCCTTCTTTCAGTTTGTTACCATAGCAGCCGTTCCCACTTCCTGCCAGAGTGAGGTTTCCTGTGTTCATTCATTTCTTTTCTCTCTCTTTCTCTTTTTTATTTCCGAAGCCTCAGCTGGATTTAAAGCGCTCTGTTTACAGTACCATAAAAGGACCTTGGTGCATTAAGTCGAAGGATCCTGGCTCAATGGAATCTGGAAGTCAGATACCAACCATGTTGTTCCTTGGCGTGGATTGTAATAAAAACTATATTTTTAGAGTGGTTCTGACTGTGCAAAAGCTGCCACCACAATGCTAGAGTGCCGTGGGTGGTTGCCAAAGCTTTGTTATGCGGTTGCTAAGGTGCTCTGAGTGGTTGCTAGAGTATTCTGGGTGGTTGCTCAAGGGTCAATGAAATGATGCTATTTTTCACCAATTTTTTTTTCATCAGTTTATGCACAAATAAAGGGTATAAAGTCAAAAATGTCAGGGTGATACAATTGTACTTATATTGAATCATATAATGATTAAGATACATGTTTAAGTGTTCAAGATACTACATTTTTCATGTTTTTATAGTAATTAAAGATAGAACTCTTCTCGAAAATGGTATAAATGTTTATAAAAAATCATATGAAACCAACATGAATACAAAGAGCGCACTTCTATTGGGGCTGTTCACACTTTTCCATTGTTTTTCTATATAAATATATGCTAGACAGATGATTTTGACTGTTGCAATCCTGTCTTTTGCAGCATCTCACCGCATTCCTAAAATGCGGCAATCAAGATAAAAGCAGTTCAAGTTTTAAAAACGTATCTCTAGACCTTGTGTTTTTCATTCCACTGCACTGTGCTTCTAAACGGAAAAACACGCTCTTCGTGAACAGCCCTTGCCATGAACATGGCATTGCCATTGACCCTAAAGTCTTTACGGTGTTGTAGATGTGGCACAGATCTCTTCAGCACAAATCTGCTGGATCATATTTTGCCCAATTTGTTATCTTTCAGCTGAATGTCGTGAGTCAGGTTAGAAAAGTACCTCTCCTCAACAAGCTTCACAATTTGAGGTATCATTGACGTCCACAAGCACCACTAATAACTGGTGTTTTTTGTGCGACCCACAGCCCACTTTCATTAAATGTGACACTTCTAGCACTTCTCAGACACTTGCACCCTTCAAGCACAGTACAAGGGACGGCACCTTTTGAACAATACAGGTCACCCCTGATATCTATTATGCAGATGAAGAAACTGCTGAAGGGAGATACACTTTACAACAGCCTTCGGCAGTTCCTTAATCAACACCTGCATGTGTCGCATTAGTAGCTTCTTCTCCCAAGGCCACGGGATTCAGCTGCACAGATAAAGGGTTTACGTTACAACACCCATCTTTCTGGGCTTGCACTTCTCCTCACAAGCCGAGTAGACGTGTCTGTTTCGGGTATGCGTGGGTTGGCTGTATTTTCCACTCAGTCAAACCTCAAGGACGTCGAAGTCTCACCGTGAGGCACGAGACTACAACCACAGGGTTAGTTAAGGCAGTTGCACAAGGTCTCTTGGATCTTGCACAGTTGGGTGCTGTTTGAAAGTCTTTTGCAGGGGTGTTCCTGAGGTGTCAGGGAGGGATCCGTGCCAAACTTTAAATGCCAAGTGTCTTTAAATGGCACATGCCTGTAAAAGTTGCTCCTAACCGATGATCTGAGATCAACTTCCCAGAGCTGACATTTAACCAGAGAAAGCTGGAGCCAATTCTTGGCCTGGAGACCCTTCAGGAGATGCAGATTGGTCATCTTCCCACCTGTTTGGGACAGCAAGAATGCCTTGGCCTTTCTCAAAGCGTGCCGTGATAAATCATGTCATTTGCAGAGCAAGCCTTCAGAGGCCTTGAGCAGCAACATGTAACACAATTAGCTTCGAAAGCCTGTAATTAGACCACAGATCATTTGGCGAGGTTCTGCCTATAGTCGAGGAGCAGGTTAGGTCATGACCGGTAAATGAGAGGCAGCGATTATTAATTTCTAGGGTAATGTTTGTGGTGTGCAATGTGCATGCTGATACGAGGCGGTTTTGGCCTGCTGAAGGATGTGTCATGTCATCACGCCTGTTAAAGGTCGCATGTGAGGGGGCTCGAGCAGCGCTGTACTAGAAAAATGAGGACAGACCACGCTTAGCTCATCCCACATAGGTATGACACCAAAAAATCTCCCAGCACTAATTATACAAACCACATACTGTTAATATAATGTCATGGGAACTGGGATAACAAGGACAAAGCACATGGGATGTTCATGCACGGTCACTGACGAATAAATGCCATCTGAAATCTCCATTACCACACCACAAGATGGTTTATGCAAGTCTGGTTCCATGCTACAGAAAAACTCACTGTTAATTCGCCATGGTGGTGGACCAAGGTCAAAGGTTAACCCTGATGTTGTGACTGGACAGCTGGAAAAGCATGAGAACCATCCAGAACAGCTTGGTGTAGTCCAAAAGCAGTAGAGAAGGACAGAAAGGAAAAACTATGATGGTATTAAAGGTCCATTCAGCCTCAACAGCTGCATAAATAAGATGAAATTTTAAACAGATCACCATTCTTCTCTTGCAACTACTCAGGAAACTAACAGACATGGATAGAGAGCAACAAATTGCCTGTCAAGAAATCACATGAGGGTTTTCACTTTGTGTACTCACAAAGCAACCGTTCTGTAAACACACTACAAAACTCCCATCATGCATTTCAGTCTTTACTGAATAATAAAAAAAAACTTCAGCATGAAAAATGGGCTGGCTAGTACGTGTGAAGCAAAAATGGGTACAAAAAGGATATTACAAGTGGGTGGGCGACAATATAAAACATGTAAACTGAATAAAATGAAACATTAATATTAATTGTGACAAATGTAGCAAAACGCTAGTTATAATATGACAACCAGTCATTTTTCATGCATTTTTCATGTGTTTTACACAACCCTTTTTTTCCTTTTGTCAAAAATAAATACAAAATACAATGATTATGTCCCAAAATGTGTGAAAATGCATCAAAATGTACACAAATCACCATTTCTGTATTGATCAGCTAACTTTAAACATCGCAATGTCAGTGTCACCTGACAGTCTCAGCTGTGCCCAGTCGAACCATGGAAAAGTGTTCATAACTCAACCTCAAGATCTGCAGTTTGTGGTTTAGGTCCGTGGCCACAGGCTCATCTCTGTTCCCCATTGCTAGGTTTCGTTTTAAATACGCATCGCTAACATGCGCTAACTGCAGTTTTCTTCTCACCAGCTGGGTGTGGAGGCAGATGCAAAGCTAAGGCAATACATAAAAGGGTTGTCTGCTTCTGGGAAACTCATCTGACAGAAGAGTTTTAGCATTACTGGAAACTTAAAAGGTTAGCCTTCCAGCTTTGCTTGGGCAGCAGTTCTTACTATGATAGCAGTAGGGCGTACATTGTTATTGTGCTTGCATGCACTTGGATTGAACGTTTGTCTCTGCACATCCTATTAATTGCCAGCGACAATTTCGCATATGAGTTGCATATGTGGAAAATGTATGTGAACTGCATGCTACTGTCAGATGCTAAAAGTGCTACAAGACCACAGACATCAATGTCAGTGGTCGGCTAATTGCCTTTGGTGGCACAGCTAACTCACAAATTCATTCTGAGTTCTTTTTTTCATCAGTTTATCTTTTTTATTATTATTTTGATTTACAAGGAAAGTGGTTTCAGAGTAGATGAATCATTTGATTTGGTGCTGAATGAGGAAATGAATCAAGTTTAAAGTAGCTTTGAATGAAGTAGTGAAATGGAAAGCTAGTTGATACGGTACAAACTATCAAAAGCTGGATTTTAAGATTAGTCCACAGAAGGGGATAATGTGTGCTGATGCTACATATGATAACTAGCCTACCTGTAAATATCATTACTGAGGGAAGACCATAAGGAACTTGGGGAATTGGTGGGTTTCCCTCTTTTGCCAACAAAAACTACACAACCTGCTTCTGGCACAACACAGGTGTAAACAGCCATAATTCATTTTCATAAATAGCAGGGGGAAAAAGATAAACAGATACGTAGATATGTATTAATTTAGCAGATGGGTTGTTGACATACATTGTATCCTGCAGAATGACATTTGCTATACTTCATCAAAAGGTAGCCAAGTATACAAAAAAAATCTATCTATCTATCTATCTATCTATCTATCTATCTATCTATCTATCTAATGGTATAGAGGGAGGGGTAGAGTAGCAGATTAGGACAAACTCAAAGTCACAGACTAAAATCAGAGATGAACAATAAGAAACACCATGGCAGGTGTAAATTTAAATGTATACCCATTTTCCTACCTTGCAGATGAAATTAATTCTCCTACCCTTCTTTCGTAACAATTACGTTATAGCTACGTTTAACCCATGTTGCCAGATAATACTTACTTTGTGTCAAAAATGTGGGGGAATGTTATCTGTGGATTTACACTAAAATGTTCATAAAACATGAAAATAGAGTTATGTTTTGTTGCTGATTTAGTTGAGTTAAATGACATTTAGGTTATTTTTTTAATTCAGGTGCAGCTTTTCTAGGGCATGAATTCGCCCACTTGACAACCAACCAATGAGAACGCGGAACAATTACGATTCATAGCAATAGAGCGTATATTGTGGATCCGCTCGTACGAATCCATCCATAACGGGAACAGAATTCCGAAAACTACAGTTTGCCAGTGAAGTAAGAACGACGTATGTCCAACATTTTATTTATGCACCTCAGGTAACAAGGAAATTCATATTTATGTTAAAATTAATTAGTTATCGAATGCAGAGCACTGGTTATATGGGCCGCACACGCTTTACATTTAGATACTAAATTAAAGTTTATACTTCATTTGTGAACTTAAGGCTATTCACGGTGATGATCAAAGCACACTTATACATCTGCATATTTTTTGATATATTCATAATACATAATTTGTACCAAAAATCTTTGAAATTTGCCTTGACCTAAAAAGTGCAAAGTATTTCTTAAGTATTATTCACTTTACCTCGAATCTTAAAACTATGTTTATTCAAAGTTTTAATTAGATTTTGAGTCCCATAGTTTTAATTTGGTTTCAGACATGTGGACCTGACTGTAAATATAAATCCATGGATCCATGTGCGTTCTTCAGTTTACTTGTAGCAATAAAAGCAGAGCTAAAAACACTCGATGAAATCTAAAAAAGATGTTTTATAATTGTGTTTGGCATTGCAGATTGAAGAGACCCAGAGGGAAGTCACCCACATACTATTTGTGAGATGACCCCACTCACTGGCAGGGATTTTAAATAGAGTGGTTGGAATTAGCGTGCGTGGTATGTGCTAGTAATCTTCCTCATTTGAAAACCAATTTGAACTCCAATGTTCTTGTCTGTCGCTTTTATTTTTCTGCAGATGGCTTCCTCTTATGTTCTGAGATATTTTATTCTCAGTTCTTTGGGAGAGAGTGGGAGCTTTGAGCTGAAGACCTCCTTAAAACAGCATGTGTCTGCACACCACTTGCCTACTGTACCAGCCAGTCCTGCGTTCACCCTCAATCTGTCATCTCGTCTCAGCTCTCGGGAGGAGGACGGACTGCCTGACAGATGGGGGGAGCGTTAGAGTCTCAGTCGCGGTCACTTCGCTCGATCCGGCTCTGATCTGGCACCCCTGCGGTTGGGTGAACAGCAGACACATATAAATCTGTACGCTTTAAAGCTAGCTTTCATCAGGAAACTGCGCAGCCACTCTGAGACTCGACCATACAGGACGTGGATATACACCCCTATGATTATAAACTAAAAAGGACTGGTAATAGTGAAAAGACAGGAAATGTGCAGTGAGGTGGCACTACACAAGCTACAAACATAATTGCTCTGTTCCTAAACCTAGTGCACTACTATTGCCGTTTTTTTTTTTTTTTTTGCAAACAACATTTTAAAGCATCATATGTGTGTTCTCGAAACAAATTTTCTTCCAAAAGTTACGTTTTTTTTTTTTTGGCCTCATAAGATATCCAATTTTGGCCAAATTAGCATATGCCCTTCAGACAACGTTATGTCAATATCAGTAAAAACATGAAGCCAAAATGACAGACAATGCACAAGTAGCCTACTTTTGATTATAAATAAACTTACATTTCATCCAGTACCGAAATGTATTGATAAAGTTACTGAAAATTATTCTACCAAATATTTGTGTGTACAGTTCATTTGTATGTTTTTAGCTTAACAGCATGCTAATGTCAAAACATGATATTTTTTATGACACCTAAAGTAGCTGCTTATGTAGAGTGGCCCAAATCTCTCTCTCATGATAGCTTTTCATAGTAATATATATAACGCGCAAATTGCACATTCGATAAATAAGTCACACATACACAAAAAATATTTTTTCTTTCAATTTATTACCTAAAAAAAGAAAATGTCCTATCACAAGTCACACTGAAATGTATTGCTTAAGAAAAAAATATATTTAGATATTTTCCTTTTTTTTTAACTTGATTATTTCCATTATATTCCACAAAAACAAAACAGGGCACAGCAACGCCCTTTTTCCGCCTTCTGCCCACTTTAAAAAAAGCACAAAGAAATACATAATTCACAGTTACCATTTTGGTTTCATAAATTAATACAGTCACACATGTGCTACACCGGTCTATAGCTAGAACATTGTAAATTGTTTTTTTTCTCGACTCTTGTAATCAGTTTTCATTGGCTACAAGAAAGAACAGGCAACTTAAATGATGTGATCAGAACTCCAACAAACTATTGAAAATGCCCCCGTTCCCTCCCTCCGCCCTCATTCAATTACCCTATCCTAAAACTCAGATCATCTCCTATGATTTTTTTTCAGTTTTCACTTTTTTTTTTTTACCGTTTTACATATAGGCGAGGCACACACAGAGTATATTTCATACATATATAAAAATTAAATAATGATTTTCTTGGGGGAGAGGGAGAAATCGTCTAATGAAGTCGTTTATCTGAGAAGAAGGGAAGTGCATGTTGTCGACGTGTCCTTAAAGGACATCTCAATTGAGAGTTAGGGCACTTTGTTGCTATAGCACTGCAGTTGAAACCTTTTTTTTTTTTTTTCAATTAAATTTGTAAATTTGTTGCTTCTTTGTAGGACAGCAGGGTTCAAGGGACGTAATCAAACAAACAACGGAACACACTGATGGAACCTGTTTGAACTCCAGGTCGTGACTTGTAACAATCAAACAATAAAACAGACAATATTTTACCATAGCTCCTATAAATTGATGAAAACCTGCATAAATGCGAATAATTTGTTCAGATTTTTTCGTACACACCGAAAGGGCAAAACTTTAAGGCACTGAAGCCTTGACATAATAGAGCCTCCACCTCCTAAACATAAAAATTGCCCCCGAAAAATTGATACGTTAACAAAAACACAGGACAAAAACAACAAAAACATCCCTATGTTGTCCACCACTCTGCAAGTGTTTCGATAATGAACGTTAAGGCCACTTGAACAGAAAAAAAGGAAAAGACAATGTTCCCCTTCAGGTAGGTAATCTCATTGCAAACTCAGTGAGTGCAACATCGATGTGGTTCAGGACATTTTCACGTTTATTTCCAAGTAGTCATTAGTGGCGAATGTCGGTTGCTAACATCCCTGTTAGTCCGCATCTGGACAAGGTCTATGGGAGTGTCGGGGTTTGCTCTGAGGATCCCTTGGATGTTGGGAGTAGAAAATGTTCCATTGTTCCTTAGTTAGTCCAGGAATGATCCATGTACAGTAGAATTCCAGTCCCGTTTTGGTTTGCGACTGATATGTAACAACATGTTCCTAATTCGAAAATCCCAAGTAGCTGGAGCAAATGTTTTTTGTTTTTTTTTTTGTTTTCATTTTCACAAATTCATGCTTGTATATCTTTTCTTTTCAGCACCAGTTTCTCAGTATTGTTGTTATTATTATTATTTTCTATAAAAAGGACCAGGATAATTCACACTTTTGCATGCAAAGAGAAGTCCCATATAGCAGCAGAACGTCTGTCTGTGGAACGCCTGATAGAATGTCAGTGCGTCTATGTATGAGGCACTATCGAGAGTGTAAAGGTGAGGGATACGCTCCGGTCTGGATGTTTACGTGGGAATCTGCAAAGAAGTCTGGCCAAACGGACAAATAAATATCGGTAGTCTTGTTAAAACTGTATAACAACTGTAAGTGTTTGCTGAGATAAAACTCTTGAATGGCGGTTTGTTTTAGTCAAATGCATAAATGAGAGATTCCACTTTGGCAGAGCAAGCCATTATAATGCACAATTGTAAACTATTCCTCTGGCACCCCACCTCTCTCTCTATTATACACATTTAGACAGTAACAGGAGAGATACAGTGTGTATTTAAATGATTATATAACATCAGATTCATTTCACAGCTTGACTCAAGCCTTGCTGAGCAACTGCTGTTTTACGTTTGGTTGGTTTGTTTATTTGTTTGTTTGTTTTTGCGGAGGTAAAAAAAGAAAAGTCTCTCTTTATATATTCCAAAAACAACCGACTTTACAAGCCTTGTATCTTCAATCACATCAGCATATTTTCATTTCGTTTCATGTTTTACTTTCCTACTTGAACCTCTGACTCTACACTGAGCTGTTGTTGAGAAAGAGTTTTTTTGTATTTTTTTAATATACTTATATACTAAACATGCACTGTGCCATCTCTTGGTTATGTTATGATATTATCTATTTCAAATCACAGGTGTATGTGCAAATGAACCCTCCTTGTCTACAAGATAAAAAACCTGAATGCTTTGTGGGTAATGCTACATATTTTGTTTCATAAGTCATCATGATTCAAGAAAAACAGGACTTAAAAACAAAGAAGGTAACCCCCTTCAAATGATTCTTGAACTGTGAATGCCCATTTGTAATGAAAAAAGGAGGAAGTAGGATCAGTATCTGATTTTTGTTAGTTCATCGTGCCTGTATTTGGCCTGTATGGATCTTCCCCCTGGGGTAAAAAGAAAAAGAAAAAGGAAAGAGAAAAACAAATCCCAACACCGATGACGTCTGCTATGCTCATTTGTGTTTACTTCTTGGACATTCTGAGTCCAAATTCTGTCTATTCATCAGTCCAATCCATATCCAAACATCGTCATTTGAAAATTTAGTCTATTCCAAGATCATAGTCTATCAAGGACGTAAGGTAAGTAAAAGTCTGTAAATCTTCCTTTGTGTAAAGTCTTTGTGGTCACAGGATAGACGAGGAGTGAAGCCTACGAGATTCTGAATGTGCATCTTCTGACACAGTCTTCGGAAATTCTCCTCTCTAAAGTGTAAACCCCAGTCTTCCTTGATGAAGATGGTGCAGCTGTTGCTGCTTCAGGCCATGATGAATTCTGATTTCATATCAGCTTTGACATCGGGCTTCCACACAGAGTCCTCAAAGTCCAGGTCCAGGGAGCCTTCGCTAGACATACTGCTGTTACTGTTGCTGCGTCCAGCCTTGCGGTTGGGGAGCCAGTGGTATGGGGCACGGGAGTCTCGCCGGGCCTTCCTGCGCAGACGCTTCTGCTGCATAAGCAGCTGCAGTCGCTCCACTTTGCAGCGTGTGGCTCGGTTCTCTGTCTGACGCAGTCGGTCACCTGAAGAACCAAGAAGAAAAAGCAACAGCAGTTAGAGTCAAGCCTTGAAGTTTTGGTTCAGGCTAATTTATCCTGGTAGTTTAAGCTAGCTTAATGTGCAAAAATACACAGTTCTATAATCAAAGTTTCATAGGGTTTGCCTAAACAACTAGCTGACTCGAACACAACAGACTAAAACAGAATACAGGTGTCTTGAGATGGATTATACACCATCTTAAAATTGCAACACTTTTGGGACTCAAAAAAACAACAGATACAACAGCCAAAGATGTTCATCTGAATGTGTATGGCCGTAATGCCACCACTTTCAGGGATAAGAAACTTTGGGAAAAAGAAAAGGCTGTAGAATGACTAGTTGACCACTGACTCATCCCTAGCTGACACACCAAGGCTTTCTTGCAAAGCTGGTTGACCAAGAAAGACTTGAAGGTTAAGATGTCTTGTGTGGACAGAATCTGCATTTGAGCATCCCATGCTAATGACTAGCATCCAAAACACAACATAAGGTGGTGACTATCTATGCTAGTCTTTTCAGCGGGGGAAACGCTGGTGCAATACACATATTTGGTCTAGGACAGAATGACTCAGTGCTTTGGATCCCGACTGCTGATCCTGCTGAATGTTATCAAAGGCTGGGAGCTGGATAAATAAACTCAAGTCTGAGTGGTGATGCTGATGTTCTTAAAAAGGCATGCTGCGATTACCCCCACCCCATTGCTCCCTCTCTCTATAAATCGGTACAGAAATAAGCACTCTCCACTGCTGTCTCATTTCAGAAGAGAACATCCCAGTATGTGGCAACAAGTCTTCTCTTCCCTTATCAAAAACGGTTCAAAATGTCCTGGCAGGCGTGCCCTTGAGACGCAAAAGGGAGAAGTGCGTTCTCACAAAGGAACTCGCATATGCGCACACACATTCCCAAGCGATACCATCTTGACTTTGTTGTTTCTTTAACAGGAAGCAAATACCTTGCACTTTCTAATCTCACAAACAATGCTAGGGTTTTAGTGGCTAATGTGCCAATTAAGGGAAAAAAAAAACACGAGGGGGTTTTCCACTCCACAGCTCAACCCTAAACCTTTCATTTATAAATATATTCAAGAGAATGGAAGAGAAAAAAAAACAATCTATTAGCCAGCTCCATTAGGAACTATCCCAGAATTAAATAATGAAATAGCCCACTAGAATGTCAATAATCCCGAGACTATCTTTCATCGCGTGTGCTCCGCCACACATACACACACAGCAACAGCAGCAGTAGCTTTTAACATGGATCGATGGCAAATTAAAAAGACCTATTGATTAAACCTTAGCTCTAGCGCAGCAATCCATCTCCAGGCGAGGACACTGCTATTGGCTTTCAATAGAAAATGCAAGCGAATGGAAATTGTAAGCGAAGTAAGTCGGGCCCTTTTTTCCCCCTTTCTTTTCCTGGCCTGAGCTCATTGAACGAGTAATCACCCACCCAAACCCCCAATACCAAGACCCCCACCACAATATGCACACACAGTTCACCCCTCCTCAATGCCTCTGGAGAGAAAGACAGACAAGGAGGTAGAGTGAGAGAGAAAGACATGCTCTGGAATTCCACCCAGAATGCAATAGAAAAAGAGAGCAGATGCATATTCTCGTTCACTAATCAATTTCATCCACCTCTCCAAATCAAAATGAAATCGGGATTTCGTGTGGGCTCAATTTCCCCCTTTACTTAATACCTTTCCATGGTGGGCGGGTTTGAGCCGTCTAGGAAGGATTTGCGCTATAAATGTAAGTGGTAGTTTTAATCATTTGGATATTCGTAGAGAAAGAACAGGCTGTACAAACATCAACAGCAGAGATCTGCCAAACAGTTCCTTCCTAACCAGGTTAGACAAATGAGATTTGGGGCTTGCTCTGGCATTTTAGCATGATTAGAGAGGTTCTGGTCTAATAGGACTTTATGGGTTAAGAAGGTCTTTGTTTGACTGCACAAGCTCAACAGATACACCATTCAGAAAGGGTCTCTACGCTAATGCTTTTCTCCTTCATCTGCCCTCTCAAAGAGTCTGCCTGCAACTCTAGGCCTCAAAAGTAGGGCAGCCACCTCACCTTGCAGCCTGTCAGCTCTTCTGTGCATACCAACTGGGGCTTGTGGGAAAAAAAAAAAAAACCTCGCTACATGAGGCTGCGGTGCCCCAAGGGACCGAACTACAGAAATCTGGGAGAAAAAGAGCAGAGGAGCTCATTAACAGCACTGGGCACGGCGTGCCACTGTCAAGGTATTGTATGAAGCTCACAATGGTCTCAAAGACATTAAGGCAGACCCTTGGCTACTAAGCCAAGTTCCTTTTTGTTCTTTGTGAGAATCTGTGGCCCCTGCCAATGTCCTTTCCCACACAGTCGCCCTTCCAAACAGATCCACAGACACTGTAAAAACACATCACCGCTAGTTTGGCACGGCTTGGGGGCTGTGCTGCAAGGAAAAACGAACTTAACCTGAATGTTTCGAACAACCCCCGCATCATTGTCAAGATAAACATGGCTGCCTGAGGGGGAGACTCAATGCACCCGTTTAGAGGGTTATTATTAGGCTATGGCGTGGCTGGCCCAAAGCCATCCCAACAGATCTGCCTGGGTTGTCATGAGTGCAAAAGGAGCGAACGGCTGTGGTGGGGGCTGGGATACACCAGGAACAAAGGCAGAACAAGCAGTGCAAAAGCTCTCCCTTCTCTGTCCCTTGCTTCTAAGACCCCTCCCTGCGCTAAGGTTTGGACATATACACATACGGGGGGTGGGTGGACAAGAACAGAGAGTTATTTTGCTGCCAGCGACGATTGCAAGTGAACATCATGAACAGAAAAAGCCCCTCCCCCCTGCATTCACCCTCTTTACCCTTCCCTTCCTCCCCTTATCCTCCTTCGCCCCTACGCCAATGATGCATTGTCTCAGAGCGAGCCGTGTGCGCTGCAGTGTCCTCACCGCGCACTCGACATTCTCAGGCCTGCGGCTCAAATTAGGGGGGTTGGGGCAAAAAAGGCTTGTGATGAGCTGCCCAAGCCTCAAGGGAAAGGAGTGGGGGAGGAAAGGACAAAACAACCCCAGCCCCACCTCCTGCCGCACAGCTGTTCGGGCCCACACATGAGATATACACCTGGCCTTCCTTTCTAACCCCCTCCCCCTAGCCCCCACATCCACCCACGCTCCTCCTCCTCATCACGGCCTCATGACAGAGGCCTCGGAGGAACATCGAAAAAGAGAGAAAGAGGCAAATGAGAACAAGCCACAGAGGGTGGAAGAGATTACACAAAAAATTCCCCCTGGAATCTAAAAAGTAGCAGCATACTGGCGAACAGAAGCTGGGATGTTGCACTCGGCTCATGCTTTTTGAAGAGCTGATGTATGAGAATGTATTGATCCCTGCATAGAGGGAGAAAGATTCAGACCAAGTGCTGATGGCCACGTGAGGTGGAAAATGGAAAGGAGGAGGATTAAGAATGAGGAGAGAGAGAGTGCAATGGAGGGAGGATTTTTACTCAATCGATGAGGCTGTTGGCCTGTCTGCAGGTATTAGGTCAGTTGAGCAGGGTTTTGGGTAAACATTAAGCCCGACCCAATGTGTCGGCCCACACTACAGTGATCAGGCAGTCTCTGCAAGCTTCCCTTTTGCCATTGATCCATTAAAGATCAGCTTAATTAACACTTGTCTTTGACTTGTTTGTTTGTTTGCCTTGATAAGTCCTGTGATCTTTTCGAGTCTGGGTGCTGCAATCACTCTGCATCAAGGGGAGATGTTTTGGCAGCAGAGGAGGAAGTCACACAAAAGTATGTCACAGAGTATCAGACATCAAACTTTGGCACTTAATACTTATTTTTCATCCAGATCCATTCATTTATCAAAAATACATTTAAAATGAAATTCACACGTACAATAAGTTATATACACCTTCTCTATGATGAGCATGTTTTTAATTATGGTATTAAAATGTATTCCGATATATTTTTGGAGGCATTTAAGTAAAAATTGTCAAAACAAAAAACCGAAAAATCCTAAACTGTCCTGATATCAAAATAAAAAAAAAAAAAAAAATTGTTTTAATATTTCATATTTTTAATAATAATGAAAATAATAGTAATGATTAATAATATTGTTACTTCCTAGAAATAAAAATGTTATTAAATATTGCAACAAAATTATTTCACTGCTTATTAATGTGAAAAACTTTTGCCCACAAAATCTAATTCATGTAGTGTGACCAACATGCAGAAAACAACTAAAACAGTAAACTGTTATTAAATTGAAACTTGAATAGATAGACAGATAGATAGATAGATAGATAGATAGATAGATAGATAGATAGATAGATAGATAGATAGAGTACATTCCTAAGAACATGACACATGTTTTAAACTAGATTTAAAATATATATATATATATATATTTTTTTTTTTCTTTATTGTGGGCACTCCTATAAGTTATTGACCCATCTATAGCCATTTATAGCATTTGCTCTGTCGAACCAAAACCCCTCAGGATCTTCTAACAGAATGACTAGCATTGCTCCCCAACAAAACACACTTTTATAGTTCTCAAGCCTCTGGAATTCTCCTGTTTAGATGTACTCTGTGATCAGTAGGTGCTCTTGTTCTATAAGCCAGCTGTAGCTAACTCCCAAAGAGCTGGGATAGACGCCAGTGTTGCCTCTGGGTTGGGAGGAGCTCAGAGTGGGTGCACAGCACAGGACAGGCATTGTGTTCAGCCATCTGTACCCCTAGCAAGAACTAAACCAGGGGAACGGTCAAAGCCTGACATCTCCATTGGTTTTCTGATACGATGGCATCAATGACCCTGCAGGGAGCTGTGGTCTCAAATGACCACAATTTGCATACTAGGAGCAATAAAAGGCATCGGATATGGCTTGCCATGGCCCCCGCCCGATGAGCAGCTAAGGATAGTCGGCCTGGGGGGTTTCTTACACGCTTGTTGGCAGTAAGAAAGGAGGGGGAATGAATTCTTTAACCCCCGGTCGAGCTGGGCAGGTTTGCGCACCGTAGTGACATGGTGAGAGCCCCGGGGCACTTGATCAAGCAATCTGCACAGAAGCAAAACTGTCTCTTTTGGGTTAGGAAAAGAACTTGGCAGTGTTTAAGCACCAGGGAGGCCAGGACAAAGAGGACTGAGATCTTGACATTTCACATTGCCGCAGTATGTACACAGCAGCCGGGAGCGTTTGCTTTCGGTCGGATTAAATGATCGAGGGAAGGAATTTGAGCACCCTTCCTTGTTCTTTCTTTTTCACTCTGCTAAAATACAGCTCCACCCTGACGCTCTTGCACAGCCCAAACTAAACTAACCTGAGCTGACAGATGCAGAATGTTGAGGGGCGAAAGCATTCCTGCACTATCCTCCCCCTCCCAGTTTAAGACCCGTTTCGCCCCCCTTCCCTCCCTCCATTTAGCGCAGTGGCCAGGCGATACCAAATCTAAAGGCCATCCATAAGTTTTACCCTGCAGGCTTTCATTCTTTCACTTCATCTACAAAAGGCAAGGCTGGTGAACTACTGCAGTTTTAGAGCACACAAACAAAGGGGTTGTCTGCAGTGGGCAAAGGGGGCTGAGAGACCCCAGTGAGCACAGGAATTTGAGTCAAGAATGGCGACCCTCTTTGTACCCTGAACTCCCCCATCTCCTACCCAACCTCTCCGCAAATACTGACTTTGTCAAAGCTAAAAGTCTAGAAGAATCCAAGAACAGTGTGCATAGATGGATGTCTAAACAAGAGCGTTGGGGATATCGGGTTCGTTTGGTCTGCAATCACATCAAGTAGACAGCTGCTAAAAGTATGTGACATTTCAAAGGGGTCATGAAAGACACTGAGGTGTCTGTCTCATGTAGGCAAGTTTGTCACCAGGTGCCAAAGCATATAGGTCTTAAAGAGCTCAAGAGTATTATCTAGTGATCTCACACTAAATCTTGCCCTACACCATGGGTTCACAAACATGTTGACAAGCAAGGTGGTTTTGTCCAAAAAATAGCCACAGCACCCTTCCCTTTAGTCCATCTTGCCCAAGAGGAAGCGCCAATTAATCAGTGGGCAGTCGCTGGCCGGATATAAACAACAATTTTATGAATGGACTCTTGGTATTTTCCCTCCGCCTCCTCTTGCTGACTTTCAAACACAATGAGCATTCTCTTGGAGCTCATATTTCTTGCATAAATCTCTATTTAAAAGCTGCTAGGAAAACAAGTGTCCATTGACTCGCCCTGGCCCTGACTGCTGGGATGGTTTTTGCAGATGAGCAAGAGGGGAACCAGTAGGATGGCCCATTTACTTTCAATGTGTGGGAAGTATAAAGACCAATGATGGAGCATTACAAGCGGAAGAGGGGTTATCACACAGGAAAAGTATGTATCGCCTCAAAAAAACGCGTAGGATTCCCTACCCTTTGTGAAAATCGAGTGACCGAAGTTATTCCACCCCAGTAGTTGATGATATGTTTTCATATTGTGCGGCGTTAGCTTGGTATGCTTTTAATCTAGTCTAGATTGATAACAGGCCTGCGCTTTGAACAGCGCTAGGATGATATTTCTTCATTATCTCTGTACTCTCCAACAGTGGTGTTTCATGACAGAGCAGTTCAATTTCCTCCTCAGCGCTGAAGCGAGCTGCCCCAGATAATCAGTTTTTACCAGACAGAGCGGGGTACCTGCCACACGTCTGTGAGTGCTATCTCGCTTCGTTATCTTTCTCACTCTGGCTCTCTGCCTCTTTCCTCTTGGTAACAGAGTAGTCCACCCCCGTTGTTTGCCTCTCAGAGGAAAGAGGACACCGTCAGCACAGAGACAAAGCCAGACATGCTGTGGCTGCTGAAGCATGACTATCAGGGCCTGAAACAACAAGCCTAGTTCTTCCTCCCCCTCTCTAACATCTTCACTTTTCTTATCCTTGCACTCTTGTCTTGGACCTTCTGAAACTACGTAAACACTGCCTTGGATATGAATCTTGAACCTCTGGGCTAGATCCTAAATACTACTGGCTACAGTAAATGCTCTAGGAAATGCAGCTCTGCATAATTTCTGGCAAATGCGATAAAACTTACCAGGAGGCTTGCACATGCGGATCTGACTCTGGCACTGCACCAATGGGTGGAGGGTGGGCTGGGTCTCAGAGGGCACTGTGGTAGGCAGGCCGCTTAGTCCGGGGGTGAGGGGAGGTGAAGGTGGTGGAGACGGTGTTGGTGAGCTGGGGCTGTTGCACTGGGTCTGGTAGCGGAGCTGCGTGAGCGACGGAGGCATGCCCTGGTAATGCCGGGTGGCACTTAAAAGGTCATTCAAGATTTGAAGGATGGTGCCTATGTCTCGCCTAGGACGTCCGGTGCTGTCCTGACAGTTGGGATGCAAAGTGCCTTAGGAAAGAAAAAAACAATATAGAAATTAGATATAAATTACAGATATATAGCTATTATAGATATAACTGTCATATACTGAGCTGACAAAAATTATACTTATTGAGAAATTGTACCTGAAAATGTTCCAGAAAAGACTCCAGGAGCGTGGTTCACAAAACTTTCGATGATAGCGCCTGGTTTGCGGGATCGTGAGGGAGTGTTACAATTGCCAGACGTCTTTGCTGGGCAGTTGGCCTTTGCAAGACATGGGCCAGTGGTCAATCGCAAGTATAGTTTGCACATCTTACTAATCTAATTAGTAAATATAATTTATCACTATTATTATACAAAATTACTGAATTGGATAAGGTAGGACAAACAGTGACTAACCTCTGGACAGGAAGCTGCAGGGCTAGGGCTGCTTGGAGAGGTGGGACAGGCTGAAGATGGCTGCTGGGAGTGAAGAAAGCTTCCAGGGAGTTGAGAGGGGTGCGGTGGAGGGCTACAATGGCCTGAGGCTGAGGTGGGGTACATGGGAGGAACGGATGGGATAGAGGGGGAAGGTGGGAAGGCCGCTGGGTTAGATAGGAGCGTTGTGTTTGGATGATGAGGATGTGGGTGCGGGTGATGTGGGTGAGGGTTGTGTGAAACCCTTGCCATCCCAGAGGAAGAGCCTGAAGCTTCATGAGACTGTCCTGTCGTGCCCTCTGAACTCCCACGTGATATGAGATGCCGATGCTGTAACTGTGGGCCGCCCGAGTGCTGCGCTGCCAACTGCAGTTGGACAAACATCATATGATCGCCTACTCGCAGAGCCAGGGTTAAAGGAGACCGGCCAGACAGGAAGTCACTGACCTGTGAACAGGAAATGAAGAGGGGGTGGCTTTAGTAATTCCCTTTGCACTGCTGTAAACTAGGAAAGAATTTGGCAACATGACTGAATGCCTTTTTTTGAATAAGCAGAAGTATACAAAAGGCACACACACAAAACACGCTACCATTCAGTACACCCACGAAATGCTAACTTCTGTCTGGCCCCAGGCCTGAAAAATCAGCCATAGAAACAGGATGCAGACCCACTCGCCATACAGTCACATAATAGCTAATTGTTTGAAAGGCTGGACCGGAAAGGCTTGCCCATTTTAGGAGTACCCAGAATGGAAACTGAGCCAAGGGGCTCTCCGACCCCTGGAAAACAAGGCGAGAAATACAGAATGCTTGTCTTGACTTTGCTCTCCAAACACTTGAAACAACCCCTTCCTTGTTCGATTTCAACCCTGAGACTTTCTTTGTTGCATCTGCCACATTCTGAGGATGTTTTAACTTTAGCTTTGATAACAATAACTGTGTAAAGATGCAGTATGGCTATAATGCACAAGCATAGAAGAACCAAATGTACCAGAAAAACAAAAAACAAAATGAAAGCAATGAAGAAGCCCTCAGTAGATCTATTCAGCATCCTTGTGTGCTTGTGTTGGCTGACCTGTTGTTAACCTTTTGAATCACTGGGGCCTACCCTCCATTTTTTTCTCTAGCTCTTTTGCTGATCTATTTTTCCATCAACCAGCCACTCTCGCAGCCGAGTGACCTTTACTATTGTGTGCATTTAACTGACCAGAAGAGCCAGGCACAGAGACCTATTTCCATCTTTAGTAGAGATGAAGTTTACAAAAAATCCTCTTGATAGGTATGTATGACTAAGAATTAATAAAAAATACATTGAAATCTCTAGATTCATGGTAAACTCTGTTTAAAGGTCAATTGTGAAATTGGTAGGTCACCCCAGAGTAAGGGTGGATCCCACCCCTGAATGACAGCTGTCTTGCAAGTTGATTTGCATCTAATGCACAATTCAGATTCCAACAAAAGGTCCCTGTAATTACTTGGCTGCCATTAGCATATAGCGGAGCAACTCTGTAATAGGATAAAGGCTTTGAATATCTGAAGCAAGGAGGGCATTGAACATCCAAGCACTAATAATTAAAATTATTTGGGCCTGCAAATCGTCAAGTAAAGCGTGCCAGACCCCACATTAGCCTTGCAGATCAGTCATCATCAAGACCAAGCATCTCACTGACTCACTCAAAGCCCAGACTCATCCCACATAATGAGAGAGTGCGTGAACCCCCACAAACCAGTAAAAGTGCCTCTGAAAGGCGAGGACGTGGTCTGCAGAGACATTCCCCACAGCAGCCATCGGTTTGAGTCACACAGACCTTTGTCAATACATCGGCCAGCCCACACACTTCTGGTGCAATAACCGAATGTCCACAAAGATGGGTTTACGGATCTGCAGTCTTCACTTACACAGCATCTAAGGAATGTGTGTGCAAGTATACACTGTACAATGTTTCTGTGGTGTTTAAGAGTTCTTGACTTGACTGGAATAACAAAGATATATTAACATACCATTTTGGAGAGTCTTGGTGCTTGTGGAAGAAACCCCATATTTAGTTACCCTCAGATATCTGCCTATAATCAAGAGTTTCAGAAGACCTGTGGCCAGAAATTCCACACTTCACCTAGCACAGCTATATAGAATCTGTCAGGTGTATGGAGCCTGAAGTGTCAACATGTAGTCTATATCACCTAAAATGGATAAGGTACTCAAACGAGACAACAAGTGTACATTTGTACAGGTTTCTTTGTTCTTAAGGCCACTGACTCACTCTCTCATCAAGGCACATAGATCAAGTTCTATAACAGAGCGCTCTTGACACTGGCTTGGAAATTCTTTTGAAGCCAGAAGCCTACCTGGATCCACCCTTTCTTCAGTCACTACATGAAGAACGAATAAACAAGAGGTCATATTCTCTACAAAAACAGCTCCACATGGAATTTGAAGGCACAGAAAGTTTTCCGCAGAATGGAAACGGAAATAATTCAACGCTTTTTGCATTCAATTTCACTTATACAACATTTAGGATAATATGCTATCAATTCGAATGTAGAATAATGCAAATTCCTAACAAATATTGCATTTTATTGTATGTCTATTCAGTCTGCAAATTTCACCCTAAAATCAGGCAGAAAATGCGGGAAATCTGCAGATTTTGTTTAGGCTGATATAGGCAGATATGTACATACATCTATGGCAACAAAGTTACCATGTTGAAGAACTGTATACTTGGCTAAGCCAACATTGGTTCACCTGCAATAGACTAGTGCTACTATTCCTTTATCTTTACACTTCGTCCATTTTGATTTGTTGGGGAGGCATTTTGCTCTGCAGTGGGCTGCAGTTGCTATGCAGTGAAGAGCGAGTGAAGGAGAGAGAAAGAAAACATGATAAGGGGAGACAGGGGAGGAGGGCTGGGGGAGAAACCTTGTAGCGAGAGAGAGGGTGGAGGGGTGTGAGGATGCCAGTAGATGCTGATGAAATATTCAGTGAGAGTACGCCTCTGGCTCCTTCCGTTTTTTTTTTTCCTCCCTTCCAACTCTATAGCTGACAGTTTTATTTATTGGGGTCCCTGCGGTTCAAGGAACTCATTTGCAGGCGGTTTCTTCTGTAACACAGGAGATGCGGGGCAAGAGCTCAGAACAGCACCAGACTGACGTTCATCCACAGCCTGAAGACACCCATCTATGAGGGGTCAAGTAAGAAAACAGGTTCTTTTGATACCAAGCATGACTAAAAGTCTACTGGTCACCTATCAAAGGCCTCAGCAAACACAGAAAGTTCAAAACCAGCTTATTAACCCTCACTATCGACTGATGGGTTTTGAATGCACTAGGGGGCCATCAATATGGTTCTCGCAAAGGGGCATGAAGGGTGTGGATGCAATAACAAGCTCCTTTGCAATAATCAATCACTTGCATCTTTCTTCAAACCTTGAAGTGAACACTACCTTCAAAGATCTCACTCGAAGGGTTTGACCTACTCAAGGTCTACAAGAGATGGGGCAAGGAGCCTCTTTCCATCATGTCTGTTGACCAAAACCGATTAATAAATAATTTGAGGGCTAGACAGAAACAATTCACTTAATGGGACAGTTCACCAAAAAATGAAGATGCTGTCATCATTAACAAAAAAAAATAAGTTTTTTTTCCATACAGTGAAGTCCAATTTTGAGAAAAGAAAAACAAAAAAACTCTAGACTTTCTTCAAATAACTTTTTTTGGTTTTCCACAGAATAAAGAAAAGTCATAAAGGTTCAGAAGGACATGAGGCAAATGATGACGGCATTTTCAATTTTTGCTCCTGCTGTGTCCACTCTTCCTCTCGGAGCTCCAGGTGACCATCAAAGATATGCATCGTGAAAGCGCAACACCTTTTTCCTCAGATGACTGCACAGATTAGTCTAGGTAGGCGAGAGACTGAGTCAAAACAGACGTGTCACACTTGCAGCCAACAGGATTCAAAATATCTACAATCATGACTAAATAATGACTTAAAATAAATAATGACTTAAAAATGTAGAGAAATGTCACAGAACAAAGAAACACTAAGAGGGACAAGTACAAGGAACAGTGCTAAAAAAAAGAAATAGCTCAGTACAGAAGAGGAGTTTGACCCTAATTAAAAAAGCTGGTGGCTTGGTTATCGTCTAATGTGAAGTCCCCCCCACCCCCCCCACCCCCCCCCCCTCCCTCCCTCCCCCCTCCTCCCTCCTCCCTTTTCAGTTCAATCACGAAACCGAGCACTTCAATCACAAAGGCGGATGGGAAACAGGAACAGTCACGAATCCGAGTGATTGCCCATGTCAACACAGTCCCTCTTGGATTGGGAGTCCTCTCCGTGCAAACACACATAGGCATGGGCCTGATCAGAGAAATGCAAACTAATCTCTCCTCCGATGTGTCATCTGTTCACACAACATGGCAACACCCGCATTTTCTATTTCAAATATTTGTAAAATCAAAAAATTAATTGTAGATATGCCACAAAAGCCATCGGCATCCTGTGGAGCCTTGCCACTCAGCATGACGTGTGATCCCACCGCTTCTATTTTCGTCCTCAATCTATACCTGGGATTCTGACTCATCACTGTCCTTCCTGGCAATCACAGACCCTCGTCAAGGGTGACGTCACTATGGCCATCTCTCAGACTTAGTTACTCTTCTTTCCTTGGTCCCTCTGGGAAGGGGGTTGGGTGGGTGGAAATGACAAGAGGGTGACTGAGAGGTGACTCGCTCTATATTGTTGGATCCCATTATTTGCATCTGTCCATTTCCAGACACAATGACAGGTGCCCCGGCCCCATTCTAAAGTGGGTAGGTGGGTGTCTGGAGGGTGGAGAGTTATGACAAGAAAACATCTCTAGTGTGTAGCACTGAGACTAGGGAAAAGGCGCTTACTTGTGGAAACAAACCGCTATGTTATCCCCCAAGGACAAAGTGAGCAATCTACCTTCCTTTAGAGGCGGGTTAGAACAGAAACCGCTAATTAACAAACTCTGTCGCCTGAAGAATCAGACACCAGTCATTATTTCTACTTGATAGGCAGAGTTACCAGCAACAAAGTGCTGTTTGAATGCAAAAGTGGCATTTTAATGTTCAAGAGGACAGCTGATCTATTAAGTGGAGTGCAGAAACGGGGCTATATTTTCCCTTGGAACTAAGAAACTCCTTGATGTCATTTCATTCTTCCTCTTTAACGGCAGAGAGAGTAAAACTGGAGACTATGGAGAGACACGCGAAACCACAGCAGCTTTAAATTATAGGCCAGAAAAAGCTGTTAGGCCAGAGTAACAAGGGGAAAAATGCCATTCCAATAATTGCAAGCCTTCCCTTTCCATAAAACAGTCTGGTTACGAGGAGTCTGAGATAGATCTTTCCCTGGAAGCAAGCACCATAGCTCTTGGAATTCTGCTATGTATATGTGGTTGTCCACTGTAACTACAAACCGAACCTTATCTAGCAAGATGGGTAGGTATCGTTGAGCGCAGATCACTTTTTACATTCGTTGTGGCTGCACGATTGTGTTGACTAATTCCAATTCTGAAAGAGTGATTTGTCTCACATTTGACAATGTTACTGACTCAGTTCATGCCTCTAACCATGAAGCTTCAAAAAGGACACAAATGATGACTAAAAATTATGATTTCTAAAAAGGGCCCATTTCGTAACCGGACAGATGACACAGTTTGCTGCCTACAAATAGTACATTAGATCAGAGAGAAAAAGCACAAGTAACATTTGCACGGTACTGCAAAAGGTTTTTGATTAGAAAGATGAAATGCAGTCACTTTTTACAGGTTAAAAAGCTTTTCTGCAGAAACAGGAGCTGCCGGGAGAAGGCGTATTGAACAATAAGAGCGGTGCCCTCCCCTGTCTACCCTTCCCCCTCGTACGCACACAACCACACTCCTCTATCGTCATTACAGATAGGCGCTTTCCTCTCCTACACAAATCCACACCCATATCACTCACACAAACAGAACAACTCAGGATTTCCCAAAATATCAGCAAGAAGATGCAGTGGAGGCATATGGTGGACTAATTTTGTGCACATACTAGTGTATTTGAAAGATATTTTTGTCAGTATCCAGCAACTGATTGCATGACACTTGCAATTTAAAAATGTAAACAATAAGTTAAATGAGTGAAAATAACTAATAGCTAAGGTTTAACCATTAGCTAGAAATAAAAATACAAATTAGAAAGTGGCATAATCATAGCTGGACACATAAAATAGTAGTTGCAGAGTTTCTTTCACATGAAAGGTGGCGTATCAATGAAGTGGCTTCTAGGTGGGGTTTGCCTCGGCTCACAGATGTTGCCTAGAAACTGGAAGGTGCTTCTTAAAATATGCGTAGTAAGTGTGTGGAGGTCCTCAAGTTAAAAGCTTAGTAGGGCATCATCTGTATCCCATTACCCTATGTGTCAGTGCAACATCTTGCCAAGTAGAGAGTTCAAAAACATACAAATGATCCTTTAAAAAAAGAGCCAAATGTGGGTGTTCACTGCTGCCCTGGCAATTAGGTTAAGTGTATGCACAACTGTCCAATGTAATGGGCCACTGTGTAATTCATACATCTACTGGGATGACCTTATTAGAGTGAAACCTTACCTGTGTTTCCGTCAAGCTCTCCAGCGCCTGCATTACTGACTGCTCAGGTCTTGATGCTTGAGACTTTGAGAAGAGAGAAACGACAGGGTAAATATGTGTGACAAAAAGAGTTGGCAAACTAATGCAGCTCATGCAATTTTTTTTTTTTTTTTACCATTAGGCCTGCTTCAACTGTTGGAACCAGCGTTAACTTGCTCCCATCCGTTATTCCCAAATCTTGAAGTTTTCCTGAACTCAGGCGTCTAGAAAAAACAAGGAGATGTTAGCCTTCAAATCTCAGTGTGCGAAAACAATTCCAACGTGTTATTTCCAAAACAGATCTGTTTATAACTTACTGCCAAATTCAAAAGATATTTTGAAGAATGTTCCAACTGATTTTGTCCAAAACATTGAATTTCATTGTATGGATAAGAAAAACAGACACTTTTCAAAATATTTTCTTTTTTTTTTTTTTCACAGAAGAAGATCTTAAAGGTTTGGAATGACATGAGGGTGAGTAAACGATGAAAGAATCTTAATTTTTGAGTGAACTCTCTCTTTAATTTTACACAAAACCACCATAAAAATAATATTTTAGCTCAGTTATGATGTACTTTTTTTTTTTTTATCTAAACACATATTTAGACAAGTATATGAAACAAAGTAAAACAATTCTAGGCTAGTACATTTGTAGCCTATAACAGCAGACCAAAAACCACAGCATATGTAAATCAGCATGTTTATTCCAAAAACACCCCTGCATGAATCCCAATGTTTCAAATACACAGTCTAAATGTATTTTTAACCCACAAATCTCTTAAAAATATCTGTCCTAGTGGCATAAATGTGTACACATGTGCTCAGGCTAAATGTCACCACCTCCTGCCGAACAAAGGGATTGAGCACTTGGCCTGGAGGCAGCTAAACCAAACAGAAGAGATTAAGCGACTCTCTTCGTTTTAAAAGGATGATGTAATTTGTTGGTGATTACTTGTGAGGGCTTTTCAATCGGCCCAGTTCAAAGCACAAACAATGCAACTGTTAGGGTCATTTGCAAGTGACAAAAGAGCTTCTCTCTCACCTCCCAGCTCCACCACCCAAGTGCAATTGTTAGGCAATGTGCAAACTGCACTGAAACTAACATTGCCCCTTTTTTTTCTTAATGTGTGCTCAGAATATCCTAACACCGCAATGCGAGTCCCACTAGGAATGCTTTATTCCCCGGCATCCAGTTTAAAATGACAATTACTAACGCCATGCATATTCTAATCAAGCAAAGCAACCAGTTTAATCAAGAGATGAGAGAAATTCTATTCATATGCATGCGCTGCTGTCAGTTATGCACACCTTTGGGTCCTTTATGAGCCGTTAAACTGATATCGCTTGCATAATCTTTTGAACTAGCAGTACAGTTTCAGGTGTAATGCAGGTTTCTGCACCTTGCACATGGCCTATATTAAACTGACTTCCACAGCACACTGTCAACAGCATAGATCACTTTCACTTCTCTATTCAAGAAGCTGTGGACTGCCACAGCAAAAATATCATGGTAGAAATGTAACATGGACTGCAATGTTGCTATGTATTAAAAACATGATCCAGGGCTCCATGATGCAGGTGTCTATGGCAAGCCATTTAAACATGTATTCATTCATATGTATACATATTTTGTACTAGTAACTGATTACCTTTGTCATAAATACTAGCACTTGTTCTATTTATCACTTTATCTATTCAGTTAGTCAGCAACTGCTCATTCCTTGCATACTAGTGATTACTGTTTTGCTAGTAGTCAATATTTCAATATTAGTAACCAAAACAGTGGAACAGATAATAGCGACTATTTGAATGGTTCAAAAGTACTAAACAGATCGAATAGTTAAACTGGAATAGCAGTAACTACTAGTCAGAAATGAATAGTTATATATATGAACCAGAATTGCAGTTGGTTACTGGTAACAACAATAGTTACTTGTCATTACTGAAACAGAGATTAGTAGTTAAAGAATATGCTCTAATATTTATTGAATAATTACAAATGATTAATTGAATACATGCTAATCGTATGTAATGTTTTCTCATATTTTTTAGTGAAATGGAAAGATACACTAGTCACTACTGAAACAAGAACTAGTAATAAAAACAAGCAATCATAACAAAAATGTAAGTCGGATAGTTAGTTTAAATGAATAAATGTTAAATCGGCTTGCCATCAGAGGTGGTAGAAAAATCTCCATTCGGAAGCCCAGCCAGGAACCCACCTTCTGACCTGCTCTTAACCGTGTGTTAAAAATAACTAGCCGTGCAGTCTAACAGTAACACATCAGACTACTACTCACGTTTCTTTGTGAAGCAGAGCGAGTCTTTCTTTGGGTACTTTCAGTCTTTGAGAGAGTCTTCGCTTTAGCCCTTCCACGGTCTCTTCTGCGGGAAGGGAGAGCTCGAAGCGTGTGCCGGTGGTGGAGTGGATGTACAAATTCATGGGGGGCTCGCCGGAGACGCTCTCGCAGGACGGCGCAGCTCCGCGACTGCTGCAGCTCCTGGCGCTCGGATGCTGGTCCATTCGATAGCCTACGATAGAGGAGACAGGGTCGATGGAAGCGGACGGATAGGGCTGGATCTCTCTATCTGTTAAAGCTCTTGGAAAATATTCCCAATGATTATTCCCGTTTGGTGATCGATCCTGCGGTGATCCTAATAGCTTCTTTTACAGCAGTATTTAATTCTATCTTTCCGATAGTGCATTAAAATGCATATTCTGTAACTGTAGTCCTTTGTCGTTGACAGTGTACTGCAAAACCAGCGCGACTTTTTTTTTTTCCTTATTTTATTATTTTTTTTTTTTTAAAGCGCAGCCCTCATTGCGAAGAGAAACTCCAGTGAAACACGCATAATAATGCCCGTTGTTTCACCGTATCTCGCTTCCACTGTGCTGCTTTGGTTACACCCACAAAAGCTCTGCCCAATCACAGGAGGCGCAAGTAGTGACGTCATAGGTGTAGCCAATGGAGGGGTGTGCTGCTCACCCACGTGGAGCGCAAAACCCCGCCTCCTTTCTCTCCCCCACATCTCTTTCCTCATTGAGGACAAATCCAATCTGAGTGGGCGAGGAGCTCCAGTCCTGGAGTTACAGCCCACTCCTACCAATTCCCCACCATTCATGAGGCAAACTGTCAAAGTAACAAAAGTCACCCAATATAACCTTGAATGTTTAAATAGCAACACTGAACGCTCTGTTTACAAAATAGAACAAATATTATCTTATAGCCAGCAATAATAACCAAAAAGTGTCTTAGGTTGCATTTTTGTGTCAGTTTTTTAACAACGTCTTCCACAGCCCAAAGTGTTATAGCGATTTTTGTGATAGGCCTATTTTAGACATATTTAGGTGATTCTTCAATGGTTTTTCCAGTTTCTGTAACAAAATTTGCTGACAAGTTAGCTAGCAATTAACTTTTGAATGTATGTACGTCCTATGTATGAAGTAGTAGTTAGGCTACTTGTTATAAATACACTTGTGTTGTATTAATTTGCATTATAAATTGAAATTGTATTCATAAATACGTATAAAAGTTTAAATTCCTTGGTGTTGGACAAGTTCAATATTAATAAATTTATACATTTATAACGTCTATATTCTATAGAATGAGTAAGAGGCACAGTTAAATGTTTAAAGCTGTAATAATCTATCTTTTAAAGCTAAAATGCATTTGTATATCATTGCTAGAGGACAGAACACTTCCCCTAATTGAAGAACCATCCATATGCAAATATATCATTATACACGCATGTTCTAAGAGCCTGTAATCTTTCTACATGTGCAGCTTACGTTTAAAAGCATGTATTACGGTTATCATTATCTCTATTCAAATAGTCCCCCATAAAAGACAGTATGCTCTTAAGGAAACGTTGCGTCCCAGTCATACAGTATAATAAGCATCGCTTGGGGCAATACACAAATTGACACTTACGTCACTCACTATCACGATCTCGTGCCAAATGTGCTGTAAGCTACAATCTGCAAACGTCTGCAGATGGTAGGCCAGCTCTGATATAGCACCTTATCTGTACAACAAAACTTAAATTACTGATAAAAAGAACTTGTTTTGGGTTATATAGCAGATCCGTTTTTGCGAAATGCATGCCTCGTGAGGATAAAACGTTGTTTGTGCCTTACGCCAGAATTTACAACTCATTCACGTGGTGCATGAGCACAGCCATCATTAACCTGTGTGAAAAAAAATCTATCCATCCAAGTGCAGTTTACTTTGTAGTGAAAGCAACAAAATACTTGAGCGCCTACCAGTGGTGAAAGGAGGTATTGGCAACACCAATTTCTAAACAAGTATGAGGCATATATGGACCTCCATAACAACCAATTTTCGTATAAGCAAGAAATAAACATTAAGTAGAAGCTTAGGAGGTTAATATTTTTGCGCTACTTAAAGGAAAATTTCACGCAAAATTGAATATTTTGTCATTTACGTATCCTTATGTTGTTGACTTCTTTTTTCCTCCATAGAGAACAAAAGGAGACTATAGGTAGAATGACAACCTTAGTGACTATTTTAAGGAAAAAGATGCAATTCCATGAAAACTGCGGCTGTCAGTTCCTAATATAATAATTATCCTTTTGTGTTCTACCGAAGAAAGAAAGTGACACAAAACAACATGAGGATGAGTAAAATGACAGTATTTTAATTTGGAGGTGAATCCCTTTCCAAGTTCAATCAGTCCCAAATCATCTAGGAAGTCAGAAATTAGTTTTTAAATGAGATTTTACTCAAAAGCTTAGAAACAAGTCAAATTAAAAAGTAAAGAACACACATACTACTGCAAAACTCAAACAGAATAGACAGCAACCCAGCTGTTGCACAAAAAGTTCACCATCCTTATTAGAAAATATCATTCTGACACTCACCAATTATTGTGGCGAAAACCTCAAAGTTTCGCGACAATGTTTCGGAATCCTCCACAAGGTTGCCTAGTTTTGGCATGTATAGAGAAAATTATAATGTAGTTTAGATTTGTCCACGAGAAATGTCCACTAAGATGTGGCTACAACAGCCGGTACACTTGGTTAAATCAATCAGCCGTCCCAGTGCAGACGCCGGTTTAAATCCCAAGTCTATTCCAGTGCTCCTGCTATCCGAAACTACACCGTGTGACAGCATTCGAGCGTTGGAGTTGAAGTATAACACCTCTTTACAAAGCTGCTCACAGAATGGGTGGAGACTTTGCTTCTTGCGATGTCAGCATGTGATTTAAGGTGGAGGCCTTAAATCCCATGCTTTATTTGATTCTTTATGGAGGCTTTGGAAGATTGTATGAATTTCTGACTGTAGGTTCACTCAGATGAAATCTAAGAGTCTAAACGAGCTTCATTTGGTTGGAAAAACACATGTATAGCCAAAATATAAGATATAAGCCACCTTAAAAGATGTTAACGTGGAGAAGCCTTTGATTTAGGAGGGGCGTAACTATGTTCTGACATCATAAAGAAGTAACTGGGCAACCAGTCAAGGAAAACACATTGCTTGGATACGAGAGAAGTCTACGATAAACAATAAACTTATGTGGAATTCTAATCTCAGGAAGTTTGTGACGCCACTTCAATATAGCAGCAGAAATGTTAAAGATTATAAATGATAATGAAATACTTCAATATCCCAAGATATAAAAGTATGCATGTTATATAAGCAAATAATTTGATAATTTAAAAAAAAAAAAGCCGGTAAACTCCACCCTAGACCAAAACTAAACAAATATAGGACAACTATATTTCACTTACAGTAAATGAGGAGGAGTTCACATGGCCTAGTGTCATTTTATATAGCCAACTGTATTTTATTTATTTATTTATTTGTGTGTGTGTGTGTGTGTGTAAAATGTTATTATCAGTCATAACATAATAATGATGCATTTATAAATTTATACCTAACTGGTTTCATCCAAACACCTCAAAATACTGTACTGAAATATGTTGTATACTCCCATAAACACCTTTCCTCATCACCTTTTCAAAGCAGTGATGCAGCAAGGTGGAGGCTGTAAACCTGAAACTGATTTACAAATTGTAGATGAATAATAATGTCTTTATACAGTGCTTCTAATAAGCTGACACAATGTGTTGTAAGAAGGTTTAGCTGCTTTCCCACCCTAAAGGGAATTAGGTTGAAGAGGTTTTTTGCTCTTGCCAATTAAACAGCATTCAATGAATCAATTAGCCTTATTCATGCAAGAACGTCTTTAAATGGAAAGGGTGGATGTGAAGGATTTGAAGTGTCACATACAATGAGTATCTTTATACGTATTCAAATGTGTGAGACATGTGTGGGACATATGTGGGTGTCTGTGCATGTGTGGGTGAGCAGCATTCCAAACCATCAAAGTCATTCCCGTTCCCATTTTCATGTTTGAGAAATTTTCAACAGTCTGTATCCGTCAGCCCCTTCCCGACTGTTGTTTACCCCGATTCTTTTGTTGAAAGAGAGGGGGAAGCATTAGGACACGCCTGTCAACGCGTAGGGCTGTGGCTCATACGTCTGTCAACAGGAAGTGGGAATAAACGAGTACTGTGGGAATGCAAAAATTACACAAGAATCATTTACACCTCCACATAATTCACGAGAAAAGGTTACGAAGCGAGAAGACGACAAACTTCGCAGGTGTATTTACCCTTACAGAGTGTGGGAGATTTTTGACTACCATTCAGAAGTTTGGGGTTGGTAAAACTTTTCAATGTTCTTGGCCTCTTATACTCACCAAGACTGCATTTGATCAAAAATACAGTAAAATAGTAGTAATGTGAAATATTACTGCAATTTAAAATGGCTGTTTTCTACTTAAATATATTTTACAATAAAATTTATTCCTGTGATGACAAAATTGAATTTTCAGCAATCATTACTCCAGTGTCAGTGTCACATCAGAAATCATTATAATATGCTGATTTGGTGCTCAAGAAACATTTCTTGTATTCAGTGTTTTGCTATATTGACATCTGATTGTACATTATCAGTATACTCAACCAAATAAATAAAAAGATTGACATTAAATATCGAAATACCTGTGTTTCTTAATGCTTCCGCTAAAAAGTCCATTATAATGTACAAAACAATTGGCCAAACAACAAAACGAACACTGCAACAGTATTATAGTAATATTATTACCTCAGTCTTCCAAGGTATTTTTCCACTACGGTCGCAATCGATTACCGAGACGTACGACGGCGGCAGTTGCTTTCGTACGAACGAAGTAAAACAAAGCAAGTATACTCGATGCGAATATTAAGAAATATCTAGTGATCGTGATTAACCAATGAGAATCGAATCAAGTATTCCAGATACCGAGCCACTCGGCCAATCAGATTTGAGGACCGAAAATGATTGTTGTATAAATTATGACTTAACATCGCTGTGCAAATCATTTACGTGATGCAAAATAACAGCTTTCTCATTATTTAAAGTGTTTAATCCTCAGCTAATCATGAGCCCACTGATGTAGGTATTCTAGATATATAATCACAATATTGCATCTTTTGTTCCGTGCATTAGTAGCTTTGTAGGCATATCGCATTTGTATAGTCTTGCATAAGTAGCTACCTGCAGTGTTTGACCACATTATGAAAAAGTTCACTTAAGCACTTCTTAAGGAAGCCGAGAGCGCGCACTACAGAATTCACCCAACACATCAGCCAAATTCCAAAGCAAATTAAGTATGTATTGCTTGTTATTAATACACATTTCATTTGACATTATACAAGACATCATATGATGAATTAAGACAAAACGGAATTACAGGAGTATCGTTGTTAGCCTCATGTTCTGCAAGGTTTATTTGTTCTCCGCAAACCCTCGTTATCCACCACCCACTCAGCAGCCCACACTCAAACACACATTCTCCCATGTACTCTCGATGTCCTGCAGGCTTAATCCTGGGTTGGTTCGGATTAGCAACTTCCCACGTTAGGCTAATTTAATCAGAACATAGCCTCTAGAGAGAAGCAATGCTCGGGGGCTGTGTGGCACACTGACATTTCACCTGTATCCGCTGTTTGACTGGTTGCGGTAATCTAATCATTGATATGGAAGGTTATTCTGGCCCTCTGATTCCATCTGTGACGTAGGAAGCTCGGTCAACCCGCGTCCAATCAGACTTTAAAAATAGAAGCCTACACTTCACAAGAATGCCATTATTTCCTGTTGCTCTTTGAGCTCCAGTCCCCACGACCGGCCTTTCTTGCTAATGTTCCTTATTGCTTATTTCCTTATTTCCCTGTGCTTTTCGAGTTTACCACAGAGAGTTGAATTGTGTCTGTCCGGTAAAGCATTTACATGTGGGCCAATGAGCTTGTTTACTTTTACAGCTTCCCACATAGAGTGACCAAAGGAATCAGCTTATGACCTCTGTGAAGTGTTCTTGGAAAAAACTGGATTAATCTAAATCTAAAACATTGCTGGTTTCCTAGACACAAGGTAATCCTGCTCCTGAATTAGATTGCTCAGTTAAGCTTGTCTTCTGAATACGGTCCTTATGTTGCTTAATTAGTGACTTTAGAATGCAATGTCAATGCAATATTAAAAGAGGTTGGTAATTATTTAGGTTCAAGACTCCAGAGTTAGTGAGGTTCAGCATTAAAACAAGATGTATTTTTAAAAGTTTAGTGTTACATACTGGAAAAGTTCAAGTTTCAACATTCTTATATTGCTTGATTTCTAAGGAAATATGTCATTTGTTCATGCAAATTAATTCTTTTTTGTGCCTTTCAGTTCCTCATTAGTTGACAGTCAAACAGCTGCAAAGGTATTATGAAGCAAGAATTTTACAATGCAAAGCTAACTGCATCAAAACTGACAGAATCTGAACAGAATTACAGTATATTTAGCATGAAATTAATATAACACAAGAAACAGTACATTTATCAGTTACATCCGAGAAAGTTTATATATAATACCTGGAGAAACCTATCCGTCTGCATTCCCAGTCATCTCAATGGCACTTGCTTGGCTGGTGTGGAACCCCATAGAAGTATGCATGTGAAATCCGGCATCATTGCTCATGAGCACTTGTTTTTTGCAGCCAGCCATGTGACTAATCACTCTAGAGCCACAGCAAAATGACGTGGCCACAATGCTGATTGGATGACGAATGTACACACTGTACAATCCCAACCTGTTGAAATGTCAAAAGAAGTAGATGGCAATGGCAATTTTATTTATATAGCACTATTTACTACAACCAGAGTTGACCAATGTATTTTTCAATAGAATAACTAAAAACAGCAATAACACGAAGAAAATAAAACAATAGAACCAAGAGGAAGGGGGAAAAAACATCATAACATGCAACAAAAACATAGGACAAGGATAAAGTGTCAAAAATGAGGCGTTAAATAAATCAAGTCAATTTTCCATGGCTATATTTTAATGGCCATCAATGGAAAAAATATGGTGTAGTTACAAGAATCTACCAGCAGGGGCTATTGGGCCATGCTAACAACAAAACCCTGACCCTTAATTGCCTTAAGCATTACTTTTAGCTGCCTTACATCACAATTTTGTAATGATTAAAAATGAAGTGTGAAACGTTGCTTAACCCGGGTTGAAACAATGTTAAGCATAGTGAGAAAAACCTAATAGTAGCTAACATCAGAGTATCCAATGTCCAGTGGGAGGAACAGCACTTTCCACTGAATAACGGAACAAACTCTCAACCTCTATATACTTTTCATTTAATAACTCTTAATGCGAAGAGGCAAACGGAAACTTAAGCAGTCCATGTTTAGTTATGTCGGCATTTAGCAGTTCAGATGATTTGATATGTGCAGCCGTTCTAGTTAATTAGTTGAAGAGGTCTATTTTTGTACTCTTGTTAACCTATATGGCACTAAGCACGAGAATGTGTTTACACGCCATGCTATGTTAATGTTATGCTAATGTTCCTAAGAACTTACATTTAACTTTTTAGGTGCATCACTTGTTGGTTGGGTTACGTTTGCAGTGCGTCAGCACACTGAAGGCTCATTAGACGTTTTGTATACTGATATTGCACACTGTCCATGAGGTGTTCTTACTTAAATATCTTGATGCAAAACCACACCAGCAGCCTTCTACTTATTACATGTAAAGACTTCCCATAATCTGAGGCCTTGCAAATTCTAGGAGGTGATCTATTTGGGGGTTTATCCTGGATTGAACCCAGTACCTTCTGCCCATGTAATACCTTATCAGCATTTTGTAACTGCTGTGATAAAATGCATGCTACATAACACCACGGCTAAACAGCTAAGATGCATTGACAAGTCAGTGATAAGTTACATAGTAAATCATATCCTTTTGTTCCCTAGTGCACAAGGGACCATTTTTCTTCAAGCCACCCTAAAACTGAAACATTTGAAAGTTTTTACTAGCTCGAGTCGATAAAAGCTTGCTTTAGCATGCACGTTGACTTTCTGGAATGATGACGAGTCGGGAGTTCCTGGGAGAATTGCTTCAGAGATCGTCATAGCGTAACTTGGTGAAAGGGCAACAAGGTGGTAAACATAAATAAGGTCACTGTCAAACATTCATTTCGGCATATAAGGCCAGGCTATTCGTTTGGATACTGCAAAACTGCTGTCATTACTTGTCGTCACCATGTCCACCATAAACGTAAGTGACCAACGGGCATCATTGTTTTCCATTGAGCGAGTACAGTCAGTGCATTCCTGACCTCGCCTATCCGCCCAACCTTCCCCGCCCCACCACCAGCTGCTAATCCCGGGCCAGCTGACAGAATAAGATCAATGGCTGGGCTCATGGTTATGTTTGATCTGATGTCTGCCAGCACTGGAAGGCGTCACACATTTGCATGCGGGTGTGGGGCCTTGCGCCAGAGTCCGGGACTTGTCCAAAACAGCATAAGCATGTAAATGGAGCCAAGCATAAATCTGAATCTACTAGGGCTAGGAATTACTATTCAATTGAATGTGTTAATTTGAGGCAATTACTTTAAAAAAGAGATCAAATGAACTCGAACAATTCATGCCCCATGACCTGTACATAAATTCTGAAGGAATGTTCCTATAGCATGGAAGCAATTTAAGCTTGAAAGCCCCAAATGCAAAAATGCAAAGTATATATTTACGAATTTTGCAGTCAGCGCAGCAGCCACTACAGGCAATGCACTTCGCTAAACCACAATTACAGAAAGTTGTTAACATAAGAGTAAGGGTGCATTCCTACAAGATGCTTTTTTGTAAGCAAGACAGTGCAACAGAATTGATCAGAATGAAGGGTATCAAAAGTTGAACTACTTTTAACTTTTAAACTGGACTTAAAAATGTGGCAGAGACATCATGCGATGACCAACGGCATCTGATGCATGTGTATGTATACTATCGGGGGAAAGTGCAAAGCAATAGAAATTGGCTTAGGGCCTGCGGGGGCCATTCACACAGAATGTGTTTTTGCATGACACAGGTGCAGGGCAGTGGAATAATAAAAATAAAAAGCAAAGTCTAGAGATATGTTTTTTGAAAAGTTGATTTTATCCTGAGCACTGCATTTTTAGAATGCTGTGTCATGCAAGTACAATGCTGCAAAAGATGCAAGTGAATTGGTCAAACACATCCAATCTAGCACAGGTTTACATAGGAAAAACAATGAAAAAGCCGCACAGTAGAATGCAAAACGCATTCAATGTGAACGGCCCTTTACAGTGCATTTAAGGCTACATTTTATCAGTTTGTTTGTCCCCCGGGAATCAAACTTAAAACTTTTTAAGTTTTAAGGATTGTTAATACTCTACCTCTAAAGCATAAAGCATTTACATATTAGTGTAAAAAAACCTGTTCTTATATTGTCAATTGATTGTACACTTGGAATGTTGCCCATGCAGTCTTCTTATATTGTGTGCACTCAACTCACTCAATGTTCTTGTCAATCAAAAGGTGCTACCTTTGCGAGTACAGATTCATGCACAGACATGTGAGTTTACTTTTTTTAGGGAAATAGTATGTCTATGTGACAACTGGTTTTTCCACAAATTGGTTTTCCATGCAGTGCTGCAGGGCTGATTCCGCTAATGTAATGCATTCTAAGGGGCAATGTTTTGCACTTAAGGGGAAAAAAATCAGAGCTCTTTTCCAGCTGGATACCTTACGTGGGAAAAAGTGATGGGGGTGGTGAAAGGAAGTGTTTCTTGACTGGTAAGTTTAAGACTAGACACTTCTAGGTGACGTAGTCATATGCTGGAGACTGTACAGAAAGTCTTTGGATTATGGCAAGTTTAGGAGGAAGGTTTTGTGAACTGTCAGTCATTTCTTGATGCGCCTTACAAAGGTAGTTTCACTGCCTCCTCAAAATGAGCACACCTCAACTTCTCTGGCCATATTGTTAACACCTTTACAGTACACAATACAAATGTGCATATTATGAGTAGTCAAACATGGTTTTACTGAAACTGTACTGTAGAGACCACCACAAACATCACTGTTAGCCTGAGGGAGAAACAAAGAATTAGCACAACGTTTGCTCTACTGCAGCAGTAACATGCTTTATTTGCAAGCAATAATTAAAAGGTATGTCCTACCTTACTGCCATGGTTTGTGGAAGACTATGTGTTCATCCAAACCAAATAGGTCTATGATAACTGCAGAAAGTTAGCTGTTAGCATTCCCATTCATCTCCATCGCTAAGCTTGGACCCCCGGAAGTAAATACCTGGTAACTAATCTCTCTGGAAAGATATATGCAGCCAGATGGTCTACTTGCGACATCGACTAGCAGGGGCTAACTGGTCAATGATAACAAGCCAAAAAAAAGACTAGGGAAGTCATTATTTTTTGCTTTTCTGTTTAGTACCACAAGCAAAATGCTTAACAAGTAGTATACTCAATATGATTGTTATAAAAGAGCTATGATGGGACGCTATCCTAAATACCCACATGTACAACTGATTACTTGAGACGTCAATGATGTTATTTATCACCAGAGCAAAGCTGATGAAGTTCAACCAAAAGGTTTTGAGGTGTGTGGTGGATTTGCAGGTTTCTCTAGAATGCTTGCTCTATGTTCTATTTGTAAACACCTATGCATGTGTGGGTGAGAGCGATAAAAAAGGATGTGGTGTAGGGTCTACATCGAGAAACAGCCCTAAACGACTGACCTAAGACCGGCTGCTTTTCTCGGAACTCCAGACTTAGTCAATTCCAGTAACTGCAGAACTGGTCGCAGATCTGCGCTGGTCCATATGCCTGTGTAGGCGGAGAGCGTCAGGCCTCTGCGCCCACTCCCAGCCTGCATGCAGTATCTCACAGCCACCTGAGAGTCTGAAGCTGTGCAGACTGCAATCGAAACAAGGTCAGAGCTTCAAGCAGCATTTTCTTACAACTGTCCGTCTTCCTACAAACATCTGAAACATGATTGTTACACCCAAGCAAGAACCCTGCAACAAAGGTGTGCAGTCCTTCTCTGGGAGTGCCATTCCTGCAGAGTTCAGCTCAGAGGTGTCCAATACTCTTGGTGGGCCACCTTTCAGATATATTCAGCTCCAGCCCCAATTAAACACACCGGAACCAGCTAATCAAGGTCTTCAGGAAACTTTCAGACAGGTGTGTCGAAGCTAAATTCTGCAAGAAGTCTGACCTCTGGGAGCAGGATTGGACAGCACTGGTTTAGCTAGACCCTTAATTAAACACACTTGAACCATCTAACCAAAGTCTTCAGGAAGAATAAGGTGGCAGAACTGGACAATCATTCCTAGTCATTTTATTTGCAATGCAGAAGTAAGCTAATTTCTTGTGCGAGACTTCTGATTCATTGGTCACTATAGGTACTATAGGTATAGATAAATAACCAGAGGAATAACAAAGTGCAATAAACCACCGTACAAATATTTGCTTTCCAAGCCAGTGTTTATGACTATTATTATAAATTAAAATAATACTATATAATTGCTAGATCATTTTGTACCAATCTAGGATACTATTTCTTCAAAACCCTTTGGTGCCATAAGCTGGGCCTCGTTTCTAAAGTTGCATATCTGCATACAGAAGTATATAAAATGTTTGTGAAGAGTTTTACTAGGGCAGGACTTCTGACCTAAAACTGTCCTTTCTCAAGGCTGCAGAACAGTAATTAGGACTATCCTGTAGAGGAAGTTTTAAGAATAGAGGCTATACTCACACTTGAGGTGTAGGAACAAAATATGGCAACAAGGGAAACATTGTGTGACATAAATAGAACCTTGTGGTTCCTTAAAGCAAAGTAATCTTAAAATCTTATTTCAGTCTTTGCAACACCGATTTTTGACACCACCAGAATGTAAAAAATTAAAAATTCACCTTTTGTCACTGTTGGCTATGGGTTTTCATGCTATTTGGTCAACTATTTAAAGGTATCTCATTACAAATATACAGTAAACGTACATTATACAGTGCAAGTAACAATTTAGACAAACTAGTGAGCTTATCACCCAAAAAAACAAATTTTCTTAGCAAAGAATGACTCCTTTCTTGTTCACTGCCAATTCTGTACATGTGCTACTTGAGCAAGCTGCAGCATGTTGCCACGATAGATGTCTGACGTTCTTAAAGACGCATGTGGTTTAGTCTCGTAAAACTCCAGTCGGCACATGCTTATAGCTCTGGAGAGGCCATGTAAAATTACCCTGTACTTAAGCAAATTCTAGACTTTTACACCACAATGTCCACTGTCTGTAGGATGTTTTTTTTTGGCACCATAGACTAGCTGTGTTTTTTAACTCTGTAGCTGGCTTGTGAGTGCCTTAAGCCAATTGTTTATCAGTTTTTAGGGATCTAGAAAATGCATGAGTAGGCTGACAATTAACATAATGGCTACAAGGCTTGAAAATGCACAAAAAAAAAAATCATGAGGGAAAATAGTATATTTTGTACAAAAATAGTGTCATTGACTGAATAATAAATATGAATTGATTCGCTCCAGTTTCCTTGGCAAACGGCTTGGAGATCATTTAGGTTTGAACAATACCATACTGCCCCCTTTCTGTCGTGAACAGTACCGTATCCATCATCAAACAAATTCATAGCACAGCAAATACAGCTTAAATTAATTTTGTGAAAAGCAAACAACATTAAAGTGACAGTATGTTATTTCAAATAAATTTATTGTTAATTTCATCCACTGTACAAAGCAAGCAGTTAAGTCCTGCGGTTTCTGACTTCACTGGGGTGGGGAGCAGACAGAGCCGGAGACCTTTTCACACCGACAGAATATCCTACTGAGAAACAAAATGAGAAATGTGACATAAACAACATTAATTATACTGTATTTAATGAGTGTGGTCCTGCATAAATCTAAAATGTGTACATACCAACACAAATTGTTTACTCCAATGCTTTGACGATTGCCTCGTTTGCCTCTATGCTGATCAGAACCTCCGCCCGGGCTGCTTCATCTGAAACGCCCCCCATTTCCGACTGGGCTTTCTCGAGGTTAGCTTTCGCCGTCTGTACAAAAGACATGGCATTCCTGACATCTGGTTCACATTCACTGAAATTTTGACACTGATGTATCAGCCGACAATTCAATCTATAACAGCTGACCTTATAAAAGGTGCCATCAATTGGAACAAGTGTCGTACAGATCCAAGAACTTCAATATCTTGAAGTACTTCATAAGTGAGAAAACTCATCTTTGCCCTAAAAATCAATGCCACTGCTACTTGAGCCACATTCTAGACTAGCACGGCCATTTTCTCAACAGTGTGAGCAAATAATCGTGGCCTCTTTCCTGTGAAGGACATTTGTCACAGTGGCGATTACACAGTGTAAAGGCCAAACATTGCTGGGAGTTAAAGGTCTCTCAGTGGGGATTTGACACATCTGCACCACTTCAACGGTGACTGACCTTTCCTTCCTTATTATCCAGCGAGGCCCCCAAGCACAGCTATCTCTAGGAAGAAAAAAAAGCGACCTATTTGTGTGGAATGAACCCGAAAGTGCTCTTTATTCCGTGTCGGAAAAAGGGCATGTCCGAGAACATCCCGTTTGGAATGAGATCATTTTCGGTGTCATTCCGAACGTTCAACTCGTTCTGAAGAAGCGGTGACTAACAGAAAATGAAGACTGTTGTATTTCTATTTAATGATGTTGTGTTGAGGATAAACAGCATGAATACAATCAAAGGGTGGCTCGATATGGTTTCAAAAATGATAATCCTATAAAAGGGTGTCTACAGAGACAAATAGACAATAGGGCGTTTCCAAAACAGTTCTTTGAACTTTCAAATATGGCACGGCTATACAGATTCAACCTCATTAAACAATCCTCTATTATAATCTCAACTGTCTTTGTTTTATGAAAACCCAAAACACCAGTGCCTTTAATTCTTGAAATAATACTCATATACAGTTTTTATTCTATAATATGATGATTTCGAACTAAAAAAACATTAGGAATGGATTGGATTGTTAAAAGTGGAGAACAGAGCCATGCTTGAATGAGTTTTCCAATTATTCTTTTTGTGTTGAGATAACAGCATAGCAGGGACTCACTGCGAGGTCCAGGCTGTCCAGAGGAACGGCCTCCTCCGCCAGCAGCTGCACTGAAGAGTCGGCATTGACGGTGACTGATCCGCTGCTCACTGCGAAACACAAACCACACGGATGAGAGTTCACGGGTTACGTTGTATTGTTCGTTGATGCTTGAAGAGGCTCTCATTTGTAGGACAAGCCTGACCCCTTCTGGATGAATTTCTAAAACCAAATAAATGTCTAATAAAGGAATCAGCATGTCACTCATGTCTTTATGGTGGATCACATTTAAATTTGCTTATTTCACCACAGAAAATCATGTAACAGATCTGAATCACTCCCTTTTGAAGTGTGCAAATTGAGGACTAAAATACCCATTAGTCATAGTCACATCCATCACCTGTTTTATTTCTCCTTGCAAGTATTTCTATAATTAACATGTATTATAATTTATAAATTACATCAAACGTCTTCTCATCTTTTTAATAGCACTCCTTCCAAATTAAATCATATTAACTAATCAGGTCAGGTATTACCAATAAGACTGGATTTAAATTAAGTAAGGGTCAAATTAGTGTTCTGGTAGTAAAAAGTTCTGAAAATTACCAAAGCGAAAATTACTTTAAATATAGCCTATGATTTTTAGCTAATTTTAAATTTATTTGATTAATTTGTTTCAATTTCAGTTTCAGAAAAGGGTCAAATCATTCTAAAAAAAGAGTTCAGAAACATTTAAACAGTAAATAATAAATAAACATTCAGTACAGTCCTAGCAACACCAAGGTCATGGGTTCAATTACCAGGGAATGCATGAACTAATAAAATACAATGCAAGTTGTTTTGAATAAAAGCATCTGCTAATGCATAAATGCAAATGTAAAATGAGATAAGGGATAAACAAAAGATAATTCATGTACAGAAAGATAAAATCTATACAAAGTGATATTTGCTCTATGGTTGTTAAAAACAATAAAGACTAGTAGAAACCATTTTTCACTTAAAGAAAAAAATTATAATAAGCACCAGAAATTTGCTTAAAGGGGTCATATGATGCGATTTCAATTTTTCCTTTCTCTTTGGAGCATTACAAGCTCTTGGTGCATAAAGAAGATCTGTAAAGTTGCAAAGACCAAAGTTTCAAATCCAAAGAGATATTCTTTATTAAAGTTAAGAGTCAGCCACACCTACCTAAAACGGCTCGTTCTAACACGCCCCCACATCTCTACGTCACGATGTGGGAAGATTTGCATAACACCGCCCAAATGTATACGCAAAGAAAGAAGGCGTAACTTTCTCGCTCTATGTTGTTGCTTCCGCCGGCGCCATGTCGTGGAGAGGTGTTGTGTGTTTGAATGCGAGTAAAGAAGACATAAGAAATCTGTGGCTGAGTTTTATTTACAACACTGTCCCAGAGCAGAACAACACAAATACTGGAGTTTGTGCTGCGCACTTCATGGAGGATTGTTTTCTGAACAATTACAAGGCCAGTTGTGTGTAACCGGTCCTATTCACCCCACTCCGAGTGAGATTCGAACCGAGCGTGGGAGACGGGCGCTAAGAGTCACTAGATCAGGGCAGTGAGGTCTACTGGCTTGCTGGACACCACGGCTGTTACATGTAGAAAGACTTTTACTCAAAAATGGGGCAGTTCCAACCTTACAAGGACATTCTGGCACTTCTGACTCACAGCCTGTAAGTAACATTACGTTTTATTATTTATAAAATCTGCTACTTACTATTCAAACGCGAGTGTAAATAGTGCTTGTTGTTTGTGTTTCTCCGATCACAAATGCAGACATGGTGTTATGTTTACGCGGCGCGATGCAAAAAGACAGTATAATTCATTATAATCAGTAATTATGTCCCCACTGGATGCAACAAATGCCTCGTTTGAAATGGCTTTTAATGTTTTTGTGTCGTCGTGGGGACGCAGCATCATATTATGGTAAGGGGCGTAACATTTAATCACACGCTTGAGGTATAGGACCAATCACAACGCACTGGATCGCTGGCCAATCAGAGCACACCTCGCTGTTTCACACCGATGAGCTTTGTAAAAATCGACCACTTTCAGAAAGGCGGGGCTTAGAGGAGATAAAATAATGTAAAATGTGTGGAAAATGTGTTTTTTTTTTGTTTTTTTTTTTTTTTTTACTTTAAACCACGTAGGCACATTGCATTACACCAAATACACATAAGAATGTTCTTTTTAGCACCATCATATGACCCCTTCAAAAGAATAGTTCACCCAAAAATGTAAATTTTGTCTTCCTTTATTTACCCTTATGTCGTTCCAAACCTGTATAAGTTTCTTTCTTAGGTTGAATACAAAAAAAGATATTTTGAAGAATTTAAGAACCAAACAGCTGTTGGTCTTGATTGACTTCCATAGTAGGGAAATAAATACTATGGAAGTCAATGGGGACCATCGACTGTTTGATTACCAGCATTCTTCAAAATGTCGTCTTTTATGTTCAACATAAGAAAGAAACTCATACAGGTTTGGAACGACATGAGGGTGAGTAAATGATGACAAAATTTTCATTTTTGGATGAACTATCCTACTACATAATCCTGAAGGGAGAATAATCCTACACTTCCCATAATGCTCAAATTATCCTGATGGAAAGTCAATGGTTGGTTGGGTTGATTGTTGTGTTAATGTCCGGCCAGCTTCCTTAACTACTTTAATGGCAAGTTAGTTTATATACTATAAAAGACCAATTTAAAAACCTATTTCTAAGTTTCTGGAGAGACTGTAAATTATTTTGCTTTGACTCAAATACTACAATTCATCTCAAATCTGGTTGGTTTGGAATTTTCAAAAATCCCTACGGAAAAAATGAATGGAACCAAAGCCACAAGAAGTGAGCAACATAACGTTTGGTAAAACAGCACTAGAAAACTCACCGAAATACTTAGTAGAGGACCCATCGTCACTGAAGACGGTGACTACGCCGGGCCGGAGCACCTGCAGTGTGGGGACGTGGGCTGGGAGGATACCAAAGGCGCCTGTCAATGTTGGGACATCAATCTGTTTTACGTTGGCTTCCTTGAAGAACACCTGCAAAAGGCATAACAAGCTTCATTGCACCAGATGAACACAGTCTGATGTTAAATATGAAAGTTTATCAAAAGTTTGAACTCAACAAAGTGACAACAAAGCTCAATGCATTAACTATGACCACTGTGCCCTTGAACAAGACATTTGAGCAGGTCACTCTAGGGAGACTTATTACAGTGACAGTGCACTTAGATAAAATGGTGAAAAACATTATATAAAATGACAAATTACTAAATTCAAAGCACCAGATCAATTGGGAACATTTCTAAAAATGTTCAAAAAAAACTAAACTCAGGGTTCTCACACCATCTGAATAATGACAGCAATCACAGAATGATCGGCTGTGATACTAAATAAGGATGTTAAAAATCATTTAATGATATTTTATGATTTTATTCACAAATAGAAATGTGGGAAAAAAAGGATATTCATTATTTTTAGAAATTAACCAATGCTTGGGGGGGGGGGGGGGGGGGGGGGGTGCTAGTCTAAAATATATTTTAGACTAGCATCTTATATTTTCTGCAGACCTGAGGATGGGTTTAATACTAAAATATAGTAAAGTGCAGATGTCATTTTTTCTGTATTCCCTATGTTGAGTTTGATTGTTTTTTTTATGAAATTTGTGCATTATTCATATACATTATGTACTCTGACATTTGATGTGCAGAATAACTGTACAGACTTGTCAAATAATTTTTTTTTATTTATAACTTTAATTTACAATGTGTTTCTATTTCATAAGCTTCAATCAAGTACATGTCAGTCTGACAAATTGTAAAATTGTATATTTCAAACGGTATAACCACACAACACGCTTATTTTATTTTTTAATAAAAAAACATTAAAAATTAAAACTAAAAGTGCTCCTGAAAATCAAAATATATTAAATAAAAACAGTAAAAGCTGATTAACTAATAAAAAGAATAATAAAAAAATTAAATACGTTTAAATATTGGCAGGTTTTGCATGAGTTTGATTTTAATGTTGTAGATGCTGTGTGACAGTTACTTACCCAAACACTGTAACACTAATATAACTATTATCCATGATGTAAAAATTAATGTTGAGGATTAAAACGTCAAACAATAAGATATATATTTCATAAGCTGTCCTAAGACATCTACAAAATCTGATCTTCACCCTCATCTGTCCAAAAACAAGTCAAGGTGATCGGTATCAATGCTAACCGCCTGCTAGTCATTCAAACTTGAGCCCATGTTTTGCAAGCCAAAAAAAAAAAAAAAATCTTTTTTATATTTATGGAGTAAACGATTTACAACGTTACACTAACTTCATTCACTTCAGATGTAAAACAAATCTACATCACAATATCTTTATATATTGACAAGTTTAGCCACGAAAGTAGCACACGCAGCAGCAACGCGCACAAACAAATTAAACTGCAGCTAGAATAAAGAGCATATCCACGACAAGCTGAATGTATATCGTGATATATAGCGCTTATAATGTTACTTAAATACTCATAGCGGGTGTCCACGCTTAGCATTAGCGTGTTAGCAGCCCGTGTGTAGGCCTGAGCGCGAGCGTCGGTACCTGTGTCGGAGACGCGAAAGTGAAGGACATCTGAGCGGCGGGCGCGTCGGCGTAACAGCGCGCGTGTCTCAGCGCGGGGACCGCGCGACGAAGGAGAAACCTCGCTGCCATCATTTTCACCACAGAAAACCAACCCGACCTTTACAGCAAAGTAATGCACAAGCCTCGGCTTCCCTGTCCACACAGACAGACAGTCAGTCAGACAGTGCGCGGCTGATAGGACAAGGGCACAGGCGACCTTTCCCGTCAGGCCTTGCGAGGACTGTGGGGCTGATGGGAAATGTAGTTTTTTTAATTTATTTTTTTTGGAGCACCTCAAAATATTCGAATGAAGGATCGTGTGACTGGAGTAATGATGCTGAAAATTTAGCTTTGATCACAGGAATAAATTAGATCTGAAATATATTCAAATAGAAAACAGTTTTTTAAATAGTAAAAATATTTCAGAATTTTACTGTTTTTGCTGTACTTTGGATCAAATAAATGCAGACTTGGTGAGCAGAAGAGACTTCTTTAAAAACATTAAAAATCTTAATGTTCAGAAACTTTTGACTCGCAGTTTATTTATTTATTTATTTATTTGCATTTACATACACAAAGGGCTTTATCAAGCATTTTTCCTCCAAAAATGATACTGTACAAATACCTTTAAGAGAACATTAAAGAGTATTGACAGAACAACAAATAAATAAAAAATAAACTAAAAGTTAAATAAGGTAAATTAAGTAAAACTATGATTTACAAAAATAGTAATAAAAATAATTCAGTAAATAAACCAAAACATAGCAGAGGAAATAACGGGGGAAAAATTGAGGATATATTGATATCTATCAATTTTTCGTACAAAAATACTCAGTGAGTGACGTCTTTTCCATTACAACAAAGTTTAAAAAATAAATAAATAAATAAAAATTAGTGCACTTGTCGTTGAAGAGTATGTTTACAATCACATTATGAGAAGAAAACAAAGAATTATCACTTGCAAGGAAAATATTTTATTGTGCATGTTCTCTGGTGAACTTTGTTTATAGATGATGATCAAAACAATAGTTTGATTCCGTTTTTGCTCTGTGATTATTATTATTATTATTTAACTGTATAATGTTGCTCATATGCCATTAAAGGGATAGTTCACCCAAAAATGAAAATTCTGTCATCATTTACTCACCCTCAAGTAGTTCCAAACCTGTATGAATGTTTTTGTTCTGCTGAACACAAAAGAAAATATTCTGAAGAATGTGGGAAACAGAGCAGTTCTGGGGCACCATTGACTTCCATAGTATTTTTTTTTCCTACTATGGAAGTCAATGGTGCCCCAAAACAGCCTGGTTACAAACTTTATTCAAAATATGTTCCTTTGAATAAAGAAATTCATACAGGTTTGGAACTACTTGAGGGTGAGTGAATGATGACAGAATTTTCATTTTTGGGTGAAGTATCCGTTTAATAGCTTATAAGATTCATTGGGGTATGTTGTCACAAAACGTCTCTGTGTGTGCAGCGAACTATATATTTGCTTCTGGTCAACAACGATCGAAATATTCACATTTATGTCGTTTTTTTTTTTATTTATTTTAGTCTTACTTTAGTCTGTTTCAAAAAGAAGCTGAATTACACCTGATGATAAATGTGCAATTGATGATAAGACCACGAGGGGGCGCTCAGTAAATATCAATTTAACATTCATCGCACGAATTGAATTGATTCTCATATTCAGTTAATTCAAAGTGAGCGTCTATGTGGAAGGGAATAATAATTCACCTCAGTATTATTGCGTTCGTCTGTTCAGCCTGATCTATATGTTAACTAAAACTGCAGTGAGCCCAGACCGCATGGGGATGCCCGTTACTGAGGATTTTTCCCTGACTCAAATGGGGGATTACCTCATTTCCATAACAGCAGGAGAGGATGAGGGCGTCATAGACACTTGTGAAGCAACACTGTACCTCACTTTGACGTCAGGTCTGCGCTCCGAGAGTGGGTGTGTTTAACGGGGGACTTCATTCATAAATACAAAAAGATTTCAAAGCCCAAAGAGAAGATCGAGGAATCGTTTGCGAGCGTTTTGTCTCATGGACCACGTGAATTATAGTTAGGTGAGTTTTGTCGGCTTGCCATTCACGCTGCTATTGTTTCCGTCACGAGAGACTCAGTGTCTTATTAGCATGACATCGTGCATTATTATTGGAAATGATGGTAGTCTAAAATGCGGAGAGCATCTGTTTGGAAAACTGACATGGATTATCTTTTGTTTTAAACGGCTATCGATTAGAAATAATAGCTGGAACATTACTGGTTTGGGAATGAGATTTAAATTAAATTACATGGGTTTGTATCGCCTGTGTGTTGATGCTTACTTACATCGCTATTATGGCAAGCGGTTTTATCATTTATTCATGTAGACTAACTAGTATGTTTTTTTTTATTAGTTTTTTTTTAGCCTACTAATACTTCTTAAATTACTAGTGAATAGTCCAATACTGACTAATCAATCATTACTAGCTAACTATTCATTTAATCCTATTGGTAATCTCAATACCAATATATATTCCAGCTTTACTAGTACTACAGTATTTATGAGACTGTTATCTATATTGAGACTATTATTTTTCACAATTGTTACTAGAAATATATATTTTTAATCTCACGTCGCATTTTTTTCTTACATGTCATATTAAATGACCATGCAGACAGTTTAAGTCCAATTAAAAATGTTCATTTAAAATAGTAATACTAATGTCTTAAAAGATACTAGTAGGCCTGTCTATTCAGTTAGTACTAGGAAAACTGCAAAACTGAAGAACTGTAACTTTTTAAACAGTTACCGGTGTTATTTTAGTATCATTGAGATAAAATTATAGTTTTTATTAATATTTTGAATTAGTTTTTATTTTTATATTTTTGGATTTTATTTAATTTTTTTTAAAGGTTTAGTCATTGTGTTTTTGTCATTTTTATCACTTGAATTTTTTTTAATATGCCTATATAGTTTTTTTATTCATTTATTTGTATTTCAGTTTTAGTCATTTCAGTACATTAACTTAAACTACACACAAAAAAAAAAGTGTAGCCTTGGCAACTAGCTAAAAATAAAATTAGTTTGAGGATTTTTCTATCATTTAGAATGTATTTTATTTCAAGATACAATGTTTTTTTTTTTTTTTTTTTCTTTTGGTTAACTATTATAACTCCAGTAGTTACAAGTAACTAAAACAAATACTGGTCCCTAATGAATAACAATTTGAGTGCAATTTTGAGTACTTGTCTGAATAGATTATATATTTGAACAAAAGAATTACATTTTTCCAGCTGAAATAAAATGAAATTACTTACCAATTGAGTATTTTTGTTTCATTGTTAAAATAACTACTAGAACTTAATGGTTAATGAGTACTGATGATGAGAAAGATCATTGTTGATATTGCATTACTTACTAGTGATTAAAAAACATGAAGATACTAGTTTGTTTTAGGAATTAATGTTAAAATGTAAATAATGTATTAAAAATTCTATAAATAATCTATAAGAAATGCTTATGGAGAGATTTTTGAATGTACTACACCTCCGCAGAGTCTGCAAGGCATGACAAGAGCATATGTTGCATAACGTTCTGTAAAATAGACTGTAAAATGTGTTTCTTCAGGTAACCTAAAATGTAGTAACACTAACTAGTTTTATTTAAGTCAAAATACAACCGAATCGCACCAAACTACACCAACAAATCTTGTTTTTAATGTGCATTTTGCACATTTTCACTGTTTTGCAGTGTATCATAAAGCAAAATATCTATTTACAAACAGAATTGTTGAAAACCAAATAAATCACAAGTGAATTGAAAACGACAAAGTAATTAAAAAGGAAATCTGGCAATGCCATTAAATCTGAAAGAACAGTCCGGAACGGTTGAAATGGATCTCTGTTGATTTGTTTTAATAACTGTGTCTAATAACGCAGTACATTAGACGTCTCTGTGAACACTACAGCAGCATTATGCATCCAAGACACAAAAAACAATCTTAAATGATCTCAGATATGCTAAAGACCCTGAGATGGAGAAAGAGAGAGAGAAGCTATGAAAACAGGTAGGTGGGCAGAAGCTGGATGAGTATGCAGCAGGAGCTGAAAGCTTTGCAGTCCGAGCCTTCAAACACGCTGCTATCTCTACATCTCTTGCACACAAACACACGCTGCCTTCAGATAATGGGAGAAAAGGCAGCGTCGCAGCATTAAAGAAACGAGAACTGCTTGGGAGGTGAGTGCAGGAGTGAGAGAGAGGGGTTTTTTTTGCGGTTTATGCAGAAAGCTGTGGTGTTGATGGTATTAGGGAGAGCATATGCTGCCGGGCCTCAGCCACTGAATAAAAGTGAAGTAAAAATGAAAAGGGATTTTTGGGGGGAAAGAGTGACATTTTGTCACAGGATTGCGTAAGTATGTGTTTGTATGTACAAGAGTTGCATTCAAACATATTTGGGAACTATATATTTGTGCTTAAAAGCTGAGTATTTCACAATCATTCAAAGGAAACTGTCAGTTCAGGGATGCATTTGCTTTATTTTCCTTGTGAAGGAGAATTCAAATCCTTCTTTAGTGCCATAACTGGCTTCAAAGCAGCTGCCTGACTTCCTGTAATGTCTTCCTCAGGGGGGACACTCTCTCTGGCTTGGACCATGAGCAATGAGTCTGCCATATGGACAAACCAGAACAGAACTTACCCCACTGTAAGTACTTGTGCTTCTCCTTCCTGTGCTGGTTACTTTCATTACGCCCATTCCCTCTCTTTGCAGCGCTATCTCCAGACATGCGAATTGAAAATATCCTGTTCTGCGTCCTTCGTAATTGGATCCATCGCAAGATCTAAGCAACTTAGCCCTTGCGAGAGAACTTCAAGTCAGACCGAATCCATTGCACCGTCAGACGATGTGATAGAGCATCACAAAGTTTAGTTACTGTCAGGAACTTCAATTACCGGCATAAGCAGCATCATTAGATTAGATTAGAACAGAGATGTTTATTCAGGAATAGCGATTTTGGGATTTTGTACATTCTGGGATTTTGGACATTATAAATATATAGTTTACCCAAAAATTTATTATTTGCTCACCTTCATGTTGTTCTGAAACTGTACGACTGACTGGCTTCATAAAAGGAGATATTTTGAAGAATGTCCTAGCTGCTCTTTTCCATGCAATTACCTTGATTTGAAAAAGATGAAAAAGCACCATAAATATATCATAAACATGGTCAATATGACTCGTGCTATATTTCGAGTCTTCTGAACTTATATCGTAGCTTAGTGTGAGGAACAAAAAGAAGTAGTGATGTCTAGTTTGTAAATGAATCATTCCTTTGAGCTAGATCTTTTCAATGAATCAGTTGACTAAACTGTTCTTGAAAACTTCTCCATTTTTGTTCTATGAAAGAAAGAAAGTCATACAGGTTTGAGGATGAGTAAATGATGACAGAATTAGTGATGCACCAAATAATTTTGTGGAGAAACTAAAATTGCAAAAAAAAAATAAACAAATAAATTTCATTTAGCCAAAAACCTGAACCGAAAATAACCTCCTGATATTTCAGCTGAACCAATTTTACGTACTACTCTAGGAAAATTTTTGGTTAAACGTCAAAATTTAAGGTTGAAACTTTTTTTTTTCCTTGGGTAAATGTAAAAAAAAAAAAAAGAGACATTATTTGGTTTTCAGGTATGGTCACATTTACTCTAGATCATGTGAATTCTTATTGAAATGACTGAATTTCACCTGCGAAGTAAAACTGTTTCCGCCTGATCGACCACTTAAGTAAGATAAAATAAAAATTAATCCTAGACCACTGTCTCATGATTATTTTGAATAAACTCTTTTTCCGGTAACTAATTTTTGATTTGAATAAAAGCAGTTAATTTAGTTAATTAAACTTTTAAAAAAAGTGTGAAGTATTCACTCTTACAAATAAAGGTTCTTTATTGGCATCAATGGTTCTACAAAGAACCTTTACCATCCATGGAACCTTTTCACTCCACAAAAGGTTCTTTACAGTGGAAAAAGGTTCTTTAGATTATTAAAATGTTCTTCACACTAAGAAAAAAATGGTTCTTTTAAGAACTGTTCACTGAAAGGTTCTTTGTGGAACCAAAGCTTGTTCTTCTATGGCATCGCTGTGAAAACCCAATTTTGGAAACTTTATTTTTAAGAGTGTTGTTTTGTACCTTCTGATGAAAACAAGTTAGCTTGACTACTTCTTGAGACCTCCACAATGATGCTATCAGTCCATGAAAGAGTTCCCAGTTTCTCCGTCCTTCGTCCTTCTTGCCAAGCTAGGTTAATGTCAGACTCTGTGATAAATAGCTTTCTACCATTTATAGTTTAATGAAGAGAAATCAGTCTTCCAAACTCTTTCATTAACAAAGCAATAGACCTGATCTGAATAAAGTCTTTCCAGATCTTCACCTGAACAATGGCTGGTAATTAGGACGTTCTGCTCCACAAATTGAAACACTGTATAATGTAAGAGTAATTGTAAGGTGTTTCATCTATGGCCCAAAGGCTCATTCAGGCCATATTCTTTTGCTCTTATTTAGCATTCTTACCATTGAACATCTCTTCAGTACATGAACGAAGATGACAATTAAACAGGTGGCAGGGCGAGAAGTGTTGTATGGCTTTGTGCTTTGATGTCTTTGAGGAAGGAACCTCTGTCTCTTCCATTCTTGTCTCTGAAAGTCTCCGCCTCTAGATCTTTCTAAACTCATCTTTGGCATGGTGAACACTGTACTTAACATCTCAACTCAGACACAAAAGCCCACACACCTGAAAGTCCTCTTCTCCAGAAACTGGGCTTTATGTAATATTACCATAGGGGCCAATCTTGAACAAAGGGCTTTTATGAAAACAAAAAAAAGTATGCGGTTTATGTCAGTAAAATGGTAACAATTAAGGTTTTTTGGGGGGGTTTAAGACCTGAAAAATTTGAACAATGGAATTGTAGAAACCTATATAATGTGAAAATTGAAGTCATGTGGTTTTACTCGGAGAAGGAATTTCCATTGTGACTGGTTTGTTTCTTTCTCTGGTGTTTACCCAGGACGTCCCACTGTCATCAGGGACACAGAATGGCTATGTCCTCCTGCTGGTCCTCTTGTCCATCTTCGTCGGGGGGACGCTGGTCCTGCTTTCTGTCCTTCTGATTGTCTGTCGCCGCTGTTGTGAAGGGGACAGACGCCATGCGTGGTAAGACCAATCCCTCACAACTTCTGTTCTGGATGAACATTTCTGACAACGGAAGGTCTTAGGTTTTTTTTTTTGTTGTTGTTTTTTTTTTACTGTAGGGTTTTTAGTAATATTTCAACCTAGAATTTCCCACTTTGTTCTTTGTCCTTAAAAAAATGTCAAGTGGTGCAACCTAAATATATATTTAAAATAATATATTACCTTCATATGCATAATACTTTAAGGTAGTAGTAGTAATAGTCAGTGATTTTATTACTGATATATATTTATATTAGTTCTGTCAAACAATTAATCGCGATTAATCGCATCCAAAATAAAAGTTTTTGTTTACATAATACATGTGTGTGTGCTATATATATTTATTATGCATATATAAATACACACGTGTATATATTTAAGAAATTATGTTATGTTTGTATATTAAATATATTTATATATAATATAAATGATATGAATGTAAATATATACAAGTACATATAAATATTTTCAAAATATATACTGTATGTGTGTGTATTTATATATACATAATAAATATACACAGTACACACATATATATTATGTAAGCAAAAATGTTTATTTTGGATGTGATTAATCGTTTGACAGCACTAATTTATATCTATTATAGTATTTATTAATATATATATATATATATATATATATATATATATATATGTATGTATACCATATATATATATATATGTATGTATACCATTTTAGGTATATTAAGTCATTTTAGTCTTAGTCATTGTAGTACTTCAACTTTACTTTTAATTTTAAGTTTTTCAATTAATATTTATATATTTTTTTTGTATTTTATCTCAGCTTTATTTCATTTACTGAAAACAAGTATAATAATTTTAGCTTTAATTTTAGTGATAGTACACAGATAGTAGTACAGCAAAATAATTTTAAAATGAGTTTTTTAAGTATAAGTCTCCAATAATTATTTCAGCTTTCTTTCGACTACTAAAAACAGTTTTAATACTTTTGGTTTTAATTGTAGGTACAGCACAGTGATAATAGTACAGTAAAGGGTTTTTAAAATGAGTTTGCATTTTTTTTTGCAGGATTATATTTATTCCTATTTTTTTAATTTGTATTTAAATCCCTTAAAATGTTTGCAAACTGTAACAGAAGGATCTATGTTAGCATATTGTATCAGTGATTGATATTCATAATAAAAATTTTGGATTTTTATTTTTATTCCCGTAATTGGTTGCATTCTGTGACAGATGGTTGCACCAAATGATAAGACTGCATGAGGTTAAGGTTAGGGTGCTCTCACACAAGATGCATTTTTACATTTAGATGAGTTTTCAACTTAAAACATTTCATAAAAACATAAAAAAAATTGCAGTTAGAAAATAGCTACGATAAAATGAGAAAATGCATTCTGTGAATATTAGGAACATGCATTATGATTGTCGCTTACAGCGTGATGTTTGCATGTTGGTTTGCACATTGACAGATGATGCACATGATTACGCTTGACACTAAATTATACATCAAATAAAACCATAACGCACAGATTAAACTGGAATAAACTGTTCCTCTGGTGAAGCCAAGGACGCTCAGCCCTGAAAATGTTTTCTGTGCACATTCGTCACAGCCTGGCTGTATTTCTCAGTGGCTGCTGAGAGGTGTAGAGTCTGCCTGCTCTCCAGGCAGCCTGGAGGAGTGCAGGCTCACACAAATGACGAGTATAATGAGATCTCATAGCAGCCATCAGCCACGATAAATCACTCCTGGTGCGGGAGAGAGTGCACTCTAGCTAACACCCACTAAAACACACACACACACACACACACACACTCGCAGTGTGCCACCATTCCCTGTGGTTAGAGGACTGGAAACTCATTTCCAGTTTCTCATTACCCACAGTGCCTTATGGCGAATGAAACTGTATATTGTCGTAATAAAGCTGGTGTTGTTATTGTGCCTATCATATGGCATTTATTTAGATGTCAACGCAGGTGAATGTGAATGAGATTTTTTTCACAATTGTTTAATAATTAATTTCACATTCTCATTCTAAACAGCATTTGATTGGACACAATTCTGTGTAGTGCAGGATGACATCATCAGTATCTTTACTCTGTGTTTTGAAAGAAAAAGACGGTAAATGTAAGTTTTAACTATATATGTATATATACAGTATATATGTATATATATATACACTGCCCTCCAAAAGTTTGGAAACACCCCTGGCAAAGTGTGGTTTTTGGATGATATCAGCATGAATCCTTATCATTTTTTGGTGCAAATACAGTACATTAAAGTAACTTGACATTATCATTGAAGACCAGCAATAATAATTTTCATTTTGATTACATAATAATGGCAATATATACATGTCAAAGTCAGACATGCCCCTTTGCCAGCTGTGATGCCTGGTTACTGGTTTAAACTTGGCCCAGGTTTTTGGGTCAGCACACATTAATAGCTTCAACAATTGATTGCCAATTAAGTTTAGAATACAATGAACCTGTTTTATGAATGAGCTGTAATAGCTGCTAATGGTGGATATTTTGATGAATCAAAAAATTTAAGTATTTTCTATGTATAAACTGTTTATGTAATAAAATATGTTTTTGTAGTTTGTGTTGTCCTTTATCAGTGCAAAATTATCACAAATTAAAAAGGATTCATGCCAATATTGTCCAAAACCCCACTTTTCTAGGGCGTTTCCAAACTTTTGGAGGGCAGTGTATATATTGTTACATATACTAGGGTATACAATATTAGCATATAGATTGCCTGAAAAATAATTTTAATTTCTTTAATTCTTGTTTTGAGTACTTATTAACAATTAAATTTAAATTGAACATACAATTTGTTTTAAAGGTAAATTAATAAAATCTCCATGTTATAATATAATATAATATAATATAATATAATATAATATAATATAATATAATATAATATTTTAATGCAAAATAAAATATAAATAAAATAATAAATGAAAATGTGCAAAACAATAGAATCAAACCATTTCATACCATTTAATGCTAACTTACTTTATTTTGTAATATAATATGATATATTATAATGTAGTATGAATGGAATTTTTATGCAAAATTAAAATGCATTAACTTAACATTACTTAAATAATGGTACAACAGGAAGTCCTTCTCCACAACTTTTTAACACTGACAACGCCATTGAAACAAATTATAAACATTCTTTTTACATTAAATATATTATTATTGACTTTGTAATCTAATCTAATTCAATATAAAAAAGGATAAAGCAATGTTTAATACAAAATTAAAATAATAATAAAGTGTGAAACAATAGAATTAAACCATTTAATTAAATGTTAGACTTTAGAATGCTGCCTTTTATATTAGGTTTCTTGATTTTTCCGTTTATGTTTCCCTTGAAGTCTAGGAACACTGTCACTGTATTGTCACTGTATTTTGAGAATGCCCCAGTTCTGCATGTTATGAATGAGATGAACATGAATTTGAATTTGACTGGTTACGTGTTTGCATTGAAGGTTCATTGTGTGCCTCAGGGGTAGCGATGACACCGAGAAAAGTAATACCACCTATATTGAGGAGGCCCAGCCAGTGCATGGTAAGAACTTCCCTAAAAAAAGTTAATTTCCATGTTATATGTCAACCTCCCAGTTACAGTTATTTATGAAAAGAAATGTAATGCATTTCCATGTGTGTTTACATATGGCTTCAGGTAAAGTGTCAAGGTCAAGTTTAAGTGACAGTCTCACATACATCAACTGAGGGCATCATGTGAAAAACAAACACGTCCTCTGGTCTAATCTGTCTCTCCCCGCACAGAGATTACGATTCGCATCGATGAGTCAGATTGCCTGTCGGCAGCCAGCTCCCACGACATGGAGACAGAGCGTTTCCTCTCCACGGGCACAACCGGCCGCCGGGTCTCCTTCAACGAAGCAGCGCTCTTCGATCACAGCAAGAAAACACAGGAGAAAGGTCGAAGGTCAGCCGCCCACTCACTCATCCCACCCACTCCAGATACACAGAGCGCTCCTATTCACAGCGCTCACTGCCGCAGCAGACTGCAGCTTTCATTACTCGTTTATGTATGCCTTTTACATTTACATCTGGGCTTGTCAGATGCATGAGCCGTTGATGATTAACAGGGGCATTAACTTGTTTGTCAACATCAACATTGTGGGTAAAATTAATAGCAGCATATAAGGGAAAGTTTATATTTTGTTCAAAAAACAAAAAAACAACAACAAACAAACACTTGATTATCTGATTATCCTAATCACCTTTTTCTGTTTGTAGTAAATAAAAAGTCACGTAATTTGACTAATGAATATTTGAAAGTAAATTTTTATTTATTTGTAAGGTCATAAAAATATATGCTTAAGTAATAAATAAATAAATAAATAAATAAATTTAGTTTGAGATGTACTTCATCAAAAAGTATTTAAAAAGCATTTAATGATTTAATAAAAATCATAGTCTTTCATTTGTAATTTTACATTTGATATTTTAAGAATCATATCTAATTTTTATAATATAAAAACAATATAGTAGATATAAAATTAAATATGTGTATATATTTATATAAATGATATGTGTCTATAAATTTACAAAAAATGTTAAAGAACTAAATATATTACATATTTAATTTGATATGTACTTCATCCAAAACTATATTAAAAAGCATTTCTCTTTTATACTTATGCATACACTATTACCTAAAAATGGATAATTATTAAATAATTAGATAAGGGAAAAATTGTTTTAAATATTAATTTGTCAAATTACATGACTATTTAACTACAACTAAAATATGGTGATTAAATAGGGTGATTATATATATATATATATATATATATATATATATATATATATATATATATATATATATATATATATATATATATATACACATCATTTTTTAACATTTACTTGCATACGCATTAAATAAATGAAGCATTATATATATACACATTTAGTTTGAGATGTATTTCATCAAAAAGTATTTAAAAAGCATTTAATTATTTATTAAAAACTTCAATTTTTAATTTTACATTTGATATTTTAATAATAATATTTATTTTTATAATATAACAACTATATATTAAATAGATATAAAAATAAATTTGTGTGTATGTGTGTGTGTGTGTCTATATATACATTTTAACAATATTATCATTATATCATTTAATTTACAAAAACAATTTTTTTTGTTTAAATAACATTTTTTTTTACTGATGCACACATTATTACCTAAAAATAGATAATTATTAGAAAATTTGAGAAAAAAAATTTAAATATTAATTTTTCAAATTACATGATTTTTTAATGACAACTAAAAGAATAAGATGATTAAAATGGTGATTTATGTATATATATAAAATTGTTATTAAAACAGGAGTATGCATACATCTGTTTTTTTAAGCAGTATGCAAATTATACAGTTTCTTTGGTCAACTACTATTCACAATGCAATTTGTCTACTAGCACAGTTAACTCATCTTCAACTATCTAAACGACATTTTCAGCAAACACTCCTGTGATATATTTGTGGTGTAACTCACTAATGAAGTGATAAATCCAGCCAGCATGTGTCATTTCTCCACCTCTCTCAGGTACACGCTTACGGAGGGCGACTTCCATCACTTGAAGAACGCACGGCTCACCCACCTCCACCTCCCTCCACCCGCCCTCCAGATACTCACCATCCACGAGTGTGAGTCATCAGAGAACAGTATTGCCATGACAACGCGCCCCGTCGCTAAATCCAGCCTCTCAATTTTTCAGGTGACAGCCACATTGCTCTGCTAATAGGAGAATAAGAAGTCAGTCATAACAAGGGCAGCATGAGATCGTATTTTTGTAGGTCAGTTAAAAGCTCTGAGGTCATGATGGATTGTCAGTTTGTTAAGTGATGTGGTGTGTAAGGAGACGTTTATGCAGCTGAGCAATTGATTTATCTAGATATTAGGGTCATTAATGTTTTAACGTTAGCTTTTACTCCTACTTTAGTGATAAATCCTACTATATCACTCAAATTGTACCTTTTTTTTATTGATGTGACCCTTGACAAGAAATCGACTGTGTTCAGAATACTGTACTAACCTAGTATATACTGTACAATAAACACTGTATACTGACTACTATTAAAAAAATAGTATATGAAACAGTATGCATCATTTATACTAGTAAGAGTTTGTTTTTTGAAAGAAATTAATACTTTTATCAACAAGAACACAATAAATTGTTCAAAAGATCTTTATAATGTTACAAAAGATTAAAGGCCAGATTTACTAACAGCTTGCGCCAGCGCAAACTTCTTTTGGCGTTAAAATAGTACTGTCAGGATGTACTAAAGACGCGCAGTAAAGAATTACCGCTGAAAAGGCGTGGACACAGTTATTTTTGTGCCTGATCTTATTGAATATGCATTTGTAGATGTTTCCCTTTCAGACACAAAATTTACGGGAGGAGAGTATTCAAATGAATCACGCAACGCGATTTACTAACGTTTGCGCTCGTCAAATTACTGGTATTTGCGGCATTATTTAACGCCCAAAAAAGTATGTCTTAAATCAGGCGGTAATTTGTGCTGCTCTTGGTAGATTGCACTGGTCATTATGGAAATGATCTGGCTGCGTCTGTTTTCTTTAATGTATGCATTGTCAGTAAATCACATGCAGAATTTTCCCCTCCCATCGGCACTTTTATGGAATTGCGCTCTAACACTAATTTGCCCTGTTTAGTAAATATGGCCCTTATATTTAAAATAAATGCTCTTCTTCACCTTTTTAATCACAAAAATATTAAGCAGCACAACTGTTTTCAACATTGATAAAATAATAAGAAATGTTTCTTGATCAGAAAATCAGCATATTAGAATGATTTCTGAAGGATCATGTGACCCTGAAGACTGAACTGAAAATTCAGCTTTGCATCACAGGAATAAATTACATTTTAAAATATATTCAAATGGAAAACAGTTATTTAAAATTGTAATAATATTTCAGAATTTTACTGTTTTTACTGTATTTTTAATCAAATAAATGCCTTGGTGAGCATAAGAGATTTCTTTCAAAAACATAAAAAAAAGTACACCCCCAAACTTTTCAACGGTAGTGTATTTTCTCAAATTTAATTACTTTTCGCAATTATTGGTCAGAAAAAAAAATCAAAAACTGTTATTATATTATTACTAAGTTTTGCTAATCTAATCAAATCGCAAGAAAAAATGGTTAAAAAAAGTAGCTGTTCATTCATCATGCTGGAAAAAAATACAGAAATTATATACAGTATTGCAAACATTCTGCTGTTGGGTCATTATGCAAGGTAGCCCCTCCCACAGTCAAATCTCATTGGTCCAAAATTCGGCTTGCATAGCTATATCCATCATATTTTTAATGTAAGTGAGCAACCTTTTTAAATTTGAATGCGCGAGTCTTCTGGTGTCATTCGCTTCAATTTTATTTAGCGGCACAAAAACACTCCATGTCGGCGCCAATAGCCTAAAACACTCTTAGTGTGCCGACATACAGCGTCACGGCGACCCGAGTTCGAATCCCGGCTCGTGGTCCTTTGCCGAACCCCGCTCCCCTTTCTCTTCACCCAATGCTTTCCTGTCTACTCTACACTGTCCTGTCCAAATAAAGGCATAAAAAAGCCCATAAATAAATCTTTAAAAAAAAAAAATAAATTAAAAAAAAAAAAAAAAAAAAACTCTATTATGCTGCTTGATATTGCCAACTGGCATTTCATATAATGTTATTTTAATTTTGAATTTGTTGTAATATTGTAATCATAAACACACTGGTTTGTAGCGCAATTTATCATTTACTGTTTTAGTTATTCTCATAGTTATTTACCTATAGCAACTAATAAATCGGAAGTCCTGCACATTCACAGAAAATTGCTTATTTGCGTTGATGAATACGGTGAATAAGAAACATCAAATATAACCTGACTGATTGTCAAATTTTAAAAATGTTTCATCACATTTGATTAGGATGCAGTGTTGGGAAGGTTACTTTGGAAATGTAATAGTTTACAGATTACAAGTTACACTATTTAAAAAGTAATAAGCAGTGTAACTATTTCAATTACTTTATTAAAGTAATGTAACTGATTACATTTGATTACTTTTATAAATTTCTAATGAATGTTTTCAACTGTTAATCATTTTGAAACATTTAAAACCTTACAGCAGTACTCAACACTGATTACTGTCAGACTTCCCAAAATCCTTCTTCACTCGAATTATGATTATAAAAATTTAATTTTAAAGCACAGCTACCACGAAATCAGACTTTAGCATCTCTTTTTACTTTTAGGTTAAATACTGATTTAAAATCATAAGATATAGTTTAATACTCATATCTGTATGTGTGTAAAAATATTCAGATGTAACCCCCTTTGTAATCATCATTTTCATAACTGTAATTTAATTACACATTTTTCACAGTAACTGTAACAGATTACAGTTACATTTATTTTGTAATTAAATTATGTAATTCCGTTACATGTAACTAGTTACTCCCCAACACTGTTAGTATGCTGCTTTAAAAAAGTTATACAGTCTGAATCTTTAATAAACATTCTAATATCTGACCGCATCATAGTGTTTATTCAGGTTTCTTGTTACTGCCAAAATAATATCCACCCATTGTGTTTGTCACATGCACAGCCACAAGTATGTTCACTGCCCCAGACTGCCCTGACCAGCCGCAGTCTCAGTCCCAGCTCTGCCCTTCCTGGCGACACTCTCAATTCCACTGTGGACACAACGTTCTGTGAGAGCATCACAGCGGCCAGTCCTGAGCCGTCCAGCCCGTGTCTAGTGAGTCACACACACTTACCCACTGACACGTCACAATACACACAGCAATCCATGCGAATGGACAATTAAAAGTTCATTTTAATTGTGACTCAGTTAAAATAGTCACAAACACATGCTGAATGCATACAGCAGATCATATGATTGTATTGCATTTATGTAATCTTGTGAACACAAACAGATGGAGGTCAGAGGAGGAGTCGGGAGGAGCACAGGCATCATGGGTAACGGTAGAGAGGGTGTGTCGTCCTCATCCACGGCCCTGTCCTCCTCTGGCGGGGCCCCGCAGGGCCCCATGCTGCAGTTCTTCACCAAGCTCCGTCGACACGCCAGCCTGGAGGGAGCGAGTCCCTACTTCAAGATCAAGAAGTGGAAGTTCGACAGCAGCCAGAGAGCTTCAAGTCTAGACATGAGAGGTCAGTGACACATTTTTGGGCTTTTATACTCATCAAGGCTGTATTTATGTGATCAAAAATACAGTAAAAACAATAATATTGTGAAACATTATTACAATTTAAAATAGCTGTTTTGTATTGTAATATATTTTAAAATGTAATTTATTTCTGTGATGACAAAGCTGAATTTTCAGCATCATTACTCCAGTCTTTAGTGTCACATGATCCTTCAGAAATCATTCTAATATGCTTATTTGATCAAGAAACATTTCTTATGATCATCAATCCTGAAAACAGTTTTTACTGTTTAATATTTTTTGATGAATATTCTTTATTCTTTGATGTCTTTACTGCCACTTTTGATCAATTTAATGCATCCTTGCTGAATAAAAATATTCATTTCTAAAAAAAAAAAAAAAATCTTACTGACTTCAAACATTTGAAAGGTAGTGTATATTATTGTACTGAACAATGATGCAAATTTGGTGCCAAAAAGTTTGAACTTAGCTTGATCTCATTTTCTTCTCTTAATTTTTCCACCTCTATATTATACTAATGCATTGACATGACAAAAAATTCTCATGATAGTGCAAGTGTGATACCTCATGTTTTAAATATGAGAAGAGTGCATGGTGTAGCTGATGGGACTAAATGAATTAATAAACATGAATGAATAGATTAACAAGAATGGTGCTGCTTGATTATATAAGTATTACTGTAAATATCTCTGGATTTATCCTCTCAGGTCTGTCAGCATGAAAGAAAGTGAGATAACACTGCTGTGGGAAGTACAGACAGTGTTATGAACCTGTGAAGCGATCAGTTTCCAAGCCTTAGGGGATGCAAAGCAATATTGAATGTTTCTTTGCTTTTCATTTAGCCCCTGCATTGTGTATTACCTTGGAAAAATGATTGAAGACCTTAATAGAGTTGTAGTGCCTTCATGTAGCGTGGAGCAGAGAAATGGTTCAGCTTTTGTGTGTGCATGTGTGTGTTGCAGACTATAGAATATTCTCTCAGCCAAGACGAAGCTGCTGTATTTGAGTGCCAAGACTCGCTCTCAACCAGATGGCCGGTTGACGCAGGGCTCTTCCATTCCAAACTTTTTTTCTTTTTTTTTTTTAAATGAGAGACAGCAAAAATGAGCGTCCCAAACGCTCAGTGTTTTTTATTCTGTGAAACAATACAGTCATGATAAAAGCCATGCTCTCCATATAATGGATTTCCACTGTTGGATGCCTAGGGCAACAAATTAGGTACATGTTATATTGTTAATATGTTAATTATGTTTTCTGAATGCATTAAACCTAATGCACTACATTTAGAAAGCAGAAAAGGAGGGGTTGAAATTCATTGTTTGAGAATTGTAATATGAGTTAATGAATTATGCCATATGCTATGTTGATCTTATTTGTAATGATTATTTGTAATGATGTTTTGTGTATATGTGTACATATGATTTTTGGCTACCTATCTTGGCCAAGATATTCCAGTAAAACAAGGTTTTTAATCACAAAGAGGTTTTTTCTTGTTAAAAAAAATAATAAAGGTAAAATAATAATAATAATAATAATACATTTAGAGGCAAATTATATATTATTTTTTATTATTTATATATAATTTTATTATGTTTATGTTTATATTATTTTTATTTTATATTTTAAAGTAAAATAAAAAAAAATTAAAATAATTATTTTAATTCATGAGAACCCTTGTTATATACCAAAATGGAGCCAGACGAAATGCGAGTTTGCTAAAATGTCTAAATAATTTGTCTGCTAGCTATTTCAGCCACCAGACCGTATATGATTTGATTCTTGTCAAAACTATGAAATTAACATAGTGATAAGTGAGAATTAGCATATTGAGAATTGAAGAGCAAAGTCACAATTATCAGTATTTTTCCAGTAAAACTATTATTTATTTATTATTTCTGTAAAATGAACTGTTATGAATAATTTTGTCTGAAATAATTATTTTTTATTTTAAAATAATTTTGATTAGCCCTAGAAATCCTAGGTTTGGCTGTCTTTTTTTTTTTTTTGTAGATACATTCATACATTAAATTTTCCCTGATGAATAAGCATAGGATAATGGCTGATTTACGACCAGTTGACCCTTCGCAAAGACCCCCCCGTTTAGTTACTGTTGCTATGTCCGACAAGCCATGGTGCTCTTATGCCACACACCACGTTCTCAAGTAGTGAAAAATACATCGAGGAGCAAAGAGGAAACTGACAACGTGCTGACATACAAGACAGAGTACACTGTAAAAAATGACTGTGATTTTAACGGTAAAAAACTGTGAAAATGCTACAGTAAAAACCTGTTAAATGGTTAACGGTAAGTTCCCCTAATAAATACGGTGAAAAACTGTAATAGACATTTTAGACAATTTTACGGTGAAATACCATTTTTGGAAGTGAAAAAGAATGTAAAATGTACGGGGAAAAAACGTAAATTGACGTTCTCAGAATTCCCTGCGTTGCATTTCAAATTTTGTTTGAATTTGATGTTTTTCTTTGAAATAACTGTTTCTTAGTTTTTTCTTATCATTTATGTTTATTAGGGTTGTATGTTACATCTAATGTTGTTAATGTTTATTGCATATTTCAGTTTAATGAGTCTCACCATGATGGTGTTTAGTGTTTGTGTGAATGACACTGTGCACCTTCTATATATGTTATTAATTAAAAGCTGCTTGTGATGGGCTTTGGTTCATCATGTGACTTTCTCATCACCACCTGCATTTGGTGGTTATCAGTGTATTTCAAATGTACAAAACAGATTTCAATACTTCAGTAGGTTGGTATATTAACATTACATCAGTTAATGAAATTACGGTATTTAACTGTAAATTTAAGTTAAAACTGTAAAACCTAAAATGTTGCTACAATATTTTTTTATGGTAGAATTTTGGCAACCACAGCTGCCGGTTTTTTACCGTAAATTTTACGGAATTGTTTTTACAATGCAGGTTACTTCTGGTATGAAACAAAGTCTTAACGTTCAAATTTTGTCATTTTGTAAGAAATTAAAACAATAAATACTGTTTTGTGGCCCTTTAATGTGTCGTGACAGATCACTGTATCGCCTCAGTTCAAGCGGCATGTGAACCGATAATCTGTTCCTCTTTACTAGTTATAGCGTGAAAGGAACATGGATGAACATCAGAAGGTATCTTGTTTCAACCATGGAAAGACGTCAATAAACCATTTTTTAAGTTCAAGTCCATCAACATTAATCTACTCTCCTGTCTAGTTTGTTTCTCAGACAAAATGGCAGATTCAGCGTTATGATTGCTCAGATCGCCTGTCAATCAAACTCCCTGCGAATGGTCAATTTGAAAGTTCAACGCAACTGCCATTTGGGGGGCGAAACAATCGCACACAAAAATTGGATATAGTGGAAAGGCGGCTTAAGGTGGAAAAGAAAAGTCATTTGAGAGGAAGAGCAAGTTAGAGATTACAAAAAGTTATTTACCAACTACAAAACTTTGTGATGCTGTTTGTGAATGTCCATTGGGAATATGGTTTTGAGAATTCATTTGAGAGTCAACTATGTTGGTAACAATGGAATTTATGACTACAGTTGGCTAATACTGGTTGTTTTTGGTGGACCAATTAATCGTTGACAATAAAACTTGAAATGTGTCAATTTTATTTCATTTTAGCATTTTAAATTGCTTTGCAAGACTATTAATGATGCTGCAAAATTCACATTGTCCCTACAGGTTCCCCCAAGCGGAGGCAGTTCCAGCGGCAGCGTGCAGCCAGCGAGAGCATGGACCAGGAGGAGCATGACGCTCATCACATCGACCTCATCCAGTACATCGCTCGCACCAAGGATGTCACCTACTGCCCCACCCGGCCCAGTCCACATCTTCTATCCCCCCCTTCCATGCCCTCACCCTCCCTCGGCAGGTATCTTTAATTCCCTCGCCCATGCATTCGCTAAAGCAACCATCTGCATCACCACGCCTCATACAGCAGACCCCATTCCATGCCGGACTGATCTCAGCGCGCTGATCGCATTGCCTTATCATGGCATCATCAGCTTACAGTGCAAAAATCTTTGCTTTAGATTTGGAAGTTGTTTCCTTGAATTTGGGTAAATGCCACAGGTGTGCCTTTTGGTTTGCAAAATGGGCCAAAAAGGACAATACACATGTTTATGAACATTAGTATATTTGTTTATATTTGCTTAGCTATTACAACTGACTTTCCTGTCTCTGTCACTGTGTTCTGGTCTCCTCAAATTAACCATCACAGAGTGAGTCACAACCATCTGTGCACTAATGGAGGCATCTGTTTTAACATCTCTGAATCTGGACTCAAAGCTTTAACGGAAAGGAAAATAAACAAACATAATATATTTGACATACATTACCGTTTTAACGTTTGGGGTCACTTTTATTCACCGAAGACGCATTAAAGTGATCAAAGTGACATTACATACATTTATAATGTACAAACGATTTCTATTTCAAATAAACACTGTTCTTTTGAACTTGAAGAATCCTTAAAAAATATAAAAATATTAAGCAACACAACTTTTGACAACTTCAACATTGATAAAATATTTTTCTTACACATTTTAAAATTATTTCTAAATAATCTTGTGTCACTGAAGACTGGAGTAATGGCTACTGAAAATTCAGCTTTGCCACTACAGGAATAACATTTAAAATATATTCAAATGGAAAACAGTTATTTTAAATTGTTATAATATTTCACAATATTACTGTTTTTTTCTGTATTTTTAAACAAATTAAAGAGAGACTTAAAAATCTTACTGACCCCAAACTGTTGAACAGTAATGTAGACCTACACTGACATAAAACATGATGTTGTGCTACGTTGTGGCATTTTCTAATGAAATAATATGGTAGGGATGGTCCATAGTGGTTAACTACTCAACTCGTTTAAACTAGTCAGTTAGTTAGGTGGACTAGTTTACCTTAGTTTTCAATATCGTAAAACTAAGATATTGTCGCAGTGCTACTTAAATTATCATTTTAAAAATTGCTTTGTGTTTTTTACTGTTTTTAAAGCATTGCAATTTTGGGTTTTAAAATGAAAATTTTATAAAAATGTTATCTAAAAATTGTGAAAATATATAAAAGTTCATTTAAAAGTGAAAACCTGTCTGAATCTGGGCTAAAGCTTTAATATAAAGGAAAAGTTACCAATTTATGTGACAAACCCACACTGACATAAAACAGATGTTGTTCTACATTGCGGCATTTTCTAAAGAAATACTGACTATATTTAAGAAAATGAGCTTGACTGATTTCATATGTGTGCTGTTCTTCAGGTTAGAGGTGGAGGTGATGGTGGAGCCCAGCTGCAGCAGAGCGATGGGTCCCGGGGTGATTGGCCTCACCTCTGAGCCCCCAGATGAGAGTCTTGGAATGGGCTACCATCAGGAGAGCTTAGAACCTCAGACCTTGTACCGTGATATCTGGACTCTTCGAGCCTCCCTCGAGCGGTATGTCTCGTCCGATCAGAGCAGCAACAATGACAAAGACTCAGTCCGTAGTGACGCAGACAGCGTGTGCTCTTTAGGGGGTAAGACCGGGATGGGAGGGCTGCCTAGGTACCCCTCGCAGGATATTGGGGATGAGATGGAGGGGGATGCAGACTTGCCTCTAGATGAGGGATCGGAGAAAGGTCGCAAACAGGATAGTGTCGATTCGGAAAGGGGAAGTGACGGAGAGCCAGGAAACCGCAAGTTGATCCAAATGGACAGTGGTTACGCCTCAATAGAAGCACCTTCACGTGCTCCCGAAGATTTGCGACTGTTCGGAAGTAGCAGTAGCAGTAAGGACGGCTCCGCCATGGAGCGCAGACACTTCTTTAGTTCTGGTAGCAAGGGTACCGTATGCGAGAGCTTCGACACGGACATCTTCGATGAAGAACTCGAAGAGGAACCCGCAGGAGCCAGCGGCGGTGTTGACGGAGTGGAAACGGATGAGAGCACCATGCTGTGGTCCCCCTATGGCCAGATGTTCACTCAACACGACACTCAGCCTCATCCCCCCGTCCTTTCCCGTCGCGACTACAGCATCGATGAGAAAACCGATGCACTTTTTCATGAATTCTTGCGGCACGACCCACAATTCGATCAGCAGGAGTCTCCCCTGCGCTCCAAGCATCGTTCCCGCGTGCATCTACGCAAGCAGTGGCAGCGCTCCAAACAGTACAGCGACCCCGGCCAACGCTTCCAATCCTCTTTTGACCGGTACCGCACTCCGCTCCGACGCGGCGAAACTGTCAACTACCCTCTAGAGACTAGCTACCACAGCACGCTCCCACGAATAATTAGTGCACCTGACGAAGAGAGCAGCGAAGGTGCAACCAGTACTCCCGAGACACCCAAGCCAGATCAGGATACCGCTACTGACGTGGATCCTGACAAGATACGAATATCTTCCAGCACCGAAAGCAGCGGAACCATCAACGAAAAGGAAGTCCTTGAGGCATCGCAGCCCCCTCCAATGACTGACATTGCTGGAGAGCAATCGGTGGGTCGGGAGAACTCTAGGCAAACATTGCCACCGCCTGAGCCTCCTGATGAACGTACACCTGAATGTACAAGCTATGGCCCACAGACAATCACAGAAGAGCTGAGCGACAAGCTATCGGCAACCCTTGAAGAGCGGCTGTACTCGGATCTCCGCAGGACCAGGGAACCACCCGAGTGTAGTGCAGTGACTGTGACCTACACATCGCCCGATCACAGTCCAGTGTAGCATGTGGCTCCCTTCATCTCCTTGTACAAGAACACTTCATGGCAACTACAGATCCAAAGTTTTGATCGACATTGGCCCCGATCTGGAACAGGTTTGCTTTGGTCATTTAAATGGCATTGAAATCATTGTCATTATGTCCTAGAACAGTGGTGTAGAGACATTTCTTCCATTCACAGTGTTAAATAAATGGCAATTAAGGCTCATACCTCATGTTGCTCAATGCACCAAGTCTTAAACAAATGAAATGTCAAAGTCTGTTATTAAAGCTCTCCATTTAGCTAATTGTTGACTTCAAAAGCCAATATTTTCTCTGCACTAGGTAATCCACTGTGAAATTGGGTGCTATTAGATTAAAGATTGATTATATTTGTAATTGCATGAATTATATTGCAGTGCTGCCTATCCGGATGTCTGTTCATGACCCAAATTAATATTATTTTCTTCTACTTGTTTTTAAATGTACAAGCTAACCTTCATTCGGTTACTATGGTTGCTTTCTGAAGTTGTAAAATACTCAATACTATTTATTATTAGCATCTGGGATTTTGTTGTGTAGCTTTCAGATTCAATAAATCAAATAATCATAATTGGGATAAACTGTAGAAATTTCCTTATATGGGTAGACAGGTCTAATTATGTCACATAATTTGGGTTAAATAAAATGGGATTAGTTGCACTAAAACACTAGCCGTGTTAGCTTGTTTCCCCACCGACACATTTGCAATTCATTATTAAGTGTCCTTGTCATTTAATAGTGTTATTTTAACATGCAGTACTGAATGGCTAAAACTGCCTCTTTGTGAGATACTGTAATTTTATGACCATTGAATTATTATTATTATTGTTGTGCTTTTCATCTTTTAATTGTATCATTTGTTCTGTATCATTGATCATATCTGTGAAAATGAGAAACAGACCGAACGATTTTCGAGTATACAGTGCCAAATTGTTGTCAGGTAATTCCAAGATTAAACATGAAAACACTGTAAGCAACAGTTGGGAAAACGAGGAAAGAAAAAAACAGTCCTGCAAAATAATGATCACAGATATGCCTCTCTAAGGGTTTGAATCAGGCCTGAGACATTTTTATGAATTTCATTGTGAGAAGGGCATGCCTTTTCTTGCATGTATTTTACGAAATGAGCTCTGTGTTAGTTAGCGTTAATTTTACATGAAAATTACCAAGACGAGAATCCCTAGAGGTGGACAGCTGTACATGCTGCCTTTGGACAGAAGCATTATTTAGAGTATTTAAAGCAAAACCCACTGCCCAGCTTAAGCAATTGTTGAATCTCGGTACAAATTCCACCATTCACGTTGATCTGAATTATCCAATAAAATGGGATTCTAGTATTCCCATCTGTCAGATCACAGTATGGGTTGCCTTCTGTATTGATCATTATGGGTTTGATCTTCTTGTAAGCATGCAAACAAAAGGTTGTCCTTGGCAGATTCTCAATTGTGACGTGTTAGAACGTCTGTCATTGTAAAATGTGAGCGAAAAGGCCATTGGTGATATATAGAGGCTCTTGATGTAATGAGGAAAAACCTTGGGTAGCATCCACAGGCCTTATCTATGAAGGTTCATATTGTTTTGTGGCCTTTTAGGGTGATTGTTTGAGCTGTTGAGAAGTTCTCTAAAAGCTACATGTACTATTTAGGGTGCATCTGAAGTGCCCTGTCCAGAAATAAAAGGATTTCATGATCTATGTGAACAATGACTGATGTGCATGGAGTAATTAACAATGCCAGAGAAAAGAGAGATTCAGACTAGCTGATATTGTTGATTGATTGTTTCTGGCTAAATAAAACATACTGACTATCTTACATGATTAATACGGTGCCTTCCGGTGTATTTAACATTTAATGGGATAGTTCACCCAAAAAAAAATCCATACAGTGAAAGTCAGTGGGGTCCAAACGTTGTTTGGACCCCATTGCCTTTCACTGCATGAACAAAAACAGTTGAAACATTATTCAAAATATCTTCTTTTGAGTACAACACATGAAACGCAGTCAGACATGTTTGGAATGACATGAGGGTGTATAAATGATGCCAAAATTTCCATTTTTTGGGTGTACTGTCCCTTTAAGTAAGCAAGTGTTATGGCCAGATCTCAGTAGATCACTTACTTCTTATCACCTAGTTCATACATAATTGAATTGGCCAAATTACCTTACAGGTTATTAAAAAACAGAAATAGAAATCTGAAATGTGGTACTTACATTGCATTGGCAAATACATGTACACCAGTGTTAGCGATTACAAATCCAGTCCTTGGTTTTGATTAACTGTAATCCGCAACATGTCAGGGACAGCGAAATCTGTACAAAGGAATGTAGAATTGTATATAAGCACGAGGTCCCAGTGCAGGCACTAGAATAGTCTATGTCTTGGATTTGACATAAACCTAGTTGGGACCTTTGGGTGATACAATATGTGCACAATCAAATAGCTTGTCGGTTGATGGATTACTGTGTATAGATTTGCATGTGATAAATTATTGTTTAGCAGATCCAAAATGAAGTACCAAATGACAGATATTTTTTGTCTGACTCTGAGAATGAAAAGAAATAGACTTGGTACTAAAATATTGTAAAGTATTTTAAGGAGTTATTTTAGAAGTTATGCTTTGCTGACTTAATGAGATTTTTTGCCATATTTCCATAGACAAAAAGGATTATTTCTATTGCTGGTTATATTTCGATGAAAGAGAAAATATATTTATGTGCCAATTTCCATGTAGAAAAGAAAAAATCTGTAAAAATCTGCTTGACTAATTACTCAGTCAAAAAAAAACAAAAAAACAAAAAACAAAACAAAAAAAAAAAAAACTGAAAAGAGAGAGTGAGGCGAGCTTTCTGAACATTTGTTTTGTTTACCTGGATCTCTTTGTTCTAGATCTACTGAGCCTTGAGGGACCAACCAATCTAAATGTTTATTTTCATGTTCTGTTTTTCCAACTAGTCAATAAAGAATGATGCATTATGACTTTGCCCGAGTCCTTTTCGTTTTTTCATCTCAAGATCAAGAGATTGTCGGCTCGCTCCAGCAAACCGTTATCAGCACCTGTCTATGTTCCACCCTGCCGTTCTCCATCTTAGGTGCTGAAATATCCCTTTGGGAACATCAAATATTCATATCAGCCAAGCTAATAAATTAAAGATGGCTGTTCAGTCATTATGATTCTAAATCAATAGCAACCCTGAGTAACCAGGGAGAATGGGAAAGAGCCTTTACGCTTGTGATAGCAGTTATCAATCATTTGTGCGACGACACAAACGAAGACCACTGACACAACCTATTTATTGATGTCCCTCTGCTGTACTGAATGTTCCTCATCTGAATTGAAGATAACCAACTGTATGGATGTCATAGACTTCTGAGAAACATTTCTCCATTGGGGAGCAAATGCTTGATCACAATTCACTTTAGAGTCAAAATTTGTACATACACAAAATAATTGATAACTGTGCTGAGGGAAGCCAATAAATAAAAATTCCTAACCAGTTCACTGCTGTCAAGTGTTCTAGTCAGAAATTGGACATGAAGCTGTGATAACGACCCGAACAGTCACAAGGAGGTTCACAAATACCAGAGTGAAGTTGGCGTCCAAAAAGATGTTTATTTAGAGCAGATGTGCAAAAACGTGCAAATAAATAGGTTTGAGAGCTTAAAACACAGATTGATATAAAAACAGTATAAACTGCTAAGTATTAAGAACAGTACTAACTCCCCTCCAATTCACTGAGGCTAGAGTTTTACATGCTTCACAGCGCAATCTCATTCACAAGCTCTTTATCCGTCCATCCCCCAGTAGTAGTGACGGCCATCTTAAATACACAGTTTCCCGCTCTCCCAAATTGGAACATACCATTTCTATAATATAAAATAAACTCTTGACTTACTATATGATTCATACATGAGATTTAGAAACAAGAGCCTAAATAAATAAATAAATACAAATAATAATGCAAATCAAAACATTTGCCCAAATATTTGCAACGCACACTCTAAAATGAGCACTTTCTCGAATACACTTACTGCCACGCCCACTCGGCTAGATCAGAAATACATTCAAGTAAAACCAACTCGAACACAGTAAAGCAGTGATGGGAGGCTAATAAAGTCTCTCCATCACAGAAGCCCTCTCAAGTTCATTTAGGTAAATAAATATGTAATGCATTTTGTTTGTATTTCCCATCGCAAAAATACCATTTATGTAAACAAAATTCTGGAATCGTCAGAAAGCTGCCTATCTAGAAAGCGGAGCGAATGTATACAATGGAGTGAGTATGTTTATATGGTTATCAATGAATGGGACACTACGTTTTATCCACAATCTGTTGGATTTTGACTAAATATCTTCTACACATTTTGAACCTGCCGCACTCAGTGATTTTCGTTTTTCCGGCAACAAAGCACAACAATAAATACCGTTTTGTGGCTCTTCAATGTGTCGTGACAGATCGCTGTAGCGCCTCAGTTCAAGTGGCACATGAACCGATCATCTTTTCATATTTAGTTATAGCACGAAATAAACATGAATGAACATTAGAAGGTATTTTATGTCAACTGAGGAAAGACATCAGTACTCATCATCTTTCAATTTTAAATCCACCGAAGTTAATCTACTCTCCTGTCTGATTTGTTTGTCTGCCAAAATGGCGGATTTGGCATTATGATTGTTCAGATCGCCTGTCAATCAAGCTCCCTGAGAAGGGTCAACTGTGATTTTAGAAGTGGGAAGTAGGAAATTTCTGATAGCACATGAAGGTAACATTAATATCCAGCAAGGTTTAGTTTATTTTAAAAAATATGAACCATGATTTGCTACTAGAGAGCATTTGATTGGACAAAAATCGATGTAGTGCAGGATGACATCATTAATATCATCACAATTTGTGGTCCATTTTCCTGGAAGGGAAAGATTGTGCATTTTAAATAGTCTTAAGTTATTTTTCATTCTTGCTTAGGGGTAAAAAGAATTTGAGCAGCGGTGTACATCCCGACACTGCCCATACCACCAAAAATTTCCAGAAAGTTAATTTTGGCAAGTTGTTCTGAATGCCCAAAATGAACTCCAAACACACTTCGTTTTGACCTAATTTTGCTCAAAATGCCACACATCAGTTTGTTCTTCGATTTCACTTGAAGTATATCAGGGTCTTAAGAGTTAATTTTCTCAACTTTTTAGTAGAACACTACCTAATAAACATGACCCATGAGCCAAAGCACTCTCTAAATCTTATTTGAGTAGAGTACATTCTGCATGGTCACACATGCAATTTATTGCATTTTAAGCTAATTGAAACCTCATTCAGTACTTGGGAAAGGAAAGCTAAGAGAAGAAAAAGCCTCGGCTCACCCTTCGAAGCTTGGCACTCATTAGGATGACTGTACCCTGTGAAGCGTGCTTGGTGTACATATGCACTGCTCGAGGCTACAGAGTACGATGTGCTTCTCATCATCATAGTGACAGCACATATGGTTTCAGTGGAAAGCGTCTTCTAATGCATTCATTTCGTAATGGTCTACTAAAACCAAACTGTATAGAGATGAGAGGATGGGTTGCCCTTGCAGACTTATCTGCACGTAGTTCATTTATTCCTAAAATGGAAGCGTCAACTGTGCCTAGAACCACTGTGAGAGTCGAAGTCTCAGGAACAAATGGTGTCTGAAATATCTCTGCTTCATGAAACACAATATCCTGTGCAATCCATTAAGCAGAGATGGCCAATGAGTCACCAGCAATGCACAAATTAATGGAGATGAAATGTAACTCACTCCCCACCCCATCTCATCAGCAGACAGAATGGTACTTCACGAGAGCACAGTATCAACATTTCAATCGGCCCATTCCCTTCTGTGAGGGAAAGAGAGCGAGAGATAAAATGCGTGGGAGACACCGGTGACTCAGATTGGATAAGACACACTTTTATCGGAAGGTCAATCAGGCTCTCCTCTCCAATTAAGCTGTGCTGAAAATGTTAAAAACTGGTTACTGGACTTTTTGACGTATTAGACTTCAGAAGCATCGGAATGTATGTGCCAAAAACGGCACACAGGTTCCCACAGGAAAGAAAAATTACAACTATGATCTCTTTCATATCTCATTTGCAGGGGTTAAAGCTAAAAAAAAAAAAAAAATCCTGAGCCTGAACTTTTTTTCCGGGGGCGGGGCTGGGCAGGGAGGTGGCGGGCAGCATGCAATGACTGTGGCGACTTAAACATTTGAAAGGATACTATGGCAAAGTTATTGCTTTCCTTATTTAAACTTATTTTTTCATGACTATATATGGTTGACCTGAAGAATGAAAGCTATATACACTTGGAAAATTATGAGATATATCACCGTTTATCGACACTAGGGGTGTGATATACAGATAAAGATACAAAATACAGATACTTGGTTCACTAGAACGAGAGAACATTTTAATACTATTTTTAAGAAATTTTTCAATGACAAAATATTTGTCTTTTAATTACAAAAAGTAAAACAATGCAGTTGTATTTTGAAATATTTTAACTAATCTAGGGCTGTAACTAATGATTATTTTGGTGATCAAGTAATCTACTGAATATTTTGACAATTGAATAATCTGATATTTTTTTAGTAACACAAACAGGCCTAAGTGAAAACCAGACTTTAATATGGCTATTCATATATAAACTAACGATGAAGCAATAATAATTGGCTCAAATAAAATATCAAAACCAAGTAACTGCATGGTTTTATTGAACAACACTGTTAAAATATATAATGTAATATGCCTATGAACATAACCAACTTTAGTCAAGTATATATTGCTGCAGCCCGGAGACCTCCAAGTGGGAGGGACTTACGCCGCAAGTAGGTTGGGAGACCTCGAAGAGGGAGGGTAGGTTTAGGATTGGGTTTGGTGTAGGCGATATTAGCAAGTCCCACCCATTTGGAGCTGGCTCCGACCTCCATTTATACCTATCTCACTTTAGTAGCCTACATAATGTATTATAACAAATACCTGCAGAGGGCGCCAACGGCCTGGTGACGTTTCACTTTACAGTGTGATTAAACGATGTTTTAATCCATTAAATTTTAATATTTGGCCACATGCAAACTCAGAAACTTTTATCTTGAAATCGCGATACAATAAATGGCATATTTAGAAATAGGTTGATGTATTCTCCTGTGTTGGCAAAGGCTTATAAATTATTTACGTTACAAATCTAGTGAGATAATGCACACTGTTTTCCCAGATGAACGTTAAGTATGGAGGTAAATCAGAAGCTAAACTCGAGAGGTTGCTGATTTGAATGTGAGAACTTGTCATATTAATATTTGTATTTGTAAGTTGAAATTTACACTCACAGCTCTGATCTGAAAAGCTGAATCTTTCAGTTTGCACACACAGACAATAATCAAAACACCCGTGTTTTGAATTTGAAGTTGCAAATTAATAGCTACAAATGTGTAAAATGACATTCACATAAACAAAATGACAGACGCAAATGTGTATGACATATTTACTTTTGCACTTTACTTTAGTTTTGCTGTATAACCTCAAGTCGGCACTTACAACCTCTCAGATCTGGCAGTACAACTTCAAATCCTAGCGCTCGCATTGACTTTTGCTACTCCTTTTGCGGTATTCCTGTTGCAAAACTCACTTGTGCACTTGTAAATGCAGACGTGAGAGAGCAGAGCCGGGGGCAGGGCTGGGGTGCGAATGAAGACATTTTACTGGTCAATGCCTGACCAATGAACAACGCCAGCCAGCGCAACTTGCCGTGCAGAAAATTGAAACATGTTTTTTATGGATATGTATCAGTTATTTGTAAAACACTGCATTCATCACTATTTTCATTGAATATCCTTAGCTTTTGCAGGATTTTAAGACACTGCATTCATGTTGTCATACAGGTATTATCTGATAGACAAATAATGCAACATCTTTCATATATCCTACTGCATATTGCAGAATTATTGCTGTACCAGAGTTGTGACATAACTGTTGTTTTTATTATTTTTATGTGTTTTTTTTTTTCTTTATGTTTCTTTAAAGGCTCATTTTAGGCAAAATAAGACTTTTAAAGACTTTTTTTTTTTAAAAAGTAATTTTAATAATTTAAAATAATAATTTAATAATGTAATAATTTAAATTTTTTTTTTAATAATTTAAATTTCTTTATTGGGTTAAATTCCTTATTTGCTTGTCAGTAATGAACCTTTTTAAATGCAATATTTAAAAAAAAACAAACTTATAAAAATTTGAATGTTTGATAATGTCTAAATGTACATTAAAAGCAAAACCTAAAAAAAATAAGCAGTTATGAATGGCAATAATGTTTTGAGCAACTAGAGTAGAGATAAATACATGTATTTATTAAACAGCCATAAGAGCATCTAGTGGTTCAACCATGGCATTACATATGAATATTATCTTTCTGGCCAGCAAATGCCTCTAATTTGCCTCTTTACACTAGAATTTAAAAACATTTTCTCTATTTTAACAATAAATACTACACTAATTGTAATATAAATAATAAGCATATAACAAAATGTTATATTTTAAATGGTCATTCATGGATCATAAATATTGCGCATATCATTTAGTACCAAAATCTCTTCAAATGAACTAAACAGAACTGAGCTAAAATGTAGTACATTTATTTTATTGGTTAAAAGTTACACTTAAGGTGGTTGGTCATATTTGACTGCCAAGGAGTATGAGAACATAATGCTGTCTCATTCTCCAGATTAAATGCTATTGTAAAGCGTAGTCAGCGTAGTTATCAGTGTACAATCAATGCACATTGTGTGTTAATAATTAGTCTACTAGAAATGGCTGCACATACAGTGAAACTGCTGTCTGTCCTTAATCTTAAAGAGATTTAATTTATAATCAGCATTAACATCAACTAAATTAAAAAAGTTTGTCAAGTCAAAAGGTTGGCTTGACTTGAGAAAGCATAGCCTTAAAGTTTTAAGTTTTTTCAATTTGAAAGATTTACAGTTGAGGGCAATACAGTCTATCAGGAAAAAGAAACAGATAGTTGAGAGGAGACAGACAGAAAGATGAGAAGAGATAGACACTCAAATACTTTTTACAGTACTCCAAGTTAAGGTGTTAAAGAACTTACTGTCTAGCTACATGAAGTGGGCCTCTTCTCTGAATTTCGTCTCACTGACAATGTCTCTAAAAAGTCACATGAAGTCACATGAAGGTAAATTTAAGAGGTAACACTTCACAATAAGGTGTCACTGGTTAACACTAGTTAATGTATTAAATAACATGAACTAACAAAGAACAATACATTTGTTACAATTATCTATTAATCTTTGATAATGTTACTTAATGAAAAAGATGACAAATATGAGAAACCTTTTTTTTTTTTTTTTTGCAATGCATGCAACTATCAATGGCATTACTTTATTAATATAAGTCTTTCTGCTCTATTTTAAGATATCTTTAAAGGCTCATTTTAGGCAAAATAAAACTTTTAAAGACCAGCAGAATCCCTGTCACTTCAAATACTAACACACATCATAAAACGTAATAAATGTTTGAAATCGCACACATTTGCAATGACACTCTCTATGATTATGACCAAAGCATCCTTACAATTTAAAGCCACTAACACAAACGCACATTTTTAAGAAAACAAAAGTAATTAAATGTTCTTTGACTTACTGCCACCAAATCTCAAATCCACCATACCTTTCGAACATCCGGAAGTGAATTGAACCTGCGTATTTATGGTAAATACATACATAATGTAGGTACGTAACGTCACCACGCTACTGTGCATGCGTTTTATAGACATACCATACGTCACTTTGCGCATGCGTGGTAAACACATATGTGATTGTAGGTACCTGACATCACCGCGCTACAGTCTGCATCGAGGAGTACTTGTAGGATTTGAAGTTGTACTGCCAGATCTGAGAGGTTGTAAGTGCCGACTTGAGGTTGTACAGCAAAACTAAAGTGCAAATGTAAATACGTCGTACACATTTGCGTCTGTCATTTTGTTTATGTGAATGCCATTTTACACATTTGTAGCTATTAATTTGCAACTTCGAATTCAAAACACGGGTGTTTTAATTATTGTCTGTGTGTGCAAATTGAAAGATTCAGCTTTTCAGATCAGAGCTGTGAGTGTAAATTTCAACTTACAAATACAAATATTAATATGACAAGTTCTCACATTCAAATCAGCAACCTCTGGAGTTGAGCAACCGATTTACCTCCATAGTTAAGAAATTCAAATTCACAGCATATACAGATGAAGAGTTTAGCCCCTTTCACACATACAATCTTTACTGGTAAATTAACGGCAAGTTACCATTAAGAGATCATGTGTGAAAAGGACCTTTTAAAAAATCCCGGTAAATTTGTTCTGGCAATCATATAGTTCTTATGGAAATGACATGATTACTCTGAGCTGTTTACAAAGCTCCACTGGTTTTAAATGAGTTAAATGTAAATATGCGCTAGATGGACGTCTTTGACCATTGCGCCTCACAGCTTTTTCAACGTGTTGTGCTTCTCCATTCATCAGGGCTGCGACTCTGCAATTGGATACTACAGAGTGGGGGAACTATGACGTCAGAACCCGGAAGAGTAATTCGCCGCGGGTTCCTTCGAGATTTTCCTATGGGGTTTTATAATGGGGTTTTTCAGTTTATGAGTAAAATAAAGCCTGTGGTAAACATAACTTGACGATACTTTTACGTTTTGTTCTACAACGTAAATTACACACATCCATACCCAAAACTAAAAATTTGAAGCAGTTATGTTCATTTTTGAAAACGTATGTTTTTAATAAGTAACTAGATAAGAACTTTTGGGCTATGAGTGTGTGCAGTTTACATTGTAGAACAAAACGTAAAAGTTTTCCATAGGAAAATCTCGAAGGAACCCGCGGCGAATTACTCTTCCGGGTTCTGACGTCATAGTTCCCACACTATTGGTGCATTCCAAACGAGATATAAGGGCACTTTGGAGTGAAAACAATCATGGCCGCCATACTGAAGGGTCGTTAACCGAAGTGCTCAAAACTAGCCATTTCAAAGGGCCCTTCGGAATGAAGGATTTCGAAGGGTACAACTAATGGACACTTTGGGCTCCCATGATCCTTTGCACAGATTATTTGCATGATGACGGCGCTTCCGTATGATGACGCAGAAGGGAACTTAAAGAAACAGTTGTTTGGTCCCCTACATCCTTCAAACCTTCGAAGCTCTCACTCCGGAGGGTAAACCCCTTTGAAGGGATTAGGGCATAAGGATGAGCCCTTCCGAATGGAACGCAGGGTATGTGCGTCTCGTGTTTAGCAAAAAATTCTGATTGGCTAATAATGTTAGTTTTTGGTTGAGAATGAAAGCTGTGCTCCTCTCATACCATTGGTAGGCGAACTCATGAACTTGAAAGTGAACAAGTTTTTTTTTAAATGTAGGATTTTTTTTTTTTTCCGCAGTCAAACGCTGCACGCCGGAGTTCCGGCACGGTGCCGGAGAACTTTAAGCCCTGCATTTATTTCTCCAGTATGTATATGTGCATGTGTGTCTGTGTAACATAATAATTGATCTTTATAAGACCAAAATATAAGAGCTTTGCTATCTATATTCATTATATGTATAACATTTAAATGAATTTATATAATATTTTAGATGCATTAAAATATTTTTCTTTAAATTCTACCAAGACCAATTTATCTATGCTCTCTCTCTCTAATACAATATATAATTATTATTATTTATTTTTTTTACTACACACACACATACTCATATATAAAACATCTTTAAAACATCTTTAAAAGCATCCCCTCAGTAAAACCACCATCCCCCTTACCATCCCCTTTAGATTAATGTTATGTATTATGTAAAACTTATCATGCAAATAACATGTTAAAATTCACAAACTAACGGCGATTGGCCAATTAGAACTCACTGTAACAAGCTGCGCATAAGCGGAAGCAAGTTTTCATCATTTTTCGCGCAAAATGGTTCAAGAGCAACTTTTCAAGTTCTTTAAAAAGAAGATAACAGAAAAGGTATGATTTTTCCTTGATTAGAATTTAAAGACATTCCCCTGACATATGTTATTGTGCTGTATGTGTGACTGTGAGCGGTTGAGTGACGATAGTAGAGCTGAAATTATTCACTGACTTTGCAAAAACCAAAGAAAAACACGTCTTGAGTGTCCAAAACCAAAAGCATTCACTGCGCGACGAAGCCTATTAGAATGCAGTTAGAATGCCCTTATAATTCAAGCAATGAAAGAAAAAAATACCCATGTATGAGTTTTTATTTTTTATATTCAATGCACAAGCAATGTACTTTTCTGAACATCAGTACATGTTCGCGAGCATAAATATGCTATTAATTTTATACAACAGTGCATAGCAAGTGTTTCGTTCCTTGAATGAATCAGTTTTTGAACGAATCGAGTGAGCCAGTGATTCAACGGTCCATGCACTTGTTTCGTGGTTTTGAACGTATCGTTTGATTTGAATGATTCAATAAATCATTTATTAAAACAGGGACTTGCTGCCACCTACTGGCAGTATTATTGTCATCATTATTAATCGATGTCATGCCTAAACCAGACAAGGTGTATTTATACATAAATATATAATACAATACATAATTACAATTAAACGTATTTATTATACATTTTTATTTATTCATATAAATAAATTTAATATGTTATTATTAATACATTAACATAATGATTAAAATATTTAAAAAATAATTCTCATTGTATACCACCAAGACCAAATTATCAGAGCTATTTTTTTTCTTTCTACAAATTGGGTCTAAATACATTCATATATTGTGTATATTTAATTTCTCTTAAGTAATTTCATAAGAAAGACAAGACTGATAACTAAATGAAACATAACTGAGTAAAGAAAGAGCAACCTTTATCTTATCTCTTCCTTTCTGCGTTCGTTCTGACGTCACATAAAGAGTATCATCTTGCGTTTGAGAACACTTGGAATCAGACAAAACGCTGATGGACATTCAGATAAGTTTGTAACTTTCAAACCTCACCAATTTTTTGTGCGTTTCCCCCAGACAGAGGATGCTAATGCTTCCTGCCATGTTATCCCCAACCCTCTTTTACATTCACTATGATGAATGCTAATGGCTGCATAGGGAGCATGAATTGAGGTGATTTTAGCAGTTGCTTTCCTAAGGGGCCGGGTAGGCAGAGGAAAGTGGGAACTTGTTAAGAGATTGAGCCAGTGCTTATGAATGAGTCATAGGGAGTGTTGCCCACATGAATGGGCAGGTGCCACTGCAATGGAAAAAGAGAAATAGACATAAAGAGAGAGAGAGAGAAAGAGAGAGAGAGAGAGAGATGAGGGGGAGAAAGAGAGGTATAGAAAGAGACATAGAGAGAGCGAGAGATCCCTGGAAAGCTGATTAGGATCCAGCGCATGCCCACACATCCACCCACACACTCTCCCTCCTCCGTTTCTCTTCCTCCTCTTATGAGGATGATGAGCGTAGGGTTCCTCTTGTCTGCGTCCACCTCCATAACAGCCCTGTTGCGTCATTCTTCTGTGATAGTCTTTATCTGTTGCGGTAAAAAAAAAACAAAAAAACACTTGACTGGTGCTAATCTAAAGAAAGCACAACCACATAAATGTTTAACCAGAGAGGAATGATTTACATGAAAAGCTTTTCAGCCTTTGAATTTTCCTCCATTACTGAGAACTATTGTATAGCTTTATGGGTTTTATACAGGTGCATCTCAATAAATTAGAATGTCGTGGAAAAGTTCATTTATTTCAGTAATTCAACTCAAATTGTGAAACTCGTGCATTAAATAAATTCAATGCACACAGACTGAAGTAGTTTAAGTCTTTGGTTCTTTTAATTGTGATGATTTTGGCTCACATTTAACAAAAACCCACCAATTCACTATCTCAACAAATTAGAATACTTCATAAGACCAATAAAAAAAAAATAAAAAAAACATTTTTAGTGAATTGTTGGCCTTCTGGAAAGTATGTTCATTTACTGTATATGTACTCAATACTTGGTAGGGGCTCCTTTTGCTTTACTGCCTCAATTCAGCGTGGCATGGAGGTGGTCAGTTTGTGGCACTGCTGAGGTGGTATGGAAGCCCAGGTTTCTTTGACAGTAGCCTTCAGCTTATCTGCATTTTTTGGTCTCTTGTTTCTCATTTTCCTCTTGACAATACCCCATAGATTCTCTATGGGGTTCAGGTCTGGTGAGTTTGCTGGCCAGTAAAGCACACCAACACCATGGTCATTTAACCAACTTTTGGTGCTTTTGGCAGTGTGGGCAGGTGCCAAATCCTGCTGGAAAATGAAATCAGCATCTTTAAAAAGCTGGTCAGCAGAAGGAAGCATGAAGTGCTCCAAAATATCTTGGTAAACGGGTGCAGTGACTTTGGTTTTCAAAAAAAAAAAAAAAAAACACAATGGACCAACACCAGCAGATGACATTGCACCCCAAATCATCACAGACTGTGGAAACTTAACACTGGACTTCAAGCAACTTGGGCTATGAGCTTCTCCACCCTTCCTCCAGACTCTAGGACCTTGGTTTCCAAATGAAATACAAAACTTGCTCTCATCTGAAAAGAGGACTTTGGACCACTGGGCAACAGTCCAGTTCTTCTTCTCCTTAGCCCAGGTAAGACGCCTCTGACGTTGTCTGTGGTTCAGGAGTGGCTTAACAAGAGGAATACGACAACTGTAGCCAAATTCCTTGACACGTTTGTGTGTGGTGGCTCTTGATGCCTTGACCCCAACCTCAATCCATTCCTTGTGAAGTACATCCAAATTCTTGAATCGATTTTGCTTGACAATCCTCATAATGCTGCAGTTCTCTCGGTTGGTTGTGCATCTTTTTCTTCCACACTTTTTCCTTCCACTCAACTTTCTGTTAACATGCTTGGATACAGCACTCTGTGAACAGCCAGCTTCTTTGGCAATGAATGTTTGTGGCTTACCCTCCTTGTGAAGGGTGTCAATGATTGTCTTCTGGACAACTGTCAGATCAGCAGTCTTCCCCATGATTGTGTAGCCTAGTGAACCAAACTGAGAGAAACCTTTGCAGGTGTTTTGAGTTGATTAGCTGATTGGCATGTCACCATATTCTAATTGGTTGAGATAGTGAATTGGTGGGTTTTTGTTAAATGTGAGCCAAAATCATCACAATTAAAAGAACCAAAGACTTAAACTACTTCAGTCTGTGTGCATTGAATTTATTTAATACACGAGTTTCACAATTTGAGTTGAATTACTGAAATAAATGAACTTTTCCACGACATTCTAATTTATTGAGATGCACCTGTATATATTTACAGATCATACTCACCTTCAAAATGTCTTTTGGGTGAACTGGACATCTTTGAAACCATGACTGTCCCCCAGTGTTGTCGCAAAAGTCATCTCATTTACGCAGTTGCTAATTATTAAGATGTTCTGTGTGATTTCTGGGTGGCTGCTTACTGACCCAACCAGAAGCTTGAATGATATTCCAGTCTCTAAAGTTTCTTCAGTGAAACTAAAAATGATCTTTTCATTCATTTTTTGAATTACCAAATTCGTAAACGTAATCACTTAATTACTTCAAACGTAAACTTTCCTCAACAAGTCACGATTTGAGGTATCGTTCACAAGCAATATGTTTACATGTTATCACAATATCAACTTACTGTAGAAAAAAATAGAAAAATTGAAAAAAATTTAACTCTGATTTTTCTGATAAAAAGTGCAATTTAAAATGCGACTAAAATAAAAGCTTGAGTGCTTTTAGTTTGATGTGCTTGTTGCACAATTTGGTCAAAAATTTGTGAATATATATCAGCATGACTATAATTATTTGTGGTATTATAAGCAACCCAAACACAGAGCAGATGCAGAAATGGAGTTCATTAGATGCAGCATTTAATGTGAATTGAGCTGCTCTGAGACACTCAAAGTACTGGATCGTGATCTGTTCATGTGTAATTAAACACAGTGCCAAAAAAATCACACTAAACATTATTACTATTGCTTAGCAAGCAGCATAATATGAATCAAGCATTCAAAACAGATAAACACATCGTCAGACAAGTAGAATTTTGTTCTTGCATCACAGTAGCCACGTTTTTACGCAATCGCCAAAACGTACATTTAACATACATTATAATTGTGTTTCTCTTAAAATTTATTGTAGAGCTTAATCCCAAATTTGAGATTGACTGATTCAGTCTAACCCTATCAAATTGTGAGATTCTGTATCTCTGATTTGACAGTAAGTATATTCACTATCCAAGACATTATTAGGATTAGTAATTTAAACAATATACTATTAGTAATAGTATATTGTTTGCCAGCCTTAATAAATTACAATGGTAAGTTGATTCATAAAAATCTTTGAAAAAATTCTAATTTGATGAAACAACTTTGACTTTAAAGTAGTAGATAACGATTTGTCAAAACATGGCTGTGCAATATAGTATATGGCTCTCAATTATGTCACGACCATCATAGAACCTTCCACTCTGACAAAACAGAGTGTCATAAGCACTCTTCAAATAGGCATACGTCACTGATCGACCCAATCTGGCTGTCTCATAATCAGCAGCTGTAAATGACAGGACTGCAATGACAGCAGCACAACAATTGTAAATCTGTGGGTGTAACTAAGCAACACTACTAGTTCTTAATTAATTAAAAAAAATAAAATAGTTCAGATGCATTGAATAAGATTCTGGGGAGTTGCTTGATAATGCTGGCCTTGAGTTATTAGCCTGTCTAGCGCAAACAGCACGGTGTGTTGCCGCTTACTGTGAGTTCATTTAAATGCAATTGACCTCTGCTCATGTGGTTTATAGGTGATGGAAGTCATTTCCCTGTGTCTGACACCGGAAAACACAAAAGAATGCAAACCAAACCCGAGATGTGGCCGTGTTAAAAGAAAGACACAAAGGGGAGCACATTCTATTGTAGAAATGTGACTATTCTGCTTGCCGCAGAATGACTCACAGTTGCCATGGCAACTTTACCACTCACCACTTTCTAATCGGCTATTTCAAAAGCCTGACAGACAGAACCAGAGCTGAGTAAAATGCTACATGCCGGAAATAATCAACGCATGGCGCTGGACAAAAATGGTGTTGCGACAGAGATTCTAAGTACACTTTTAAAAAGGTTCCAAAAGGCAGTGATGTCATAGAATAACTATTTTGGGTTCCCCAAAGAACCTTTCAGTGAACAGTTCTTGAAAGAACCATTTTTAAAGAACATCATGATGCCACAGAAAAACCATTTTGGTACCTTTCAGTGAACCATTTTTCTTAGTGCAAAGAAAATTTTAATAAGAACCTTTTTACACTATATAGAAACTTTTGTGCAATGGAAAGATTCCATGGAACTTAAAGGTTCTTCATGGAATCATATATGCCAGTATAGAACCTTTATTTTGAGGAGTGTGAATGAAAATGGTTGACAGGTGTTTGGGAACAAGAACGATGGGATGACTGGAGAATGATCTTACTGGAGTCTTAAATAGGTGATATTGATGACTGATGGACTCAGCAGAAGGTTTTCTGTATGCTCAAACTGTTATGCAACAAAGAGTCTGTTTGTCGCCATTCAATTCAAGTCCATTTGGAAAAGTGGTTTGGAGCCAAAAATATGTGTTGGTTGAATTTAGGTTTGGACCAAGCAATCGAATGTGTAAAAGCACATTGACATTGTAAGTCTGAACATGCATCTGTTCAAATGGACCTCCTTTGGACTAAAATCAGAACACAATTACCACCTTAATGTACAGTCGAAATTATCATTGTTCCCTGATTGCATACAACCAAGCATTATTCCATCCCAAGGTAAGCTTTTATTAATCAAAACAGGACATTGTGAAAGTAACAAGTTCCCAGAAATAAAATGTACTTTTAGGTGTCCCGCTAGCATTATGTATTGAGGAACAAATGAACCATTCTAGATTTCTTGCCATTTACTACAATAATGACACTTCAAAAACTGCATCCTGACTGGTAAAGAAAATCAAGCTTAGATTATGAGCTTGGTACACATAATGAAATGTGTAATGGGGTTGGCCCTGTCTGACCTCATTTTAGATTATCAACTGAGAACTACAAATGCACTGGCAAAATTAACTACTTTTTAAATTTGGAATGGACAGACTACTCCAGGGGTCTCCAATTTGCAGATTGAGGTCTAGGAAGCAAGATGGGTTACAAATAACCTTGAATTAATTATTTGTACTTCTATACTTGATAAATGCACAGGCTTAGAAAGACTATTCTGACTATTTACAATATAATATTTTAGGGCATATGGCATGACTTTTTTTCAGCTCAGCGTTGTTATTGTTAACTAAAACTAGTAATTTTTTGTTCAGTGAAATTCTGTTACTACAACTAAAACTCAAACGGAAATGAAATAAAGCTAAACAGAAATATTAAAAACAATAAACATCAAACACACAAAACAAAATGACAAACATAAATTAAAATAAATACTTTTTGTCGCTCGTTTAATTTTATAATAATATAACAAATTGATTTCTGAAACACTGTAAGTTACTACTGTTTAAATATTTGCACAGAAGGAAATATTAAAGACTTAATTTCATGCACTGTTGCGCTAAAACTGAAACTACAACCTCTTGCTAAAGTTACCATTTGTTTTTATCAAATATGAGAACCTGCCTGCATTTAATCTAAAACGAGACACTGCTGGCTATTCATTTTAATATATACAGTATGTTTGTCCAACTTCACCTTGAGAGTTTAATAAAATTGATACCTTTTCAGTCACAGCAGCAGTTGCCAGCAATTCGTGCGTCATGGCCTCAAAGAAAAATTCTTTTAGCCAGCTCTCAATGTTATACAAACTATGACTAATATTGCTTTTACCTCGTCACCAGGGAATAAAGCTCAATGCGTCGTCCAATCAGATGCTTACATGTTAAATGATGAAATAATGCTTGTCTGAAATGGCATATGCTTTGGTACAAATCTTAATAAGCAAATGGATACAAGGAAGTCAAAGATCATTGAAAAAAGCTTTTCAGATTCTCCTCAAGGATAAATGACTGTGTGTATTTATAAAAGGAGAAAGAAAAAGAGAGGCGGAGAGAAAATGAGATAAACTTTTATTTAATGTTCATTTAAGGGTGTGTTTACACTTGTAGTTTGGTTCTCTTGGTTTACTGGGTCTGGACCAAAAACTAAAAAGGTACATTTAGTCCTTGTTCACTTAGTCTTCACACTGTCATTTTTAACACAAACCTAAAGCTACAAAACAAAAGGCATAAGGATACCGTCACAACCCAGTTGGTTTTATGATGTATATTTTGCAAACTTAAACTGCTGTGTACTGGGTTAAATGCGCTTGTTGGATGTATGTACTTATAGTGGTATTTTTAGCTGTCGATTCACTTTAAGAGCTTATAAAATGAGTCAAAACAGCACCAGGAATTCCTCCTTTGCACACAGAAATCTGCTGTAAGAAGATAGTGGTTCCAACGCCTGTACCAAACTGTAATGTCAACATATCTACTACGATGAAAAATCCCCAAAACAAAACAGGTATGCTTGAGCATTCTGTCCTCTTTAGGGTCGCATCTTGTGACATCCTGTTTTCGGTTTGTTTAGATGTCTGTGTTGTGTTCATATTACAGTCGAAACACACCAGAGTTTGTTTGGAAGCAGACAGAGACTCACTTTTTCAGGGAGTCTCTGCCCGCTTGTTTGGTGCACACCAAGGTTCAGATAGCAGCATTCACACTTATTCAAATGAACCACATTAACAGAGAAATCGCACCAGAGTTCGTTTAAATTTAAAGTGTAAATACGCTCTAAGAGAACATTTAGGTGTCCCTGTTGGAAAAACCAGCATATGCTGGTTAGGTATTTTTTGAAGCAGGGCAGCTGGTTATAAGCTGGTCCTAAGCAATTAGCTCCTGCTCAGGACCAGCTCATGAGGACCACCTTAAACCAGCTCAAACCAGCTGCCATGCTTCAAAACATACCCAACCAGCATATGCTGTTTTTTTCAACAAGGTTGACAGAGTTATTTCAGTTTTAACATACAGTAACTGCTCAGAAAGCTGCAGTGTTTTCTCAATTAAACCTGAAATGATTGCCACAGCAGATGTCCTCACACCAAAAGTAATTAACTTCTGAGGGTGATCTGTCTGAAAGGACCTGCTAATCTTGCCCATGGACGAAAATGTTCTTAGGTCCAAGGAGAACAGATTAGCATATTTAGCATTAAAATAAACAGTCACGTTTTGAAGTATTATTATACCGAGGAACAATTTGGCCTCTACTTATGCGGCATAGGTAGGTAATGAGATTTTTTTTTTTACCATATGGTCTCTAACGTCAGCAACAAAAGGGTGCAACTATATGCACGAAAGTTATGTATATATTTATGCTCCCTAACCATTACCTTGTGACAGTAAAAGCGAGAACTTTGCCAGTTTTGCGGTGAGTCATCAAACCTTGCTTAGTCCCAAAAGGATGCAAATACGGAGTAAGGTCAAAGTTTCTTGATGAGGAATTCAGATAACAGCTGATTCACTCAGACATCATGGTCTTTATGAATATGTAAAAGACTACACCTGATCCATGTTAATCATGCAGAATGTAAATTTCAGCCTCACAAATGTGCAAACAAGGGATGCGAAGCCATAAGTGAAAAAGTTCTAGGATTCTAATATATTTTCACGCAATTCACTGTGGCCAAAAGAACATAAGAAGACAGACACATGCTGTGCATACAATAACTCTGTGCTTAATGCTGCTCCTCAAGACGAGGACGTTTTCTGAAAGAAGTCATTAAATATGCATATGTTACAGCATGGTGCCTACATCCTACGGTAAACCCCCTTAACGTTGATATCTGCGTGGAGCTGTGCTGTTAATTTTAAAGACCCGTCTGCCCTTTTGGTTGTTTAAATATTTATAAAGTTTTTTCTTCTTCTTTCAACCTTTGGCTCATATCCTGCTTCATGTTGAGTACTGATGTGCCCGGCGATTGAAGGGTAATTTGTTTCATAGAGGAGTAAATAACAGCTACATCCTTCCTTATTCTGAATAATTATAATTATGTTTTAGCACTGGATGAGTGCTATCGATGAAATAAGGATGGACTGGAAATATTAGGACTTTTTAACTATTCTGATTAGTCTTCCTTTGAGGAAGAGATAAATTTGGAAAAAAATAAATGCAATTCTGTTTGAAAATGCTCTAAATGGGATCTTTTCAATGAATAACATAAAATATCAAAGAACAAAAAATGTATCACATTTAATTCATTCCTCTATTTTTTAGAAAATAACAAAACTCATAACGTTTATCTTTAATGTCATATAAACAACCAGTCACAACAGGGTATCTCTTTTTAGTTCTGACATGACTAAACTAATGACTGTGGTTCAGTAAGTGAGTCAAATTAATTGAGAAACTACTCCAAATGATTCATAGAGTGCGAGAGTGTGCTAGTTCAGTGTTTTCAAAGTTAGCAGAAACTCAATAGCTAACTTTTTTTTTTATTTGATTGTACGTCTTATTATTAGTCTCTCTATATATCAATTTTCAATTTCATTAAATTTAGTCTAACATTTAATGGCACGATTGTGTTTACACAAAGTTTTGCCAAAGCATTATACACACAAGTAGCAAGAAAATGAATTATACAGTGCAACAGTAACAAATAACAATGCAATTAAAATAACGTTATAAGTAATGAATAAAATAAGATTTTATAAGATGCAACAATCTAAATAGGACAGTTTTCTGTTCCCAACCATATCCAAATACAGTGCACTCAATCCCTGTGTTTAAACTATATAATTTCTTTATTAATGAAGTAATACAAATATTCTGGGCAAAACCCATAGCTGTTTCTTATATTCCCTCAAACTGCTTCAAAAGTATTACCAGAAAATGGCCAACATTCTTTTAGTATTAGAGAAAATCTCTATCTCTCTCACAGACCACTTACCACTAACCTTAGTTACAGAAACAGCGGTGACAGCCGTCAGTCCGAGTTGTAGCTAAAAATACAGTTGAAAGCGTTTGATCGTTTCGTTGCTTATTTTCACACCATTAACAGGTCGTCGAGTCGCTTCACCTCATAACAGCGCGAGAGCGGGAAAGGTGAGAAGCGGGAAAAGCTCCCGCGCTCTCGCTCAGCCACACAAGCTCAAACGCTGCCCCGGCGCGAGAATGTTACGCTTCAGTCATTTGTTGCCATGGCAACTGTGTCCTGACCGTCTGAGCTAGCAAGCTTTCAAGAGTTGTGAACAGTCTATATATAATTAGATTGTTTTCCCACTGAGGCGTTAAAACAGAAATGATTCTACTTCAATACAGCCAGAAATAAAAACAATGAGCCAATTTCGTCTTCTCTTCTGCAATCGCAGCATTTTTAAAGCTACAGAATATACTAATAATATTAAAAAAGTTTTCTACAGCACATTTCCATAAGAAAGTCAGTGCAACATTATAAGGAAACAACAGATATTTGTGTATTTTCTCAGAATTACCCTGATTTACACCACCCTGCTGAAAAAGAAGAAGAAGAAGAAAAAAAAGCCTAACCTGGTTAGCTGGTCTTAACTTGTCTTCCAGCCTGGCTCGTCCTTTTGCTGGTTTTAAAGAGGTCTGGGCATTTTGACCAGGCTGGGAGACAAGCTTGAATCTTGTATGGCGGGACTGAAAGACCAACAAAAATCAGGTTTAATTATAACATCTTGCAACACATATGAAAAAAATCATAACTACAATAACAGTGCTATCTTAATGCTAATGCTAGGGCTGGATTGGTAATCGGGCATACAGGGCATTTTCCCGGTGGGGCCGACACACTTAAGGGGCCGACAGAAGGTTTTTTTTTTTGGTTTTATTTATTTATTTATTTGTATGTATGTATGTATGTATGTATGTATGTATGTATGGATTGATTGATTGATTGATTGATTGATTGATTGATTGCCCAGGACCATCACGCAGGGACAGCGAGCAGCCAGTGGCCCATGGGTTTGTCTCCTGTATTGACAGACAGCGTAAACCACCCAATCACAATGCGCTATAGACGGAGCGATGAAGTATTTTGCTCCGCCTATATAAAGATCGCTTCGTCCCAACTTCTTCCTCGTCGGCCTTTCCCACGTTTCACAGCAGCTTTATCAAGAACAGGCTTGCTCTGCGGTGAGTGATGTGGGCCAAAGAGCCAGGCAGGAGGAGGAGAGGAGAGCTGTTGAATCAGTAAAGTGCTTGATAGGGACTCGGAACGGAGGCAGGCATCTAACCTATCCTAATGTGTGCGCGCGCCACGAGTGTAGAATACGCAAACACTTTTTAATAAAACGTAAAGTCGTCCCCCGCGATTTTTTGGCCAAGTCAAGTCAAGAGGTTTCCATGGGCCAATCCGAATAAATCTAGATTTAAATAAAATTAAAAAAAGACAATATTGTCGGACCTGACATTTTTTTCTTATCCAAAACCACTAGATGCAATGATAAATATCTACCAGTCAGAAGTTTTTGAACGGTAAGATTTTGAATGTTTTTTAAAGAATTCTCTTCTGCTCACCAAGCCTGCATTTATTTGATCCAAAATACAGCAAAAGCAGTAATATTGTGAAATATTTTTACTATTTAAAATATCTGCTTTCTATTTGAATATATTTTAAAATTTATTTCTGTGATCAAAGCTGTATTTTCAGCATCATTACTCCAGTCTTCAGTGTCACATGATCCTTCAGAAATTACACTAATATGCTGATTTGCTGTTCAAGAAACATTTATTATTATTATTATTATTATTATTATTATCAATATTTAAAACAGCTGAGTACATTTTTATCTGGATTCTTTGATGAATAGAAAGATCCAAAGATCCGTGTTTATCTGAAATAAAAAAGCTTTTGTAACATTATACACTATACCATTCAAAGCTTGGAGTCAGTATTATTTTTGTTTTGTTTTTTGGGAAAGAAATTATAGAAATCAATACTTTTATCTTTTATTTATTCATCAAAGAAACCTGGAAAAAACAATTCTACTATGCTGTTTTCAACATAATAATATAATAAATGTTTTTTGAGCAGCAAATCAGAATATTAGAATGATTTCTGAAGGATCATGTGACACTGAAGACTGGAGTAATGATGCTGAAAATTCAGCTTTGAAATCACAGGAATAAATTACATTTTTAAATATTTTTAAATAGAAAACAGTTATTTTAAATACTACAAATATTTCACAATATTACTGCTTTTGCTGTATTTTGAATCAAATAAATGCAGGCTTGGTGAGCAGAAGACACTTCTTTAAAAAAAAAAAACATTAAAAATCTTACTGTTCAAAAACTTTTGACTGGAAGTGTTTATCATATATATATATATATATATATATATATATATATATATATATATATATATATATATATATATATATATATATATATATATATAGTGGTGGGCCACCTGGACTAAAAAATGCCAGAGCCAATTTTTTGTCCCAGTCCAGCCCTGGCTAATGCTATTATGAAATCATTGCATCACGCTCCTTATATGGCAAGGTTTGTTATGTTGTGACAAAGTTGTTTGCCATTGCAAACATATAATTTGTTTGTTGTTTCAACAATAGAGTGATACTGATTCAACAGACAAATAATACAGATCATTTTTTGCCTCTTGTTTTGTATTGAGGGTCATTTTCAAGTATGTCATGAGTAAGACAATGCTTTGTCGTGATATCCCATCAGTGCGCACAATAGACCCTACACCACATTATTCAACTGAATTAGTCCTCACTGTCATCTATGACTGTCTGTTGTTCAAAAATGAAACAGCACTGCAATAACTCCCATTAAAACATTCAGTCAGTCTCTAATTACAATGTTTTAGCAGCGCTGTGTACAAATGAGTTGATTTGTCATAGTTATTTAAGCTATCAATCATACATTAGTGTTGGACATAAAAGAAAATAATAAACATTTGTGCTAATGAAGAACTAGAGGCAAGATCTAAATGCATTTGAAAACTATCTTTGCCCTCTTGACCTTTCTACTTATGTTGAAACACCTGCTACCAAGCATCTGAAGGCAATCTTAGCGCCTTTTGCTGTAGACCAGTGCTATGATCAACACATCACGACTCGCTCTCATCCAACACCCACTCATTTCAAACACAAGAGCATACAGTAGCTCAGTTTGCCAAGTGTCATAGAAGGTGCTAGTGCCATAACAGTGCCACCTACTGTACAGCTGGTAATATGTGGACGTAGTATTAATCACCATCATCTTTTTTTCAGCACCATACTCCGGAGCTCATCATTACACGTGATTTCTTTCGCTACGTTCACAAACAGTGTGCCTCACAAAATATCCTGTAAGACAGTTTACATACAGTATTAGAGTTGCTGCTGTATGAATGAGTTGCTAATCAGCGTCAATCCCCTTTTTTGTTCTCACAAAAAACCCTAAATATCACATGTATCCATAACGAAAAGTAGGTATCAAAGATGGCAACGTCCAAGACACTGGAAAGTTCTATCACATCTGATAAGACGCGAGTTTATCCGTCTTTTTAATAACTGACAGACTTTTTACCTCAGTGGAGACCCTGGAGCACCAGCCACGTGAAAACAAGAGTTTTTGGATCCAAACCTTCAGATGACACACTGCTAAAACCTACCTCCACTCTGTGAGAGACATTTAAAGGCCAGGTATGTGATTGGGTTCAAAAACATTTTTTATCTCTGTGGAAGGCTACGATAGGCTGTCCTACCTGCCTGTCAACTTATATATTTGCATATTCGAGCGGGAATGGAAGGCGTTATTATTGTAATATTATGCACATTGTACTGTATGCTTTCTCACCTGTTAATGCGACATGAGGTAATTCTAGACCCTCCACACTGTCTCTCATGGTGTCGCTGGTTAGCCTCTGGTCTGCCTGTGCGCGTTCATGTGTTTTGGTGGAGGCGTGGCTTTGGAGAGTGATTTGCAGGGAGGGTGGGATCTTATGCTTTCAAAGCTAGCTTGCCATTGATAGCCTCTCCGAAATCGCCTACTCTAATTAACATATTACCAGTATATGACGTGACAGACGAAATTGTACATTAAAGCTCTGTTCACACAGCAGCATAGGTATTCTATTCTAGAATGCAGTTGTCACAAATAACTAATAACACTCAAATAGCCTATAGGTCTGACACTCTTGACACAATTTAACGACGTTGCAACATATGACTGAATCTACAGCACGATCGATGTAGTCCAATAATGTAGTATAGTAGTGATCAGGGGCGTCATGCACTCACTATTTTTGATGGGGCACCAGTTGTGGGGGGGGGGGGGGGGGGGGGGGGGGCAAGTTAGGCTACTAATCACTTTCATTTTAGCTACAGAAAGAGAGCAAGAACATTTACATTATCAACGAACATTTTCACTGACAATCTACTTCAAGTACTCTCAAAAACTCCCATTAAAATCACTGAAGCTGTTCACACTATGAAATTAATATCTTACAGATTCGTACACACATTTTCACTTTGCTGTTTCTGACGAGAAAATTCGCCAGAAAGAGTTAGGCAGTCAGTGAGCCAGTGAAGAAAGCACTGGCATTTTAGCGATGACTCATCTGAACGTCTCTGATTGGTCATTGCATTCATAAGCTCAACAGCATCGTTTGTGATTGGTTATAATGGGCAGTTCTGTAAAAGCACAACTGTCTCTGGCTCACCGCCAGACAGCGAATGCAGATTTGAATTTAGCTGCTGATGATATGACACACTGAACGTTCTAATCACGCTGGTGTGATTGTATTAAATATAGAAAATATTAATCGGCTATTTTTTTGTCTTTTGGAAGCTGCATTCAAAATCCACTTGGCTCAAAAATCTGAGGGGGCACGTGCCCCCTCACTTTGAATGGGCATGACGCCTCTGGTAGTGATTAACGAAGAACCATGTCATTCCTTGTAGGCTATCTAATGAGTTCTTTTTTTGAACCAAAATCATACAGTGTCAAGTTGCCAAATTCACAAACGAATGACTGCAATGAATCTGATCTTTTTGTTAACCAAAAACATCCAGGGCAAAGTTGTCAGATTCCTGAACAAATGATTCAGATGAATCTTTGTAGTGAATTGGTCGTATGACATCATGTTGTCAGAAGTATTTTCTAAAAATTTAATGAAATTTGTCACATTTTGCTTTGTTTTAGAGGTGTTAGTATATTAAGGCCAAAGTGTACTGCATTTATGCCAACTCTAAAAAGACTGTGAAAAGTCTGTGTAATGTGTAACCTATTGCAGTAATAGTGTTCATTGTATTTTATTAATGAATTTATCTAATAATTTCAGTATGGAGTTGCATATTTATTCCAAATATCTATTCCTTGAAAATACAAAAAGAATCCTTAATGAAAATATTTATCAGACATTTAGCAGACACCTTCAAAGCAACTTAAAAAAGTAACCATTCCCTAAACTACTACCTACTGTAACAAATTAAATCAAAATGTGTATCATGGAGTACCATCATGAAAATATATATTTTTATATAGCTCCATCTATATCTTTTTTGTTTGACTGTCTGTTTGTTTCCAAGTGTTTTAGAGTCATTACCCTCTACAAATAGATGCTCACTTAACTGTTTACTTTGTCAATTGGATGGCAAACAGTGCATGATGTTTGTGTCCTCTTCACTGGCATAGGCCTGAGCAGACATCAGTGTAGGATGCTTCCCTTCGCCCTGAGGCTCCCAGGCTTCCTGCCAGTGTGCTCTCCTTTTAGTCTGCGTTGCGTCAAAGCACGTCCTTTGCAGTAAGATCTACACCCCACGGCGTAGCCGGCTAAGAGGGATTAATTTACCCATCAATGAACAGCTGGAGTTGGTGTTGTGTTGGTGTGAGGGGGTGAATGAATTAGTCACCTACTTCCTCTTTGGTAGATTTTTCAATCAGCAACATGAGAAGGGACTTAACTGATTATTCTATGTGTGTTTGTGCGACAAAGAAAACTAAAGAGAACTTTGATGCAAAAATCTTCAAATGTGGGGTTTTACTTCACTTTGTTATACATGGATGATTACTGCACAATGTTTATGACAAAATTTGGGCTTTTAATGGCATTAGGCATACGCGTCTGTTCCCAGTTGAGCTTTTACTCCACATCATAGATGTGAATCAAAGCTTTTATCTCATTATGCAACAAAATGAATCATGCTTATTCTGTTCTGTTAAAATCCCTTAAATCAAATCAGCAAACATATTTAGTATCAGCATTATCCAATATAATCATATTAGCAAAACATCTTTATAATTTAATTATTTATTGTTGAACAGAACTAAGAGCATCTACACCAAAGACTATAAAATAATGAATAACTAGGTCCTGATGATTAGAATATTGTAACCATCACATCCATATTTTATTTAAGGTTCATCAAGTGCAAAAAAATGGCACAATATTTTCAGGCTACTTCATTATCAAGTAATGCATTATTGACGAAATACAAGGTAGCATATTTGATCACAAGCCATATACAATTGGCAAATATGTAATTCATCATTCTTGGTCTAGACAGGAATGAAATATTCATTCTTGCTTCATACAACCACCAGTGGAGGGCAGCATTGCTAAATAATGAAGCTTAAATCACTAGCTGCCGTACTACTGAAACTGTCAAGGGAATTAAACATATAAGTAAACATTAGTTTGGCTTGACATGTTACAAATGTCACTGAATTAAATGCCAATGTATTCATTTATGTAATCATAAAATTCCCTGATATTTCGAGGGGAAAAAATGCTTTATTTTCTATAGCTTTATAGGATTGTTATCCTTTTATATTAACATAATAGTTTGGTTTGACATATTACAAATGTTCCAACTTCTCATGTTGTCATAAAATAAAATGTTTAAGTTGCTTAAGTGACTTAGTGCTTAGCTATTAAATTATGTTTAAATAGTTTATAGAGATGGCATTAGATCAACTTCTATCTAAATTATTGAATTATTATTATTATTATTATTATATGTATTTGAGCAATTTTATATTGCATTATTATTACTTTTATATAAATAATACTTTATTATTATTATTTCTATTTTAATATACAATATATGTTTATTATTATATAATAATAATAAACATATTTGTTTATTATTATTATTATTATATTTTTTAATTAAATTACTGTTCTAAAATTCTCTGATATTTCCAGTTTATATATATATATATATATATATATATATATATATATATTTTGTATATGTATTTTCTATAGCTATATAGCATTTTATCCTTTACAGACAAAACATATAATGGCCGTCCAGTCTTACCTTTCAACCACTAAATAAATGTATGGCAACTGTAAAAACATTCATAGTTCACATTCTGTACTTTTTCCCTCCTTTCTACCAGGATCAGACCATTTTCAGATAGTGGTGCCACAGCTGCGGTGTGTTTTTCATCACTGCAAATCAAAATCAGACATTTTTCAGTAAGTTCTCGCACTCACTTTTGCAGCTCATAAATATTGTGATCTTCGATGAGTGACTGATATTCATAAATAAGTGTTAGATGAATAATGGAAAACAGCACTAAGTGAGTTTTCGTAGATCCAAACCATGTGAGAAAGTCCTTGAGCAAGTGCTTCCTTCGTCCACCCACCTCAAGGTCAGCATTCGCTGGGAATTATTATACATCAACAGAACACCCCCCTTTTTTATAAACACAGATATAGGTGGTTCATGTGATACTTTCATTTTCTTCTCCCCCTCAGAGATCAAAGACCCTCCATTGAGGATCAAGCCATATGGGAAGAACCTGCAAAATATTAGCTGGCATGCAATATCATACCACAGCGATGGGAGGAAGGCAGGGTGTGCCAGTGAAGAAAGCATGCCAGCGCACGACTATGGGAGTTTACATCAGAACCGAAATCGTCAATATGAACCATGTGTTCCACTCTCAAGGAGCTCCTTGTCTTGAACACAACATCTTAATGAGCTCCATGCTCGGCGGATGGTGGTTTTCCACATGGCTGAACGGCCCACAGACACACTAAGTCTCATCTATTTAGCGGTCATGCCACTGACTTCCAGGCCACGTTTTAATGGAAGTCACGTGCTGATAGGTGACAGTCCGCAGATACTGCTGCCAGGCCTCACCGGTGACCACAGGATTGTTTATCTCAGTTTATCTGGCCACAGGTGTGTCTTATCAGTTATTTAAACTGTATAATAGCTACAATATTCAGTTGAATTAAGCCTAATTTTACCCTCTGGTTGGAGAAATTCTTGCACACAGACTTCTGCAAAACAAAACTGACATTTTACGGCCTTTTCATTAAAATTAAATGATACAGGATCTTGAATAAAGCCAGAGGATCAGCAGACACAAAAAGCATAAATATGCTATATATATATATATATATATATATATATATATGTATGTATGTATGTATGTATGTGACCCTGGACCACAATACCAGTCATAAGTGTCAATTTTTTGATATTGATTTTTTGAAATTAAGCTTTCTATTGATGTATTGTTTGTTAGGACAGGACAATATTTGGCTGAGATACAACTATTTGAAAATCGGGAATCTAAGGGTGCAAAAAAAATAAAAAATATTGAGAAAATCTCCTTTAAAGTTGTCCAAATGAAGCTCTTAGCTATGCATATTACCAATCAAAAATTAAGTTTTGATATATTTATGGTAGGAAATTTACAAAATATCTTCATGGAACATGATCTTTACTTAATATCCTAATAAATTTTGGCATAAAAAAATCCATAGAATGTATTTTTGGCTATTGCTACAAATATACCCATGCTACACACACACACACACACACATAGATAGATAGATAGATAGATAGATAGATAGATAGATAGATAGATAGATAGATAGATAGATACATAGACAGATTTTACTTACAAAAATGATTGTAAATATATATTCAGGTGCATCTCATTAAATTAGAATTCAACGCACACAGACTGAAGTAGTTTAAGTCTTTGGTTCTTTTAACTGTGTGATTTTGGCTCACATTTAGCAAAAACCCACCAATTCACTATCTCAACAAATTAGAATATGGTGACATGCCAATCAGCTAATCAACTCAAAACACCTACAAAGGTTTCCTGAGCCTTCAAAATGATCTCTCAGTTTGGTTCACTAGGCTACACAATCATGGGGAAGAGTACTGATCTGACAGTTGTCCAGAAGACAATCATTGACACCCTTCACAAGGAGGGTAAGCCACAAACATTCATTGCCAAAGAAGCTGGCTGTTCACAGAGTGCTGTATCCAAGTATGTTAACAGAAAGTTGAGTGGAAGGAAAAAGTGTGGAAGAAAAAGATGCACAACCAACCGATAGAACTGCAGCCTTATGAAGATTGTCAAGCAAAATCGATTCAAGAATTTGGGTGAACTTCACAAGGAATGGACTAAGGCTGAGGTCAAGGCATCAAGAGCCACCACACACAGACGTGTCAAGGAATTTGGCTACAGTTGTCGTATTCCTCTTGTTAAGCCACTCCTGAACCACAGACAACATCAGAGGCGTCTTACCTGGGCTAAGGAGAAGAAGAACTGGATTGTTGTCCAGTGGTCCAAAGTCCTCTTTTCAGATGAGAGCAAGTTTTGTATTTCATTTGGAAACCAAGGTCCTAGAGTCTGGAGGAAGGGTGGAGAAGCTCATAGCCCAAGTTGCTTGAAGTCCAGTGTTAAGTTTCCACAGTCTGTGATGATTTGGGGTGAAATGTCATCTGCTGGTGTTGGTCCATTGTGTTTTTTGAAAACCAAAGTCACTGCACCTGTTTACCAAGAAATTTTGGAGCACTTCATGCTTCCTTCTGCTGACCAGCTTTTTAAAGATGCTGATTTCATTTTCCAGCAGGATTTGGCACCTGCCCACACTGCCAAAAGCACCAAAAGTTGGTTAAATGACCATGGTGTTGGTGTGCTTGACTGGCCAGCAAACTCACCAGACCTGAACCCCATAGAGAATCTATGGGGTATTGTCAAGAGGAAAATGAGAAACAAGAGACCAAAAAATGCAGATGAGCTGAAGGCCACTGTCAAAGAAACCTGGGCTTCCATACCACCTCAGCAGTGCCACAAACTGATCACCTCCATGCCACGCCGAATTGAGGCAGTAATTAAAGCAAAAGGAGCCCCTACCAAGTATTGAGTACATATACAGTAAATGAACATACTTTCCAGAAGGCCAACAATTCACTAAAAATGTTTTTTTTATTGGTCTTATGAAGTATTCTAATTTGTTGAGATAGTGAATTGGTGGGTTTTTATGGCCAAAATCATCACAATTAAAAGAACCAAAGACTCAAACTACTTCAGTCTGTGTGCACTGAATTTATTTAATACACGAGTTTCACAATTTGAGTTGAATTACTGAAATAAATGAACTTTTCCACAACATTCTAATTTATTGAGATGCACCTGTATATTTTGTGAAAACATTTGCGAATTTTGAAAATTTTTGGAACAAAAAATTAAACGAGATATAATAATATAATATATATTATTAAATATAATATAATATAATGTTTATATTTTTAAAATATATTTATTTTTATATTTATAAAATTAAAAAAAACTGATCATTAAATTTTCAGTTGCCTTTTATTTTTCTGCAGATGATTTTAATTGTACAAATATTACAAATAGTACATCCATTACAATGTGACAACATAGACTGTGTTTTGAGACATTTTGCACATTATAAATGTATATTTTTGATTTATTGCTTCTGTTCTAAATACTACAATTAAATACCAAGGGGATAGCTAGTTGTTACAAGACATAAATCTCAGTAACTATGAGGTTTTGGTTCAAGCTGCAATTACACAAATTGAGTGTTTTCTCTAGCAGTGGTTTTGTATGTTGGTCAGACAAGATTCAACTTTATAATTAAGGTAGACTTTGACTGAAAGGTGGATATTTTTTGCTCAGGACAAGGATGTTTTTTGTTTTTATTCAAGGGTAACGATATAGCCTATTGGGGTAAGCTGTCACAATGGTAATTTAAACAATTTATTTACAGATTTATTAATATTTAATGAATATTTTCCTGGTCAATAACGGTTAAATGTTGAAGTTTTTTTTCTCATTTATTTATTTGTAAGCCACGACTTTAAGATTTGTTGAATTTAAAAAAATAAACCAACCCTGAGAAATATTCATAGACTTACTTGCAAATACATTTGCCATTGAAGTTATCTTGGTAAATTTCTTGGTTAAATGAGTTCAGACGGACCAAGATGAAGTGTGGGAGTTTTTCAGCCTCATATCCGAGAACTGACTAAAGTACACAACTGCATCAGCAACGTAACTGGCTGGAATTATCGCCCATCCCAGAAGCATAATTTACTCGGGCAAAATATTTATAAAGAGGCGGACCGAAATCACTCACAACAAGTCCATTCACGAAACCGAGTGGAAACAACCCACGTTAATATCTCTCTAGACTTCTCATCAGTCTCAATACTTTTAAGGAACGCCGCTGGTTCAAACATCTGTGTAAAGAAACAACAGCATCATGAACTTTTTGGCGGTACTACATTGTGTGATACTTATTTCAGTTTGTGAAATACTTGAAGATCATCGAACGAACGGTAAGTGAACGACTTTACAATATTTAGCTTTTCATTGTTAGCTTTGTTCACTGGTTGCTCATCAGAAACTTTAATCTACCTAACGTTATGTACTCAGCAAGATATTACCATATGTTTTTATGTGTGTGGAATAAACACGGTGTGTTTTCAAGAAAACACAAGGTAACATACACATAACATAACGTTAATTTATAATAATGACATTATAAATAACGAACTTACGTTTCGTGGATGTACCGTTCAATACTGACAGCAAGCGAGCAGCTGTTGCTATGGTTACCTCACGCAAACGCGATTTCTGTTAACTAGCGTAACTATAAATCTAACATTTGTGAAATGTTCTTCGAAAAAGCTATATATATATATATATATATATATATATATATATATATATATATATATATATATATGCGCTACTATATATATACTTCTATGTAAAAAGAATTTTCTTTGACCCTCCTTTATGGGTACAATAATGCTAATTTTGCTAATTAACGTAAAATGCACTTTTGATTTATTGCATGCTCTGTTAAATGTGTGACATTACGTTAGTTAACCATGTATTCAGAAACATAGTCAAAACAGAAATAAGGCATCTTTACATATTCAAGTTAAGGCTGCTCTGTGCCTGCTTACAATTCAGTGTAATGCAGCATAAAAGCCAGACTAAATTAAGCCTGCTCTGACCCACCGTCCTCAGCCCCCAGTATCAAAGTATACAGTTGTATTTATATCTGGGTAAATGCATTAATGCCATCTCTGAGCAGAATTAAATAGTCTATGTAAAGACAGCTAAATGCCCTTCAAAAGCGCTTCTGTGCCACCTTTGGAATATATAAAGGTTTTATTTATTATAAACAAAGATTTGAAATATTTTCACAAAGTGTCGTAGAAAACAATTCCCGTAATCCTGTGAAAAATTCCCTTTTTCCTCATAACATATGAGATATTTCTCATATGACATATTTTATTGAGTATTACGACAAATCTGAGATCATCTTTGTTTTAGTCATCGAATACTTTCCAGTTTCATTTGTGCAACTGTGAAGGAATGGAGAAAATACATCACAAGCTGATGTCAGGGTTGCATTGTTGGCAATGTCTCTGAGATGGATTATGTATGTTTTCATTCTGTATTTGTTTGTCTAGCTGGCATGTGCTGGCTGCAGCAGGGTCCGGAGCACCGCTGTGACATGGTGCTCATGAGAGGCGTGAGCAGGGAAGAGTGCTGTGCGGCCGGCCGTCTGGACACTGCCTGGTCCAATACCAGTCTGCCCATCAATGAAGTCAGCCTGCTGGGATTCCTGGGAATAGTTTCCTGTAAGCCATGCAAAGGTACAGACTCGTATTTACCCTCCGTTCTAAGATCTCAGCAGGCAGACTGGGTTGTCCCGTTCCAACTTGTTGATATCAGTGAGAGACTGTGCTGAAGTCTTCTTGAACAGGTTACTACACTCTCAGAAAAAATAAAGATACAAAAGAAGTACCAAACCCTTTGGTACAGTGGTGTATAACGCTCCAGTGACAACGTTTGTACCTCTTTTTCTTCTACACACATTAGAGAACATTCCTCATTTGCAAATTAGGGCTGAACCCATTTTGGTTGAGAAGATAAAATCTAGTACTGTAGGCCAAATGCTGGTTTGGAGAGTTTTCTTTGCAAATGCAATTCTTCAGCAAGTTTCAAAATCGTGGATCTACACCAGATGTTTTGTTTAACTTTCCCCGGCTGTTGTGGAAATCATTTACTACTGATAGCCTTGGCCAGGTACGTAGGTTCATATAAGGGCTCCAAACCTCTACTATTATCAGACATTTTAAACACAGAGTGTTATTACTGGAGTAAACAAGTTAGCCGACGTGATAATTAGAAAGAATTTCCTCAGCCCAGTAAGCCCATAATTGTGCTCAAAATTGTAGTTTTGTGGCTTTTAGTGCATATCTATTAGCTTTGAGGTAATCTGTATGATTGTGTACTCTTAAAATTCACTTTTAGCAGGTAATTTTAGCAGATAGATGCATTTAAAATTTATAGTCATCCTCCTCCAAGGAAACCAAGAAATTGATGAGTCATCCTGCTCTCACTCATTTCATCCAATCAAATGCTCTCCAGAATGAGAACGTTCCTCCCACTGAAGTTGTAGTAACATTAGCAAAACCCTTGCTGGCCAAAAATGGTCCATTGTCTATTGTCAAAAGTCAATTTCAAACCATGCAGCTTTTTGTTGGTCAATGCGACACATCTGCAGGACCAACTTGACTAACGTTGCGCAATCTTTGTGGGGAAATAATTCGCTCTTACAAAATTTCTGATCACATAGATTCTGATTGAAATGACTGTCTTTCTTTCTGTCCGCTAAAAACTGACAAATGTCAAAGGTAAATGTGATCGCACCTTAATACTGCTCGCTTCTGATTAGCAATAGCAAGTTGCAAATTGAAATTTCAGATTTTGTGGATTTTGCCCTAATGCAAAATTCCAGATTGCATGAATTCCTATTGAAATTACTGGATTTTGTCCGTTAAAAAATTCAGAACAATAGTAAATGTGATTGCACCTTAATATGACCTACATCTGATTAGCAATAGCACACTGCAAAGTGAAATTCCTGATTGCATGGATTTTGCCTTCATACGAAATTCCTGATTGTGTGGATTTCTATTAAAATAACTGGATTTTACTTAAAGAAATTCACTGAACAATATGTGACAGCAACTCAAAATGACCTACTTCTGATAGCTTTAGTAAGTTGCAAATCGAAATTCCAGATTGTGTGGATTTCACCCTCACAAAATTCCCGATTACATAGATTCCTATTGAAATGACTGGATTCTGTCCACAGAAACTCACAGAACAACAGTAAATGTGACCGCACTTTAATACAGCCTACTTCTGATGTGCAATAGCAAGTTGCAAATCAAATTTCCAGATTGTGTGGATTTTGCCCTAATGCAAAATTCCAGATTGCATGAATTCTTATTGAAATGACTGGATTTTGAATCCAAAATATTCTGAACAATGGTAAACGTGACTGCACTTTAATATGACCTACATCTGATTAGCAATAGCACACTGCAAAGCGACATTCCTGATTGCGTGGATTTCGCCCTCATAAGAAATTCCTGATTGTGTGGATTGCTATTGAAATAACTGGATTTTACTTAAAGAAATTCACTGAACAATGGTAAATGTGACTGCACATTAATATTACCTATTTCCCATAAGCAATAGCAAGTTGCAAATCGAAATTCCAGATTGTGTGGATTTCACCCTCATATGAAATTCCTGATTGTTAGGATTTCACCCTTAAATGAAATTCCTGATCGTGTGGATTTCTATTGATATAACTGGATTTCACTTGCAGAAATACGCTGAACAACGGTAAATGTGACTTCACATTAATACGACCTTCTGATTAGCAATAGCAAGTTGCAAATCGAAATTCCAGATTGTGTGGATTTCACCCTCACAAAAAATTCCTGATTACATAGATCCCTATTGAAATGACTGGATTCCATCCCGCACTTTAATACAGCCCACTTCTGATTAGCAATAGCAAGTTGCAAATTGAAATTCTAGATTTTATTTATTAATTAATTTTTTATCAAAATTTTCTCTTAATTCATAGTTTGACATTATAGCAACTATGTTTCCCCCCTTTTCTCTCCTCCCTCTCTCAGCATTCACTCTTTCTCAATGCTAATTGGAAAGCAGACTTGTTTTGCCTTTCCCTTTCGGAGATGACTGAATTCCAGCACACCGCAAAGAAAAATGTGTGCCACATGCTGGAGCGGTCTGGTCCTCATAAGCCTCAAACACAATCAGCATCATTAGACACTTGGAGTGAGGGGGGCGAAGAAACACTGGAAGTGAAAGTCTGTCATATTGTTTGTTCCATGGCGTTTGCTTTCCATTATCATAAAACTATATGGACTGGCAAACCCTACTGTGTGACCTCCCCAGCGTGTTCTCAATGTCAAAACGGTTCAAAGCATTCCTGAAAGCTCAGCTCACGCTTAGCGTCTGTCCGGCGCATTTCCTTACATTTGTTTTTCGGGGGCAGACAAGGCAGTTTGTAAATCATGTGTGACTGCCCGCGGATCTTGAGGAAACATGGTTATGCTGGGATTTCCAGTGGAGGTGGAAGTATCTGATTCGGCCTTGAGTGATTTGGTTGGCTTCACAGGGAAGGGGAGCAACAGGATATTAAAGAACTTGCAGGAATGGGATCCAGAAGCTTGGATAACAGGGCCTGAATCGTAGAAACAGTTTCTGATATGTTTTGTTTGCTCTGCCTTGAATGGAGTAGAATAGACAATTATTGGACAAAGTCAATGGATGACTCATTGACTCAGAATGACTCAACTTGCAATTCAAGAGTTGCTAAGCTAACGGCATGAAATTCAAACATGCATAAAATACAAATATGAGGTGACAGAACTATTTTATCAGTATAGTTAGCTTTTCAGTATTGAATGAATATAAACGTTTCCTTATAACTTCAACTTTTGTCCACCAACTTTCTCTTGCAGAGAACTGCGAGGGGGTCAACTGCGGCCCTGGAAAGGTGTGCAGGATGAAGTCTGGACGTCCCCAGTGCATATGCTCTCCAGACTGTTCCAACATCTCCACTAAACACGCCGTGTGTGGGAGCGATGGGAACTCATACAAAGACGAGTGCGCACTCCTGATGGCTCGCTGCAGAGGTCACCCTGACCTGGAGATTATGTACCAGGGGGAATGCAAAAGTACGCTGTTGATTTTCAGGTTCCACATGCTGAGTCCATTATTTTGGTAAAATGTTTTGCAGACTGACTGAAAAGCTTCAGCTTCAGATTATTACCAGGACTGAATTATAATTTTCAGAGAGAAAGTGCATATTTACCATATGTATTCTGATAAGCTTCTAATAATATTTACCAGCCCCTTGCGAAAAAGTAGTGCACTTGTTTGTTTCGAATATAAGTGACCGCAAACATTACATTAAGTTTGCATTTAATGTATATTCTTTCTTATTCGTAAAGTACATTATTTCTTTACTAAGTACTCTTTTTAAACGTATGCTAAAGTGTACTACTTTTTTACAAGGGATGTCCAAAATTAAGCATTAAAAGTGGCTAGTGTAGAAAATAGTTTGGACCCTGGTGGTCACTTGCATTTTCTAAATATGATTTTTTCCATCATTTTCTTGATTCTTGACACTATTCTTTCAGAGTCCTGCTCAAATGTTGTATGTCCTGGGACGCATACCTGCGTGACGGACCAGACCAACAGCGCCCACTGCGTCATGTGCCGCACTGTGCCCTGCCCGACGCCCATGGTCACTGAGAAAACCATCTGCGGCAACGATAACATCACCTACCCCAGCGCCTGCCACCTGCGTAGAGCTACCTGCTTTTTGGGTCGATCCATAGGGGTCCGCCATTATGGACAGTGCAGAAGTAAGTTTTCACACACCTGGAAGATTCTGATATATCCACACTAGACATGTTGAACTTATTTTAACGTTGTGTCTTACAGGTAATGAAGGAAGTGAGGAGAATTCACTCTTCTGAGGATGTCAAGAGCACATCCACTCCCTGTACATATTATGATGGCACATAAGACGTGAGAGAACCTGTTTGAAACCATATAGTCTCACAACACGGTTCTCTGTTCCAAAGAACCACTACTAGTATTTTATACGCATGCAATACTTAGAGAAAATGTGTGGTTTTAACAGGAGATCTGAACTGATGAATTGACAGTGTGCATATTGTAAATATACTACAAGCTACTATTTATTGAAGAAAAGTAAGGAAGTCAGTGTTATTTATGTGTTAACACCATATATTATCCGTACATCAGCTGCCTTTATCAAGGTATTTATTGTGGGTTTGCTTCAGTTTTCATGTACACGTCAGAACTGAATAATGTAAACATGCACATTCCCGTACCTATGAATTTCCTCATGATTACTGGATAAAAATGTCTATTTTTTCACAAAGAGCTATTTCTTGTCAATTAAATATTTTAGAACATAACATTTGATGTATTTTATATTATTTATATGTGTTTTATTATTATATTAACTGTTAATTCCCGTGGTTTTCCAGACCTGGAAATTATCATTTTAAAACATTTTCCTTGTTTTCTAAGACAGTGGGAACCTTGACATGAGCACTCTGTATGCCAGGCAAAGTATATCAGCATTGTCAGCCATTAGCTTTAGACAGCTCTACTATGAAGAAAGCACATAGACTAGTAACCAGCAAAAACGATGACCAAAAACCACTGAAATATCTTCTTGAACATTCCTAAGTACAGCTTTCCCAAAAACATGCCTCTCTGCAAAATCCATGTGGAGTCACAGTTGAAATTCTTATGGACATGGGAGACTATTTGCTCATTGAGATGAAGTGTTGTGCGTGTACTGTTTGTATTCAGAGGGATTACTCAGCCAAAACAGCTATGCTTCCAGGCCACATTCACGCCGACATGAAGACCAAACTGAGCCACCCACCAAGCAATGAAATTACCAGCTACAGTCTGATGGCAGCAGTTTTTTACGAGGACTCTGGGACAGTCAAAAAATGTACAGTACATTCTACTGTTGTAATGGTTTTCACATTGTCGGGTTGTGTTTTTGTCGTTTTGTGTGTGTTTGAGATTTATGGTCGTTTGACCTTGTTGTATACTTAAATGGTCATAAGGAGAATTTCAGTGACTATCTGATTCCCAGTAAATCGTATGGTGTTATGTGAAAAAGAAGCAGACAATTTGGTAGACGCAGATATTTGTGTAAATCATCATTGTACAAGTTTGTTCCATGCGTTCCTTTTAGTAGATATTTAACCTTCCTGTAAATAGAGACCTTTTGCAGTATCTGAATATATACTGTAAAATTCAGTTTATTCAACTGCATATTTTTATATTGTTTACTTACATTTTTTATTAAAACACAAAATTAATGTTGTGTTAATATGATTATCATGGCTCTTGCTGATTCATGTTTAAGAATTTGAAGCCACATTTATGTCATTCAGTTTGACAAATTGATAAAACAATTAAACAATCATAAAATAATGATACATTTAAAAAATAGTTATTTCTAATATTTAACAATGATGTAATAATGGCTATTTTTATCCCTATGAATTTCCCTATACTGGATTAAAATGTCTACAAACATATTTCTTGCTAATTGAATATTTTAGAAAAAAAATTCTAGTATGTTTCTATAACATTTTATGTTGTAAAAATTTAATATTAGTTTGTGTGTTTTTATTTAAATTGTAATAATTATTTACACAGGACATGGAAATTATAATTTTAAAAAATTTCCCTAGTTTTGTAAGACCATGCTTATTTTAATGGGACTGTAATTAAGGTCTGTATTAAGGTCTGTAATCTTCCTACAAATACAGACCTTTTGCAGTATCTAAATAAATACTATAAAACTGAATTTATTCAATTTCATATTTTTGTATTATTCACTTACATTTTTTTTTTCATTAAAAACATTTTATTGTGTTAATATGAGTTTCATAATTGTTGATGATTCATGCCTAAGATTTTGGCCCAATTCATGTCATTCAATTTGAGAAACTGTTAAAACAATTAAGCGGTCAGTTGTTTAACTACACAGATAAAATAGATGCAAATAATTTGATAATCACAAAAAAAATGAAATCAGATTTTTTTATGCTAATGCTAATAATATAATAATATTTAAATTTAAAATATTTATTTTTAATATTCTAATATGAAGTGCAAAAAATGACATTCTTTTGGGTATCAGATCTCTCAGAGTGAGTTCCCAGGTAGCCATTGCAACATCATGGTATTGTGCAAAACACTAAAAAAATTAACAGGAATTCTTAAGTCAAAGAATTTACTCTCAGTAGTATTTCTAAGTATTTAAAATTCTAGATTTTTCCCTATTATATAACATTGTTGGGGGACTTGGAAGGATTAGCCCACTGTCTGTGAATCGACCCCTTAACTAACAGTGGCAGTAGTGAGAAATATAGGGCTTATTGACTCATTTTTCTGTCTGAAAAAGCTCTTGTTTTTCCCCCTCTTTGAGAGGCTCTCCTGAATCCTGACTGCACTCCGCATCTGGTTTAACTTTGAGAGATGTTTATATTCTGATCCAGGGCTCTTTTATTACATTGGAACTGGAATTAATTGTTTGCTCTAGCAGGCCATAACAATTCCATAAAAATGTTTGTAATGCATTGTTTCTACGTCTCCCTTTTCTCCATGTTTAAAAAATAGCTGTTTCAGTTTGTCTAGAATGTTCCACAGTAATCTTGAACGCAATTTACAGGCCTGATTTCATTTTCTTGTTATGAGAGAAGGAGGTCATCAGGTGTTCATTGTCTGAAATTATGTATGCCTTCTGTCCAAATAAGAAACAAAGTTCTGTTTGTTTGGGTGTTCAAGTAAATCCACACTGTACACCATATAGAAGTAAGGCGATCTTCTTGTTATGTCTAACTTAGAAGGTTTGCCACATCCTGGAATGAATTCATAGCTGATGTGACATTTTTATTCAAAATTCCATCGCTAGAGAATCACCACTTGTGCGTCACTTGTGTTGTCACACTCATTATGAGTGGCGCCCCTAATTTGTTCATGGTGTGTGTCATTACAGGCCGGTTTACCGATTCAAAACGTGCAGGAAGTGCAACCCAGACGGTATCAAAGCATTAGTAATTACGTGTAGCGTGACACACGCAGAGCAGTAAAGTTAAATGCCTATGTTGTCAGGATCTGCTATTAAATACATTAAGCATTGCAGCCTCCACTTGCTGGATGAATACGGGAAGGGAACATGATGAAAGACAAGCTTTCGACTGCTTTACAACATGTCTTAACAGACAGATGAGATAAGACAAATTGCGGAAAGCACACCAGACAAGACGACAAGACAAGACAAAATCAATACGTAATCAAATTATTAAGAATTAAACCATTTTCGCATTATTTAAAATACAAAATGTAAATGATACAACGTTTATCATGGATAACACTTATTAGTTCAGTTCTGTTCTTAATTGTTTCTTGTAAGTTATTTTCAAGACCTGAGGTAAATTATTAAGCGTCGCTTGGATTAAAGTCATGCAAGAATAACATTCGAACTCATTTTAATATTGTACAAAACACATAGGCCTACGTACCTAAGATGAAAATTGAGCTGTCAGCTGCGATGTTGCAGAAATAAAATCCATTCCGAAAACACAATCATCTGTCACTCGTCGCGTATCGCTGTCGCAGACATAGACTGTAAAAAAAGATGGACGATGCGTCTCCACTTCCTTCCGCTATAGGAAATTGAACCCAAAGCATCTCAGTATGGCTGCTGCCATCTTGAATAAATGATGTCATTTGGAGCCAGAGTCTGCGCAGTAGTGCCGTGAGGTGGAGCCGCGGTATCAAACTCCCGCCCAAATTCCCACACACCCAATCAACCATAATGACACGCCTCATTTTTATTGCATCAGATTACTAGCTAAAATCAAACTTATCACAAAACCGAACAATTTAACATATATCAGCGTGATAACAACTACCTTAAATGACCAAAACCATATTTCGGAAAATTGTACTGGAAGTGTAATTAATTTTTTTATTTTGACTCAAGTCCCATTTGTTTACATGGAAAGGGCGGGATTTATGACCTGTACTGCAGCCAGCCGCCAGGGGGCGATCAAAGAGCCCGCGGCTTCACTTTTCAGGACGTGTGAGGCGGTTGCGGACAAGAACTCACCCTAGAATTGAAGCGCACGCGAAATCTCTTTGGACACTGCAACCAGAGATTTTCTTACTATAGGGAGATGAGAGGGTCTGTATTACTTAGTATTGGAGAAAGCGTAACAGCTAACTTGGATCACGTGAGCCTTAATAACCAATCACATTACAGCCTTGACGTCATTGAATTTCAGTCAGAGTTGTGCGACACTCAATCGCCGTTTACGGATACCATAGGAATGAATGGGAAGTGCCACAAGCTGAATCCCACCTGTCGCAAAAAGTTCGTCACTTCTCAAAACGGCATTTTTTTCAGTGTAAACTCTAAAAATAGTTCAATCCAAAAGTATTTTTTAGTGTAAAACACGTTGAAGGTTAGCCGATAGGCTGTCGATTCATTAAATGATAAGCTGTTTCCTCTAAAAAGCTGTTTATTCAGCGTAGTGAAGCCTAGTCCATTGACATCCATTCAAAAAATAAAAAAAAATGGCCTTTGGTCTCCTTTCCCACGTACTGCCAGACCGGAAGCGTTACCTTTAGCTGTTATGCTTTTTCGGCTAATAGTTGCAGGCTTGCCTTCTAGTGGCTTTGCTGCAACGGTCGTGATGTGACGTTACGCTCTACGGCGTCTTTTTTTAAAAACTTACATTCAACATATAACAAATTATACAAATAATAACATTCAACAAATAATAAATCCAAAACGCAAAATATATAGCAGCCTGCAGCTTTAAAGCTTGTGTTAATTCAGAGGTCATGCTTAATCTTCTTTTGATACGAATTCACAGGTCAGAGTCTGCCAAACTTGAACTTTGGAAGGCAGTGAAATGCGAAACTTCTTCACATGAATTTGTGTTTTATCTGTTCTCCAGAATTCGCATGTGTATGAATGGAAAAAAGTATAGTGTGACTGCCTCTAAACATGGAAAAGATACCTTCGCACCCTTTAGCAGTGTTGGAAAACATTAGAAAACACATTTGCTTGAGCATCAAACCTGAATGACTGGATGAGACATTTGGTGGAATGTTCAAGCTTTATCCTATACAATAAAAGTTAACAGTAACCAAATTGTTGATCGTCTGTGGTCCTCCTTCACTTTAGGTATATGGAAATGAGCAGCTTGGACATTCCACAAAGCATCTCCTGTTTTGTTTCATGCATGAAAGTAAGTCATATGGGTTTGAAATGATATGGAGAGTGAGTAGGCCTAAATGATAACAGAATTGTCATTTTTGGCTACACTATTCATAAATTGACCAAAACCACATGCTTAAGGTTAAAGTGTGCAAGCAATTGCATTTTGCTTCGAGTAAAATAGATTAAGACAACAGTATGCATCGGAAGTTATGCAACCACTAAATGTCCCGGTCGAGTGCAATGTACAGCAAACCGAGCAGAGATTTTATCTGTTAACTGCCTGATCTCACTATGTCTCGCTGTGTGGTCTAAAACTAAAGATAGGATTGGACTTAAACATATGATTCTATTACATCTCAAATTAAAATAACACTTGCATCAATGCCTTTTCATACAGAGATTTATTTTCAGATTATATTAGCTAAATGATAATTAAATATAGACCTATACATTTTATTTCCATTTTTACCAAATTTCAACCAAATTTACTTAGAAAATGTCTAATGTTGGATGTTGGAAATGAACACTATTTACACTATTTTATTTTCTTGTAGTCTTCATAAATGATTCAATGTCTCCTAAAATCCTTATTTTCTTCTCATCTGGTCCATTTTCTCTGAAATTCAGCCACAGAGTTGGCTTATGATACATGATCTGTCTGCAGGACAGGCCCTCAAGTTGACATCTTCGCCTGTTGTGCATGAGAACCACAAAAACATTCAGATCCATTTCCTCTTATCTGCACAATCAAAGTCATTACTGGTCTGTAATGTAAAGCAACTGTAATGTTTTTAATGCGCTGAGGCCTGACCAGGTCCAATTGACTAATCTGGACTGGTTATTACCTTCCAACTGGCCGATAAGAACCTAATTTCACCATGGGTGTGCCACCAACGATGGATGTTTCCAGCAGCAACAGGGTACAAACTATAAATAAATCAGCTCTGTAGAACACAAAAGAAGATGTTTAGCGCAATGTCGAAGCTGCTCTTTTCCATTCATTGAAAGTGGATGGTGACCAGGGGATGTCAAGCTCCAAAATCACCAGAAAAGTATCCCTGATGAAGGCATTAGGTCCTGATGACCTCTGAAGGCATTAGATAGGAACAGACTGATTTAAGTCGTCATCTACTAAAAATATTGGTATAAGCTTTCATCACCATTCACTTTCGTTGTACAGAAAAGAGCAGTCTGATCATTCTGCTATTACTCCTTTTGCATTCCTTGGATGAAAGTACGTTGGGTTTCGAAACACATGACGATGAGTAAATTATGACATTTTCGTTTTTGGAAATAGGCCTTGTTATCAGGAATGCGGTGTGTTTCTTCACCTCGTGTGAACCAATACTTCCAGCTGGTGTGGATAGCTCAAATCAACAGTATATTACTGTTCTGTCTGATGCATGACGCCTGCAGATGAGTGTTGATGACGGAGTCCAGTTGTTCAAACCTAAACTACCGCATGACTCAGGAACTGAGGAAGTTCCAGTCTAATGTTTTAGCATGGGGAATAGTATTTTTTCTAGACCTGCTCAAAATCAGAAGTCCATAAATCATCAACAGCTTTCTCTAAACAGGCGATTCAAATGTGATGAACGGTAGAGCTCTTTGGAGCAAGATACAAGGATACAATGTTCAGGTTATGCTTCCCTAAATAATAGTTTGTTAAAATTAATTGTGTTCACAAACAGTGGTGTAGAGTGGGAACTAATTATTTATGCTCATGTTGTCTAATTATCTCAATAAACAACAATGAATGCACACTACCATTCAAAACGGGGGACTGTAAAAGTTTTTAAAAGAAATTATGTATTTATTTTAATTTATTTTATTTAGCAAGGGTGCATTAAATGCATTGAGCCTACAGTTTTAAGTTTATTAAAATTTTTAAATATAATATTACATTTTATCCTTTGCAATCACAAAAATAGTACTTGGTTGAAAAGAAAATATTAGTATCATTTATCAAGTGTCTGACCTTTTTTTTAATTAATACAGTCATAAATAAATAAATTACAAATAATTAAAAATTTATAAAGCTATAACAGCCTATATATTATACACAATTTCACAAAAATAAATTGATGTGTATATTATTTGTTTTATAAATATAAATAAAATAAAACATACAAGGAGAGTAACAACTAATGCAAATAGGAATTTTTGTAGATTTGAAGAGCTGACGGTACTCTCTAGACACAAATAATCCAAATGGGACAGACATGGGGGTGTCGCACGTGGACCAGTGGATACAATAGCTGAGTTAATGAGCGCAAACATAGCAGCGTCTGTGCTGTCAGATTCCTCCAGTCATAGCTCCCACACACATCAGATAAAGCTCACCCATGGGCCCGAAGAACTGAAGACTTCATGAACTGAACAACCTTGTTAACAGAAACACGACTTCAGCATACTGTTACAAGAATATTTGAAAGTAAAAAAGGCGTGTTTTCTCATTATTTCTCATTTTCATTAGCAATCGCTTTTTAAAGCATAATGATTTGGCCCAACGAACATTATTATGCAGCCAACTATTTTTATGCACATTGGCAATGTGGCAACTAAGTTGCATTTTTATGTCAGAAATTCAACAGAGTACTGTTTATTGTTCAGATAACAGAAAAAATGTGTGATTTTTTTACTTAATGGCCTACTGAATTTGCTCACTGAAAAAAGAAAACACAAGCAGTGCTCTACATAAATAATTGATTCACAGTTGTAAAACTAAACAGCCCATGTTTTGCTCCTAGTGTTACTCTAGGTCATAATCGCATTGGACGCACACCCTAAAAATGATATCTTAAATCACGGTCAGGCGAGTGGACAGAGAGACATGATTGGCTGAGGGACAATTATGCGGAAACTCCTACTTTCTCCCCGAGATTCTGATCTGTTTCTGTCAACTGGAGGCCTTTCAATAGGTAGCGCACAAACCACAGGGTTTGGGTTGAAATCTTACAGATATGTCTCTACAGGCCATTAAATCATCATTTCTACAGCCCGCATGGGATTGTGCTTAAGGAACTTGGAGAATGAATCCAAGAATGGATTTATTGCCTTTCTTTCCCGAAAGCCCCAAGGATTTCTTTTAAATATGATAAAACACTTAAGTTGAGCTTAAAATGCAGATGCAGATCTTGTCCCTTGAAATCCATCACAATGTTAAACTAATCATTTTTTCATCGTTTTTCATTTACTGACTGACTTTGAAAATTAAGTAACTAGTGAGAGTGGAATTTGACAGGTTTTATAGGCTATATTACGAGGCCCAGTAAAACCGCATTATGTTGCTCATATTTTAATATATCTAGTCATCCTCAAAAACTTCTGCTCTCATAGAATTGATGTATTATTTGATTTCAAAGAATTAATGTACTATTTGTTGAGCATTGCACCCCTGTAAAAGACTAACACTGCTCAAGGCCATTTAGTCTTGAAAAACATTTAAGCAATCGCGCCACATGCTGGTCAGAATATGTAATCAACATTTACTCTGAATTCATAGTCCACAGCATAAAGCTCAACCCAAATAAACCACCAGAAACAACGTCAGAATCCAAATTAGACAATAATACATTAAACCTACAAAAACTTACTGTTTTCATAAGCAGAAATAAGCGGGAAAGTACTTTCTGTACTGAATTTCTGTATTAAAATCTGTGTAAGTTATCTGTATTTTCTAGACTGCTTTATGTGCAGAATCTATCAAGGTCCATCGTTGTCATGTTTAATATAGAAAACTAAAAGACTGGAATCAGAGTGTATATGGACAGCCATAGGCCTACATGAACAAAACATTGATGTTTAATCCACTGGAGGCAGTAAAACAGTTATGTAACAATGTTTCTTTCAATCTTTCTAACAGCATGTACAGTACACAAATCTGACTCTAATGGCTGTGGTTTATGTTGCAGAACAAAATGTGAAAGTCTCTTCAATGTAAATGTTAACTACAGATTTAATTTTAAGCAAAAGGAACTGAAAACTGCTCATCTAAAAAGCATGCTAATGCTAAAATGCTAATTCTCACATACATAGGTTTTAGGAGTACAAGTAGGCCTGTGTCCATGTTTACATTCCTACTTTTTTTTAGGGTGGCCACAGACTTTTTTTGAGAGAGAAATGTTATTGTTGAGACTCTTGTTTGTGGAGATATTTAATGGTTTGCAGAAAATGATAGAGGGGTAAACAAGTAGCTCATAATCATTATGCGCTAGTGTTATGGAAGCCTAACCCATAAATGACAATTTGCCTCATTATTTTGTAAAGAAATGATCCATTTTTGTTTCTGTATTAAACTGCAGAAATGCAGTTTGAAGAAGCAAATATGGCCTACATATGAATACATTTGATTTTCACTAAAACAACAAAATTAATTGTTTCTTTTTCAATTGTAAATTATTAATATTATTTCGTAAGATGGTTATTTAGTTTAGTTAGCTGTATTCTTGTTTATATGGAACCCTCACCCTGTACAATTTTGAGTATCTACAAGAAGCATAACCATATTTTTGCAGTTCTGTATTGTTTTTCTAATGAGTTCCCACCATAAATATCTCCAGATAGAAAGAACATGTATATTTTTCCAAGGAAAGAACATTCCCTATGTAATCAACGGAACAAGCAAACAATGGGCCTCTTTGATGAGGATGGATTCAAACTCAATGGGGAGAGCATTGTCTGCTGAGGTGGATTTACAAACTTTAGAAACAATAGTCATTGTCATATGTTAATTATTAATGAATATTTTACCTAGAAATGACAAATCGCATTTACTCACCCTAATAGACCTGTATGACTTTGTTTGTGGACAGTGTTGGCAATTTAGCAATTTTTTTAGCTACATTTAGCGAGTTCCCCACCCCTTTTGAGACTTTTTTTCAAAAGTTTAGAGACAAATATAGCAACTTCTTAGACAAACCTTATCTAAGTTCTCATCTTGCCCACTGTATTAATCTTTATATAGACCAGTGAATTTTCCATTATGATGTTATCTAGTGACATTTAGCTACCAGTTTTAACTACTTGCAACTGAAAGCAGTTGACAACACTGTCTGTGGAAAACAAAGGGAGAAGTTAAGCAGAATCTACATTTAGTGATATTTTAATACAATTAAAGTGAATGAGGCAGATGCTGTCTGAAAATAAAAGAAAAAGTAATCCAGACTAAACTGTTCCAGGTGTGCTTAAGTGATAGCTGAGGATCAGACTAAAATTTAAGTTGTTATAATAATCGTCTCCTTCTTATGAAGCTCATTTTAATTTTTGGAGCTGGCCACATGTCGACATGATGACACAGAACCAAAAATCCCGCAGCTTAGTTTCATTCTACGACAGAAAATTTCCATGTAAACCTAGCCTATATCTTTACAGGAACATTGAACAGTAGACGCATGCTTTACAATAAAACACGACTGGATAGTTAAAATGACATAGCCTGTGCTACTTATTTTCTGAAAACCTAAACATGTCGAAATAATTTTGTACACAGTTTTTAAGACACACAGTGCGGTGACGGTGAGGACCGGACGTGATGACGCAGGTCCTCGAGCCCTTGTACGTGCGCGTTCTCGTGTGAGCTGGAACAAGTAGAGGACGACGAGGCTTCAATCGAGGGCTTCGCTCCACACCGTCTCTGGAAACAGGCCCGATATTTGTACCGTTACGTATTTAATAACATTTAATCATGAGAACGAAGTTGTTTAGCGTAATTCTCGCCGTTTGTATCGGTTGGTTCCAAGCTGAGGCTCTGACAGGTAAGACGTCTCGTTTTTCTGTTGATCACGAGCTCGTTTTTCACAGGCCGTCTGTTGACACAGACACGACCTAGACGACAAGTCGACTGTATTTACCGTACAATAAAGTAAAATACGTTGAAAACGAACGTTTGAGATGTTTAAAGACCGTTTAAATCGTCGGCAAACTGTCGCGCACGAGCCCACGGGGAAACAACTCGCGAGCATAGAGCTATAGCAACAGCTGAATAACGTTAGTAGTTTTACTCATTAAAGCTCTTTAGGTCTTCTTAGGAAATATGTATCCACCAATAAGAGTGTGTATATATATTATTAGTCTTAAAAAAGATTAGAAATTGATATTAGCGACGTAAATGATTATCATGGTGTTCAAATGCAAATCGCACAAAACCCACCGTGTGGATTCGCTGTTCTTTCATGTACAAGAACCTTTAATCCCAACGCAAGTGTTGTAACCTAAGTTACACATTTCCCAAAATTGGAGAAGATCTTTTCTTAGAGGATCATGCTGCTTAGTTGACCTTTTAATTATTACAGGAAGGATTCAACCTAGCTTTGCTAGTTAATATATTAACGTCTGTCCTGTACTCTGGCAGGTCAGTTACTCCAGTGAATGATGTCTCTTAAATACGGTGAGCAGCAGGCAGCCATATCAACCAGTGCAGACTAGTTTTCTAGAGGCCTGCTGTCAAGTCTAGTAAAACATCAGCTGGGAGTAGCCTGCAAACATAAAATGGAAACTGAGGGAGGCAAGACATGTTTGTCCAATCATGAAGGAGGAGGAGGCAGTAGGGCAGCAATTTTCATCTTTTAGTCTATCCCTGTTCAGTAAAAGGCTTAGCTTAAGCTCATTATAATGTTCCATCACTGGAAATGGCACAGGAATCAATGCAAACCTTGTACGTGATCAACCGTTGCTTACTTACAGTAATGAAAGTTAGTTGGAAATGTCAGACATGTACTGCGAAATTTGTATTTAAATATATTAAATATCCTTTCCACTCTATTAGATAAATCAGTTGGTTTGCATGATTAATGAAAATGGCAGAGTAATGAAACTGATTTTGCTTTATGGTCTGGCACCATCATAATTTGTTTAGTCCCCCAGCAGCAGCAGCTGATGAATAGCAGGGTCGGTAAATCCAAACCTAATCAGCTTCATGCTTGCAGTTAGAAATAGAGCGCTAAACACCCTAGGAGGTGCTTTTCTGCACGTAAGCAATGATGCTTCCTCAAAACGGCACAATTTGAGCAACAGGTTTGCTCATGCTGTTCTTGCGTTGCCACATAGTACATAATGCTACGGCAGAATGTCAGGCCGCATAGCTGGATGGTGGAAATTGTATCGTCTCCAGATCAGAATTAAAATTAGATTTTCCCCTGAGTACTCAATCTTCAGCTCAGCTCATTTGTGCTTTGCTCAATAAATTGGGTTAGAGCAAATGGGCAGGTATTTATTGTTTGCAGGTGAATAGGCGTGAGAAGATTTTGTTTGTGATTATATGTTTTGTGCTACTGGCAGCCATTTTGTACTTTAAAAAGGGTGTTTGTCAGCATGTACCCAGCTTGATTGGTGAGGATAGTCCTGTCCTTCAACTTTTTAATTGTTCTCACTTAGCTATATGGATATGCAAAACTATGTTCTTTCAAAACTTGTTGCTGGGTTGCCTGAATCACTAGTTGACTAGTCTAAAAGTTGGCATGAAATAAAATCTGTAAATTTAATCTTATTGTGATTGGCTCATTGACTTTTTTTTTTTTTTTTTTTGGATATTGTAAAGTTAACTCAATGTCAACAGACATTTTGAAACAAACAAAAAACAGATTCTTGATGACGTCTTGCATTTTTTTTTTGTGCAACAGTTCTATTCATCAGTCAACAACTGATGAATAGAACTAAGACCCCCATCTTAAATTTATTTATTTTTTTTTTATAAACCATTACATTCGGATATACACAACACGTCAAAAAAATGTTGCTACTTTTATTGTGATCAAATAGAGGTAAAAAAATGGATAAACCAAACTAAGGAAAAACTTGCTATTTTGAAATTTGTGACATTCTTTTCTGTCCATATTTTAATGAGTGATTGAGTTGAATCTGGCCACATGGTGCCTAAATTGAGACTTATGCATTTTTTGCAGTGTTTTAGCAAACTGAATGTCCCATGTACATTTATCTTAAAAGCCTTGTGGTTAAACAGTTATGACTTGCAATGCAGATTAATGTGTTATAGAGAACGGTATTCCACATTTATCAGGATTCAATCATGAGCTTGAGCCAAGTATTTCAAACAATCGACCTTAGGTCAGTATTTCTTCTGCCAATTAATCCACATGTCTGCTTGTGAGAAGGTGAAATTATTGACTTGTTTACTAGAACAGGTTAAGTAAAATCTAGAAGTGGCAGACTTTGTACCGAGTGATACTTGTTGTACTTTACTGTTCTCCCTGTTTGGAGTTATTTATAATGTAGGCTTGAAATATTGGGTCAGTATGTCTGCCTTATGGTAACATTAAATCTAAACACTTAAATTCCTTTTAGAGCTTGTTTATATGAGTAGTTTTGAATTTGTGGTCCACAGTGAATGGTGGAGGTGACCTTTGATGATGGTCAAATGAATGAAGCCTGTTCTGCTTTCAAAGGGCACATGTTATTTCAGGCCTAAGGCATGTATGGAGTCTCATTGCTCTGACTGTAATGTGGATTGTGGACATCTACCATTTTTACCCCTCCCTGGCTAACACACTTAAACATTCCTCCCTCAGCAGTGGACAAAAAGGGAGCAGTACCTTACTCTTGTTTCAAAACCAAACACACTGAAAGCATGTGCTACACCACAGGAAGCAGCAACAGGTCTGGGGCTGATCTCAAAGTGTTCTTGTCATTGATGTGAAGGGTTGTTGTTCAAGCTGCTACGCACGTATTTCCATGTCGTTCAGGGTGTGTATATTGTTCTAAGGAGATCAGAAGAATTTCGCTGAAATTATCCATGGGGATTAGCACAGTACAACCTTGTTTTTCTCTGGAGAACATGCTCCAAGTCTACATGAATGGATTCAAAATGGTGGTTTTTAGGTTCATTCACTCTGTTCATGTCAATTGTGTTTATTCATAATCGTGTGACAAGTTTTAAAGGGATAGTTTGCTCAAAAATGAATATCACCCTCTTGTCATTTCAAACCTGTTTGACTTTCTTGTTGTGGAAATCAAAAGATATTCCGGAGAAAAAAATTATTATTTTTTTAATCTATAGGTTAAAATTTCAGTAAAAAATCCATTGAAATTGGTCAAAATAACATCTTTTATGTTCCACTGTAGAAAAAAAGCTCATACAGGTTTGGAACGACATGATGGTGAGTAAATGATGACAGAATTTCCTGTTTTGGGTGAACTACACCCCTTTAAGCCACATCAGTCATCATCATTACAGTCATCCCTTTATTTCATGTGAATGTTCAAAATTTCATTTTTCATTGCATTTCTTGATATGCCAACCTTTGGTTTTAATGCATGCTTCAACTCATTGTCTTTTTAAAATGCTTGCTTCTAATGTTCTTCAGTTGGGTTTTGGTTATCATGAAGTGTTGAAGTCTTGCATCATGATGCTCAAAACCCAGTTTGTTTCTTGTGTATGCCTTCTTTGTTTTCCATTCTAATGTTTCTCTTTTTCTTTTCTCCTCTGCTGTTTCTTTTCTTCTTTGCCTGCCTGTCTGCTAATCATTTTTCATATCATCTCAATGAACTGTCCACCCTAAACCCAAATCACCCATCAAATGTCCAGCGGGCTTCATAAAATCGCCCTTGTCTCAGATGAAACTCATAGAAGACAGTGCCGAGCTGGATTGTGAGGTCATAGGGAACCCCATCCCCGAAGTTCAGTGGTGGTTCATTGAGGGTGAAGAGCCATTTGAAATGGTCACTCAGCTATTTGACGGCGCGAGAGAGGATCGCGTACGCATCAATGCCACCTATATCAACCACGCCACCAGCACGCTCATCCTCACCAACCTAAGACTCAACGACACGGGCGTTTACGAGTGCCGTGCCTCAAACGACCCCGACCGCAATGACCTCAAGACCCCACCCAAAGTCAAGTGGATTCGCTCGCAAGCAAACGTTATAGTGTTTGAACGTGAGTTACATTGTGGAAACGCAGCGTCTCCACTATTGTAGACGAAGAAGTCCCGTAGATTCAGACTCTCCCTTGCCTTGCCCTCCGCCTTCCTTTTTTTTTTCTTTTTTTTCCTTTTTTCTTTTTTTTCCTTCGACCGGAGACCAGGTCACATGACTTCTCACTTGACTACTTTAGCACCATCTGTTCTTTCATAGTAATCTGATGCCTTCTGAGCATATCACTGCCTAGAGCTTGATGAAGTTGAACCTTTTAAAGAAATGGCATTGATTGGTTAACGTTACTGCCGGTCAGAAGGCGTTAAATGCACTAATTGGCATGCATTTCTGAAAAAGTGCTCTGATTATGTCTCATTAACTTGGCTTGCTTTCAGTAAACATCTAAAAAGCTCTTTAGATGTGTGGCTTAGCCCTTTCTGGTGGTCTTAGAGAAAAACTACTTTTCCACAACAGGTTTTCGTAAGCTCATGGTCTCCAAACCAGGTGCTGGTTGGTTGAATTTTGTTCCCTCTTCCCATTCGTTTTTCATTGCCAACTGCTTTCCCAGTAGCTCACAGCCCAAATGTACCTTCACTTCTCCTTTGATAGAGCACAATGTGCCTTATGGCGTACATTGTGGTGAACATCTGGACAGCAATGTTCCGAGCCGTTCCATCATGTCCAAAAATGTCTTTTTTTCTTTTTAAATTTTTTTTTATAGTGCCACATCAAACTCAGAGGTTGGTAGAGTCACTTTCAGCAGTGAGCACTTGTTGTTTTTTTTTATCTGTTAAAGAGTCAATGTTATGAAAGCTGATGTTTGTGTAACTTTTGCTACTTTTATGCCTTGGCAGATGCAGCCATCACGACCAGACCAGAGGTGGTGAACGACCTGAACCAGACCTCTGCAACACTCAGCTGCAACCTTACCAACCCTTCTTCTCCCATCAAAGGCTACTATTGGACCCATAATGGCAAGATCATTGGCAAATCAGAGTCAAACACTGGAAAAGCTTTCATTGAACATGAGTATGTTCTTCAACCTTATGTAAACGATTGTAAGAAGAGTGAAATAGCGCTCTAATTTCAGTATTAATAAGTTTCCCAGGGTTATAGATCCATTAAGTATAATGCAGCTTCTCAGTTTGCGCAGTGTGGTTGTTAGCAGCAGTAGCGTGATTAAGAGCCTCCGGCACTCCACGTTCACTGACCCGAATTCCCATTAGAACCGCTGGGTCGGAAAAATATTCATGGGGATGCCTGAGCGGCGTACTGGAAAAGCTGTTTACTTTTGTATGTCATATTTGCTTTACTTGTATTGTCTTCCCCTATAACTTTATTGCTACGGTGCTGTTGTTATATTGAGGGATCTCCATTGGCGTATAAAACAGTGTAAAATTTTTGATTTGTGGATCTCATTGCTTGTTTTTTTTTTCCGGGGCAGGATTAAAAAGATTGATTACCACTCTGCTGGACTATATGCATGTGTCTTCGAAACAGAACCTCAGGTTAATGCAACCATTGAAGTAAAAGGTAAGAAAGTTTGACTGACAGATTACTGCATCATGCATTATATGCATTTTTTGAGGTATATTGTGCATTTGTGCTTATCACCCATAATTATACTCTTCCTGTTAGTTGCCCCACATGTAGTGGCCTACAAACACTCTGAAAATGCTAATGAGAAAGACAAGGCTGTCCTAATATGTGTGAGCCATGGATACCCCCTGCCTACTGACTGGAGTTGGTATAAGCTCGGTGAAGATGAAACTGAAAAGGTAATTGAAATTGGTACCTGGTCATGCGGTTTGAAGGTTGGAAAAGGTGTGTTAAATGACACTCGTCATTATGAATGTTAATTTAACCTAGCTGCAGCGTCTCTGTTTATTGCATGACAAGACTTGTGTAGTTAACTCAAAACTAAAAGATCAACTTGAAGCTTTTAAGCCTTTCCACAGATGCAATGAAGACATTTTGACATTTACTATTGTTCTGGCAGTGTAATACTACATTTAATAGGACAATGCTTAATAAAATTATCATTGATAATAATAACACACATACTACCAGTAGTTATGTTAATAGAATTGTTACAATATTATATTCAACCTTTTGTGACGTATAGTAATTTATAATCATTATAGTGCTATTAGTTGCACTAATAGAATTGCTACAATATATATTTTAATATATAATATAAACAATATAAATTGTTTACTACTAATAATAAAATAATTATTATTAATTGTTATAGTGTTATAAATGTTAATGTTATAGTGGTAGTAGTTATATTAATATAATTGCTTTTATTCAACCTATTGTCAAGCACTATATTACATAAAATGTCCAGTATTATATAATGGATTTTATGTTCTAACAATTTATAATTATTACAGTACTAGTAGTTGTATGAATATATTGTAGCAATTCTATTAAACTGGTTTACTACTAATAATAAAATAATTATTAATTTAGCCATTATTCAACCTATTGCCAAGTACTATATTAAATACATATAATATTGGATATTTTATGTAATATAGTTCTTGGCAATAGGTTGAATAATGGCTAAATTAATAATTATTTTATTATTAGTAGTAAACCAGTTTAATAGAATTGCTACAATATATTCATACAACTACTAGTACTGTAATAATTGTATTTTATGTTCTAATAATTTACATTCATTACAGTACTAGCAATTCTATTAAACTTGTTTACTACTAGTAATAAAATAATTATTAATTTAGCCATTATTCAACCTATTGCCAAGTACTATATTACATAAAATATCCAATATTATGTATTTTATATTCTAACAGTTTATAATTATTATAGTATTAGTAGTTGTATTAATAGAATTGCTACAATACATTCAACCATTTTACTACTAATAATAAAATAATTAATTTAACTGTTATAGTGGTAGTAATTACATTAATATAATTACTGTTGTTCAACCTATTTTCAAGTACTATATTACGTAAAATATCTGATATATTATATATTTTATATAATGTATTTTGTTTTATGTCGTCGTCGTCTTGTTAGTATTGTTATAGCACCTGTATTAATAGAATTGTAACAATGTAACTACTAGTATTATTTGGCTGTCATTATAATAGTATTATATAATATTAATAGTATTATGTTGTGTTGCTCTTCAAAACACCTTATTTATCAAGATAATCACAAAATATATATTTATTTTAACCAAATCTTACAGCCTTAATAACTTTAACAATTTTGCATCCTTGACACACAGACGGCCATTGCCAATGGCACTGATGACAAGTATGAGATCAAGAACACCCCCAACAAGACCACGCTGTACGTGAAAGATCTGGACATCAACAAGGACATGGGCATGTACGAGTGCTACGGCACCAATGAAATTGGATCAGCCCAAGATAAGATTCAGCTGCGCGTGCGTAGCCAACTGGCCGCCCTTTGGCCATTCCTTGGCATTGTCGCTGAGGTTATTATCCTCATCACCATCATCTTCATCTACGAGAAGAGGAGAAAGCCAGATGAGATCAATGACGGTACGTGACGCTAGATGTTTCTGTTGTAATGATATTTCATTTCCATTTTCGTGAATGTACAAATGATCAGTGGATGTAATTTTACATTTTTGTTGATGAATTCGTAATGGTGCAAGATCCTATTTCAGTTTGATTTTGTATGTTTATTTCATTTGGCTGAAGTGTGTGGCTGTGCCTTAGCCGAGTCTATTTTTATTATTTACGTTGTTTATTTCTCTGTTCGCTGCTGCTTTTACGTTGTGGTAAGTGCTCAAAACTGCATGTCAGACTGAAGTGGATTTGCTTAAACGGGTGGTTTTGGGAGTTTGAATGCTCTCCCTGGTAGGCTGAGAAGTACAACTCTTTCACTGGTCGTAAATAAGAAGATAAAACGAACCAGATTTGTCCGACTTAGGTTCAAGAAAAGCAACTTTATTGGTTTTCCCGTAGCCAGTGAAAGCGTTTAGCTGAGTCTGACATATTGCAGTTCAGAATGGGTTTTAAATGTCAAGGTATGCATAATAACTAAGATGGCATTTCAGATGGATCATGTTATAATACTGCCTTGCATGCTCTTTCCATCATCTTCTCATTGCATGCTCTTCAGCCTTAGATTATAGCAGTGGCTTCCTGTACGTTTCTGAGAGGCGGCACCCATATGGCACAAAGGGTGGCAAAATATATAATCCCAACTTTATTATTTTGACAGTTTTCGTCTTTCTGAGTGTGTTTGGACATGCTCTCTGCATGAAAACTTAAGCAAAAGTATCTTTTAAACTCTGATTCAACTTCTTGTTTTTTTTTTTGTTTGTTTTTTTAAGTATATGTTTGTTGGGTGTCAACTCTCATCTTATTAAAAGTTTCTTTATGATTGTGTCTGTCTGAAGCACAACCTTGCCAGTAGCCAGACTATTTCATAATATTTTATTAAAGTTTCATATTAGTGACTTCAGACCCCCTCAAAAATCTGTATTTCTAGAATTATTTTTTTTATATATATATTACGAATAAATATATATGGGTAGTTGATGTATCAATGTGTCCTATGGTGTGCCAGCAAAAATGTAAAAAAAAAAAAAACCCCCAAAAAAACTTAATATTGAGAATAAACCTCTCATGCAATTTGTAACTCTAAGAATGAAGATAAATTTTTCTCATGTTATTTGTATGTTTGTTTTTTGTTTTTTGTTTTTTTCCCTACATTTTTGCTGTCACACCATAGGACACAGTCCAATTTTTATTTGTCAACTACCCACATACAGTACTGTGCAAAAGTCTTAGGCCACTAGTATTTTCCAACAAAAAATTGGTTTAAGCCATTTATTTCTATATTTTGCTGCAGTGTGTCAGTAGGAAATATTGGTTTACATTTCCAAACATTCATTTTGCCATTAATTGTAAAAATCCAGTGAGATTTTTGAATGTACATCAGCCATTGCTCCACACGGAGATCTGATCTCACCATCATCCAGTCTGTCTGGAATGACATGAAGAATCAGAATAAACTGAGACAGACTAAATTCAGAAGAACTGTGGCAACGTCTCCAAGATGCTTCAAGAGACCTACCTGAAAAACTATGCGCAAGTGCACCTAGGGCAAAAGCTGCTTTAAACGCAAAGGATAATCACACCAAATGTTGACTTAATTTAGTTAATAGAAATTAATTGATAAAGAAAATCTATTTATGACATTATTTCTGAAAGCATCCTCATTTTATAGCATTTTTACACAAGTACCTAAAACTTTTAACAGTACTGCAGCTTTGTAGGTAGGTTTCTTGACGCATCTTGGAGATGTTGCCACAGTTCTTCTGGATTTAGTCTGTCTCAGTTTGTTCTGTTTCTTCATGTCATTCCAGTCAGAGTGGATGATGATCAGATCAGATCTCCGTGTGGAGCACTGGCTGTTGTCAGACTCCTTGTACATACAAAAATCTCACTGGATTTATAATTATTATTATTTTATATATATATATATATATATATATATATATATATATATATATATATATATATATATTTTTTTTTTTAATATATATATATATATATATATATATATATATATATATATATATATATAATATTATATTATATTTTTTAAGTATTGTTTGATTTGTTAGGAATTTTACAAAGGCATTTCATAAAGGTTTTGTTAGGTGTTATTTTCATTTCCATACATTTGTTGTCATATCCATAGACTTTCCTACGTATGTGCAAGAGTCAGGACATTTTTCAGCAGGAAGGTTTCTGCGTCATATGCTGACTTCAGAAGTCCAGTGCAGGAGTTTACAAATGTGCTATAATGCTGTTTGAGAGTGTTCACCATGATTGATGCAGAAAAGGAAATATGTTTTTCTCTCTACTATATTTGTAGGTGAGGTTGTGCTACAAACAAATGATATTTGATTGGAAACGTTTGTTCTTGGGTTGAAAACCACTAAACATATCCTTTCAATCCAACATCAGACTGCATGGTTAATGTAAATGCATTATTCTGCATGAATCATTATTAGTTGTGGTGTGAAAACATTGATAGTGGTGTTTGGTTGATGTGTACAGATTTAGCAGTAGAAATAATTGAATTAAGAGTATCAATAAGGTTTTCCAGTCCCCAAATCGCATTACTCATTAGGTGCTCTGCTTTTAATCTTACGGTTTTCACTGTCTTGAGGCTGTCACACTAGATTTTAGACAAGCTACTGTAACAGTTCAAGTAGACTGTAGTCTTGTACGTTTGTCAAAATGAGTGTGTAACTGTTTTTCTTTTTATTTTCATGCGTTCCTGTATCCTGTAGATGATGACTCAGGATCTGCACCTCTGTAAGTGTTTTGTAATGTTTGTGCTGAGATATTGTAGAAGTGCTGTTATTTGTGCAGTTTTCTCAAAGGAATTTCAAGGCCATGTTGCAGTCTAGACCATAGCCCTAGATGTGCTTCTAGCTCAGGAAATTCATATGCACTATGCACATCAAAGAGGAAACTGACACGCCACTGTGTTTTTCAGGAAGAGCAACGCCGCTACAAATCACAAAGACAAAAATGTCCGGCAAAGGAACTCCAACTGAGAATCGAGAAAAGGTGAAATATTTTTCTTTAAATATTATTAGCAAATAAATTTTTTTTGTTATATACGAAACAACTTTTTAATGTGTTATGTTATATTTTATACACTTAAGGCCAGATTTACTAGCAGGGCAAATTAGCGTTAGAGCGCAATTCCATAAAAGCGCCAATGGGACGGGATAATTCTGTGTGTGATTTACTGACAATGCGCACATTAAAGAACACAGACGCAGCCAGATCATTTCCATAATGACCAGCGCAATCTACCAAGAGCAGCGCAAATTACCGCCTGCTTTAAGACGTGCTTTTTTTGGGGGGCGTTAAATAATGGCGCAAATACCAGTAATTTGACGAGTGCAAACGTTAGTAAATCGCGTTGCATGATTCATTTTAATACTCTCCTCCCATAAATTTTGCGTCTGAAAGGGAAACTGCTACAAATGCATATTCAGTAAGGTCAGGCGCAAGAATAACTGTCCACGCCTTTTCAGCACTAATTCTTCACTGCACGTCTTTAGTAAATCCTGACAGTACTATTTTAACGCCAAAAGACGGTTTGCACTGGTGCAAGCTGTTAGTAAATCTGCCCCTTAATTTATAGTATAAACCGTAAGTTAATATTACCACTATTTATTTTTAATGTGTATTTTTTTAATATTGTAGACTTGTATAATATAAACTGTAGTAAAATATTTATTTAATTTTTAAATTATTTAAAAAATTTATTTAAAAAAAATAAATGTAAACAAATTACAGCTTATTCTATACAATTTACAATAAAAACATTCAAATTAGTTTTATAATTTTAAAAAATAGAAGCAATTAGTTTATATTCTATAAGAGTATAAAAATATGCACATTGATTATAAGAAAAGGAATAATGGTAATATAAATCAGTGGTTCTCAACTGGTTTGGTCTTGGGACCCACGTTTTCCCATGGTCATCAAGACGCGACCCACTATATAATTTGTTCAAAAACAAAAACAAATTAAATTTTTCACAAAAAATGAAGACTGTTAAGAATATGACTAATACTGAATAAACAGCCTATAAGGTAAGGCTATTAAATAGCAGTCCCAAACTATTTTTTGTTAAGTTGGTATGAGCCACCGCAATCATTTAAACATATACAAAATGACACAAAGTGAAAATAACATGGTATTTTTGGGTTATGGAAACAACGGTTACCATGGTGAATATATAATACTAACATGAACTGTTAATGAAACGTGGAAACTGCTCCTGAATAGAATAAATATCATAGACCCTATAAATAAGTTATTTAATATTACATTTAAATTTTTACATTGTCATTTAGCTGACGCTTTTATCCAAAGCGACTTACAAATGAGGACAACAGAAACATTCAATTGTAGTATTAAAACAACTAAAACTGATCCAAAACTAAAAGCTAAAACTTTATAAATACTAATATATATATACACACACATTAATACACATCTTTTTAATTAAAAAGACAAATGGATACTACAACAATTTCTAAACTTAACATTTAAATGAAAACAAAATAAAGCTACAAACAATTCAAAATATTAAGAGAACAAAAGGTATAAGAGTATAATAATGATTCTAACATAACACTAAGCCAAACACCAAAAACAACTACATGTGTATGTGTACACACACACACATCCATAAATTCAATATATATTATTTCATTTCCATTTAGTTTGTTGAAATACAGAAATAACTCAAATTAAATAAGTAATACTTAATAAATAACCTATAACTTAATAAATAACCTATATATAACACACACACAAATATATATATATATATATATATATATATATATATATATATATATATATAATAAAAATATACCACATTAATTACTATTTATTTTTAATGTGTATTTTTTATATTGTAGACTTGTATAATATAAACTGTAGTAAAAATTGATTTATGTAAATATAATGTAATTCTATTATTTTATGCATTTAATATAAATAGCAATGAAATACTTGATAATTTTAATAATTAAAAAAAATAAATAGAAAAATGTGATAATTTTAATATTTTGTATAAAAATATTATAGCTTAATTCTATACAATTTATCATTTTAAATGTTTATTGTATTTCACAAATAAAAAATGGAAACAATTAGTTTATATTCCATAATAGGATATTAAATGATATACACATTAAAAAATAATAAATATTATGGTTTGTACATTAAATTTTTTTAATCCATTTTTGCTCTCTCTGTGTGTGTATGTGTGTGTGTGTGTGTATTTATTTTTTTTTTTCCTTAATGTAATAAACTATAATATATTTTCTAAACCACGCCAAGCTGAGTTTTTTAAAAAAAATTTCTCATTCCTTTCAGGTGTCCTGATGACTACTGTTGAAGAGATACGGAGAATTGAGTTGCTGAGTAGCACATTATAGTGCACCCTGCGAGTTCTTAACCTTCTGCTTGAGTGTAAATGTCTTGAGATATTAACTGGTCTTCTTTTGCTTTTATTCCTATCCATATTGTGCTGCCAGCAGACATTTTTAAAATGGTTTTTTGGGGGAGGGGGGGAAACTGCATGATTGTATTCTTGCTGTAGAAGTGTGTGTTTAGTGAATCTCTTACTGTGGGGAATTAACTTTCAATTTTTTTTTTTTTCTCCGTCTTCCTGGTTTCTCTCACTGTTCCTCATGAGTATGCGCACCGCAACTTTCCGAAACATCTACCGAGTGTAATTGAATCACTGTTCAGCCGCATGAGAATTTAACCATGTTCAGTGTATACAAATAGAGCACTGAATCAAGTTTCTATGACCGCAGTCGTTTTCCTTTCTGTAAGCCTTAATGTTTAGCCACTTTATTGTACATGCTATTTTTAATTATTGAAAGAATTTAAATTAACAACTTTTATGTGCAGTACTCATGTTGTTGCTGCACTTTAAAGTGCACTATTCCATGTGGATGGTCAATGCCACTTTTTGTCAGGCTAACAATTTTCTGTTTAATAAACTCAAACAAGCTTATTTTAAATTATGTGGTTTCTAATGTTGAATTTTAGGGTTCCTCCTGCCTAACCCTTAAGGACCAAGTGCTAGTACAGTGTGTCATTTGCTGTTCACATAATCCGTTATAATTGTTTCCCAAATTCTAACATGGAAGACAATGATATGGTTATAAATATTTAGGTAAAGTCAGTGAAGGTGGGGTTTTCGTGAAGGCTTTTGCTTAAATGATACTCTTCTATAGACCCTCATACTTGCATTGTAATACATTGTGAAGTATAGTATCTGGATGTGTGCCATTTCTAAGTTCAGAGATGTGTAAAATTTAAGCCCTTGTTAGAAGTGTATAAATTATTTTGCCTTAGCTTCATAGGAAATCTAATACACTGTCAACTGTACTGACTTGCACAAACTGAATAAACTTATTTGATTTTAACATTGTCTTTTGAGTATTGCTTTGTGTGTTCAACCAAAGAAACCATTTAGCAGGATAACGAAGATATTGGCTTGTTTTTTGAACCACCATAAGGGGGCGACATTTACTTATTTATTCGGTTCAGCTGTAGGGAGCGGCTCTACGTGACAAACATCATAGCAATATTGCACTGGAAACAAGGAGCCACTCCAGAATATTAGTCATACTTCATTTAAACCTTTATGGGCTTTCAAAATAGTCAACCGTAGCATTACTCACAATTAATGTCCATGTGAATATTTGCTAATAATTGGGATAAATATCTCGAGGCCTGTGACATATTCGGGGTGATTCCACATAAAGAGCAATGTGTTGTGGTTTCTATAAAGCTACAAAATAAAAATACTTAGACTTAAATTTTCATATTTTGAATTAAAAGTACCTACTACATAACTATCAACCTTATTTTTACAACGTAGAAGTAAGCTATTTTCTTTGAATGGGCGAGACTTCCGATTCTTCAGCTAACTAAACAACTTGCGCTACAAACCAGTGTTTTTACGATTATGATGATGTATTAAAATTATTTGATAACTAATTTAGTGTATGAAGCAGCATAACGGACTGTTTTTGTACAGGGGAAACTAACTAAAAGCAAATGACACCGGAAGTCTCCGCACATTTAAGTTAAAAATGGCCGTGCCCGTTAAAAATAAGGTGGACCGCGGAAACGTCTCAAAAGACTGAAATCCTTGTATAAACATATATTAAAATAGTTTCCTTAAAAAGCAGTGAAGCTATTTAGTTTATGAAAAATTACTTTTTGATAAAAATGAAACATGCCTTGGTGCCTAACATGCCTAAGTAGTATTTTGTCATTAGAAAAAAAAATAAAAATGAAATACGATCCTTATGAATGTGTGGTCTTACAGTTTAAAAAAATAAAGTTAAAATTACTTTTAAACGACACTTTTTGTTCGTCAAATGGAATGAGCTAGGCCTTTAAGAAAATCTGATATTCATGATTCAAACCGATATAGGCCTAATTACCTTGAAAATTAGACCATGTTTAGAAATAACTGTCACAAACCTGACATTTTAGTCACAAAATATTTTATTTTCAAGACTTTTTCAAAAAGGCCTATGCATGTTACCAACATTTATTTTTTCCAACATTTGCATATTGAACACCGAGACTCATAATATAGCGCATCTCGTCCTATTTTCCGCTAATTTATCCTTGACATAGTTTAATTCCTGACTCCATTCATTTATACGAGCACAGAGGAACACGGAGCTTGTGGTGTGTTACCAGGTAACGGAGTGAACGAGTGCAGCCATAGCAACGCGACTGGTGTAGTTGTCTGGTGACATTGGGACGCGGAGTAGCCTAAAGGACTGTAGGCAACTGCCCACGTCTGGCTGCGTCAGGATTCATCTCAAAGCAACGCCGTCATGGATGAAGCGGAGGACGGCGATGAAGACCACAAAGAGACTCGCAGGGGCGACATCCTTGACTCTTCCTCCAAGATGAAGAATGTAACGCCAGGAGGGGGAGCAACGGCAGCGGCGAGCAGGATCTCCAACAACAAGGACTTCACCTCCGTCTCCTGTGGACGCAGCACGGAATCCACCGCGCTCCTCTGCCACGGAGATGCTTCCAGGGACAGGAGCGGGTTTGACGGCGAGGATGGCACCGGAATGAGATGCGTAATCAACGGAGACTGCCGAAGAGACGAGAGCTTGCCCTCAGCCCTCTCCAAGCAGGAGAAGCAGACAGGTGGAGGCTTCCCAGCATCTGCATGTCACTCCAGCACCTCCAGCATGGACGGCTCGGTCACTCCTGCCCCGACCGCCGCTGCTCCTCCTGCTGAGAAGAAGGACTCCAGAGTTTCCTTCTCCAGCGCTCCACCGGCTCACGGACCGAGTTCGAACCAGCAACAGCCGGGCAATTCTGTCAGTTTTCCCAAGTCTGAGGATGGCCAGATCACGGCAGATGATGCGGAAGCCAGGGACAATCAAACTTACATGCAGAGGCAGTTTAGCTCCATGCTACAGCCCGGGGTCAACAAATTTTCCCTGCGGATGTTTGGGAGCCAAAAGGCAGTGGAGAAGGAACAGGAACGAGTCAAATCCGCTGGCAATTGGATTATTCATCCGTACAGTGATTTCAGGTAGGCATGATGGATGAAAACCAGTGGAGACTCAATACCTGGTTGCAAATGCTCATGTTTGAATACAATAAAAAATTAGTGCCTTTTCTGGTAAAACAAACAAACAAACAAAAAATGCTTTATTTTAAAATATATAACATTTTGTTAGACAAAGTAAATTGCATTTGAAATCACATATGAAGTAAAACAAATAAAAAAGTAACAGAGTTGACACTTTAAAATTTGTTTAGCAATTTAGCCAATGTCTTAGCACTTTCACAAGTTGTTTATTAGAAAGATACATTAATGCAGATTTGTTTTTATTCATTCACAAATATTCAGTGTTCAGTATTCAGCTGTTTACTGTACAGAATCATGGTAACAGGGTTGAGTATTTAACATTGACCTCTACTGATAAACATTTTCAGATAAATGAACAAACAAACAAGAAGGCACTTATGATGTATTATACCTTCCAAAAAATATCAGAGTTGACATTTTAAGGCTTGTTTAATCAGTGCACTCAAGCTCTTAAGGTGTTTCTTAGAAAGAGAATTTAATGTTGATATTTTTATTTATTTTACAAATATCTAGTGTCCAGTAATCAGATGTACAGTGCAAAGTCATGGTAACAGGGTTGACTATTTATGATTGTCCCCTACTGACAGATGTAATATTTTACGATGAAGTGATTTATGAACAAGGAGGCACACACTTATTATACTTTTGTCATTAAATAAAAAAGTAACAGATTTGTCATTATACCATTAAAAAAATAACAGTGTTGAATAAGTTTGTTTAGCCTTTGTGCTCTAGGTCATGCTACTATGTGAATTATTAAAAGGAGAATTTAATGCTGATATTTCAATTATTTTTTCACAAATATTCATGTTTACTGTACAAAATCAGAGTAACAGGGTTGACTATTTCAGATGTCCTCTGTTGACAAATGTAACATTTTAAGATGTTGTGATTAACAAACAAGGTGACACTTAATTATATAATTATGATTTTAAAATTTTAAAAATTTTAAAAATTGATTTAAAGGGGGTGGGGTAACAGAGTTGACAGAATAAATAAACAGAAAATAGAGAAGAAATAAAAAATAAAGTTTCCATTTAAATAAATACAATACAATACAATACAATAAATAAAATTAATAAAAAATAAAAACAAGCTTGTTTTTTTTTTTTTTTTTTTTTTTTGATGTTTTTCAAAAATGCCTGTAACAACAGAGTACCAGTTGGCATTAGCTTTGTGTCATTATTCACACACATGCTGATCAGGGAAACAAAAGGCGCCCTTTCCATGGAACAGCCCATAGGCCTGAATATCAAACACGCACAATGCACAATATTAATTATAAATCGTAATAAGGATTAGGACCTCACATTAATTAGATTTTTGGTAAACAGTGATTAATCATTGATGGCCAACTTACACCAGCAGCAGCTTCACTAAAGCTGTTTCATGTCATCAGGTGTGTGTAATTTACCAGAACATTTATGGAAATCCTTTTGCACAAAAGCTGGACAAACTGCAAAGGGAAATTCAGACAGGATACTTCCTTCAAAGTTCAGAAATGATCCCCTCAGTCTCTCAGGATAAAGTCTGGCATGAAATTCTATAAAAACAGTGGGAATTAAACTTACCTCTGGTGCTTTACCACTGATTTTTAGCTGTGATTAAAAAATGGAGTGCTTGTTTAGTACTATAGCTTAATAATATAGTTCAATGGTTTGTTTGTTGCTCTTCCAGCAAGCTCTTTGAATTATATAGTCTCCCCTCTGTGGTCTGTGCTTAGTGATCTCCCAGGACACGGAGCCAAGAGGGTGTTCCTCAAATACACTGACAAACAGGTTAATTTTATATCAAGTAACCTCCAATAAAGGCTGATATACAAGATCGTTACCTCAATTTAAGCAGCAGCTAATGCACTTTTGATTAAAGACAGGCCCATAATTGGTTTGACCAATATTTTTCACTATTATTTGGTGGGTCTCCAAAGAATAACATTCAACAGTGTTAGTACACCACTGTGCATTCAACAGGAAACAACTAATTATTTTGCAATAACTTTTTATGTAATAGTCATTCATTATGAGATGAGAATAAGAGTATCAGTCATAAAATAATACAACAACAAATATAAACAATAAAAAAAATGTAAAAAAAAACAATACAAAGGAAATGAATAAAATTAAAAAAAAAACAAAATAAATTATTATTATTATATAACCTTGAAACTCCACAATCATAGCATTAAACAACAATACCAAGCACTGCAACAGCAAGCAAAAGTATAAAAACTTAAAAAGACATAAATAATTAAATGACAGTTGGTACAAATTAAATGATAAACTATAACAGAAATAACAAATTTAAGAAAATTAAAATACAAAAAAAAGTATGCTCTCTTGATGCTACAAATATAGGTTGCTACTGAAATAGATCCATAATAATGTCAATAATAATAATAATTATATGAATAAGAAGAAATAAGAAATCATTCTCTATTTTAAGATACTCAGTTCAATTTTTTAATTAAAAATTTCAGATATATAATAAAAGCTAAGTGCTCTGTCTCATAAAAGAAAAGACTCCGGAACAAAACCCCTTTTTTTCCCCCAAAGATCAGTATCATTAAGAGGTTGCAATGCCTCTTCCATGCTTTTACGCATTCTGGTCATCGTGTTAATGCACATTTATGCACTTTTTTTTTTTTTTTTCTGTGCATGCATAAAAAAATAAAATAAAATAAAATAATATATATATATATATATATATATATATATATATATATATATATATATATATATATATATATATATTATGGATTTGTTCAAGCTAGTCTTCATATTTATTTATAATCACACATTGCAGTGCAGGCTGGTGATCTATTATGTTTTTAGAGAGAAAACAAACTGAGCACTGCATTTAAATGCGAAGAGAGCTTTATGTGATGGAGCTCATATTATTATTAGAACACAGCAGCTACAGCTTGCTTGAGAAAGCTCAGTTATGATCGCTTCAGAAGTTTTGCTTTCAGTACCACAGACAGCTCGGCAGTCATATCGCCATAAATAATCAATAAATCACTGATACACCGTAAGAGAAGCTGCTTATATCATAATTTCTTAAATTCGCCTTCTCAAGATCTCAACAATAAGCCAGATACAGATGTTTTGTCCTCTGTATCTGTTTCTCAACATCCTTGTGATGACCTTGCATAGATTGAGGTAACTCTATTTATTGGTACAATATTTCACAATATTGATCTCAGCCAACAGGCACTATATCAAACGAAAGCTGTTTTATTACGCCCATATCGCCTCTCTTCTCGTGCGCGTGCAGCGTGTTTGTCGAGGCTAGAGTTATTTATAGGATGTATCCCTGTCTCACCGAACACATGAAGACTGAATCTCATTTTTTTTATTATAAGGGTGTGCCTTTTATACCGAATACATTTAAAAAAGCATGTTAGACCAACATATTGCAACAAAAATGGGAAAAAAAATCCTCCTATTAATATAATAATAAACTAAATAATTCATGCACACTTACCTTGAGTACTGTGATGTTCTCAAATGTCAATATATTTTATACCACACATTTTGTTTGAGACACTGAAATGCCTATTGTTAGTGTCATATAAGCGTAGTCTGTAAATAAAATAAAATAATTTCTGTGGCATTTATGTGCATGCATTTAAGCATATGTTGTGTAAATTAATTTATTAATTTAATATTTAGTAATTTAATTCACATACCTGTTCCATCCTGCATTCTCCACAGGTTCTACTGGGATTTCACAATGCTAATGTTTATGGTGGGCAACTTGATTATCATTCCTGTGGGCATCACCTTCTTCAAGGAGGAAACCACCACCCCTTGGATTATCTTCAACGTCGTGTCTGACACTTTCTTCCTCATGGATCTGGTACTGAACTTCCGCACAGGCATAGTCTACGAAGAAAACACTGAGATAATACTGGACCCTGAAAAGATCAAGAAGACATACCTGAAGACATGGTTTGTGGTGGACTTCGTCTCATCCATCCCGGTGGATTATATCTTTCTCATAGTAGAGAAAGGCATTGACTCTGAGGTTTACAAGACAGCCAGAGCGTTGAGGATTGTGCGTTTCACCAAGATCCTCAGTTTACTGCGACTTCTTAGACTGTCCAGACTGATTCGCTACATCCATCAATGGGAAGAGGTAAGATGAGTGCCATTGCTGTTTGTCTTCATTGTTGAAGTCAGACAAGATCTTCTGAATTTTGATGCTGAATTGTGATGGTGGCCGCCATTTGAATACGACCACTTTATCTCGTTAACTTCCCCAATATAAGACATTTTTGTTCATGGAACAACTGAAAATAACATTGGTAACTCAAAAACAGTTGGTAAATCCAAACCACTAAGTCCAAGCCAAGCCAGCCAAACATGTTTCACACACATTGTCTTTATCAGAGTACCAGATGTCAAAATGCGTGTTTATGATCACATCTGATATGATGTTGAACATTCTTGTAACTAGCAATGCTAAAGTCATTGACTTTAATCTCATAAATATCAAAAAATATATGATATATGGTTGATATGTCAAACTGAAAATAGAAATCCAAGCACATTGCCTTGTGGGATACAGTCTTCCATGTAATAAGCTGTTATAATAGTTGGTCATCCTAATATTTTATGCAAACAAAATTTGCATACTGTGCACAGTAAAAATACAATATACTGCAGCTATATTCTGATTAGCTAGTTATTATGCTATGGCAAACATAGCCCAAATGTTTGTTTACCTATTGACGTCAATTTTCTTGTTTGTAATTGCGAGAGGCAGAATGTGATCAGTGGGGCTTTTCACTGATTTCCAATACTGCCTACTAGGTGTTTTGTCGTGGGTGACTAATTAGGTGCACAGGCTAATTAACGTAGCCTGGAGTAATTAACCATCATAAATGGTAATAACAGCAACTGACTGACCACAATTGTAAAAACAGTTCAGTGCATTAACATTAAAACACCGGCCGACATTGGGAACATTTCAGATGATTACATAGAGAGCCAGCTGTTCAGTGTGACAGCAATGTGACAATTTGCCTGTGGTTGAGCTGACTGATGATTCAGTTTTATGTGTTCTTTTCACCACTAAATGGGGCAATTATGCTGCTGATTACATAGTGGTAATGTGAGCCAGGCATGGCCCTCAATTACTGAATCAACCTTGCACAGCAGTGCCACATCCACTCCACACTATTTGGCCCCCTTATATTGATTACTGCCTTGATTACTCAGGCAGGGACAAAGCATGAGTTAGACCTCCTGAAAGATATGACCAAGTTGTGAAACCCATTTGTAAGTCAGTACCATTAACCCGATAACGTGTAGGTCATGTAAATGCCTTAAACTGTGTTCTTTTATCAGGGAAATGTCATAAACAGCTAGAAAAACCCCAACGGCACATAATGAGACAGTTTTTGCCCATTACCCTAATATTGCACTGCATGTAAACAGGTCAACAAGAAAAGCATTTTATTAGCCACAGTAGCATGACCATAATGTGAGTCAGCTAATCAAATGGCTTTTATTGTTAGTCTTTTGCTAACAAGTTTATGTAGAGTATAGCTTAACAAGTGGTGAATGCTATGTTAAGCTATTAGGCTGGTTGTTCCCTTACGAAAATCAACCATGGTTTTATTATAGTGAAAGTGTAGATTGGTGCCAATGGCCTTGTGGGCTGCGCGTCGACATGTAGCGCCATTGCGCTACAGGCGTCCCGAGTCTCGGCTTGCGGACCTTTCCCAATCCCACCCCCTCTCTCTCCCACTTCACTTCCTGTCTAGCTACTGTCCTATCAAAATAATGGCAAAGCACCAAAAATAAACCTTTAAACCTTTAAAAAAAGTGTAGTAACCATGTTTTTTTTTTTTTTTTTTTTTGCATATTGATTACCATTAGTATAACCACAGTTTTACTACAAACACCATAGTTAGTGTAGCAAAACAATGGTTAATTTGTGGTTACCATGGTTTAAGTACAGTAACCATGTTTTTTTTTGTTTGTTTTTATTTGTAGTAAAAACATGGTTAATTTTTGTAAGAGTTAACTTGCTAAAACAAAGAAAATAAAAACTCAAACACAGCAAAATGTTTAGATTGACTTTTAATTTTGTTAAAAAATGCTAAGATATCAGGCTAATAGTTACCTTTCAAACAGCAGAGTAATTAAAAACAAAGAAAGTAAAATGGTTAGTTTAAGAGATTACATATCAGAGATATCGGGCCAATCGTAATCTTGCTAAAAACACAAAGAAACTAAAAATCTAAAGTAAAATGTTTAGATGTTCAGTCCATATTGACCATTTATAATTTAGTGAAATAGCCTACTGTAAATGCTAAGCTATCAAGCTAAAGCTGGTTAACTGTATGCTAATTAAAACACAAAGAAATCAAAATGTTTAGATTGATATGTTAATTGATGTATTTCTATGGTTACAACAACAAATGTTCAAAAAATGATATTTGTAGTCAGGCGCTGAATAAAATTCCTGAAAGAAATTCACTCAGCCAAAGTACTTGTCATAATGTGCATTCATTAAATTCTGCAGACTGGAAACTAAAAGCATTTACTTAAAAATTGTTTCAGACCACCAACCACACCATGGTACACATGAAAAATCACATTAAAAACCATGCCTGGCAATCATATTGTACAGACACAAGCAAACAAGACCACAAGCCAGTGTTTTCAACAGGACATTGTTCTGCTGATGTTTGACAATCCCCTCACACCAGGTGATTATGCATGCTAGAAGACAACAGAGTATTTATATTTGGTATGGTTCATTAATTTCAACAAGTTCAAATGGCGGTGCAATGAGACCCATAAGTGCTTCCACATTGCTTTGACACCAGTGATCCTGATCAAAGAGGCTTTCGAGAACTGCACAGCAATAATGATATACTAAACAAACAGCCCTAACTACCGACCATTTAAGAGCTCCAGGCATGATGCTTCTCTTCAAATATTAGTCTCCAGTCAGTTTTGTGTTTTGCATTGTCTCGGATCCCATTCCTTGTGCTGCTGCTTCTCAAGCTAGAAAAAAAAAAACAACCCACGCCGGCTAAGAACTTTACAAGACGAGCCAGAGTAGTGTCTCTGCTTGTCTTCTTCTATCACTGATTTTGGCCTAGTTGCTATTTGGAGCACTTGGCTTTTCTCAGGTGTGACAAGCCTTGTTTCCGGTATGGGAAGAAAGTGTTGACACTGTCTCACGCAACCACACAAGGCATTATCCTGGACTGGCTCCAGATCGCTCTCCAATAGCTGTCCTCTCCACTTTGTAACCACAAACAAACTGCACACACGGCTGTCTCCAAGAGACAAATTCTCCACTCCAGTCTTTCTTCCAGTCCCGCCAGGAAGAACATGGTATCAGCTTGGCACATTACTTTCATCATTCCTAGACATGTTCTGTATTGAATCTAATCTGACGGGATGAAGTTTGTAGGATGTACTGTGCTCATTACATAAAGCTTTGGCAAACCTGGTCTCAATGCAATATGTGTGCTCGTATTCACAAATCTAGAGGTCACAAATAATCTTAAGGTCAAAAGGGTTTTGAAACAGTACCTTGTCAAGAGAATCCCTCCAAAAATGAAACAGTTTGTCCTTCAATATGCAAAGATGGATTACACGTCTCTATTTCAGAGTCCTGATAATTTGATCCGGATTGTCCTAGAGAGCCCCTCCCTTCTGCTAAATGTAATGCTTCTCTTATCTTGACTGACAGATCTTTCACATGACCTATGACCTGGCCAGTGCGGTGATGCGCATCTTCAATCTGATTGGCATGATGCTGCTTTTGTGCCATTGGGATGGCTGTCTGCAGTTCTTGGTGCCCATGTTGCAGGACTTCCCTTCGGACTGTTGGGTGTCTCTTAACAAGATGGTGGTAAGTCTTACCTTGGTTTCTATCAGTCCAATTGTTCCTAAACTCTCCCAAATAGGAAGATCTCAGTGACTAATGTAGTTTAGGTATCACTATCTACAGTTACACACAAATAGGAATGAGTCATTTGCTGAGTCCAGGAACTGAATCTTGGACTCAGCACATGGCTCTGTAGAAGGCCACTCCGAGTCCTCGAATTATGCTTGAACAATTCCACACAATAAGCAAATCACAAAGCCAACGCTTCCACTGATGTCATCAGTATTTGACAGTGTTAATCACATGGGCACATTGGGGAGCCGACTCCATCACCTGCTCTTTTCACTTTCCCAAGTCTGCCAGGCACTTTGAGTCACCCCTCCCTCACTTCTCACCATCATCCATCTGTTCTAGAAGTTCTCCCTGCTGTTTAGCCTAGTCTGAAGATAAGACACTGTTTGGACATTTGCTACACTGATGTATACAGTAAGTAATCGTGAACCCTTGCTCGGTAAATTGTGTGCAGCGTCAGGCAGCTTAACTGAGAAGACGATTTATAGTTGGGTTATCTGGGGATTCACATGTGGGCTGAACACCACTCTGACAAGCAAAGGGCTGGTTTGTTTTAAACGACTGACGACAGTTCGTGAACTGTCATCAACTAACTGAATTTACCAATGGAAAATTTGACAAACTCGTGAGACTGAACGCTGATAAATGCCGGTTATTTAGGGTTTCCCTGCCTGTTCGTCCTTTATATGATGTCACTTGTAAGAGATCATGTGACATCGGGACAGGTTTCTCATTGGCTTTTGTTACAACAGTAGTTTTTGAGTGCAGTCATTCTAGTCGCTGCCAATGCTTAGCAATCAAGGTCAGCAGCTTTCGAAAGGCAGATTGCTTGAAATGAAAGACGCAGCGTTAAACGATCTGTCTCATTATTTCAGGTGTCCGCTTGGTCTCTCTCAACAGGCCTGTCTTTGTGCGGTAATGAAGCCTGTGAGTCACACTCGCTAAGATGTTGTTAAGCTTCAGCAGAGGTGCTATAAAACACTAGGCAATTTACAAACCTTCTTCATTTGTTAGAATACAATAAAACTTAAATAGGCATTATCATTCAGGATACTGAAAAAATGATGATGATGTTCCAATCCAAAACAAACTTACACGTACTTGCCTCAGATATCCAGGGTAAGACCCTAAAAAATCATGGTTGAAAAAACATTTGAGATCATTAATGTAAACCTAGACTCATCAAACATTTGAGATCATTAATGTAAACCTAGACTCATCAATATATCAATAAACCTAGACTCTTTTCACGTTGAAGTAAAATTCCATTTTGACTTACATAAATGAGTTACAGATGGTTCAGCCGCAATTCACCTACCGCTGTGTTTCCCGCCTCTGATAGATCAATGCACTGAAATACACCCTTTGATCCCTTTTGATCCAGCTGTGCCCTGTGATCCATGACCTCGCATCGTCAAATCCGTCCGTGCACAGTTAGAATCCCAAATAAAGCACGTGTGATTCACAGGTACATGCTCACGTGTGTTTTTCAAGAGTCTCGGTTATGAGCTCTGCAAGCTTGTGGAGCCATTCAAAGTCCAGATAAGCATCCCCCAGACGTCCACAGACACATGCAGATAGACTCAACACAGCCTATCTTCCTCTACACATTCAAAGTGAAGAGCTCTTACCAAAGTCCTTTTAGCGCAGGTCAGTTCTTTGGTGACCATCTTGGTAATGTCCTGTGAAGCTATTTTCTATTGAGGCAGTAAAATACAGCTGTTATAGTGAATGGCTCTTTAAACCGAAAAGTGGGATTTAAATTCTTACAGCTGTCATATTTAGCACTATGATTTCTCCTATTCATTTTTCTACAAGGGTTTGTTTCTTCCAACATATACAAATCTTTGCTCTTAGACATAAAAATATTAAATAAGCAATGCCAAGGGAAACCTTTGCATCACAGCTAATTAGCACTCTGTTCAATAATAAGCACAATTCAGTCATGTTTCCCTCAGCAGAATGTAGACTCGACACAATCCTATGCTCATACTTCTCAAAGAAATAAAGCCCCACAGTAATGACAGTCTACTGTGCTAGTCAAGCTCAGCTAAATCAACTTAGCAGCTAAGGCTCGTCATCTCAGTGCCAGTGGGAGTGAGTAACACTAGGTTAAATGTGCGCTAAGGGCCCTAGTTAGGCAAACATAACCAAAACACAATTGCTGAACCAGATATAGTCTAATGTGTGGTAATCTTTCATTTAGCTCATTCCAAATCACGCTAGCAGCGCTACAATGCATGTCTGCTAAAACTGATTAAGCAGCATTAAACATTTTCTCTTTTTTCCCCCATAAATGCAGGGAAAAGGAAATAATTTGTGAATGCCTGTTTATCCACAGAATGTAGAGCATGTATTGGGGTGTTGAATGGCAAATATTTTGAGGCTATGTGATAGCTTTCATTGCATTCATTTGCATACTCCTCTCTGAGAAGTATGGCACTGCCAAATGACTCTTAGCATTTACAGCTTGGTGCTGTTCATGTAGCAATAAAAAAAACCTGAGAAATCAGTCTCGTAGTGTAAGGTGTGACACTGATTTGTTTAAGAATGAACATCAACAAAAGAAGCGTTAATTACATTTGTTTCTTTTCCATGCATTTGTCAGGAGGGTTCAAATATATAATGCAGAATTTAAGTAGTTTGTATTCAGTTGATGTTTAATTGTTTATCTCTGTGCTTACCGAGATGTTCCAGCTAACCCAGAAGAAAATTGTTCTTCAGGGTATGGCTGGAAGCCTTGGAAGGCAGACATGTAAAGAAGATGGAAAGCAGACATGAACTAAGCAAACAAATCTCTCCGACACACTGCCCACACTGCATGCTTTCTACACTGCCAAGCCTTGCAGTTACTGAAATAAAGGGTTAGACTCCAGACGATGTCTTCTCTGCCTTGTTTGCATTTGCACTTGACAGGATTGTTGGGGTTGCAGCAACACATTTTTTTAGCCTCAGGACTGTGTAGTTGAGTCTGGGAACACATTCATATTTCTTATTTCTCCATGACACTTGCACTCCATGTGCACTGTAGCCTGTCTTTGCACCCAACCTGACAGTTGGTGATAGCAGCCAGGAGCGTCCTGGCCTCAACAGAGGCTTCCTCCATCCCAACCCTAGTAAGCCACTTCTCATTTCCACAAAGTAATTCCACTGATTACCCACCACCCTCGTTTTCCATTTTCACCTCCAACTCTTTCCCCGCTTCGTCATTCAAAGTCACCCGTGGCCTCCTTGGCTTTGATTCGGGATTTTCATAGCCTTGTCTAAACCCTGCTCGAAGTGAATGCAAATCAGGTTAACCACATTTCACAGGGACCCATCAGGTCAATCCTGAAAAATCAGTCACTTATGAAGAGAGACGAGGCACCTTAGCGTAGCAGCTGAGGTCTTATGCAGATACTTGCAAGGGGAGGAAAGACATTATAACAAGAGCCCGACTGAACAATAAACAGCGTAGTCCCATTAAATCACAGACAGAGTGATGGAATAATGAATCTATCACAGGTCCATGGTGCACATAGCTATCAAAAAGTACTTGGCAAGATGCCTTTGATAGGGGTTTGTAGAGGTATACACCTCCTGAGCCAAGATTTTGACTTGAGGATTAGCATGTATCTAGTGCTGATGAAGTAATCAAAGTCTTTCTTTCTTTTTCTGTTTATCACTTTCTCACATCCCAATTTGCAGAATGACTCCTGGAGTGAGCTGTACTCCTTTGCCCTGTTCAAGGCCATGAGCCATATGCTGTGTATTGGGTACGGACGCCAGGCCCCTGAGAGTATGTCTGATATCTGGTTGACCATGCTGAGTATGATCGTGGGAGCCACCTGCTACGCCATGTTCATTGGCCACGCCACCGCCCTCATACAGTCGCTGGACTCTTCCCGGCGCCAGTACCAGGAGAAGGTGGGTACTATGCTCCAAACACACACACACACACACACACACACACACACACACACACACAGAAACACCTGCAGATGACCTTCTTATGTGTCACCATTTGTTTGATCTTGCCAGATCAAAGTCGGTACCTGTCGTCTGTTTGAGAGGATGAAACTGCTCATGCCAACTATCCCTACAGATGAGGATTCTGAGTATTCTCCGCAATCTGGTCTCCCTCTCATCTGATCAGTTGTCAGTCCCTCCCACTGCTGTAATTCGGTCTTCTTTGATTCCTAATCACGGCATCTAGTGCTTGTTTACACCTGCAACTCTAGCCTGCAACCCGTGTCTTGTCGTCACAAACAATTTGGTCACAAACTTCTTAACTCTTTCAGGAACCTCCTTTTTCCTAAAAATATATAATCATTTTGTTGTTGCCATGTGCTTTAAAAGAAAAGAATGTTTTGGGATACAATTTCAAAGATATTTGATACCCACCTGAGTAAAAAAAAAAAAAAAAAAAAAAAATCTTACATTATATATCTGACAGTGACATAGATAAGTCAGATAAAAGGGTCAGAAATTTCTTTTACAGGAAATGGGGTACAGCAGTTAGATGGACAGAGCTGAATTAAGCATATCTTAAAGTTTATCACCAATCAAATTCAGTTTCAAATAGACCAGAGGTCGCCATGCTCCTGGAGACCCACTGTCCTGCAAAGTTTATTTCCAACCTGCTTCAACACCCGTCTGTGATTTTCAAGCAATCCTAAAGAGCTGGATTAACTGGTTCATGTGTTTTGATTAGAGTTGGAGTGGGTCTCCCAGAGGAGGGTGAAGACTTCTGAAACAGACTCTCTCAATCTCAATCCGTCCTACCACTCTTTCCGCCGCATTCTATGTCTTCCTTTGTTTGCTCAAAGTTTGGGCCATTGGTTAAGCTGAAAATTTTACCAACTTTGCAAAGTCCACTTACAAATGGCTTACTTATGGTTGTTTCTGCACATCAAGCTGGGATGGGAAGTAGTGTTTCAGCATAAAGCACATTTAAAGGTGTTAAAATGTATTTAAAGGTATTCCTGCTAGTCTTTATTAAGAGCATACCTTTAATTCTACTCTAAACATACATATATTATGACAACATTTGAAGGAATGATGTAATGCGGAGAATCCCAAAGGGACTTTCGGTGGAGCTCATCAAATCTCACCTCAGGCGGCAGACTTTCCTTTTCATTAATCACTAGCAACAGAGCTGCTTGCCGTCAGATAAAAGAGCCACTACGGCAGCAGGGGAGTAGAACGTGCTAAAGATATCAACAAAAGCCATTCTTTGCATGAGATAAAGGGCCAATAGGAGGCTGGTTTTGCCCTCATGATCTAAAATAAACATGTAATGATGTTCCTTTGTGCCAAACTACACATTAAAAAGTTGATGATTTTTGAGCACATTTAAGATCAAGGGGATCGCGCTGGTCGAGAGGAAGAAGTGGATTGCCGTGATGGTGGTCCTTGAGTGTTTGCTTATCTAGAATAGCAGGATTATACAGGTGCATCTCAATAAATTAGAATGTTGTGGAAAAGTTCATTTATTTCAGTAATTCAACTCAAATTGTGAAACTCGTGTATTAAATAAATTCAATGCACACAGACTGAAGTAGTTTAAGTCTTTGGTTCTTTTAATTGTGATGATTTTGGCTCACATTTAACAAAAACCCACCAATTCACTATCTATCACCTTGATAGGACATTCTAATTTATTGAGATGCACCTGTATTTACACAAAAAAGCCATTACAAAAAGCATAGGAAAGAAAGTTTAGCAGAAGTTTGCACAGCAGAAGTTTGAGTGTAGACAAAAACATTTCTCACGCCTTTGCAACCTGGTGAACAAACAGCACAATGTCCCTGTGTAGATCCCCCACCGTCCCATCACATGTCCATCTCCCCTGCTATGTGGAAACCGATGGATTGCCAGATAACGACAGATGAACGGGACATTAGCCATTACGTAACAAGCATTGCATTGCTAAACATTGACTTTCAAGCACCTGTTTAGGTCCAGCCTCTAACAAATGCTCACGTGGCGTAGAACAACAAGTCTCAGATCAGTTTCTGTCAACTCTCGACATTACTGCACCCCAGAGAATTGTGGCTGTACATACAGGCCTGCTGAGATGTACAGATCAAGCTGTATCAATCGATCATTACGCACTGCGGTCTCTTCTTAGATCAGTATGTTAGAATATTGATCACAGCGTTGTCTACAACATGGACTGTACACAAGAAAACATATTGACTATTAGTAGCATCATGTATGGAAACCATTTGAATAATATATTACAGTTCTTAGTCTTTTTGACGAGAGTATACAGAAGAATTACATCCTTACTATTGTAGATGGTTCTGATCTTTGTGTAAGGTTATGGACTACAGGGTTTAGGGGTCTTGCATCACGTTGGTTATTACCCAACGGTAAACCATCATAATCCTAGTTGCCGTCGGATATCTATGGTATAAGTGTGTCCACTGTTGGACTCAATGTCCATATGGAACGTAAGCTTGATATACGGTTCACAGGACTCATGGTTTCATCCCCCCTCCTTGGTGACAACGATGACCTTGATGCTATGGCAGATGGTCATGGGAAATATATCATCCCTTTATGTCACTGACAGAAGATAAACTGCCTGTCCTGTTAAAAAAGAAAAAAAACCCAAAAAAAAAAAACCTGTGGACTTTCTGAAAATGTGATAGGATTTCATGCATATAGCTCTTGCGCTAACATACAGTTCATAATTAATAGCTTGTTTCCACGTGCTTACTGGAGCTGTGTGATTTGTAAGCTAGCTTGGGTTAGAAGCGATTCTGTTCATTGTACATTCCAAGCAAGCAACAGTGAGTGAGCTATGGAAGTACAACATTTTTTTTCAGTTCAACTGTCCCTGAAAGGATTTTGATACCAGTATATGTCAATTCAGCCACATTGGAAGGACAAAGTTGATTATATCGACTATATTATGCAACATTGCATCACTTCTTTGATGACTTCTGTTAGGAAGCTTACACAGGTTAATCTGATCACCTACCTGTCCAGAGGTTTTAGTGTAGGTCACCAGATGTGTAGCTTATCTTACTGGCACTAAACTAATGCTAACTCTGTTTTGTCACAGCCACATAGCTTTCTAGTTTTCTGCCTACCTTTCATTCTTGCTTCCTTCATTTATTCTTCTATCCAGACTGATAGCCCAGGGAAGCCGAGTCACAGGATGTTCAAGAGACAAGAAAAGAAGCTGAGTATCTGAGTATAAACAGACTACAGTTTCCTGAGCTATAGACCCAGCCTGAGACCTGGTGCAATTAAAACTTTCCTCAAGTGTTTTCAGTGCTAATACACAGACCTTGGCTGTACAGACTAAAACAGTGACTGCAACAAGGTCCAAGTAATTGTCTTCACATTTCAGCTTAACACCTTGTCTTACTTCAAGGCTGATTGAATGAACCAAAGAGAGGAGAAAATAGACTTCCTTGATCAAAAGGGGCAAAGTGTAAATTACAGAGTTTGTCAAGCTTGACGAGACAAGCGGGCACTGTTATTTGGAGGTGGCTAAATGTTGGTGTGCAAGTAAACACAGGCGTTTGTGATACTTTCTCATGATATTGAGTGTTTAATCATGGTTTTGTCAATGTAGACAGTCTGGGGGAAATTATGAAGGATTTTAAACCTTCAGTATTTAAATTAATTCATGTTTTCAGTGCCAACGTGCCTCCTTTGTATATAAATTAGGCTCATTACAGTGTCTTATTCACAGTTATTTGTCTGTTGCAATTAACATTGTACTATCACTACGTGTAGAAAGAAATGCGAGGTGGAAAGCGAAAATGGTATGCTGGGACCCCCCTAGTTGTTTCTTTCGGTTGTGTGCGATTGTACAAATCCCGTATCCAATCATAATTAATTAAGATCGAATTAGATTAGGATTTGGGCTGGATTACCGAAACAAAAGGTTTTCATGAAATGGGTTCATGATAGTGATTTCCAGTCACTGCACTCCCCATGATTCCCCACCCACTGCCAAAGGGACGATGAGTAACAGTGTGCATGCTGACACACACATGCCACGTCTGCTGTATATAGCGTCTATCTGCATCTGACAGGAATTGTAAGGTTTATTCTGAGGCATTTTAAACCTTCAGCTATGTTCTTCAGGATTAGTGATGTCATCCGTCTCATTTTGCGACTGTATCAGTGCTATCTACAGAATGTGCTCATTGTTATCTAATCAGATCATTCAAGAATGAAAGAACAGAGCATTTTTTGTGCAAAGTCTTGTCAGATCTGTTGACGAACATGCCGCAAATGTCATGACAACTGCTTGGAGATCTATTGCTAAATGTCTTTTCTTCTTCTCAACCACTTTTCATTGGCAAAGGTACAACCACTTAAGAACATGGTTTATTGCCAACATTTTGGGATGGTTCTAGATTGTCTTGGTTTCTGGGTTCTTTCATTTAAAAATGGAGTCCATGTACATAATTGTTATTTACATATCGTGAAGAAAATGTTTACTTGTTAAGGCACTGCTACGGTTTTTAGCATGCACGCAGGAAGTTCAAAACTTTTTTATAGTATAGTTCACTCACAAATGCATATTGTAATCATTTACTGACCCTCATGTCGTTCCAAATCTGTATGACTTTCTTTCTTCTGTGGAACACAAAACAAGACACTCTGAAGAACTGTTATTGTTCATACAATGAAAGTCAATGGGGTCCAAAAAACATTTAGTGTTTTAAAATCCCTAACCATAAATATGACCATTAGTAACTGTAATTCTTTCTTTAGCAAACACCAATAATTAGCGAAAATGCTTACAGAATCCCTCCATACAGTGGCCTGTAAAACAGACAGCACCTGTCGCTATCAAGTACAACAGACTGTACCCTGTTAGTAGCTCGAGGATCAACCCAAGGCTTGTCAAGCTGAGCATATGTCACCTTGCACATACCGACAGTCATTATCCACATGCCTTTTCTTACCAACACCATCCTTCCAGCCGGGAGGTCACTAAGGAGCATCACCCTTCCCCCACGTCATTATCCGGGTGTGCACATGACCCACTGTAGTTGAGTTATGTTGGAATATGAGGTCTGAGGCCACAGAAGACTGTCTCACCTTTAACACTGCTTTTGAAATAAGGTTCAAATTTAGCACACCTCTATACTGTAAATAGCCTCCCTTCTTGGTAATAAGTGATTGATGGAATGTGAGATCTTGACTGCTTCAGTGACAAGACATCAAAGTAACCCTAAGTTCACCTCACAACACTTAAAATCCATCATCCATCTATCAATCCGTCTATCCATCCATCTATTGCATGTCTGTCTATCTATCTATCTATCTATCTATATAGACATCTATCTAAACATATATCTAGACATTTATTTAGTTTTATTAACCAGTGAAATATAACCATCATTCCTATATCACAGATTCTTGAGTAATGGGGACAAAACTGACTATATAATAGAAACATTTATTTACTTTCATTACCTGACAATTTGTGTGACACGTTGTGAAACATGAAATTTAATATATATATATATATATATATATATATATATATATATATATATATATATATATATATAAATAATTAAATACAATTATTTAAAACAACTTACCAGAGTCTGTGTGACCTTGTTGAACTCATAGCAGTTGACACACTGGAAGGTGACACTCTAGACGAAGACATTTTTTTCCTGTTTTTTTAAAATGCTGTCATAAATAACTGACGACGGTGACAAAAAAGAGGGACACAGCTGTGAAAATAAGCACATTTTTAAATCAAACCTCTTCCTTTTGGGCAGGACATAAAATTAATGTTTCTGTAAAAATGTTTTTTCTTCAGTTAGCTCAAGATATATTTTCATCTACATTAAATACTGAGTTATGCTTAAAAAAAAAAAAATCAAAAAATTCTAATCATATGGAAAGTGTGTTAAAAATGTTCTAGAGATCATCTCTTATTAGTTCTAGAGTATAAATGCTGTAGTTCTGTGATAAGTCTGACTTCAGAATCAATGATATGCTTTTGAACCATCCATTAATATATAATTTGTTTTGTGTAATTTAATTTCTACACAACATACATAGCCAAAACCATTTAATGCAATAAATGTACTGTATATTCCTGTAACATAAACAAGAAAGCCATCACAACACAGACAATGATGCAGAGAGAAGGTTAACTACATATGCTGTGCTATGAATAGAGTTTATCATCCATTTCATCATACTCTTCCTGCTTTGAGAACATCATATTATCATATGCTCTTTAGTCTATAACATCCACCGTAAATAACTTCCCTTGATGTTTCCTAAAATACCAGGAACGCCCATATAGAAAAACAAGCCAGGATGTTTATTTACTTTAATCTGTATATAGTGATCCCTGTCAGCATATCACATCTCCACAAAAGAGGCCACGTGGAATTCAGATGGTGGTTGGAAATTTGGGGTCAAAAGTGTGCCCTGACTGAAATGTCAGCTAATATAACTTATCCTATGTCCTGTTTTTCTTCTCAGTACAAGCAAGTTGAGCAGTACATGTCTTTTCACAAACTTCCGGCCGACTTCCGGCAGAAGATCCATGATTACTATGAGCACAGATACCAGGGCAAGATGTTCGATGAGGAAAGCATTTTGGAAGAACTGAATGAGCCGTTACGAGAGGTACCATTTAGCAAAATAAAACAATACACAACTGATAAATTGCCTTCAAACTGATAGTAAACTAACTTCTGCACCACCAGGAAATTGTCAACTTCAACTGCCGAAAGCTGGTGGCATCCATGCCGCTCTTCGCCAACGCAGATCCCAACTTTGTGACAGCAATGTTAACTAAACTCCGCTTTGAGGTCTTCCAACCAGGAGATTACATCGTCCGTGAAGGAACCATCGGCAAGAAGATGTACTTCATTCAGCATGGCGTAGTCAGCGTCCTGACCAAAGGGAATATCAGCATGAAGCTCTCCGATGGTTCCTACTTTGGGGGTAAGAAACACACAGAAAGATCTTATTCATGCAGAAACATACATATCAGTTTGAACATTGTAGTTACAGTATAACCGCTTATAGCCAGTAGGATAAACTGTGCAAAGTTAAACTAGTGGGTTTTGACATCCTGTTATCAAAATAAAAGTCACCACAGAAATTTTTGAAAACAAATACAAAACAAATCACTAAGCAGTACTGAAGAACATTACATAAAAATTTTCCAAAGGCAGTAGAATTTCAGTTTTTAAAGAACAAAAAAGTCTGTAGGAATATGAGTTTAACTAAATTATGTCTGTCATGAACAATAAAAATCATAGAAATTAAGTGAGCTAAATTACTCATTCAAATAATCATAAATCATATTCGAATAAAGTTATAAATTAGTTGCAGCCAAATGTTTTTCCAATTTCTTTGTAAGGTTACATTTCCAACTGTTGTGATATCTTGGTAACATATATTAAAATATAACTTAAAAGTCCCAAGATAGTAGAAGTCCCAATAAGAAATTATGTATTAAAAAAACTACAATTTTAATTTCCAAAGGAAGGCAGTACAACTGTAATAATAAAAGATAAAAGTATTAGTTTTATTATTATATTTGATTATCATAATATACTACATTTTTACATTCCCTAATCAAAGAAAATCCTAAAATCACGTAATGGCTGGAATACACTATATGAATCTAAACAGATTTTTAAAACACTAGGCATCATACACTTACCAACTTTGTAAATAGTGACAAAGGAAAACTGGGCATCATACGCTACACGACCGAGGATCATACACTACCAGACTTTAAAGTTGTTCTGATCACAACAAACTCACGCAGAAACGTGAGCCTTGTTGCTAGGAGATGCATGAAAAATGAAAACTTTCGGCAAATTCCAAACAGAAGTGAGCATCCCTATGCCCTACTCCCTTCGAAGGGCAGAGCTCTTGAAGTGTGTTCTTTGAAGGGTGTAGGGCATTACTGTCTGGTATAAGCGTTTGGAACTCCCTTGATGAAGGGAATGACTGACCAAAAATTACCTTGACAACGCTACGCGTGCATGCAGCATTCAGGACTAAATATAAATATAAATATTTCTTCTTATTATTATTATTTTATTCAAATATTGTCTAATTGTGTCTTATTTACTACTAAACTTTTTCAAACTAAACTTGCTTAACTGTCTTAAATCATATTTCTGTCACTGACAAAAAATAGTTTGTATTAGGCTACATTAAAATAAAGACAAACTTAACTAGCCTATTCTACTTACGTTTGTATGTGAAGTCAAAATCAACCCCAACTTTGCTTTAAAATGCATTGCAAGATCTCCTAACTGAAGATCACATGATCACAAAAGGAAATCACTTCTGTGAAGTGACCATCGCATGTTCCCTTCACTAACGGACTTCTGGAAGGACCCTTCGTGAAGAGATTCAGTTGTTCACTTTCATTTGGAACATCCCTACAAATGGCATCCCCTTCCCGAAGTGCCCTTCAAGGGCGCAAAAAAAGCCATTTGGAATTCGCCCTGTATGTGTTCTAAAATCGGCTGAAAATATCAAACATGTTTGATATCCTCCGACTGGATGGAATGAAAGTCTGAAGCTAAAAAAAATCTGTGACTGTCATACATTACGTGATTTTCTATGAAATCTGTCAACTCAAATCTGCAGACTGGCTCTGACTTTCGGCAACTAGCGTCGAATTCTCCAGACTGTAAATTGGCAGAAAAAACGGGGCAAAAATCGCATAGTGTATTCCAGGCTTAAGTCAATTAATCACTCGTTATATTCAAATAATCATTTTGCAATAAAGTTATAAATTACTTACAGCCAAATGTTTTTTAAGGCTAAGCTGCTTTTAGCATATATTTAAATATAATTTCAAAGTAAAAGTCCCATAAATAAATTATGTAAAAAATAAAATACTTAGGCTACGTTTACACTAGTGCATTTTCATTTTAAAACACATTACTTTTGCTACAGTTATACCTGTCGTTTACACTACTCCAGTCAAAAAACGGAGACTTTCGAAAACGCTGCAGACCCAGTTTTAGTTTAACTCCGGGGTTGCATTTCAGTGTAAACGGACTAGAACAGAGACTTTTGAAAAGTCCTTGGCGACCGTGTAAACAATAACATCATGCTCATTGTTGTACCTGCATGAATGATCATGCGTTTTCGGTTGTGTAGTGTGGATGAAGATCATTTCTGCAACGCAGTGAAAATGCCAATGTAGACGAGGATCGTTTTCATTTTAAAACGCTGTTAAAAAAAAAACGCACTAGTGTAAACAGTGCCTTAAAATGTTCCAAGTTAGAATTCCAATAGGAATCCTACTGTTCACATTCCTTTACTATTTTTTGATGAAGTTAAAAAGCCTTCACTGTTTTGTGTTCAAACTGAAGGCTTTAAAAAAAAAAAAAGAAATTGAAATGCTAAAAATCATATCGTTGCTCTAACAGCTAACAACCCTAACAGCTCACTTGCACTGCAATAAAGTGATAAATACCACTGACATTTGAACATGACTCCTTAGTTTCTCCCTCCAGCGAGCTTTGTCCCATTTAAGATGCCGCCCCCTTCGAGGTGGTGATCCAGAAAAAAACAGCGCTTTTTCCAGAGTCTTTAGGGCACGGTCTGGGAGCGGCAAGGAGCAGAGTTCACTGAGGCTGCGAATATACCAGGAGCCAGAGGCACTGAAGGAGGGCCACAGATAAAGAACAAATGTGGCCAATTAATAACACCTAATTAGTGGAGCAGAACAGCAATGGCAGAGCAATTTATAATGACGAATACAGAGATTCCCTCGCCAAAAACAATTACACTGTACCTTTTACAATGCATGAATGAGATGGGCTTATTCATGAGGCCAGACTGATTTGTCATGGTATTCTATAATGGTTACAGCATCTCTGCTTTTCAACATGCTTCAGTAAATAAAAAGCCCATATTCGTAGTATTTAAATGCAATGCATTTTTACATGTTAATTTCTTAAAGGGATAGAAAAGAGTGACATTTTTAGGGTTGAATTGTGCCAAATAACACCCATTATCCATGGATAAAACACAGAGAAGTCTTGATACTTGAGGTTACTATGAGAATAGCATGGCCTTTTGATTCGGTTAACAGCATAAGCCAATGTAGATGCTACAAACTGTATTCAATTTAAGTGACCACACAGCTTTTAAAACTGCATTTGGCTACGTTCATAAGAGTGGAATATGAAAGTGAAAAGTCGTGACGTATTGTCACCCATACTCGAAATTGGTGCTCTGCATTTAACCCATCCATGTGCACACACACAGTGAGTAGTGAACAAACGCACACCGTGAACACACACCCGGAGCAGTGGGCAGCCATTGCTCCAGGACCCGGGGAGCAATTGGGGGTTCAGTGCCTTGCTCAAGGGCACCTCAGTCATGATATCGACGGCAGAGAGAGTGCTGTTCATTCACAATCCCCACCTTCAATTCCTGCCAGTGCAAGAATCAAACCGGCAACCTTCAGGTTACAAGCCCGACTCCCTAACCATTAGGCCACGACTTCCCCTACATTAAGCACGTAAGCATGTAAATCTTATGGATACATTAAGCACGTAAGCATGTAAATCTTATGGATACATTAAGCACGTAAGCATGTAAATCAGCTTTAATCTCCTCGACTGAGCTTTATATAACATAAATGATGCACTGAATAGAGCATGTAGGTGTATGTAGATGTTTAAAGTTATATGTGAATATCCTCATTAGCAAGCACTTTCAGTTAATTCTTTTCATTTTCTTTTGGGCTGTGAAAAACATGGAGGTTTGCGATATTGTTAATGTAATGACTGTAAACTGGAGCTAAATTTGATCTCCACACTTGTGGTAAAGGAGGCACTTCATCAAAGGTCTGACAGCTCAGTTTTACATGCTGGGATATGTCAACCCAAACTGGCCATGTTGTGAAAATGTGATTTTTGGCAGACTGCTTTTTTTGCAGGGTTATTATTAGAGGTACAAATCTGACTTTTTTTTGACAGTGCATAAGTTCTGGTTCAGTTGTATCGTTCAGTCTAGCCTATTTTCTTACTTGTTAGTGTTCACAGTTCTTTAGGTTTCATACCAGTGCTCTTGTTAGTACACAATTCATGTGTATTAATCAAAGATTTCTAATAATCTAATCTGGCTGTAAAAGATGTATAGCTGTTGGCCAGTCACTGCACATTTTTTGAGGCCTAGAATTTGAAAGAATGTCACATGCAGTATTCAACAAGAAGCGGTGTGTGCCAACTTTACAAAGACTTGTCAATAAGGGACGTTGCCAAAGAAAAAAAAAACTTCAAAGGCCAAATGAGCTGCACCAGAAACAGCTGGAGCATTAGAGGAAAATTCAAAGTCCACAAAATTACTTATTTAAATTATACACATTTTAATAAAATACAATAATCAGCGCAAAAAGGAACACTTTCTTAGTCAGTATTTTTGAGTTTTCCCAGTAAAAAAAGAAAAGAAAAAAAAAAGTAAACATTTTTTAATATCCTTAAAAATAGTAATTTAATTTTAAGAAATAAATACTTTTTGTTAGATTATTAAACCAATGAAAAACAACAATAACAATTGCAAACAGTTTAGGAATAATAGATTAAAATATATTCTCCAAAGAAAGTTTTACGCAATTTTTTGCTTCAAGTAAATTTAATTTAATTTAATTTAATTTCAATAAAAATAATACAATATTGATTTAAATAATAAATAATTGTAAAAGCAATACAAAACATAAATTTGCCTACAAATGCACTTTTGGGGTATGATAAAAGCCCACTTTGATTTACCAGTACATGAATATTAATGAATATCCAACACAATGTTTGCAAAACCCTACAGCCAACAGTGTTAAAATTCGCCATTCAAAGTGCTGCTGTTCTACAGTGTGTTGTAATGTAGTCATGCTGACTGAATCACAGAAGAATCAAATGATTTTCAATCCCTGCAGCCATGCAACTCTAGGACGTTTCTCTTTATAAAACCTAATTCTGTTTGAAAAGTTGACTGCTCTGAAATACAACCAAATATGACTAAATAGTCAGTATTATTAATTGAACAACTGTTTAAGGAACAGAAGAGTAAGTCTTTTTTATCTCAAAGGCCCTTATTAAGATGCAAATGTTACCCAGAATCAAAGCTTTATTGATTTTTTTTTTTTTATGACAGGCAATATCCACTTGAATCCTCAGTGGAGTTTTATCCACTCTACAGGGATGAGGGCCACAGCAACTTCAATGAGAGTGAGCTGTGCCAACATTCACTTTGAAGTGTGGCCACATTTTCAACTGGGCAGATCCCAAAATGCTGAGCATCCTTTCGACTGGGTGTGTGTAGATAGAGCCTTTTCAGTCAGTGACAGGAACTTACCTCTTCATAATGCTGAGTTTGACCTTCCTCTCAGAGAGAAGAGACGTAGTCAGGAGTCAAAGCAAACTGACAGGCCCTCTACAGTTACCTTTTCAGGTTTCAGCTCCAGTGGTGGTGAAATTTTGCTGTGTTCTTTCAAGTAGAAAGAGAAAAGACAGAAAACTTAAATATGGTGACTATTATGTTAATGTTTGGGATACTGTTCACAAGAACATTAGTTCCAAGGATGTTTTGATTACCTTTTTCAACATGCCAAAATGAGCACTTGGTCAAGCTGGTCAAGTCTGTCTTTTTGGATGGTTTTAGAGTTTTTTTTGGCCAGCCAAACCAGTTAAACACCGGCTAAACAATAGCTAAGACCAAAGTTCCTGAAGAAAAGCTGCTTAAACCAATGTTATATGATTGAACTTGGTCTACTAGCATGGCAAAGTTTGTGTTCAGCTGGTCTAAAACCACTAAAACCAGTAATCTGGTCCAGTCTGACATGGCTGGGAAACCAGCTAAAGGGGCTTTCGCACCGGAGGATCCTTTTCATAGTTCCTAGAACTATTGATGGAAGTTCCTACTTTTTGGCGTGTTCCCACCACAGGAACTAGGAACACATTTAGTTTTAGAAACTCAGTTTGGGGGACCTAAATTAGCTCCTACTTCAGAGTAGGGTCTAAAAGAGTACTATAGAAACTACCAGGGACGTAAGTGTACACTGATTGGCCAAATGCATATGAAACAGCGGCTACTTGGCATTTTTAAAAAGCCATGTAAAAATATTTACTCCACGAACATAGAAAACAGTGATAATAGCGATATTTAGCTACCTGTTGTCTGCAGCGTTGTGTTCTTTTCACAGCCTCGATGATAACACTGCAAGTTGTCATAGGAGATTTTCATGCTCTTTTTAAACACGTAAATTGTGTTTATATTCCATCTCCGTTATCACGAAACACAACAAAAACAGCTCTGAACACAGCGTCCTCCATTTACCGGTTGCTGACGTTTGTAAATGCCGTGCATAAAGATGTCGTAGTCGGCCGCTTCAGATTTCCTGCTGCCAGGAATTAGGTAAAAGGCCCGAGGAGGAAATTGGTTCTCTAGGAACCACCATGCTGGCTAGTTCCTAGAACTGAGTTCCTAGAACTACAAGGTGCAAAAGCCCCTTATGATGAGCAAACCATCTTAGGCTTTTTTTAAATCGGGCCCAGCCAGCCTTCACTGGTCTTAGTTGGTCTCCCAGCTTGACAAGTACTAAAGACCTATCTTAAAACCAACTAAGACCAGCAAACCATTTGACTGATTTAAGAAGGGGCTTTTTTAATCAGGCCCAGCCAGCCTTAACTGGTGTTTACTGGTCTCTCAACTTGACAAGTACTAAGACCCAAATAAAACCAGCTAAGACCAACTGAGATTCTGGAACCACAACCGTGATATGTCCTGTTCATTTTCAGAGATCTGCCTGTTGACCCGTGGAAGACGAACCGCAAGCGTGCGGGCGGACACCTACTGCCGACTATACTCGCTCTCTGTGGACAACTTCAATGAAGTGTTGGAGGAATATCCAATGATGAGGAGAGCATTTGAGACAGTAGCCATTGACCGCCTTGATCGAATAGGTAAGTCGCCTAGAGGGTAAAATCAGTAACATTACTACATAGCTTTGTGCTTCTAAAAAAAAGAACCATGGTAATACTATAGTACTCCCTTAGTGCATTTTGTGAAGGTGTATTTACCTGTGTTAGCGGTATTACTGGTACACAGCCCAGAATCCATGTGTTTGGATATCCATTGGTCACATCTGTGAGCAGACTTGAGTCCCCTCCAAAATTTGTTTGTTTTCAACATGATTGTTTTGCCATCTTTGGCTTGTGTCCTGAGCACATAAATGTGTAATTTGCCAAGAGAGGCAGGCCACCTGCCCTCCTCACCCCTCTCAGCATCCTCTTTCCTTATCTCCCAAGGTCAGTGTGCTGCTGATGTCATTCCCTGTGACATGACCACCTCAGTTGTTTACATATTGGCCATGCAGCCACCCCACTCGCTGCTGTTGCCATGGCAGCCAGATTCCATAAATGATCCGTTCAGCTTACAGAGGAGTTCAGACCACAGATGCTTTGCAGAAAAACACACGTTACCACAGGCTCACATTCAATGACCTGCTGCAACGTCAATGTTGGCTATTAATTTTATGAACATGACAAGTGACTCAGTTGTTTATTTATTATGGGAATAGAGAGGTTCAGTCATGATGTCAATTTGTAGGTTTACCAGAAGGTTAATTCGCCATGGGTTCCCTCAAGTAATTTTTAAATAAATATGTTCTGAAATAAGGTTACTTGAGGAGAATTTCATGTTTTTTTTCTTAAAACAAATTAAAAATAATTCATACCTGAATTGTGAAATTTGAAACCAAACATACTTTAAAAATAAAGCTGCAAGCAGCAATTACAGGGCCAAGCACTCCAGCGTCATAAAGAGGAGCTAAGTATAGCATGGAGCATCAGACTAAATGCAACAATGAGTACTAAAAGCAATTTTAGGATGATTTCAAATGAAATGGCTGAAAAAAAATCAAATATAACCTCTAGTAATATGATTAAATGGCTTATCACTTTTGACTAACAGGTGGTGCTGCAATCAAATCATTTTGGTGTGTTCTGTGTGAGGTGACAATGGCACACACAAAGTTTGTTGTTATTATGTCAAAGCTTTGCAGAGATATAGCCTCAGAGTCATTTTGGCACCATGCCTAAAATTTGAAGTGGTGCTGTATGAAAACGGTTTTGTCTATCGGCACAAAAAACTTTTTGTCAGCACAGTCTAAAGATGATCTGACTCAATTTTGGTGAAAATCGGACAAACGGTTGAGGAGGAGTTCGAAAAAGTATGTTTTCAACATAAATCAAAATGGCAGACAGGAAGTTTAGCTGGCTATGGCAACATTGGTATCACTGTTCTCAGCATGACCCAAGGAATCTATTAATACCAGTCTCATTACAATAGGCAAAATTCACAGAAAGCTATTAACATTTATTTGAAATTTCATTATAAATTTTGACCACAAGGTGGCACTGTCTCAAAACTTTTTGAGTACTTTCAGGTTATGGTCTCGATGGTACATACAAAGTTTCGTAATGGTACACCAATGCATTCAAAAAATAAAAAATAAATATATTCAATTTTATATATTTATTATATTTTATAATATAATACTCTATTGTAGTCAAAGGTAATTTCATTTTTTGTTCAATTATAGTGCCACCAAGAGGCAAAATCCCACCAAATTTTGTATGTGTCCTTAGAGTGTGCCTGTACATATGTGCATCAAATTTGGTGAAAATATTTCATTTTGTTTTGGAGTTATAGACATTTTTATACATGAGAAGAGAAAAAATTACTGATGGCCAACTTTGTTTGAATTTTTGTGCCACTTATTATCAAAATTTTGGCAATTGGCATTAAGGTGTATCCGGCACGCTATGTTTCAGAATTTCCTACGGTGGTTTTGTGTCGATCGGAGTAACGGTTTCTAAGATATTGGCAAATGTTTTTTAAACGCTAAAATGCAACGTAGCACAAACCATAAGGCAAAACCTGGCAAGTTTGGTATCGCTGGACTCGGCAAGGATTCAGGAGTCTAAAAAGGTGACTCCCGTGAAAATAAGTCGACCACACCCAAAGTTATAAGCGTGTGAATATTTGATTTTACCACTAGGTGGCACTGGCTCAAAACTTCTCAGGCTCCTTCAGGGCATTGTGTTGATGACCCATACCAAGTTTCGTAATGATACGCTAATGTGTTCGTAAAATACAGCATTTTAGTACAAAATTAAAAATGGCAGACGCCCAAAATGGCTGACATGGGAAAAATTGGTATCATTCAACTCGGCATGATGCACCGAATCTAAAGAGTCCAGTTTTGTGATTTTTGGCCAAACCATTCAGAAGTTATAAGCAAAAATATGCATTTTTCATATCTCCTGACCACTAGGGGGCACAGCGCCGAAACACTGCAGGTAGTCTCAAGTCATGCTTGTTATAACACACCAAGTTTGGTCTCAATACGCCAAATTGTAGGTGGAGATATAGCCTCAGATCCATTTTTGCGTGCTTTTCGTAGAATTCGTTCGCGCGTTATTCGAGAATGGTTTGACTAATCAACTTGAATTCCATAACTTTTGCCAGCATGGTCTGTAGATGATCTGAGCCAATTTTGGTGAAAATCGGACGAACCGTCTAGGACGAGCTCGAAAAAGTAGGTTTTACGAACAATTGAAAATAGCAAAAAAACTAAACTTTTCCTTCTGTGCCTCATGGTTCAAAAGTTATTAGCATAAACATGAGTGAAATTTTGGACAAGTGGTGGCGCTAGAGAGTTTGAGTTAGAGACTCCAAATTTGCTATAATTAATGTTGGGACTGTCCTCTTATCAGTGTGCCAAATTTCACAACTTTCCCGCAAGCGGTTCTATGGGCTGCCATAGACTCAAGAACGGAAGAAGAAGAAGAAGAAGAAGAAGAAGAAGAAAAAGAACGCTAATGGATACAATAGGTGCCTACGCACCTTCGGTGCTTGGCCCCTAAATATAAGTTGCAATACACCTTATTAGCTCACAGTGGTTTCAAAATTCACCTTTGATGTATGGTTTTATGTTGTACAAAAGAAAGTAAAAGCCTCTTCAAATAATGTTAACTTTATTTGTATGTATAAATTCTGATATTCCCCACAACATGAAAATGCTAATAATGCTAAAAATGCTCATTCTCCTGGGTTTAAGGACTGCAAACTGAACCGCTCTATTCAACGTGACAAAATCTCAGCTCTAAACATGATGAATGCCATAAATCTGTGCCACACATTGCATGATACGCAGCACGTAGCTGTGGATGTGGAAGACAGCTTGGTGAAATTGCATGCTTAAACCACGAGTGATGGCACATGCTGTGTCGCGAGTTCGTGTTAGCGGTGCCGTAACTCAGCACACCGACACCAGTGCCAGACATTATAGCTTCCCTCTCACTGGAAATCTCAGCAGGGCTCTAGGGGTTGTTGTTCACAGAGAACTGGTTGACCCATCAGTCTGAAAATGCAGTCATCAGAAAAAACTACAGGAGTCCACTCAGTAAAGTTCAAATATCCATTTGAACAAGTTCAGTCAACACAGTTGAACCAAAAGACAGTAATAGAGGTGTGCAAAACCATATATTTTTAAAATAAACAGTATAATTATGCAGGTTTGGGGTTCACCTCACGAATGGAACACGTTTGTTTGAGGCCATTTAGATAAGATACGCTCTTGTGTTCAAAAACAGCAAGCCATTTAGATAAGATACGCTCTTGTGTTCAAAAACAGCAAGAGGGAGCGCTGTGGATTGGAACATAAAACAGTGATCTTAAGGGGGGGGGGGGGGGGGGGGGGGGGGTCCCATGGGGGTCCCATCCTCTTCCTGGAAGACCACTTTCCTGTAGAGTTTAGCTCCAACACAATTAGGTTTTTTGGTGGTTCAGATGTGTTTAATTGGGATACAGCTAAACTTTGCTTAATCCAGAAGCATGATTCAATACTCCTGGACTAATTGGCTGTTTGACTACTGTAATCCATCCTTTCTCCACATCGTGCAAGTCTAACAAATTTCCATTACTCTTTAGCACCATATAATCACTTCACCTGGAAAATTAGACAAAGATTAAGTGTATTTTGCTGTTTCAGATTGAGCCTGAGCTTCACTGTGTCTGACATTTACTAAATACACTGAGCCTAATGGAGTAAAGCAGTGGTTCTCAATTCCAGTCCTTGCGTACCACCGCTCTGCATTTTATGTATCTCTTATCACTTCAGACGTTTGTTCTATTCAACCATAAGTGCCCTGCGAAGTGGACATCATAGGATATACCACCATGATTCCAGTTCAAAGGGAGCTTATATGTGCCATTCAGAGGGCATTAAAGTGTGCGAGATGTGAATTTAAATTGTATTTATTTCCAGAGATATACAGGTCCATCTCAATAAATTAGAATGTCGTGGAAAAGTTCATTTCAGTAATTCAACTCAAATTGTGAAACTCGTGTATTAAATAAATTCAATGCACACAGACTGAAGTAGTTTAAGTCTTTGGTTCTTTTAATTGTGATGATTTTGGCTCACATTTAACAAAAACCCACCAATTCACTATGTCAACAAATTAGAATACTTCATAAGACCAATAAAAAAAAACATTTTTAGTGAATTGTTGGCCTTCTGGAAAGTATGTTCATTTACTGTATATGTACTCAATACTTGGTAGGGGCTCCTTTTGCTTTAATTACTGCCTCAATTCGGCGTGGCATGGAGGTGATCAGTTTGTGGCACTGCTGAGGTGGTATGGAAGCCCAGGTTTCTTTGACAGTGGCCTTCAGCTCATCTGCATTTTTTGGTCTCTTGTTTCTCATTTTCCTCTTGACAATACCCCATAGATTCTCTATGGGGTTCAGGTCTGGTGAGTTTGCTGGCCAGTCAAGCACACCAACACCATGGTCATTTAACCAACTTTTGGTGCTTTTGGCAGTGTGGGCAGGTGCCAAATCCTGCTGGAAAATGAAATCAGCATCTTTAAAAAGCTGGTCAGCAGAAGGAAGCATGAAGTGCTCCAAAATTTCTTGGTAAACGGGTGCAGTGACTTTGGTTTTCAAAAAACACAATGGACCAACACCAGCAGATGACATTGCACCCCAAATCATCACAGATTGTGGAAACTTAACACTGGACTTCAACCAACTTGGGCTATGAGCTTCTCCACCCTTCCTCCAGACTCTAGGACCTTGGTTTCCAAATGAAATACAAAACTTGCTCTCATCTGAAAAGAGGACTTTGGACCACTGGGCAACAGTCCAGTTCTTCTTCTCCTTAGCCCAGGTAAGACGCACAAGAGGAATACAACAACTGTAGCCAAATTCCTTGACATGTCTGTGTGTGGTGGCTCTTGATGCCTTGACCCCAGCCTCAGTCCATTCCTTGTGAAGTTCACCCAAATTCTTGAATCGATTTTGCTTGACAATCCTCATAAGGCTGCGGTTCTCTCGGTTGGTTGTGCATCTTTTTCTTTCACACTTTTTCCTTCCACTCAACTTTCTGTTAACATGCTTGGATACAGCACTCTGTGAACAGCCAGCTTCTTTGGAAATTAATGTTTGTGGCTTACCCTCCTTGTGAAGGTTGTCAATGATTGTCTTCTGGACAACTGTCAGATCAGCAGTCTTCCCCGTGATTGTGTAGCCTAGTGAACCAAACTGAGAGACCATTTTGAAGGCTCAGGAAACCTTTGCAGGTGTTTTGAGTTGATTAGCTGATTGGCATGTCACCATATTCTAATTTGTTGAGATAGTGAATTGGTGGGTTTTTGTTAAATGTGAGCAAAAATCATCACAATTAAAAGAACCAAAGACTTAAACTACTTAAGTCTGTGTGCATTGAATTTATTTAATACAAGAGTTTCACAATTTGAGTTGAATTACTGAAATAAATGAACTTTTCCACAACATTCTAATTTATTGAGATGCACCTATATTATGTTACACTTCACGCTTCTCTAGTAAGTTTCGTCTGCGTGTGAAGATGCTGAAATCCGTGAATGAATGTTCCAAAATAAGTAAACTTTAATGGATTTCCTGTGCTCAGGGAGTAGGGAGCAAAGAACACTGTGTAGGGACCATGTCAGTCAGAACACAGTCCATGCATGGAGCGTTCTTCTAATGAGCAGGCTATCTGAATCAGGTATGCTAAATAAGAGAGACGTGCAAAATATGCAGAGCGGTGGTATGTGAGGACTGGAATTGAGAACCAATGGAGTAGAATGTAATGGGTTCACTGTAATAAGAATTAAACATTTAGGTTGTTGGTTTTATTACTCTTAGACATCTTTCACTGCAGTATTCCTACCTAGTTAACAGATATTTATGTTAAAGGCTTGTTCTAATATACACAGATGAAGCTGTAACTGATGGTAATCTGTTCCTTTCAGGCAAGAAGAACTCCATCCTGATGCACAAAGTACAACATGATCTTAACTCTGGTGTCTTTAACAACCGTGAGAATGAGATGATCCAGGAGATTGTGAAGTATGATCGGGAAATGGTTAAACTGGTTAAACAAGGGGACATGCAAAGGCCCAGGGCCATGTCCATGACTCCTTCAACTCACGGGAACATGTTTGCACCTTCTAGTCAACCCTCTACAAGTTCTGCCATTGCTAGCCTTCAGCAGGCTGTTGCCATGAGCTTCTGTCCCCAGATGGGCACCCCTCTAGTGGGTTCTGGGGCTGTCCAGTCTCCCCGCATGGTGCGGCGCTTCCAGGTGGTCCAGAGCCAGACGCCCCCAGGCTCCCAGTACTCCACCTTAGCCCTCGCCTCTGCCCTTGCAAGCACACCTGTCCATAGCCCTCTGGCAACTACTGGTCGAACGTTCCAGTATGGTTCTAGCCCCCCAGGTGCACCCTCGGGCTCCCAGTTATCCCTTGTACAGCAACACGTCCCCAGTTCCACACATCGACCACCAGTCCCCAGGAGCACCCTAAGCCAGGATGCCCGAGCTCTATCCGCCTCCCAGCCGTCCTTACCCCATGACATGGTGCAGCCAGTTGCCCCAAGCCCTCCCCAGTCCACCAGAGTCTCCTCCACTTCCATCGGTCCCCCTCAGAACCTCCCAGGCCCTGCTGGTCTTAGAGGAAGTATCCCACCAAGAATGGCACTGCCCCATCAAATGTCTGTAGGTGCATTTCCTCCTACCTCCCTCCCTCAGATGAGACCCAGCTTGGAATCAGGACTGCCCAAGAAGGATTCAATAATCAGTCTCCCAGAAACTGAACCACATCACATCAGATCTAGATTATCGTCGAATTTGTGACCACAATATAGTTGGCGGGCTCTGTCTGGGTCAGGAACGTGTGGACTTTCCTTCACCAAGTACTATTCCCCACCCCCTGTCACACCTTTGAATTTTACTCTCAGAATGTATGTGGTATGACTGGCCACAAGGGCAAACAAACCCTCGAGACTTGATAGTATAAAATGAACATGTCTGTATCATTCTTACCATGATTGGAACTTTTCCATTTTACTTATGAGATTAACATCAATGTAGCTTCCACCCTCACAATTTGACTCTTTGAAATGGTTTTCTTTATTGTAGCTGTTCACAAAGATTACAAATGTACCACTCCCTTTTATATACTGTAGTTCAAACGATGCAAACTGATATGTGTCTGAATACCGGTACTTAGCATTTTGCTTCTGATCACAATGTAGGAGCTAACTTCCTCTTCTCAACATGAACCGGCTAGACAATAGATATTTAACCTATAATGCGCAATATTAGAATTGTTATAGAAAAAATGTATTCACCGGCTCGAGAGTCCCAAACCGGTTTCGAAACGGGATGTGTTTTTACTGGAACTGCTGTCCATGTGTTTGTCTTACTCCTTCAGACCAAAGTTGGGCCAAAGGAAAATGTTAACCTGAGATAACATGTAAAGGTGTGTCAAATGAAATGAAAGGATAAAAACAAATATAATTTCATTGCCTTGATTTTGACTAAAAAAACTGTGTGTGACCATACGTGTGTGTTTTTCTTTTACCACACAAATTTTTAGCTAATTATGCTGCTGAAGTACAAAGTTTAACAACAGGGAGACTAATTTGCCCTTATCTGGTGCATTCAAATGCATTAAAGTCTTAATTACAAAGGACTTAAGTAGCTTTGTTCTCAAAGGTCAGCTTTTCATAATCAATGAACTATTTATTTCAAAGATTTTGGCTTTGTCCTGTTTGTAAAAACCGTCTTGCCTCACAAATAAAATGCATCAATATGTGTTAATGCTCAAAGCTTAAGCAGTTTTGAGGAGGACTGCACATTTTAGAAAGCTAGTGAGGTTATGCAAGCGAGTACATTGACGGTGATTACACCCTCCACTGAAATGTGACGAGATCCATCAGGCGACTATGAGTCTCTCCACTATCTGTTGTTTTGGAGCGCTAAATAACTAGCTCGCCATGGCTACCTAATGAGGTCTGATGTCCTCTCGGTCTTTGAATCCTTGAAAACCTATTTATATTCCGCTGTTACTTACCATTTCACAGCTTGAAAGAGACTATAGGCTGCTCCTAGTTGTTCTTAGCATCCTGGAGACAAAGCCAAGCATGAATTGATCGTTTATGACTTCTAAAAAGAACAAAATGTGCAGATGGTTGAAATTAGATCAGACTGTTCGTATGCAGGGTGTAAAGTTCATTTTTGGTGACTTTGAACAGAATCATGTCTCTCCCTTGTAAAAACAGACTTTTAAATGATTCCCTGCGGACTCTGCTGTGCACAAACCAGTGCCGCCCCATAAGCTGATTAAAAAAACCTTATAGCTGCTTTTAATGATGCACATATCCTCAGTTTTATGTTGCACCAAAAACAGATGTTGATTCAATATATGCCAAGTGTTACTTTTTTTTGCCAAATTCTAAGTAATATTTCAAGCAATAAAGTTTACAATTTGTCCATGATAAAAAATATTTGTCTCAGTTGGAGTTATCATTAACAATACACACATTCCTCAAAATAAGTTTTACTATGCATTATGGTAGAGGAAAATTTTTTTTATGTTTTTTTAAATGTTTTTCTAGAGGGCACGTTAACTTTTAGAACTCTGCGTACATTTTATTTATCATCATTTATCCATAGCATCTGTGGTTATTTTTTCTTACTATATTGATTAAAGAGCCATGTTTTAGCAGCGGCTCTGCGGTTTTGTTTGAATAAACTTTCAAAACATCTTGTGATGAAGCTTAACAAACAGTTTTCCATTAATTAGGATATTACAAGAGCCTGGGGTTGTTTTGCAGCTTTTCATGAAATAAAGGTGTATAATGACGGGCTCAGGGTCAAATTTACTTACCGTTTAATTTAACCTAATTGAGTTCACTACATCAGTTCTGTCATGTTTGGTCCAGCATATCTGAAATTCAATTTTATTAAGGTCCTGAATGGAAGTAAACCACAGCACCATCTCTCGTCACAAGCTATTATCTTCCTGCAAATATCATTTTAAAAAGGTTTGCCAAAGTACCCGTTGTTTTTTATAGTCATACTTTCCCCTAAGAGCCTGACTGATGTCTAAGCTGACACTTATTAAGGTTTAAACAAGTTTGCGTTTGTTAGACAATCCACCGTAAAAGAAGCAAACTTTAGACTTTTGCTAAGTGCTCCTGTATGCAAATTCCTCTCTTTTACTTTCTTTGAGTTGACAGTGTGTCAGCATGTTCAACTTGTGGTCAGTCTACTCAAGAAGCTGAAAGATGTGACATGGTGAACCCTTGAGAGGCGTATTTCTCTTAGAAGGCATCTCTATGACAACTTCAATCAATCCACTGTTGAGCACACAGAAATTGTTTATATTTTCTTGGAGAGGTATTGCGCATTAGAAAAAGAAACTAGAAATGCTTCAAAAAAAGTAAAAAATAAATAAATAAATAATTAAAACAGAAAACCCACAATTCCGAAGTGCATTACAATTAATATTATTCTTATTTTTTTCTGGCATGCAGTCATCTCTCAGTTCCATTAGTAATGTTTGGGAAATAAGGAGCAGCAGAAGTAACCACATCAACTGGGAGATAATAATGAATTCATCAAATGATTGCATCTGAGCCCAGCTGGCTTTTATCTTTATTTTAGTCATAACTGCTGAGATGGCCACTTCAGTCATTGGGCTAAAAGATATCTGCTCATCTCATGTCCATCCATGCATGTCTTATAATAGAAAGCTATTTATTTTAGCCCCATTACAGTTACCTAATAAAGCAAAAAGCTTTGATTTTATTGTAGGATGCTGTTGGGCATGGCGGCAAGCATAAAAAAGTAGCAACAGAGATATGACGTTTAGCCATTAGAAAAATAGGTAATTTTAAAACAGCTTCAAACGTGGTTCTTCCAATCGATGCAAATATCCATTTTATAAAAATGTATAATGCATTCATTCATCAATTTATATGCAATAGTCCACAATGACGGTTTAGCAAAGTCCTTTTTACATGATTGTAAAAGTTCTGCGTCTTTAGGAAAACTACATTCCTCTTGTTGGTCAATTCTTTAAGTGTCTTCTCAGACTGTTGCTAGAGAGTTTGAGCCATCTTGTGAATGAATAAGTGGAGAGTTTCATCCAATCACTTGATTCGAAAGCAATTGTCATTCTTTTGCAGTGAAATCTGGATAATGATGACAATCTATGGCCAAAAAAACAAGAAATGATTTGCGGTTCAGATGATTCAGTACTGACGGATTCAGCTAAGGATTCTGTTTAAATGATTCAAACAGTTTTTCTGTGATTTATCAGTAGAATCAGTTCATATGAGCCACTTGTTTGTGAATCATATCACACTGGTGACTGTGCTGTAGAAAGAGGTTTATAACTCTGATTAGCTGTAAATTCAAACTGTGTTCGTTTTGAGTGATTCATTAAAAGAATCAGTTCATAAGAGTCAAACCCAACTTGGTTAAGTACATGAAACATTTCTTGCAAGAAATGACTTGTGGTTCAGTGAATAGGATGATTCATCACTGCTCTGACAGTGATTCATTCAGAGAAAGATTGACCACAAGGCTACCGGTGCCGAATTTTTAAGGATTTTTTAAATTCAGATAAGAGTTTAAATGGTTCAAACAGGGTTTGTGAATATTTTGAAGCAAATTATGGATCACATTACACTGGTGGTTGTGCTGTAGAACAATGTGAATCATGAATCATATTACTTGTGGTTCAGTGAAAGATTCTGTTTAAATTATTTAAACAGTGTATGAATCTTTTTTTAGCAATTCAAAGATTAATTAAAATGAAAAGAATCACTTGTTTGTGAAATTACATTTTGCTGGTGGTTATGCTGTAGAAAGACGTGTTTTTGTCTAAATCAGTGCAAACTGAACTAAGTACATTTCTTGCTTCATTTCAAGCAAAGCAAGAATTGACTGGCGGTTCAATGAATCAGCAAATCAGATAATTCTGTAACACTGACAGATTTAATTATTTATTCAGCTAAGGATTCTGTTTGAGTGTTTTATTTAAAAGATTTACTTCATAAGAGTCACTTGTTTGTGAATCGCATTATAACTGGTGTTTGCACTGTTCAAAGACGTGTTTATCTGATCACACTGCAAACTCAACTCAGGTAAAATTGAATTTCTTTCTCCTGTAAATTGAGGAAACATTGGCGCTAAGTGTCTTAAAACATTATGTGGCGGCAAACAGCTCTAAGCCCATGAGCTATTATTATTGTAAGGGCAACTTCCCACTCAGAGGTTGTTCGAGATGTCAGGAAATGAGCAGGTCTGTTGACGTCAATTCTCGTGTAATCAAGTGTAGCCTTGCATTGGATTGGTTTTGTTTCACATTGCCCTTTGTAATAAAATGCTTTCAAAATCCAGAAAACAGAAAGAAAGCTGCTGAAGCAAGCTATTGGGTCTTGAAATTTCAATAACAATTAACCTTTCGCAGACCCAGAGTGCAAAAATATCGACTTTATTTCTCGCCGAATGCCATGTGTACATTCTCCGACAAGCCCCAACGGATCAAAACGTCTTTGATCATAAAACACAGTCATTTAAGTGTTCTCGGGTCCTTAAAAAAAAAAGGACGCCACAAGGTCACACGTCATCCAAAGTTTTCCCAAAATACTCCTAAAGGTGCTCTATTATCATAAATATCCTCGCGTTTCTCAGCTGGCTGTGAATGCGAGAGCTGCCAGCTGTGGGGGGATGCTGGGAGTAAATCATGTCCAAGTGGAAATGTCATAGAGGCCCTTTCAAATGGGGCTGCCTTTAAATCGATGAGAGCCAGCATCATGTGGTTAATCAGCCCCGCGTTAGCACTCAGGAGTGAAGGAGCGGATCAGAGCCCCGCAGAGAGAGCGCTCTAGCTCCATACCGAGAGGAGATCGCGTATACGCTTCCCCACTCGCGCAACCGCACACAAGAGCGACTCCTGCTGTTCGCCTCTGCCAGAAATCTGCTTCAGTGCTTAAGTGATGTCTTTATGATAATATGACAAGACAGACACACACACACACACATACACTCACGCACACTCACTTATCTACCAGATCAACCAATCCGGTCTCAGTCACGCACACTTTTCGATGTAGTAAAAAGCAGCAATCTGTTTTGATGAGGTCTGTGGAGGGCTCTCAGCCTCCTGATGAAAGCTGTCCGTCAGCTCACAATACGCTCCTCAGCTGAAGAAATACACTGATTCTTTCACCTTTTCCAGGTCAAAATCACCTGCAAGAGAGAAATTACATGATTACTGTCTTTTAGGATGGAATATGTAACAATGAAAACAGAACGATTGGTTTTAGCACTCATTATGAATCTGACTGAAACAATACCTATTATTTAGAGATTAGAGAAATCAGTATTAAACCAGAGACAGATACCTGAGTACATTTTTATTTCGTAATTATAGCTTTTATAAGACATATGAAGTCACCTACTGACTAGACTACTGTTTAAAAGTTATTAATTTAAGATTTTTTGTTGTTGTTTTTGAAAGAAGTCTCATATGCTATTTTGATATTTTAATATATTTTTTTAAATGCAAGCTATTCCTTGGATGGCAAAGCTGAATTTTTAGCAGCCATTACTTTAGTTTTAAAAACAGTTGCGCTGCTTATTATTTTTGTGTAAACCGTGATACATTTCAGTCTTTGATGAATAAAAAGTTCAAAAGAAGAGCATTTATTTAAAATATAAGTCATTAAATTAACATTCTTTACTACCACTTTTGATCAATTTAATACATTATGACTGAAAAAAGGAATTACATTTTGCCTAAAGAACAACAAAATTACTGTAATATTTTTTTTAAAAAGTGCCTGAATAGCATAAATGTAAATTCCACATAAATTACAAATACACTTTAAAATTTAATTGTTTTTATGCTCACCAAAACTGCATTTCTTTGATCAACGAATACATTAAAACAGTATTGTGAAATATTATTATTAAAATTACTATTTTAATATATTTTGAAGTGTATTTTATTCATGTGATGGCAAAGCTGAAGTTTTGCATATTTGTGTATTAAAAGCTTATCATTTCTGGCCGATACCAAAATAATTATTGGTATCGGCCAGAATTTCAACATTAGTTCATCCCTAGATGCCAATTTTGAATATTCATTGGCCGAAAATGGACATTTAATTATTTCCAGAGATTTTTAATTCACTTGTAGAATAAAAATATTGATTTTAGCTTTTAATGTACTATTCTCGTCCTTTTTAACAAAAGTAGAATAGATTTAGAATATCAACCATTTATTGGTTATTGGCCTTATAGATTTTAGTGTTTATTTATTTTCTTTCTTAATTTAAGGTAATTTGCAGATTTGGTGATCAAGAAACATTTCTTATTATCAGTGTTGAAAACTGGTAATTCTTTTCATGCCAAAACGGAGATAAAAAAGAAATCGTTAAAAAAAGGCTCGTTTGCTCGCAAAATCTAATACATTTTTTTTTCTTAAAATAAAACAAAACTATGACCCAGACATTTTTGATAGGTTTTCTTGAGAGTCACCAAAAAGTGATCAGCAATCGTAATTAATTTTTACTTTAATTTAATTTTAAAGTAACAATTTAAAGTGTAGAACCCAAAATCAGTGAATTTTGAAAATTTTAGGCATATTAAACAATACCATGCCACTCTATTTAATCAATCCATTCAACTCTAATCAGTTTCATTTGTTCTTGAAAACCTGAAATGAATCCCACAGGAGGTATTAATGTAGATAAAACACTTATGCAGTTCAGCAGCGACTGACTCATACAAACAATTGTGGGTGGTCAGCTTCCTTGCGCACAAGACGTCACCTTGTTCTGAAGAACAGAGCAGAGGAAATCAAGCCTATGGGACACACATGGACAGACACACACACCTCAGGGAGACAATTTCATTAGTGAAAATAAGGAGGAGTCCTGGAAGAATACTGAGCGTGACTAAAGTAGCACGCTTATCAAACTATAGAAATAATATTACAGAAATAATATCAGTGCGTGTATCACTGTTAAACGGCAAATGAATCATCTTATTGCTTGTTTTTATTGACGCTGAGCTTTTAAACGCATTGTAAAAGCTCCCCCTTAATATTTTCTCTGCTGAATCAGCGTTTTGATGTGCCAGATGTGTGTGATTCTGCTGTTAATGTGCCCATTTTGTTCAGTGTGTTTCCTTCCGGCCTGTGTTACGTAAACAGATTAACCAGTTGACAGAATTAATTGTCATCAGTTTAATGAAATCTATCTCGCTGATGAACATATAATCACATGGTGTGGTTCTGCGAGACGGTGCGGCGTTATGCAACAGTAAAAAGCTGCCTTAAACCTGACAAGCTCTCAATCAGATGAGGTCGACCCACTGGTCTGTGTGACCCAAAGTGACGGCTGCGGTGCTCAGGGTTTAACTCACCTGTTTGAGGAACGCTGGCCAAAAGCTGTGCCATCTTATAGTAGTCTTCAAACTTCTTAGGCTTGGATACAACCCTGTGAGAGTAAAAACCGGACTCAATTGAACTGGACCACATGATGACAAAACATCAGATACATGAGAAAACATAAAAAGACAACTCTATACAACATTTTCAAAAATGATGATTTGAAAAAACTGTTTGTAGGGATGCACAACATATCAGATGATATTGGTGTTCTGGATATGTATTTGTCACTGTCTATTCTTATTAATTCATTTTAATCACACAAACTAGTGTATTAATAGTTTATCATATCAGTTATCAGCTACAACCTAAAAATAATTATTGGTATCAGCCAGAATTTCAACATCAGTTCATCCCTAGATGCAGATTTTGAATATTCTTTGGCCAAAATTTGACATTTTATTATTTCTAGAGATTTTTAATTCACTTGTAGCATAAAAATATTGATTTTAGCTTTTAATGTACTATTTTCGTACTTTTTAACGAAAGCAAAATAGTTATTTTTATAGTGTTCATTTATTTTTTTTTTTAAAAGAAAAGAAAAAAGTAGCACAGATTTATAATTTCAGCAAATTATTAGTTATCAGTCTTACCATGAAAATGACTCTATCTGCCAATAATTCATATTTAATTCTAAAAATAAACTATTTATACATGCTGTTTTTAATGTGTATCAGTTTTATTTAAGTAGTATAGATTCATAATATATGCCATTTATCAGTTATTGGCCATAAATAGAAAGATACTGTATTTATTGGTAACGGCCGGAATATTAATATCAGTACTCTAGTAGTTAGCAGTTTAGTGGTTAAATACTAATTTTTATTTATCAGTATCACCTGATATTGGATATTTATTGGCCGATATTGGATATTTAATGGTTTCTGCCTATTCAAAATTCACTTTCAGTATCCAAGCATTTATCAGTTAGCTGGCCTAATTTAGAAATGATCATTTAGCTGCCAATATTTGATACTTAATTCTAAACACAAAGTATTTATGCAGACTGTTTAAGTGTGTACAAATTTTCTTTAAGCAGTATAGATTTGTAATATCGGCCATTTATCTGTTATTGGCCATAAACAGAAAGATACTGTAATTATTGGTATCGGCCGAAAATCTTAATATCAGTACTCTAGTAGTTAGCAGTTTAGTGGTTACATACTATTTTTTTATTTGTTAGTATCACCTGATACTGGATATGTATTGGTCAATCTTGGATTTAATGGTTTCTGCCTATTCCAAAATCACTTTTAGTATCCAAGCATTTATCGGTTATCTGCCTTAATGTGGAAATGATAATTTATTTGCCAATATTTGATATTTAATTCTAAACACAAAGTATTTATACACACTGTTTAAGTGTGTATGATTTTATTATTATTATTATTTTTTTAGGTAGTATAGATTTGTAATATCGTCCATTTATCAGTTATTGGCCATAAACAGGAAGATACTGTAATTATTGGTATTGGCTGAATATTAATATCAGTACTTTAGTAGTTAGCAGTTTAGTGTTTAGATATTAACTATTTTTATTTATTAGTATCACCTGATACTGGATATTTACTGGCCGATATAGGATATTTAATGGTTTCTGCCTATTCCAAACTCACTTTTAATATCCAAGCATTTATCACTTATCTGCCTTAATGTGGAAATGATCATTTATCTGCCAATATTTGATATTTAATTCTAAACACAAAGTATTTATACATGTTTAAGTGTGTATGAATTTTCTTTAAGCAGTATAGATTTGTAATATCGGCCATTTATTGGTTAATGGCCATAAACAGGAAGATACTGTAATTATTGGTATACAGTCAAATATTCAATATCAGTACTCATTAGTTAGCACTTAGGTGGTTAAATACTATTTTTTTTTTAAATCAGTATCACCTGATTTTGGATATTTTTCACTTTATATTGGATATTTAATGGTTTCTGCCTATTCCATGTTCAATTGCAGCATACAAGCTATTTATTTTAGTTTTTAGTGTTTATTAAAAAGAAAATACCATAGATTTATAATATCAGCCATTTATCGGTTATTAGCCTTATTGGCCAGTTTATTTCTGTTTTTAAGTTTTAATTAATTTTCTTTCCTTTTTTTTTTTTTAAAGACAGTAGCATAATATCAGCCATTTATCGGTTACTGGCCTTGAGAATAATAATTGAACTGATAGTTACAAACAATTAAATACAGCTATTTACTTGGGTTTTTAGAGTGCATCAATTTTTACGTATATCCCTAATAGTTATCGGTTTAGTATCTAACTACTAATTATAGTAGTTAAATACCATTTAGTAAAAACCAGCAATGTGCAATGGGGACTCACAGAGGCCTGCTGCAATATTTCTTCAGAAGAAACCCGGACAGCTCCTCTAGAATGGGCTGACTATGCAGAGCCACAAACTGCTCACGACACACCTGAGGAGCGACAAAGAGCACTCAGTCAATCATTATGCACACTAATGCGCCGGCTTCAATGCTATCTCTCTCTAGCCTCCCCTTTTCTCTCAGACGTTTCACCTCTCTCCTATTTGAGCTTTCCCATTTTAAGAGGAATCTGTGGTCACAAAGCATGTCAGGGAAGACTCGCAGACAATAGACCACTCACAGAAGGAGAGAAGGATGGGAAAAGATAAAAGTCCAAAAAGAGTCTCAATTCAGACAGCTGAATATGGTTAAGAGAATAGATGGAGTTATTAAGCATCAGAAGTTCATGGCAAGTGTCACATGGAGGTTAAGCTCATCTAATGAAGGTGACTGTAAAGTAAGTAAAGCCAGTGAAACAACATGATGTTGAGTAAATGATGACAACTTTCATTTATGGGTGAATTATTCCTTTTGTTTATCAAATTTAGTTCTTTGAAAGGAATCAGTTGAGGTAAATGAAATTAAATGCTAAAGTAAAAAAAGATTTTTTGTATTTGAAGAAAAGTGTAGTTAATGGCAGCTTTCCAAAAAATGCTTCAGTTGAGAGGATGAGCGGTATGGTCATTCAATACCAAAATAACCCATGCTGACAGGGTTGGTTATTGAACATATGGTGAACTCAGCATGCAAACATCTGGCCGTTAAGCTGACATGGTTGGGTCGCTTAGTCATTCCTGTTGAAAGAATATGCATTGAAAAACACTCTCTGTTCCTTACACACCCTGTTCATGATGTCCACCGTCACAGCATGGGTCCAATAACAGTCATGGACGGACACAAACGTCAGACCAGCCCTGCATGTTTGAAGAAAACACGAAAATAAACTTGGAAAATGTACATACCATTAAAAAAACACACACACACACACACACACACACACACACACACACACACACACACACACACACACACACACAAGCAATAAAAAAGAAAATAATTAATATTATTGTTAATGTAATTATTCATATTATAAAATGTATTATTAATTATTTAAAAATAGTATTAAAAATTATTAGAAATATTATTAAATATTAAAAAATGACAGATTACATTAAAACGGCATTGCATAAAATTGTTATTATTATTATTATTATTTAATACCAGGAATAATTTGTTATTAATATTAATACAAATATTAGCATTATTAATAATAAAAACATTGCGTTATGTTATTATTATTAAAAAATAATAAATATGTGTATTATGAATAATTTACTATTACACAATTTTAATACTATTTTAACACTAATAATGTTATTGTTATTAGTAATAATAATAATGACTTTGTAATATAATTTATGTATATTATAAAATGTATCATTATTAAATATATGCATTACAAATATTTTTTAGTATGTTATAATAAAACTATTTTTATTAAAATATGATTTTAGTTGTATTGCTAATACTAATATTATTACTACTACTACTACTACTACTAATAATAATAATAATACTTAATGTTATTATTCATTATACATATATTTCTGGTCTAATAATCATTTTATGTGTCAAAAAGTAATTAAAAAACATTAAAATCAGTTTGCATAAACAAAACATGTAAAAATAAAACAGAATTTGTATCATATCTGTCATAAAAAGGTAATATTGGTGGCTCTCTATTCTTAATCCTGGATAAACAAATTCTTGTTTTTCTGTGGTATCTTGGTATTCAGGTTAATGTGCTTATTTGCATGTTTATGAGATATAATATCGACTGAAGAAGCAAAAACAAACAATACAGTCTCTTCATTTCTCCAGTTATGTTGACCAACACTACAGTTTTCATTTTGAAACAAAATACAATGCATGAAAAACTGTGACTGTTCAAAACGTATGAATATTTAATGAGGTAAACTCTTTAGTATATGATTGGTGGTTTGTTGTTAGGTCTAAACACATATTAACCCAGTGTTAAAAGCCTGTTTGAGTGTGGGATGTAAAACAAGAGTCAGCTTATCACCTGTAACAATGCAGTGATGTCAGCATCATGTGAGTGGAGTCCAGAGAGTGGATGAAATTAGGAGGGAAGGCGTTTTTCTGCTTCATGCTATCTGGTTTCCTAAAAAAAGGCACAAGAAAACAAGCTCAGTCTTGGTACGAAGCACACTTGGGTAATTAAGTCCGGTGTCGTCGTCATCTCGCTGGGCAATACACACACCTGTAGCGCCAGGAGCCATACATCACTGAACAGGTAGGTCAGTCTTAATTATCATCCAAGACAGAGACACACAATGAACATTGAGCACCGGCTGAACCAGTAAAGAGTAAAGAATAATGCGTGTGCTTATTATGGCTGAAGGAATTTCATTATACTGCTCCATATCAGACAAAATAGTGTAGTTCATAATAAAAATAGTGATACTTTAGGTCAGATACTCTCAAATTTCATCATGGGTATTATGAAGTAAATCACCTTCCTTAGCCTGTGGGGTTAAAGGGATAGTTCACCCAAAAATGAAAATTCTGTCATTAATTACTCACCCTCATGTTGTTTTAAAACCATAAGACCTTTGTTCATCTTTGGAACACAAATTAAGATTTTTTTTGATGAAATCCGAGAGCTTTCTGACACTGCATAGACAGCAATGTAACGACCACGTTCAAGGCCCAGAAAGGTTGTAAGAACATTGTTAAAATAGTCCATGTGGCATCAGTGGCTAAACTGTAATTTTATGAAGCTACGAGAAAACATTTTTTGCGCAAAGAAAACAAAAATAATGACTATATTCAACAATTTCTTCTCTTCCGTGTCAGTCTTCGATGCATGTTTACGACAGAACCACGACTCATGTGTGCATTCCTTGTAAACAAGGCGCAACACATCTGGGCTCTACGTCAGAACGCCAGCTCCTGCGTAAGCAGCAAAACACGCATGCGTCGTATTCTCATAGCTTCATAAAATTACGGTTGAACCACAGATGTCACATGGACTATTTTAACCATGTCCTTACTACCTTTCTGGGCCTTGTGTTGCTGTCTATGCAGGGTCAGCAAGTTCGGGTTTCATCAAAAATATCGTAATTTGTGTTCCGAAGATGAACAAAGGATTTATGAATCTGGAACGACATAATGGGGAGTAATTAATGACAGAATTTTCATTTTTGAGTGAACTAACCCTTTAAAGTACATCACATAACTTAATTCAGTTCACTATAACCATACATTTCTAACTAAACCGCTGAATGGTAATGTATATAATATACATACTGAGTACTAAAGCTATCAAGAACTAACTATCTATCTATAATCTTTAAGCTTCACAGAGCGACATTGTGCCGGAGATAATTTCAGGGAATTCAGCAAGGTCTTTAGGTCACTGGCCACAAGAGAGCTGCTGCCACCCTCGCAATTTCATCATTTATTCAAGTCTCCTCATTAATGAGGGTCTATTCAGCCTCTAATTAGAGCACATAAAGGATCTCTGAATCGGATTGTGGTCTGTGTGAAACTCCGGTCAGGTCTTCTCTTTTAGCTGGTCTCGAACAGCTGCATCCCACCTGGAAACTGTCTTCTGGGAAATTATAGTGCTTCTATTGGATAAGCTTGAGACTTCTTTCAACACCTAGAAGTGTGACTGACATCTAGTACATTGGCATCAGAAGTACATATCTGAAGAACAGCCCTTCAGCTTGGTCTGCATGGACACCCAAGGCCAATTCTCAAAGCCTGAGACCGATATACAATCACAGTGGCGGCTGTCAGTCTAGCCGCGAGAGCTCTTGGCCATCTTAGAGAAACGGGAGATCCCTTTTCGGCACCTGTGATAGTCCGTACTTGTATGGATGTCTATGACAGGCAGAGATAGAGAAATGCAAGTGAGGCCCATCATAAGTGGTTTTTAATCATGTCCTTGTGGCTTTTGGAGGAAGGTCAATAAGATAACTCCCATCTGAGGCTCCTCCAAGTGGTATTAGCCAAGCTTGGGTAAAGCTCTGCAAGGACTGAAACTGTGAAATGAGGTGATGGTATTAAAACAGCAGATGCTTGCGTACGGACTGAACATTTGGGGTTTCGGTGGGAAGCACAGAAGTGTTTGTTTAATAAAAGATGACTGACTTGGGAACATATGGTAAAGTGGTGGATGACGGTGCATTTGTTTATGCATGAAAATCTTGGAGATAGAGCCGAATAAGCAAAGATACTGCCGCCACATAAACAAACTGTTACCAGTGAGGCTTTAAAGGCATATTTCTTGAGAATATTACAATTCGGTTATCATATATTCCCCCTCATGTTGTTTAAAACCATTATAACCTATGTTCTTCTGTTTAACACAAATGAAGAAAGATTTAGCCCTCATGTTGTATTCTAGTCGTTTTGATTTTTTTTATTTTTCTTGAAAATGCTAGTTAATGTTATCACACTCGACTAAAACTCTGTGACTTTGCTCACACAGGCTATAAAAACCTCTCACCAAAAAATGGATCTTTTTTGTACTTTCTAGGGATTTTTCTCCCACCTTTTTACATTTGTGGTGTTCCCAGTCAAAAATAACCAGCCTACAAAAAATTGCTTTGTTATGCAATATTATCATCAAATCTTGGATTCATTTTTTTTGTCAACTTGTTTTCTTTCAATTCTCTTTTTCTCGTCTTCTTTTTAGAACTAGTTGGTCGTAGGCCTCAAATTAAAAAAAAAAAAGTTAACAAAAAGATAGAAAAAGTTTAAACACAACAAATGTAACAAGGTATGTAGCATAATTAACGATTTCATGCAACAAATTTTTTAAAAGGCTGGTCATTTTTGACCAGGAGCACCAAATTAGGTAAAGGATTTTTAGCACAGCATAAGAGTTCAAAACATACTTATTCCTCTTATGGTGATATGGACCACTTTTATGGTGCTTTTGTGTCCTTTTAGAAGCTTGAAAGCTTCAGTGGCCATTCATTGTAATTGTATGGAAAAGATCAACTAGCACATTCTTCAAAATATCTTTTTTTGTGTTCCACAAATAAAGAAAGACTTTCAGGTTTGAAACGTCATGAGGGTGAACAGACATCTCTTTAAAACTCTGTTACATTTAGAAACAACACAGTCCTAACTCAAACAAGCCAAAACATACTTCGTCTCCAATGCAAGTACCCCTCAACAGATGATAAAACCAGCAATGATGTTAATTCATTGTTCATTCCGGGTAGCCCTCCATTCAGTAAATGACATACAGGATGTGCAGCGGTGACATTTCAACACGAAATGCCACTCTTCTCATCTGAGGGACTTTCTGCTTCTTTCAAACCCTCCAGGGGTTTCTGTATATGATAATGAATTCTGCCCATCCACTGACGGGCCCAGAATAGCATCAAACACTTGCGTGACACAGGCGCTACCTTTAGGTGTTCTTGTTACTTGCAAATTTGCTGTTTAAGCACTCTGATTTGATTGTTTAATGTGCTCTGTGGAGTACGGTGCAATGATACTGTACATAATGAACCAAACAAGAAAAAGGCAGAAAAAAGTCACAACACCGCTACATTAAACCATAACACAAAAGAAATGCTTTTGACCACAAGAAAACAGTGTTACTGTTAAGTGCTAAGACGAAAATGAAAACAAAATAAAAAGATTTTTGTTATCTGAAATAAAATATTTTTAGTTTTAGTTTTTAATACATGGTATGTTATAAAACTGACTGGAGTAAACATGAAATGCCACTAGACAGCAACAAAACCAGATTGTGCTGAGAAATGTAACAACTAAACTAAAAAAAAAAAAAAACAACAATGACAGTGAAAACAAACAAAAACTAAATTAAAAAATAAAATAAAAATAAACAGTAAATAAAAAATCCAAAATACAATACCAGTTGACATGGAAATTAGGATTTTTAATGGCATAATTACACAAAAACAATTTGTCAATTAAGGTGAATGCATCTTATTTTAACTAATTACTTTTTTATTAGACTTGATTGAATCGCAATCCATTTCAATCAAAAACAATTCAATACAAAGCATTTTCATCAAAATTTGACGGCTGTTCAAAATCTCTTGAAAAGATTAAGAGAACAGAAACATCATTCAAAATGACAAATGAATTACTATCCATGTAAATAATATCACTAACAAGAAGCCATGGAAATGTGGGAAGAGGTCAGAGGTCAGTGTCAAGACAGGGGTCAAAGTAAGAGAGAGGTACTTACTCATTGGCATCATGACTTATATGGATGCTCAGATTCTGCATGCTGCTCTTGAGCTGTGAAAAAGAAGAGAAGATGAGAGAGTCTGAACGGGTAATGAGAAAAACTACTACGAAATGAAAAGCAAACAGCTTGTGTGGCAATGTCACTGCTTTGAAGCTCAAGTACTGCATTGTTTACAGGGGACACCGTCACGTAAAAATCAGCATTAACTGGGCTGCTATGTTAAATGCTCCAAGTTTAAATATTATATTAGTTGACCTTTATCCAACTTACCACTTTGACCTCTAATATAAACCAATGCATATGAATACTGCAATCAATCTCCTCATCTTTCTGCGCCAGACTGACCTTCAAGTTTCCTATTGATCCTTTTCAAAAACACTGATAGAAATTTGAGCGAGTCTCTTAATCTTAGACTGATGTTCTCAGAAACCCCCACAAACCACTAATATTGACACAATGCCATTAAAGAACAGAAGCTTAACCTTAGTAAAGGTTGGCATCCATCTTGTAGACGCTGAGGTCGGGCTACAAGCCATGAGTGAGTGACTGCTCTCGGTATAGGAACTGTCAGCGTCAGGGGTGCTTCCATCACATTACTTCTTTGATTAGTCTCTACAGTGCCCCAGGAGCCCATCCTGGCGCGGCTCAATTCAACGGAGAAGTGCAGGATGACAGGGAATGAAGTCTCGTACAGTGACGGATGGACATAAACAAAAGGAAAACGTATATATAGTGCTGATGGGGACGGTAAGGCAAAAGGTTTCGCTGGTAATCGGTGTGCAGGTTCACTGGGATGTGAAGGGGGCATAGGTGGGGTAAAAAAGTAAAGTTGAAAAATGAAATTTATGGCACATGTATGGCACATGAGTCAAACTCCGCTCCTTGAGGGCCACTGTCCTGCAGAGTTTAGCTCCAACCAGCTCCAAAACATCTGCCTGGAAGTTTCTAGTAATCCCGAAGACCTTGATTAACTGGTTCAGGTGTGTTTAATTAGGGTTGTAGCTAAACTCTGCAGGACAGTGACCTTCCAAGAACTAAGTTTGACACTCCTGGTGTACGGCACAATGAGACAAGTGGCCTTTCAGTTGCAATGATTTATGGGTCCATTAAGGCTCATTAACAGGAACAACAAAATCGAGGAGACATTGAGGGGCGTGATGGGAATAAGCCAGGCCTTCTGACATGTAAAGAATCAATGTACATCCTCAAAAGCTCTTGGGGAAAACCTTAGTTCCAATGGAACTTGCAATATACTCCTGATCCACTGGTTCTGGTAGTGCAACTAAAACTCCTGATTAGGGAAGACAAGACCAAAGCAAGCCATGTTGTCAAATTGGCACGATGCCCAGACAGTGGAAAAGGGATTCCTATCTAAAGTGCGATGACTCCTGGCTTGGACAGCTGCCTGTGCTTTTCCTGCTCTTGAAAAGAAAGCGTGTTGCAAAAGAGCAGCTGTATCTCCTTCACTTGTTCTCTAGTGTCCTTTATTGCGGAATTCAATTACAAAAGACCTTCCATGAATCTAAAAGACAAAATGAAGAGAGAGTATGACAGATAATGACGAAGAAAGCAAGGAGGAAAAGGATCGAGACAAGTTGCGGTTGGGATTTGACTAGTCTCCTGCATGAGCATCTTATATTGTACGCCAAAAGGGCAGCATCTAGTTTCCAAGCTTCCAGCTATCTGCAAAGCTGCCACCTCTTTTATTGAATGCATTCATCTCAGCCTCATGGTAAGACTCTCTAATCTTTCAGCATCCCAAAGAGAGAGGCTTTACACTACCGGTGACCTCTTGCCTGGTTAAGTCCTCTGGGAATACTCCTGAAATATCCGCTGTATTCATCAAGGCTTCTACAAAAACAACTGTGTTTTGCTGAAGGATCAATTAAAATGAATGATTCATACTCCGCTGCCATGCACAGCCCTGATCTTTCTGATATTAAAAAAAAATCTTGTGGTGCACATATTAAAACACCTTGTTATTGATCTGACTTTCAGACTAGGCGAAACCTTGGCTTTAGCCAATTAGCAGGATGCAGAAGTCAAAAAAGTAGCGTTTTGGGTCATGAGAGTTGCAGTGGGACTTGACATCCTTTTGGGATCAGACTGTAGACAAGGAACACAACACAAGCCCCTTGGGAAATCACATTTCCCCTTTTTCCAAGGACACCGCAAGTGTTTGGCCACTAAAGCAAAGGCGACAAATGATTCCCCACGGCTTTCATCCCCGCTGGTTGTCTTCCTTACAGAATTACCAGATTGTTTTTCCACATCTTGACGTATAGCCTGTGAAAGAAACATTTCAGCCTCCAAAAGTGACCCCTAACCTGATTAACAGCAAACAATCACATTAGCAAGCTTTACTGATGCATATCCCAAGTCTGGTTCCCTCCCAAGTGTAATTTCCTTTCCCCTATCAACAGACACAGTGCTGCACAGTGGATGAATAAATACTGCCAATTTCACCCTGGCTTATTTGTTTACTTTGTTACGACTCCCATTTCCCTGGCATCTAATTAATTAGCCATTTCCCATGTAAAGAAAGATCAAGGGTGGGTTGCAACAGATTGAATCACAGAGAGGTGACCTCAGATGAAGTGTCTCATTGATGCAGCATGAGAAAATGTTTCCTTGATTACATTTGAAGTAGGGGGTTGAGATTAATACTGATTTGGATTTTCTTCTGAGTTAAAGAGTCACACGGCAGAAGAAAAACACAGATAGGTTACAGGGGAGAAGTTTTATTTAACTTAATATGTCAAATAGTTCCAACCACCTTTTTTTTGGAAAACCAAACACACAATTCTTGAAAAGAACTCTTTTAATGGTGAATTTTGAAGTCAGCTTAAAACAACTTTCACAGCCCATTTTACTGGGTTGTGACAGTATATTTAGTGGAAAGAAAACTAGCATGGACCTTAATTTAACCCTTCGGGAATCGACTGAACTGTTAAAAGTGTGTGCTACATACAAATAATCTGCAGTAAAGATAAAGAACTACTCGCATCCTAAAACACATGCCAGTACCTGTTGGTTGTAACTTAATCGTTCACCCAAAACTGAAAAATTATCATTTACAAACCCTCATGTCATTACAAATACGTATGACTTTCTTTCTTCTCTACAACAAATATGATTTTTAATGAATTTAATGAATATAAAAATGACGTGACAATGCATTTTTTATATTGGAGCGAAGACCGCCAGAAGAAGCACTTCCGCCACCTACTGGACTGGAGTGCACCTACTGATTTTACTGTTAAAACTACTTAAATACCCTTTTCTACCAAAATCCCTTATAACATATTTTGGCTGACACTTTTGGTTGATGTATTAAGTGTTCAAGTTATGATTAATCAAGCTATACTCACATTAACTTCACCAAAACCGTTATTCAACTATTTTTCCATGGAAAAACAAAAGCCATACAGGTTTGAAACAACTCAAGGGTAAATAAAAGATTTTGATTTTCAGGTAAGAACTTGACCAGTATGAAAATTAAGTAAAAAGGATTAGTTTTAATTTTATGGTGGCTTTGGGGTTCCTGTTCAGAAGGAATAAATAGCCATGATTTTATGTTAACGAAGAAGATCAAGCTTGCAATACTTGCTTAATGCTCCTCACGTATCAGGTTCTTAGACCCTGTCAAACAGTTGAGCCTCAATCACAGCAAAAATCCTCATTAGCAAACTGTACTGTGCGCGGAAGACCCAGATACCTTGAAACCACGAAGCTGACGGTCTGCCAAGCCTGGCAGACTACTACGGGTTCCCCTCAGACATAAATAACCCAATATGCTAATGAAACGAAAACTCTAATAAAAGAGATAACCATAAAAAGGGGCTGTAAAACTCATCCTTTACACAACACCATTAAGGGTCATTAAGATCCATCATGCAGGTTCATCTATGTAGGGGGTGGTACGGCTAACAGGTACAGAGGTAGAGCTGGGGCTCGGAGGTGATTAATGGGGGTCTTGATGGTGCTACATTAATCTGGACAGTGTGACATTTACAGGGGAATTGCAAACCCCTGGTGTGAACGCCTAGCGTGTCTCCAAAGCTAGGTGAAATAAACATAGACTCGTGGTTGATGCTCTAAATGGTGTACATGATCAACCTTTGCCCTTGACCCATCAACCGTCTTTTGAGGATAAATGGGTGCGCCATTCATGAAGAATGTATGTAGTAACAGACCTAGTGGCCAGTGTAGTACATCACAACATGGACCACCTTCAAATGCTGGCATGATAGATCCATTGCCTTCATTAAAGTAAAACATGTAAGAGGGATATACAGGTCTTTGAAGGAAAGTACAGAAAAAAGGGCATAAGAACGGTCAAACTTCATACATTTCAGCTAGGCCGATGCTTTCATGCTAAATTTAGCAAGTGAACCATTATAATTTGAATTTTATCGTAATTAAGCTGAAACATAAGCACTGAATACATTAATTATGTTGTCATCAAACAGTCAGCGTTCACATGATTTGATTTTAACATGATGAATGCCGTAAATGCCCTTCACACCTCCTGCTCAGTAAAAGAAAAGGGCTTAAACGGTGAAGAATTTATGAGGCCGCTAATGACAACCTTCATCAGAAATTCCATAAAAGTCCAATAAAATGTGATGACCTACATTCGTAGAAATGGGTCGTGATATTTAGGACCAGGCTGTACAGTCTGCAGTAGAGATTCAGTGAAATTTCAGGAAAATTTTAATCGAAAATTCTAATGGAAACTTTTAATAAAAAAAAAAAAAAAAGAGTATTATTTTAAAAAATATTATTACATTTCCAATTTACACTGACATATACTGTAGGCCTCAACAAATTCTAAAATATATTTTTAAATAATCATTTTATTAAATAAAAATATTAAAATATTTAGTCACACTTTATTTTAAGGTCCAATTCTCGCTATTAACAAACCATTAACTTTGACTTTTGCCTCAATAAACTCCTAATTTGCTGCTTATTAATAGTTAGTAAGGTAGTTGTTAGGTTTAGGTATTGGGTAGGATTAGGAATGTAGAATATGGTCATGCACAATATGTGCTATATAAGTACTAATAAACAGCCAATATGTTAATAATAGGCATTCTAATAAGCAACTAGTTAATAGTGAGAATTGGTCCCTATACTAAAGTGTTACCAAATATTCAATAGAATGCATTGTGTGTTATTGTAGCAAAAATTAAATTTTTAATAATAATAAAAGAAAGAATGCCATCATATCTGATTTAGGTCCTGATCTTAGAAGTCAACATCTTTAAGCATTTGGAAAAGGGCAAGTGACACGTTTACAAAGCAAGGGCCAACAATGACACCTTTACAAAAGCAGAACCCCACTAAGGACTACACAGGCCATTAGGATGCTATTACACATTATTTCCACTGCCTAGTTACGCGGACCAGAGGGATGAAAGCGAAAAGGCCAGGCACATGACATTACACATGTTCCCGGGAGTGATGGAGGAATGAATGGGTTTGGTTCTTCAAAACTGTACAGGAATGAAGTAGAAAACAGGCATATCCTTGCCATTCAGGTCCAAATGACATCAGCTTTACCCAATTGTAAAGTCATTTGACTTCCAAAGGCAGGGAAATATTAGCCAGTGTTTGCATATTCATTTAAACACTGTGGAAAAAAATGCCAGCACATTAAGTATGATATAAACATGGGTGTTTCTTCAACTACGTGCACTTTTTGGCCTGTGCGTTTTTAATAAATAAAATGAAAGTTACAAAATGAATTGACAAAAAAGTGCCAAAATTTGAAGAAACACCATTTTATGATTTAAAAAAAAAAAAAAAAAAAAAGTTTATTTGTATTTATGCAAGACTGCTGATTTATAACCCTTTAGTATAATAAATTACATTTTAAAATATTTAAACAAAATGCAACTTAGCTTAAACTTCCAGTGTCCAAAAAAAAAAAAAAAAAGTGCTGTTTAAGAACCAAATCTAGTATTAGGCATTAAGCCACACCCAGCAACAGCAGCAAATGCTCAGCGGCTGTGACACAGACGGGTTGCCAGATGCTCTCTGCTGGATCTCGGCACGCACTACAGACCACCGCTGTGCCGCCTCAGGTCTGTTGCTGATGCTATCTGACAGCAGCGCAGGCCGTCTGCATGCAAAACCTCTGCCGTGTTACTTCATTGTTTCACTCCCAGCTGCACAAGACCTTTTTGACAAGCAGTGCTACAGAGATCTAGGCCGTGATTGAGAGTGAGAAAGAGCGCGCCTGCTGGGTGGAGAGAGAGGTCGGACTCCCTGCTGAATTCTACTGAGGAAGTACAGTGATAGACCTCAAACATGACGAAATAAAAGAACTTTAGGTGTCTTTCAGAAAGGTGAAAATGTCAAATCAATCTAATACCTGTTCAAGTACAAACTGGCAACTTACTAATACCAAAATGAGTGAACGCCCTTAAGGTGTGGTCACATTACCAATATTTTGCAGGCAAAAATGTCCATTGTCTACTTTCAATAGTGTAGATATGTATGAAGCACAGTTCACAGTGAAGTTACTTCAAACAATGCAGTTTTCTGATGGTCAGTGTGGCAAATTTGCATGACCAGCTTGAACCAGTTGTGAAATCTGCTTATGGAAATCTTTCACCCCCAAGCATAATTCTCAATTGTGTGGATTCGTATTGAAATGGCAAACAGTGAGTCACTTCACTATTTCATTTGGTAACTATTGTCAGAAACTCAAAGGTCTTTATTACAACCTGCCAAAAAAAGTTTGGTTGAAGAACTTGAAGAACTTATGAGAGAAATGTAAATTGCTATTGTACAGTAGATTTGCAGCACTTTGTTTGCCAAATATTGAAAGGAATTACTCATTTAATTAATTTTTTGTTTTTATGCATTAATTTGATAAAAAAATTCTATTAAATCTTAAAGCACACAATTCATAAAAATTAAAACATACAACAGAATTTCTGAAAGAATAAAATACGTTGTGCACTATTGTTAAATTTGAAATAAATTATTAGATTTGAAACATTAAATTGATTAGAGATACTATTTAATCATTAAAATTTAATTAAACAATTAAAACGGAATCTAGAAAAATTCAAACAGAAAACATGGAATTCTGGGAAAAAAATAAACAAAACAGATTCCATAGGGCCCTAATTACATCATTTAAACATGGAGGCCCATAAGGGGTCAGGGGTCCAACTGTGGGCCAATGTGTTTAAAATTGTAAACTAGTTAAGTTAGCAAGTCAATTTTAAAACACTTACAGTTTGGTTCTTTATTCGGTGGTAGGGCTGAACGATAGGAAGTCCCAACGGCGTGACCCATTCCACCGTTCTCCCAGACTTAGCTATTAGCCTAGCACTCTCGGTCAGCCATTCCTGAGGGAAAAAAAAAAAAAAAAAAGTCAGGACAGCGTCAACCAATCAATTCAACTCACGTTTGTATATATTAAGAATTCAGAACCAAACCAAATTTGCATTATGATTTGAACTACATAAACTGAAACAGAAACCCCTATTCCCCTAACCAGAAAAAAATCGCGATAAAGCAGTTGCGATAAAGTAGCTGTGATAAAGTAGTCTCCGGTTGTGCTAGCTAGAAAAATCCAGACACAGGTGGAAAGTTGTTGCTGAGATGAAGCGTTTAAAAAACCTGCTGATCCGCAGCAACAGTGCTGGCTGTGCAACCTGGCTGCCATATTCTCAACGTCCCCAGTGCTCTCCCCGAAATGCTTTGTGTGAGATAAATTCCTCTGTTCATCTGGAAGCGGGCCGGGCCTGAAGTGGCTCCATTCATCAGAACGTTCACCAACAGCCGGGGCCCACATCGCCCCCCAATTTTCCGCTCCTGTATCACCTTCTGCCGGTAACGGGAATGATCAACTACCTGGGCTCAACTGCCGCCCCTCCCGAGGATCTGACCTATTTAGGAAGCTGCTTGTGTCTGTATTCAAAGTGGGGGATATTTCACATTCGCTCAGCCTGTCTGTTCGTCTCTCCAGGGGGTGCAACAGGAGACAGTGAGTGGCTGGTCCTCGATCTACTGCACCAGGGACGTTCATTCCTTTTCTGTTTCCTGCAGCTGCAATTCATGAGCCACAGCCAGTTGCATCATGGGAGAACTATATCTGGCAATTCACAAAAATAATCTTTTCATTCAAAAAAAAAAAAAAAGGAGAGAAGCAACAAGGGTTGGGTTTTGTTTAAAAACACTGATAAACACTACTGTGGGTCATTAGGATGATTTTGAAAGAAGTCTCTTATATGCTCACCAAAGCTGAATCGATTTGATTAAAATATGGTAAAAATAGAAATATTGTGAAATATTGTTATAATTTAAAATGTGTTTTTATTGTAATATATTTTCAAATGTAATTTATTCCTGTGATGCAAAGGTAAATTTTCAGCATCATTACTCCAGTCTTCAGTGTCACATGATCCTTCAGAAATCATTCTAATATGCTGATTTGATGCTCAAGAAACATTTCTGATTGTTATCAATGTTGAACACGGTTGTGCTGCTTAATATTTTTTCAATATTCTTTGATGAACAGCAGGTTTAACAGAACAGTATTTATCTGAAATAGAAATCACATTATATAAGTCTTTCCTGTCACTTTTGATCAATTTAATGCATCCTTGGTTGAATAAAAAAAAAAAAACATTTCGAACAATGGTGTATAAGATTAATGTGACAAATTAATCATGCAATTTTATTTGACTAAAACATTTAATCAGTTGACAGCTACAATTTCATCAGTGGTTAATACTAGTAACAAAAACTAAATGAAAACATTTTTGTTAACCGAAATAAAAATAAGAACTAATATCATTTGAAAATTGACTCCAAAATGAGCTAAGATATATAGAAAATGTCCACAAATTAACTTTAGATTTAGCTTTTAGTAAAGAACATATTGGAAAGGATTCATAAATGAAACGAAAATCCCAGCAAAAAAAAATTACACTAGACAGCCATGAAAAAGATGTACTGTCTCTATTTAAATCAACAATTTAATACACTACCTTTAGATTAGTAGCAATAAAAATAACAGTAAAATTAAACTTGTAATGTCTTTGTGGACTTTTAGTTTGTACTGTAGTTTAGTTTTGTTCCTGTTTCCGGGCATATCTTCTTTAGTAGTCATATAAGCCCTTCAGATGGCTGGATGTTCAGTTGCTCTGTTCTGTTTTCTCAGTTTTTTATTTCCTGGTTTTCAAGTTTCTTGTATTTTTTGAGATTAATAAAACATTGCAATTGGATCCTGCTCATTTTCATCTATGAATTAACCATTCATTACAAAACTAAAACCAACAGCCATATTATAAAAACTAAACTAAATAGAAAAGAAAATTTCTGTGAAATTTTGGTAAAAAAGGTTCACTGTATACGGTCAATAGCGTAGTGATGTATGAAGGGCAGCTCACACAAAAGTCACTTTCAAACCAAGCAGCTTTTTGTTGGTCAACAAGACAAATCCACATGACCAACTTGAAACCGCTGCAAAATCTTTCTCCCTCGCACAAAATTCCAAATCGTGTGAATTCCCACTGAAATGCCTGAATTCCGCCAGCAAAAATTAGCTTAACAATAGTAAATGTGATCACAAGCAAAAAAAGAAATATATATATATATACAGTGGGTACGGAAAGTATTCAGACCCCCGTAAAATTTTTCACTCTTTGTTATATTGCAGCCATTTGCTAAAATCATTTAAGTTCATATTTTTTCCTCATTAATGTACACACAGCACCCCATATTGACAGAAAAACACAGAATTGTTGACATTTTTGCAGATTTATTAAAAAAGAAAAACTGAAATATCACATGGTCCTAAGTATTCAGACCATTTGCTCCGTATTTAGTAGAAGCACCCATTTGATCTAATACAGCCATGAGTCTTTTTGGGAAAGACACACCTGGATTTGGGGATCCTCTGCCATTCCTCCTTGCAGATCCTCTCCAGTTCTGTCAGGTTGGATGGTAAACGTTGGTGGACAGCCATTTTTAGGTCTCTCCAGAGATGCTCAATTGGGTTTAAGTCAGGGCTCTGGCTGGGCCATTCAAGAACAGTCACGGAATTGTTGTGAAGCCACTCCTTTGTTATTTTAGCTGTGTGGGTTTAGCTTAGGGTCATTGTCTTGTTGGAAGGTAAACCTTCGGCCCAGTCTGAGGTCCTGAGCACTCTGGAGAAGGTTGTCGTCCAGGATATCCCTGTACTTGGCCGCATTCATCTTTCCCTCGATTGCAACCAGTCGTCCTGTCCCTGCAGCTGAAAAACACCCCCACAGCATGATGCTGCCACCACCATGCTTCACTGTTGAGACTGTATTGGACAGGTGATGAGCAGTGCCTGGTTTTCTCCACACATACCACTTAGAATTAAGGCCAAAAAGTTCTATCTTGGTCTCATCAGACCAAAGAATCTTATTTCTCACCATCTTGGAGTCCTTCATGCGGGCTTTCATGTGTCTTGCACTGAGGAGAGGCTTCCGTTGGGCCACTCTGCCATAAAGCCCCGACTGGTGGAGGGCTGCAGTGATGGTTGACTTTCTACAACTTTCTCCCATCTCCCGACTGCATCTCTGGAGCTCAGCCACAGTGATCTTTGGGTTCTTCTTTACCTCTCTCACCAAGGCTCTTCTCCCCCGATAGCTCAGTTTGGCCGGACGGCCAGCTCTAGGAAGGGTTCTGGTCATCCCAAACGTCTTCTATTTAAGGATTATGGAGGCCACTGTGCTCTTAGGAACCTTAAGTGCAGCAGAAATTTTTTTGTAACCTTGGCCAGATCTGTGCCTTGCCACAATTCTGTCTCTGAGCTCTTAAGGCAGTTCCTTTGACCTCATGATTCTCATTTGCTCTGACATGCACTGTGAGCTGTAAGGTCTTATATAGACAGGTGTGTGGCTTTCCTAATCAAGTCCAATCAGTATAATCAAACACAGCTGGACTCAAATGAAGGTGTAGAACCATCTCAAGGATGATCAGAAGAAATGGACAGCACCTGAGTTAAATATATGAGTGTCACAGCAAAGGGTCTGAATACTTAGGACCATGTGATATTTCAGTTTTTCTTTTTTAATAAATCTGCAAATATGTCAACAATTCTGTGTTTTTCTGTCAATATGGGGTGCTGTGTGTACATTAATGAGGAAAAAAATGAACTTAAATGATTTTAGCAAATGGCTGCAATATAACAAAGAGTGAAAAATTTAAGGGAGTCTGAATACTTTCCGTACCCACTGTATATATAACACTCCTGATCATTAAAGTGTATAAGAGAATGTAATATTATGTACCTGAATTTCTCTCGTCCCAGTGAACATTTCCTTCAAGCTGCTGAAAACCTGCTTCACCAGGTAATGTGAAGCATCCCATATGTAGTCCTGTGGATTGAAAATAGCACATTAGGGGCTTTCGCACTGCATAATTCTCAGAACTCACTTCTAGAAACTAGCCAGTAGGGTCATTCCTAGAGAACCAATTTCCCCCTTGGGCTGTTTCCTGGTTGCATTCGCACCGGCAGCAGGAACTCTGAAGTGGCCGACAAAGACGTCTTTATTCGTGGCATTTACAAACGTCAACAACCGGTGAATGGACGTCGTGATTGGAGCTGTTTTAGTTGTGTGTGGTGGGTTTCGTGATAATGGAAATGGAGTGTAAACGCGTTTGAAAGAGCATGAAAACCTGACAAAATCTCCTATGACAACTTGTAGTGTTATCATAGAGGCTGATAAAAGAACACAACACTGCAGACAACAGGTAAATGCTGTTATCGCTGTTTTCCATGTTCGTGGAGTAAATATTTTTTACACTGCTTTTTAAAAATGCTGGGTAGCCAGAGTTTCGTATGCGTTTGACCAATTAGCGCACACATAAGTCACTGGTAGTTCCAATAGAACTGTTTTAGACTCTACTCCCAAACGGAGTTCCTAGAATTAAAACCGTTCCTAATTCCTGTGGTGCGAACGTGCCAAAAAGCGGCAAAAGTTCTACGAACTATGAAAAGGTTCCTCCGGTGTGAAAGTCCCTATTGTTAGATATACACGCAAGCATAACGTGTAGATGCTTTATCCAAACCTGAAAGGGCAAATCAGGGCATTAATACAATATTTATGTGCATTTGCACATGCATGTCAAGTACCAATAACTGAAATTAAAATATTAAAAGTGGGTTTTCACCATAGAAGAACCATTTTTGTTTCCCCAAAGAACTTTTCAGTGAACAGTTCTTAAAATAACCATTTGAAGAGTTCCGATGCAAAAGCCTCTAAAAGCCATCTTGGTCAAAAATGAGATAACGATACTAAGTGAATGCTCTCCACACATAGTATATGTTCATCAAGTACTTTCACATCAAATGTGCTAAATCCCAGCCTCAACCCATTCAGAAGTACCAGTACTTACATAGAAACCTATACATAGTAGCCAGAAAGAAATGCTAATTTTAAAGAAAAACGTCAGACGTACTTAGAAGCTTTTGCATCTGAACTCTTCATTTTGTCTTAGCCTGAAGAACATTTTAAACATATAAAGAACCTTTTGTGGAATGGAAAAAGTTAACGGTTCTTGGAACCAAAGACACCAAAAAAGGCCTGAGATTTGAACAAGGAAAAACCACAAAACATGTTTAAATTCAACAATCAAAAGTTTTGCTTTAGCAAGCAGAATGTGGAGATGAGATCCCTTGACTCTATAGGTGATAATTCCTCTTTCATTCACCACAGCTTGGGAGATACGAGAACAGCGTCACCTGTTTCTATGGCTGCCCACAGAAGGCTGCACTTGGGGAAATCAAGACTGACGTAAATGGGGGGGGTATTAGCAATCCTTAAAGTTCAAGTTCACGTCATCTGCGATGTAAAGCAAGATTACCAAGCTTATCTTTACCTTTAAGTCGAGATGAAGAAAAAGTTACATAACTAGAAATGATGGAGATAACAGAGGACTATGTATGGCTAAAGCACCTGAGATGTGGCTGCAAGAATCAGAATAAGGATCTTTTCCATCAAAAAAGTGTCTATAATCAATCAGGGAGAGTTTCTGCTGCAGGTTCTGGGCTGGAAAATATGGATCCGACCACAACCATCCAAACATCACTCAGGACAAGGTTTGTTTCACACGGAAACTCTTGAGTCATTTTTCATCCCACAGTTTGTTACTCCATCTATGATAATTTTAACCAAAGTGCAATGAGCCTCACCTTAGGGAAATCATCGATTTCCTTCAGTCGCTTTTCGATTTGCAGACGGCCCCCGTAGCGCGTGACGCCATAGACCACAGTCATCACCGTCTGCTTCACCACCTTCCTGCTGATGAAGCCCTCCAGCACCTGTGCGATCTTCAATCCCTTCTCTGCATCCCGAGCCCTGAACTCTTCCACCTATGAGACACGGGCCAGCGCACCTTTCTGAGACTCCATAAATCAATGCACTTATTAGTCACAGTTATGTTAGGGATGGGTCACAATTGACAATTTGTTCAACTCGTCCAACAACCCACTAACTATGTTCTGTTGTTTGACTAGTGTTATATTTTTGTATATATTTTTAAATATAAAAAAATATATATAATATTTTAAACATTATAAAACACATTTTAAAGATTCTAATAAAAATAAAACAAAACACTATTATACATTATAATTACACTATTATGTTTATTATTTTATTATATGTTATATATTTGTAATATATAAAAATTGCTTATATGTACTAAATATATGTAATATATTTATAATAAAATAGTGTATTATTATTACTTATAAAATATAAATAAACTGTTAATATAAATATGATTTTTCATATTCATATTCATAATTTATTTTTATTTATATTTTAAAATTATAATAAAAATAAGATAACACTATTATATTTATTTCATTTCATCATTATAATATTCTATATATTGTAATATTTAATAGAAGTAAATAAATTATTAGTTATTACTACTATTGTTATTATTATATTTACAACATAAATAAATTTTTAGTAATATATGAATAAATATATAAATCTCTATATTATAATTACACTATTATATATTTTACATATTTTCAATATATAATAAATTGTTTATATGTAATACATGTAAAATAAATGTATGTATACTTATTACATAAATATAAAATATATTTAAAATAAAATAGTGAATTATTTTTATATGTTTTTGTAAATATAAATAAACTGTTAATATAAATGATTTTTTTCATATTAACAATTTAATTTAATATTTGTAAAAATATAAAACAAGATAACACATATTTATTTCATCATAATAACTATATATTGTAATATTTAATACAAGTAAATATATTGTTATTATTATTATTATTATGTAAAATATAAATAAACTTAATATAAATGACTCATATTAAACATCTATTTTATTTATATTTTTTAAATATAATACAAACAAGATAACAGTATTATATTTATTATTTCATCATTATAATATTCTATGTATTGTAATATTTAATACAAATAAATAAATTATTATTATTAGATTTACAACAAAATATAACAAATAAACTAGTAACAATATTTGAATAAACATAACATTTATCATCCACACAAACTTGCTCATTATGTTGTGTATAGGGAAAAAAAACATGAAAATGTGTTTCAGTAATTCAACTCAAATTGTGAAACTCGAGTATTAAATAAATTCAATGCGCACAGACTGAAGTAGTTTAAGACTTTTTTTTTGGCTCACATTTAACAAAAACCCAATTTAGAGCATAGCGACTGAACAACTGACATGTGAGAAGCGAACTCGTTCTGCATCGCCGTCAACTCAGTTCTTAGAATGTCCTCAAAGTGTGTAACAGTGTTCACCATCTTGTCCACCATATCGCTCGCGGACGGTGGCTTGGATTTCTTCTTAATCGGAGAAGCTGATGGTGACAACTCCTGCTGTTTCCGATTGTATGCGATCAGGGAAAGTATTATTAATGAATAAAACTTAAAATAAAATGAAAAAAAAATCAGCAAAAAGGGGCCAAACGTATGTTCATGAGCACATCACGTGACTTTCTGGGAATCAATGTTCTATAACTTATTTTAAAGTTAAAAGGGGGAATTCAGAAATAAAACTAACAATAATAGAAATATCAGAATTATCCCTCACTTAAACTATAAATAGCTTAATCTGCATTGAGGGAGGAGCAGGTTCATTAATCACACATGAGGTGTGAAAGGTGTTGATGGTCTTATTTGGGGCTCTTGAGAGCTTACCCTATGAAACAGAAGGTCTGAAGTCGACTACTGAGGAACAATGAGGCTGTTTAGGCCAAATTCTGACTCAGCAGAGCTCATTGAGATGCTAGAGTCTCTGCCTTTCTCACACAGAACAACCTCCTGGACAGCAACCAATCTGGCTTCAGAAGTGGACATTCGACCGAAACTGCCTTGCTCTCAGTTGTTGAAGCCCTAAGATTTGCCAGATCAGCTTCCAAGTCTTCATTACTTATCTTGCTGGATCTGTCTGCTGCTTTTGATACGGTCAACCACCAGATCCTCCTGTCAACCCTATTGAGAAAGGGCATCTCAGGAACCGCTCTCCAGTGGTTTGAGTCTTACCTCTCAGACAGGTCCTTCAAGGTATCTTGGAGAGGTGAGGTATCCAAGTCGCAACATCTAGCTACTGGGGTGCCTCAGGGCTCAGTTCTTGGACCACTTCTCTTCTTTGTCTTAGGGATGGGAAGATTCCCCGATTCGCTCGGTGCATCGGCAAAAAAAGTTAACGATGCAATGCATCGGTTTAAAAAGTGTGCATCAGATACAAGTTGGCATTTGTATTGCGATGCATCGTTTCTAACATATTTGCATCGGTAAAAACAACTTATTTATATATAATTACTAGTGGATGCGCTACACTTTTATTGTTTATAAAGTGATCAATAATCTGTAACCAATATTTTATATGTAGATTGATTTCTCCTCTCGAAACTGCTTCTCAAGCGCGTTCTCTCATCACCGCTGTGCGTGAATATGACAAATCACAACAACACTACGGAGACCTGAGGAAAAGCGGGGATTAAAGTCCAAAACCTGACTTGAAATAACCTAACAAATCAATCGGGGCTAAAACGACAATGTAAGTTCACACAATCTAACTAATTTGTGCACGCTTATTCTTGAGCAGCCTTTAATGTCGATCATGGATCAAATCGATCCACCATGGCAAACAGAGAATATATCTGTGCTGTTTAATGCATTTGAGACATTTTGTTTTCCTCAGTGCATAACTGACGTCACAAGTATATTTTTAATCTGTAAATGTTAGAAAGTCATGCAAATATATCCATTTTGCTGTCAGGAGTGGGCTTACGCGAGTGGACGAGCGCTGGTGCACACATGCGTGCTAAAACAGAAACGCAATAATTCTTAGTCAAATATGCATTTTATGAAAGCAGTAACTGTAAAGGGACTATTGTAATGGGTAAATAAAATGTAAGCTAATGCAGTCTTACTAAACTCAGATGAGTTCATGTGTGTTTCTTATAGCAGTTAAAATGTAGTTTTAATTTAATGATTTTAATTTTTAGTTTAGTGATTGTTAATGCTTTAAAGAGCAGTATGTTAGATTGTAATGTTCTAATGCTATCTGTTCTAACTATAAAAGGTACAGCTGTTATAAAACCAGAGAGAAAGGCTGCATGGCTATTATAGTATGTGAGAGAGTCAGTGGTAATATCATTGCGTTCCCACTGGTCAGTGTTAGAGGAGCTCATCTTAGCCTGACAGTTTGCCTGCGCTGAACCAGGTTAGCTTTCCAGCATAAGTAGCCACAGTGACTGAGGTTGATCTTTGTTAAATTTGCTTTATGGAACCAAATCATTTGACAGTGAGTCAGACAAACTGAAATAAGCCTGGCATATTTGGTAAACTTGTTTTATGAAACAGGCCTTGAGGCGTTAGAAGTCAGAAGACACAAGGTAATTTATGATTTGCTGTCTGTCTGAACCAAAGAAATAAAAGCGATCATATTTTTTCCATTGCATCGTACTGCATCGAATCGCATTGTGTTGAATCGAATCGCACTGCATCGTAATAGGGGTGAATCGTATCGCATCACATCGCTAGCTGCTTCATATGTATCTTCAATGTATCGTATCGTTGGCTATGCATCGAGATGCGTATCGCATCGGCCTCAGTTATGGAGATGCACATCCCTACTCTGTCTACATGACATCACTAGGTTCTGTCATTTAGAAACATGGCTTTTCGTATCACTGCTATGCTGATGACACTCAACTCTACCTCTCATTCCATCCTGATGATCCGACGATAGCTGCTCTCATCTCAACATGTCTATCAGACATTTCATGCAACACAACTCCTTGTTCAAGCTCTTGTTCTGTCCAGACTTGACTATTGCAATGCTCTCTTGGAAGGTCTTCCAGCCAATTCCATCAAATCTCGACAATTAATCCAAAATTCTTCAAGAAATGGCTAAAAACTCATCTCTTCCATCTTTATTTGACCCTCTAACTCTATCACTCTCTATTCTAATTCTATTTTATCTGTCTTCTTTTTATTAAAAAAAAAAAAGACACACCCTTGACCCTCAATCAATTGCATATTTATTCTCTAACTGCTACTTTTTCTTTAAAAACTAACACTAGCTTTCTTTTTTCTATAATCTAATTGTTTTAAAAAAAACTTGCTCTTTTGTTGATTTTGATTGCTTCTATTGTCCTCTTTTGTAAGTCGCTTTGGATAAAAGCGTCTGCTAAATAACTAAATGTAATGTAAATGTAATGCTATGTAACCTTCAGCTAAGGTTAGTACAACCTGATGTTTCTGGCAAGAACGATACAACACTGTATTTAGAGAGTACACTGTGTTCCCAAAATATAGCCAAATCGATAGGTGGGTCAATATATCTCAGATAGTGTTCTCTAAAAAATATGCAGTCTTCCCAGAACTGAAATCTGGAGCTTTGAGGCCAAGTTGTGGGGCTGCAGCAATTAAAGAGGAATATTCAGCTTTGATGGAAAAGAATGAAAAAAATCCTCTGGCACAAAGTCGGCTTCAAAATAAAAATAAATCAAAATTAATAAAAACTAAAATGGTAGACGCTGATTGTGGATGTGCTCTAGTGCAGTGAGTCCCAAACAGGAAAGATTTTGATTTTATTTATTTATCATTACTTAAAAATACTGTAAGTAATGATGATTTATTTCATTTTTTTGTTCATTTCCTGTAGACAGCATAATATGCAAGTTTGTGTGGTTGTTATAATTTTTTTATTTTATTTTTACTTTTAAATTATTATATTTAAAATATAAATAAAAATACATTTTAATAATGTATAAATGTTATATGTACATATTATTAACAGTTTATTTAGTTATATTTTATTATAAATCTTATTACCTATAAAACATAAATTACAACCACTATAATTATAAAGAATTAAATTCATTTTTAATTATAAATAATTTAATAAATATATAACAGTGACTGTATTATATTTCTTGAATTATATATATTTGTATATGTATATGCATATGTACATGTTGTAAATAATACATATTTTTTCATTTATATAATTAAATTATAATATTTAAATAATGTAAATATAAAACAAATAATAATAGAACTCAAAGAACATTTACTACAATAAAATTGTGTGTGTATATATATATATATATATATATATATATATATATATATATATATATATATATATGTATACATATATATGTATGTATGTATGTGTGTGTACATAATTTTAATTAAAAAACAGCAATAATAATAATAATAATAATATAAATACTGCTAATTACATAATCTAATTTTTTTCAAATTTATTAATTGTGTAATATTTATATATGTTTAATATATAATACAAAATGTGTGATTAACATTAAAATAGTTAATACGTATATAAATATGACATTTCTATTTAAAATACCATTTTAAAAATAATACAACATTGTAACCACAATAATGTTCACTATAATATTGCATTTAAATCAAAACATCAAAACAAAATGAAATCTTATTTTTATATTATTAAATAAATAAATAATGTTCCTGTTGCTCAGTGGTAGAGCATTGCGTTAGCAGCGCAAAAGGTCGTGGGTTCAATTCCCAGGGAACACACATACTGATAAAAAAAATGTATAGCCTGAATGCACTGTAAGTTGCTTTGGATAAAAGCGTCTGCTAAATGCATAAAAAAAAAAAAAAAAAAAAAAAAAATTAATTAATAATAAATGAAATATTATTGTAATAACAAAATTTAATAGAAACAATAATGATAATTAACAAATAAATAAATAAATGATTTCAAATTAATTTGAGAGGAAGCTGCTTGGTAACTCTGTTTTTTACCCTATTATTTTTAGTTTAAAAGTGAATACCTGTAATAATGGACATAACGATAATGCAAAATGATATTACCCAGTATAATACGGGTTAAATAAAACACATTTCTGAACCTCTGAATCTTATTGATGGAATTGTGGGATAACTTAGGACAGGAAAAGGTTGGGAAAACGCTGCTCTGGAGGGCAGTAAGATGCACTGCCGCCCTCTGGTGCCGCAGCATGACTGACCTGCTGAGCTACACCGCTGTAGACATCCTGAGGCAGCTCACAGGGCATGAGGTTCACCGAAGTAGCACCAATCACATCCCGCCCGAGGGCAGCATAGTGCTGGAGGCCGTTGCACGAACCGTCCTACGAGAGAGACAGAGAGGACACATATTTATCATTTTAATGTCACTTTAAAGTCTACAACTTATCCCTAAACAGCAATTAATTGTAATAGTGTCTATATAGCAAATGCTAGCTGTTCTTAAAGATTCAGTACCTGATGTACAGGGAAATAAGAGATGAATTTGGTGTGGTCGGGGGAGCGTGAGGCATTTGCTATCTCCATACAGCAAGCCAGTGCCTGCCACGGCTCATCTGCATTCATCCACCATTTGCGACCCTGCAAAATAGAGCTGTGACTCTTTGGGGAACGAGGAATATGACAATCTTTTTCAATAAAACTCAAAGATATGGCTCAGTCATAGCTCATAGCCTGCAGTGTGATGTGTTTGGATCTGAATGTACTGAATACATAGAAGGTCTACATGCAGAGTAAACTGAGGCGTGCAATAATAAAGTCTGAATATGGTCTGCAAATATATCCAATTGTAGGGGCAAATTTTAAGAGCAAACCTTAAGATAAACATTAGAGGATTGAAAGAAATCCTGTACTATAAGTATCATTTTTAACAGCATATGATGATTGTGTTATAATAATATATCTAATGTTCATGTACATATATTCTGGGCTATATATTTTCTATAACTGTTTTATATATGGTTTGTTACAATATACAATAAATGTATGAACTGTAGGGTTATGACCCAAAAATGAATCTCAAGCCTGTTTTGATGTCATGGATAGCTGGAAAATAATGCTAAATTAAATGCAATTAAGTATAAAATTATGCATAGTCAGGAAATTAAATAAGCTTATGCAGTTTGTGGTAGTATTAATAAACTAAAATTTGATTTGTTAAATTATTATTTTCTTCTGTAGGACAAGCATTTTGGTGCTATGATAATTTATTTAATAATTCAAATAATAAATATTACTATTTTTGTTGTTAATAAATTGAATAACATTATTACTACTACTACTACTACTATTATTAATAATAATACTAATAAAATATTAAATTAAAATATAAAATTAAAACAGTCATGTATTTTTAATTATTATTATCGTTAATACTAGGAAAAATAATAATAACAATAACAATAGTCATTATTATTAATATCAATAAATTAAATAATTTTATGATTATTAACATTATAACCACCTTCAATAAAATATTGAAATTAAAAATGTAAATCATATCAAAATTACTAGTTAAAATGATAAGTATTTTATTTTATTATTCCAATAATAATAATAATAATAATAATAATAATAATAATAATAGTTGTTGTTGTTATTATTATTATTATTATTATTATTATTATTGCCTAATACTCTGGTCAGGAAGGTAGCTAATAATAAACAACAACAACAACAGTTATTATTATTAATATGAATAAATTAAATAATTGTATTATTATTAACATTATAACCACCTTCAATAAAATATTGAAATTAAAAACTTAAATCATATCAAAATTACTAAGAATTATTAGTATTTTATTATTATTATTCTAATAATAATAATAATAATAATAATAATAATAATCCATCATCATCATCATCATCATCATCATTATTAATAATTATATTATTATTATTATTATTATTATTATTATTATTATTATTATTATTATTATGGACTAATACGCTGGTCAGAAAATTAGCTAATAATAATAATAATAATAATAATAATAAATAATAATAATAATAATAATAATAATAATAATAATAAAATTATTAGTAGTTATTAATATTATATTTTATAAATTTTAATTTAATAAAATATAATTAAAATTATAATACATTTAAATAATAATTATAACCAGTATTATTACTTAATTAATTCATTCATTATTACTATCATTATCATCATCATCATTCATTGCAAACCCAACCAATGAAAGTTCATTATACATATGTTACACTGGCCTGAGACTCTGCTCCCAAAGGCGCATGCGTTGCACAAATTGCTTGACTTTATCAATTTGTTGTGTCATTAGACATAAGTTCATCCAGCTGTACAACTCCTAGCACATAAGTAAGGTAAAGGTGCTATTAAAATACTTACATCAAGAGGACGGTCTGCCGAGTCTAGGATGTCCTCCATGATACTCTCAGCATACTCCAGTCGTCCATCTAGCGAGCTACGCTTCTTTAACCCTGTGAGGTTCACCAGGTGGATCTTCAACCAGTCGAGACCTTTGGGCCCAAGAGGTCGCCCCTCGGCAAACAGCAGCAACCCCCTGGTCACGTCACTACCAAGGTGGTTAAAATAAGGTGGCCGGGGGTACGTACGTCCTCGGAAGTCCATATTATGTGGAAACCAAAAGATCTCGTCCCTCATGTGGTTGGCGATGGACAGCTTATAGAGGGCGTCCATTCGGAGGCTGTGCATCTCTGCCACCTTCTTCTTGGCTTTGATACCCTCCTGTTTCATGTAGGCCTTCTCGGCCTGAGTGTAGGACGGGTCATGAGGGTTGAAGCGAGGAACCTCGGGTGCTTCGGACAGCGGCGGAGGGATGCAGAGCTTGTCGTTGCCTTTGTCGTTGAAGATTGAGATGATGATGTCCAACAGGGGCTTGTTGATCTTCCAGGGACAGCTGCCCACCTGATTGAGGGAGTCCAGCACGGCATGGAGATCCTCGTCTTGGCTCTTCTCCAGGAGAAGTTGGTGTTGGATGGCTCCATCGGTGGAGCGCATCAGCTTGGTTGGCGTCAACAGGTAAGCCCCGCTCTTTGGGGAAGTCCAGGGGACGGGCGGACACAGCATGGGCATGACGTAGGAGTCGAACGTAAGTTTGGTTTCCATCGCAACCCTCTGGATTTGTGTCACAATAGGATGTGGTTTGATGAAGCCAATCTAATGTGGAAGCCAAAGAGGAGAGCGAATGAAAAATCGAGACTTCCCTTACAGGCATGTCACAAAAAGGACGTTTAACATGGACAATTAAATCCTTAAATGCCGTGACAGATCTACATTAATAAACATCTCTCGTCGCTAGCTCCCAGCAGGCCTGTAACCCACCTCAAATAAACCAGAGATGATTTATGTGTGCTGCTGGTAAAGTGTTTACGTCTGCACAACAGACGTAACTGTCTTTGACAGCCGGATAAACAACTTCTATTCAAAGAGAAAGAGAAAGCACATGTACCCACACAAATGGCTACAAAGTAGTTCCAGAAACACAATGGGTGGGAATGCTTAATCATGAAATTCAACATACTGAAATATGAATTTGACATGATTCATTTGACGTGATCTGTTTTTATGTTCTTGTATAAACAAGCAGGGATGGGTATTGATGAAGATTTCGCAATCTGATTCATTTAAGTAATTATAGGAATTCAGTATTCAGGGCTGTGTCTCAGAGTAATTTGAAGTATTCATTAAAAGAATTGGTTCATAAGAGTCGGTCTTGAATCAGACTACACTGTTCCTGCTGTATCACGTGGATTCACTAAAATAATAGACAAACTAGAGTTATTTGCTCGTAAATACAACTACACAGGTCGTACTGTATGTTTTTGAATCATTAAAAAGAATCAGTTCACAAGAGTCATTTGTTTCTTGAATCATACTAAACTATTCATGCTGTATGTTGTGGATTCACTAAAAAGAACCAGTTTTTTTTTTTTAAAGTAATTTGTCTGTGAATCGAACTACATTGGTCGTGCTGCGTTTTTCATTCACTAAAAAGAACAAATCACAAGAGTCATTTGTTTTATGAATCGGAATAAACTATTCATGCTGTACGTTGTGGATTCACTAAAAAGAACCAGTTTATTTAAGTAATTTGTTTGCGAATAGAACTACACTGGCCATGCTGTATGTTTTTAAATCATTAAAAAGAATCAGTTCACAAGAGTCATTTGTTTCATGAATCAGACTAAACTACTCACGCTTTGTATGTTTTGGATTCACTGAAAAGATCCAGTTCACAAAACAGAAAACTGGATTTGTCAAGCGAATTCATTAGCCTAAACCTCAAAAAGATAAGTTGGAGATCACCTTGCTACAAGGTGGCATTTTAAATGTCTCGAAAAGGAATGTCTTAATTCATGCCACATGAATAATCCACAGACACGCTAAACTGAGAGCTCTTCCCTGCTGCACAGGCCATCTGCAAGCTCAGCGGAGGAACGGGAGTTAAGCTTCGGGTCTTTGAAGCCCACGGTGCATGCCGAGAGCCCAACTCTCCCAATAATTTTGGGCTCTTCCTCCTCCTTTTTGCAATCCCTCAGCGGTTAATCAAACGGGCAATTAAGGGGACAGTAAAAAAGAGATTAGTTTCGCCACAATCCGTCTTCCTCCGCTGGCCCACGATCACTCGCACAGGAAAAATGATTCCATAATTCATGAAAACATGCATGTCCATGAGAGGTTTTAGATGGGGAATGGACAGTTTATGACACGACTTTTAATGGACAGTCATTTGACTGTCTGGCCACGAACAGCCTTCAGTACGGAAGCAAAAACACTTCAGGGATGTGCAGAATTTTAACTAGTGTGACTTAGAGTCTAGCTGATCTCTACCTCTTACCTTATGATTGCTGCGGAATGTGTACATGTGGTAAAGGACGGGGATGAGCTTCTTCTCTTGAGTAGGATTGAGGATGTTGCTCCAAATTTTGAGCTCACGAACCATCAGGTCAACCAGGAAGCTGCCTAGCTGCACCATCAGAACCAGCGGCCAAGGGGTGTCGTCACTTAAAAGAGAGGGACCACTGCACCTCTGCATCTCAAGACTCGCCCAACACTCCCGCGGCAGCATGCCGTTGGTCTATGATGAAACAGGAGGTGATGTAATATAAAGGATAATTTTAGATATTTGATTTGAGTGCAAACTGAAGGTGTCAGATCTGCTCAGCTAAAGCTTATACCTCAGTGTCGTTTGCCAGTAGCTCAGAATATGAGTTGTAGATACTCCCAAGCTTCTCAATCATCTGACTGTGGCTCTTCTGCCAAATGGAGTACAAGTTATAGACTCGGTTTCCCATTTCCTCCGCCATGATAAGGAAAGATTCACCGCTGGGTGACAATTTGTCTAAACTCTAAAAAAAAATTGTGGAAAGAAATACCACTTTAAAGATACGCCAATTATGTATTTTACATCTAATGGAAATTCAGCTCAAAGTTGGTACCTGAAGCATGATATCCACGTAATCCTGATCATCCAGGATACACAAGTATGGGTATATGCAGGTACTCCAGGACTTCTGGCTGTTGCTGGATAATATTCGTTTCTTTTCCTTCAGTGTCTGGAGGAGAGCTTTCTCCCAGTGTTTGCGCTGTGTTCCTAGTAATTCTCTCTATAAAAGTTTTTTTTTTTTTTCAGAATTCAGCATGTGCAACAACATTAAAGGGATACTTCACCCAAAAATTAAAATTCTGTCATTAATTACTCACCCGCATGTCGTTCCAAACACATAAGACATTCGTTCATCTTCGGAACACAAATTAAGATATTTTTGATGAAATCTGAGAGCTTTCTGACCCTGCATAGATAGCAACGCAACTGACACGTTTAAGGCCCAGAAAGGTAGAAAGGTAGAAGACTGACACAGAAGAGAAGAAATTGTTGAATAAAGTTGTTAGTTTTGTTTTCTTTGAGCACAAAAAGTATTCTCGTAGCTTCATAAAATTAAGGTTGAACCACTGATGACACAAGCACTATTTTAACGATGTCCTTACTACCTTTCTGGGCCTTGAATGTGGAAGTTGTGTTGTTGTCTATGAAGATGAATGAAGGTCTTATGGGTTTGGAACAAAATGAGGGTGAGTAATTAATGACAGAATTTTAATTTTTGGGTGAACTATCCCTTTATTGAACAAATGAAAATGCAAATGTTAGCAATGAAGAGGATAAATTTACTTCAATAAAGAAGATAAATTTATTTCAGCACAATCAACATCACATTGTACATTAATAATTTTACTTTTTTACATTTTTTGTATATACTTCAAATATATGTTTTTGTAAATAATTTAAAACACAATGCAGAGTATGAGGGAACTGCAAGGGGGTTCATGAGGTGCTAACAATGAAATAAATCTTAAAAATATAAAATGAAAAAATAATTGTAAAACAACAAAAAAACATTTGTTATTTATTTTTATTTTTTTTAAATATATTGTATTTGTTTACCTGCATGTTATGTGAGCATTAGGCGATCAAATTAACATGCAAACGGTTGTTATAGTATTGAAATATTAACTGAAAATAGTAAATAAAAGTAAAGTAAATATTTTAGGAGTTAAGCTGACAAAAAAGTTTGGAAATCCCTGATATAATACACTACTTTTCCCATTAGAGTAGCATACTGAGAATTTGGGGAGAGGATGTGCTTAACTGTCATGAAAATAAAGTGTCTTAATGCTCCTAGAATAGCCTTCATTATCATTTCATTACAGGCTTCAAATTACAAATTATATATTTTTTCCTTTGGATTTTAGGGTGAAATGTGACATTTTGGGACAGTTTTCATGAGATTCACTTAGCTACCATTTGTGGCTTTTGCGTTACATCACATTCTCCTCTCTAGCAGCCTGTGGCTTTAAAAAATAAAATCTCATATAAATGCAGATGAGAATTTTATGCACGACACAAATCGGGTTCGGTGGGCACTCAGTGCCGCCCGGATTAAAGTGGGTCATCTCTTTATCAGTATGCTTTTCTGTTTCCCTGCAGACCGGTGGAGCAGGCGGATGACACAGATCAGTTATGCTGACCCTAGATGGAAAGGTGACTCTCTCAGAGGGCTGTTGGGGACACATTACAATGCATTTCAATTCCATTAAACCCTAGCGCAAATGTTGCGGGACCACGGGGGACCCTTCTCGTGAGGGAACACAGACAGTGGAGCAAATGCCAGTTTAAAAAGAAGCTGGATTGTAGGAATATGGCTACTTTCAATGCATGAGCTGGAAACTTTCAAAAATGTCTGCGTTTAGCCAATGGATCATAGCTTAGGTGGAAATCTGGATCCTAAAAAAATACGTGTTAACTATTGAAAGGAAAAATCGCCCACATGTGTGTATGTGTTTTTGAAAGGCCTCTTTATGGTAGTTTGCTATGTTTGAGGATTCCCACTGTGCTTGTTTCAGAGAAACCAGTCATAGCAATATTAATTCTGGCCCATAAATGGACATAAATAATTTGGTGTAGGGGAAAGTGAGGTAAGCTGTGCCACTTTTTACTTATGCTGCCCTCTAGGCCAAGAGCAATGAAGTAATAAGTGGAGAATTAATGAAGAACTAATATTCCTTATAATAAGTTGTGTCCAACTAGGAGAAAGTTCAATCATGGGAGAATATGAGAAAACAATCTACATTCCATTCAAATTCCCGTCCCAATATTTTACAGCATATTAATACATTTTACATAAACCAGCCCAAAAATGTTATTTTAATGTAGTGAGGCCATTTTCAACATTTTATAACATTATTTGCTGTATCTGTACCATTTCTTAGCACTGGCACATCTTACCCCGAAGCTGGAACACTTTACCCCACAGCAACCATTTTGGTAAAAAATTTTCATTTTATAATCTGTAGCTAATCTTTAGCCAAATGTTTTATACAATGGCAATGCACCAACACATTTTTAGGCCTGGATAAATTAGTTTTTATTAGGGATGCACCGAATATTCGGCCACCGAAAATTTTCGGCCGAAAATGGCCCAAAAGTGCATTTTTGGTTTTCGGCCGAAAGACTTTTATCACCGAAACAATACGGCCGAAATGTTGTGATGACGCAAACAGAAACCGCAACCTGCACGTGCTTGTCTGAAGCAACATGTCTGTGGTGTGGACATATTTCAGTTTATCTGAGAAAGACCCACGGACAGCGATTTGCAAAACATGTAATGCCGAAATTTCAAGAGGGGGTGCATCTGCAAAGACTTTCTCCACGTCGGGTTTGATTTATCACCTGAAATCCAAACATTCCGATCGCTACGCTGAATATGAGAGGAACGTGGCACAGAAAAGGAAAACGCCTCCGAGTACGCCCACTCTGCCAGTAGGCCTGTACATTATTGTTTAATGTACACATGAGTGGGGTCAAGTTAAACATTTTAGTTTGAATTTTATTTTATACTGTGCATTGTTGCAATGTGCTAAATAAATATTTGCATAATTTGTAATTGATTTATTCTTTGAAACTTTAATATTAATTTAAGCAATTGCAATGCCTTGATTTTAGTAAAGTTAGTACACAGTCATAGCCATAAATGCAATGGTACTAATAATTGGCATAATTTCTTTCGGTGTTTCGGTTTTCGGCCTTGGTTTCGGCCAAGAATTTTCATTTCGGTGCATCCCTAGTTTTTATCCTAAAAACAGCTATATATTATTGGCTTGTTCTAAATATATGGTTATGTGACTAAAATAATGCAGCCTGCTAAATTGCTAGACACAACTTATACACTGACACATCTTACCCCACTCTGCCATACTGTATATGCAATAACGGTAACCTTGTGATTTTTTAAATCAAATAAGACAGGTTATGGTTTCGTACCATTTTGGCCATATTTTCAGTGACAGGTTTTAAGGCCTCCACGGAGTCAATAGTGATGGTAGTGGCTTTCTCCATACCCAGCTGAAGACTAAACCGGTCCCGCAATTCTTTCAGGCTGAAGTCCAGTTTAGGATATGTGGCACCATCCCTCTGAAACACACAAGATGGAAATCAAGTCAGTAAAACCATAAAATAAATGCAAATCAAATGCACTTTGCGGCTTAGTTTATTAAAAAGAGAATTACTATCTGAGATTCAAATATGGTTCTATTACCTTTTACTTTATAGATTTTATTAGTATATCTTATTTATGCTGGATTTCTAATGTAGAAGTTTTCTACTTTTAAATTAATTGTACTAAATTAAGATTTTAAACTGACAGTCCTACTATTATCAATAACTAACAGCCTGAGTATTAACATACTAAGTAACTGATTGCATAATATAACATCTGCTTTGCTGATTTTATTTATTAGTGACAAATTTATTAATATAATTATTCTTACTTTCAAATGTAAAATTTAATTCATTTTTAACACTTTTTATTAATTGTAATAAAACAATGTGCTAAACCGGCAATCCTTTCATTAACTAAATGCATAATATTATAACATCCTGGCACAACCAGTGTGTTTTGTGTGTGTTTGTGTTATGTGTGTAAAAAATCATAAGAGAGCTCAAGACGAGCCGCTAAATAATGAGCGCTGAGAATCTCTCATCACCAGAGGCTTTAAGTTTAATATTACTGGCTCCTTATAATTGGATATGAAGGTTGAGAGGGTTTAAATCTCATTAGGATAAACATAAAAAAACGATCATTCCTTTGACTGCCAATTATGGAGACTATTTACTTCAACCTTTCACAGGCTGCACACTTTGTTATGAGGCCCGATCGAAAGAAGCCATTGCACTTTATGGCCCAATTAAAGAACCAAACATCATTACGTTTAAGTACACTTATATATTTAAAAGAACCAAGCAAACAAGCTAGCTAAAATAACCATACGAATGTCAAATGTATTTATTCTGTCTCGTAACTTCCACGTATGGCCAATTAAAATCCAATGAGGTTGAACAGTCCCACTCTTGCGGGTCTGGCCGGCAGCCAAATGTGTGGCTGCATAAAATACTAACTGTAAATACGGCATATATTATAGCAACAGTTTGCTAAGTGGTGTGGAGATCGTGTTAATGTGGGCTGTGCGTTGACATGTGCAGTCATTTATTATTCGAAGAGAGGCGTTGGCGGCCTGCACAGACATTTGGGAATTATCGCCAAACACATCATGGAAGGGCTGGGACAGAACAGGTCAACCGGAGCGTTAATACTCGCAAGGAGAGAGCGACTGCTAAATCTGTCCTCAATAGAGATCACATGGACACCGGCCAAAGCAAGCACAAAGGTTGTGGGGGGATAAATCATGCCCACGGCGATGACTACTACAGTCCAGCCAGGCAGAACACAAGATGCAGTGTTGCGTAAAGTTCGGCAGAAGCCCATATTTCCACAGAGCCACAGCCCTGACAGGGAGAAGCACGTGTGGTGACCTCGGTGTTAGGGATTTATCGTCCCAGTCTTCAATTCTTTAGTGAGGTTGTGCATTGTAAGATGCATATAGGATGCATTGGGAGGCAAGACATGCCATTTATGGCAATGCAACTGCGTGAGGCAACATCTCAAACTATCTAAACCTGGTTCACACAACATGATTTAAGTCGAAGTTATTTTCGAGAATCATAAAAAGAGGTAAATGGAAAGAACTGGTGGTATTTGAACACTTAGTGCTCGTTGACAGCCAATTAATTGCCTTGATGAAACTTTAATTGTGACTTTTGACAGTGACAGTGACCATTTTTTTCTTCTCAAGGTGAAATTTTGCGAAAATTTGCTCGCTATGAACAAATCATGATCCCGAACTGAAATTGATCACTGGTTAACACTGTCAATCATTACAACAGTGTTATGATGAATATTTTACTATATGGATTAAGACTGTTTTATCTTAAATAAAATATTTACAAAAATTAAAAATACTAAAAAAAAAAAAAAAAAAAAAAAAAATCACAAAACAAAAACTGAAAAAACGAAACAACACATACAAAAAGTAAACAAAGCAAAACAAAAACAAAATTCCAGCAAAACTTCTGCTAGCAGTATATTTGAACACACATTTAGCTATGACCTCAATTTATCGTTAAGTGTCATTACAATTGTACTGTTATTAATACTGTACTGTCTGGCGTGAGATCACGGTTTTGTTTTGGCTTTTTTCAGGGCAACAATTATAAATAATAAAAATAAAATTAAAAAACTACAAAAAATAAAGCTAAACAAAGCAAATCACAAAAAAACAAGTAAAACACAACAAAGCAGGGCACAACACAACAAAGCAAATTCTAACAAAGCAAAGCAAAGCAAAACAAAGCAAAGCAAAGCAATCACATAAAAAACTTCTGCCTGCAACATATTGTATACTAGTACTGTTATGCATATTAAATAAAACAAAGCAGAAGAAAGCAAAACATAGCAAATCACGAAAAAAGCAAAGCAAAACAAAACATAGCATAAAACAAAACAAAACCATCACAAGAAAACTTCTGCCAGCACCATATTTAAACACAAATTTAGCCTGTTGGGCATCTCTGAAAAGTTGCTAACAGAGTTTCTTTACTGCTTTGTGCTGAGAGTTGCAGCATTTTAATCTCAGACTGTCACATGACCCAGTTCTTCTATACTTTCCAGGAAAGTTTCCATTCAAGGTGTTAGGCAGCGGGGCGTGGGTTACAAATGGGCTCATGTGCACCTGCGGTAATGACTCAGTTGGGGAAAAAGGGGGATGGCGGGGAATTGGTTGTGGGGCAGACTGGCCCAATAACACCCCCCAGTGTGCCCAAAAATAGAGCGGGCACCTCTGTTTGACGGAATTATATAGCAGATGACAGCTGACATGGTAGTGAAACTCATCATTTTGACACACAAGACAAGTTCAGGCAGGTCTTTTAACGCTGACAGAGAAAACAGGTATATAGTTTTATGAAAAGCACCACCTGTTTTATGGTACCAACCTCTACTTCAGCTCCAATTTAGCAGTGCAATTAACCTGTTTTACAACCAGTTCACTAACAATTCGCAATGGAGATTTAACGCAAATGGTCATATCTATATATGAAAAACCCTAACGTGAAGAAAAAAGACAACAAAGTCTTTTAAGGTTAGTAAATATGTACATTCAAGGGTGTTGCAACACCATAAACACTGTATAGCTCCGGTAAAAATTCAGAAGATAAAACGAAAACACAATAGACAGGACAGAATTTAATTTGAAAAAAAAAAAAAAAGACCAAAATGAATAAAAGTACATTTTATAAATACAATATAATAAAGTAAATATGATTATAAAAATGATAAATATGATATAAAAATATGACTAGGGCTATAAAATTATATATTTTATATTTATGAATATAAACGACCTTTCAAAAGTTTAGGACGAATAACTTTTTTTTTTAATATGTTTATTTAGGAAACATTAAAAGGATCAAAAGTAACAATTAGAAAGTTACAAAAATTCTGTTTCATATAAATGCTGTTATATTTATTATTTTTATTCTAACTTTGTACTCAATGAATCCTGAAAAAAACACAGGGCCAGATTTACTAAACAGGGCAAATTAGCGTTAGAGTGCAATTCCATAAAAACGCCAATGGTGGGGCAAATTCTGTGAGATTTACTGACAATGCGCACATTAAAGAACACAGACGCAGCCAGATCATTCCATAATGACCAGTGCAATCTATCAAGAGCAGCGCAAATTAACACATGCTTAAAGACATGGGCGATTTTTGGGTGATTTTTGGGTGATAAATAATGGCACAAATACCAGTAATATGACGAGCGCAAACGTCAGTAAATCGCATTGCGTGATTCATTGTAATACTCTCTTCCCAGAAATGTTGCGTCTGAAAGGGAAACTCCTACAAATGCATATTTAGTAAGGTCAAGCGCAAAAATAACTGTGTCCACGCCTTTTTAGTGCTAATTCTTCTCTGCGCGTCTTTAGTAAACCCTGAGAGTATAATTTTAACGCCAAAAGACGGTTTGCGCTGACGCAAGCTGTTAATAAACCTGGCCCATAATATTAAGCCACACAACTGTTTTCAACATTGATAATCACAATAAATGTTTCTTGAGCAGAAAATCAGCATATTAGAATGATTTCTGAAGGATCATGTGACACTGAAGACTGAAAACTCAGCTCTGCCATCACATTGTAATAATATTTCACAATATTACTGTTTTTACTATTGATCAAATAAAGGCAGCCATGGTGAGCATAAGAGACTTTTTTTCAAAAACTATACTACTTATTACTATATTACTTAAAAATATTACTAATCCTAAACTTTTGGACAGTAATATAACATAATGTAATGTAATGTTACGGTACCTCAGCATAAAATTGTTTCACTAATGGCAGGGAACACACAGGTTGATCTTTGGATACATTGGGTTGGTATTCGGGATGCACCAATCGGACGGCCCTCAGAACCATTTCTCTTTCATCCTTTTTAAACACACTTTGTCTGAACACGTCATCCACGGACAGGCCGTCCACTTCCATCTGCTGAAGACACCTGTGTGGACCAAAAGAGAAATGATTATATTTCACAATAACATGTATTTGAAGCTGACGTTTTTCTTTTTTTTCATTGTTACTTTCCAATACCAGATAAATATAGCCTTGTTTTTTCAAGTTCACTGCAACTGTGGGCTAAATTCCCAGATGAATTCGTTTTTTAAAAATGAATCCAAAGGTGGATGGGAAAGGCCTTATAATGAGAAAACTTCCACAACCACAGCACCTGGGCTCATCGTGCTCAGACTGGTGGGGTGTTGGAGTGGAATATCAAATATTTGCATTGACACGGAGCGCCATCGAACAGAACGTTCTGCTCTCTCTGGTAGTGGGTGTCAGATAGGCCACTGCCACATGTCCAAGAATTACAAGGCCGTGTTTATTCGAACAGAAAAAGTGTGAATAAAGTCAGAGCCCCACACAGCTGGATTGCTCACTGTTGATGTAGAACTGTGTTCCTGTCGTGGACAGAATACAAATTATAGCACTCTGGAAGAAAGAATGAGAGTCTGTGCCAGAGAGAAAAAGGAAGGAATAGTTGACGACAGACTACCAAAATAATTGAAAAAAGTTCACCCAAAAATGAAATTTGGGTTTGTTTCTTGATCGAAACAGATTTGAAGAAATTTAGCTTTACATTACTTGCTCACCAATGGATCCTCTGCAGTGAATGGGTGACGTCAGAATGAGAGTTCAAACAGCTGATAAAAACACCACAATAATCCACATGACTCCACTCTATCAATTAACGTCTTGTGAAGTGAAAAGCTGTATGTGTGCAATAAACAAATGTTGTTTCTGTCCAAAATAGTCCAAAAAAGTTTATAATCCATAATAATGCTTCGTCCAGTGAGAAAGTCCATTCCCTGTTGCCCTCTCACATCAAAATCCACCAACATACTTGTTTGGATCTGTTTTGGACAGTTTTTGGTTTTAAACTGTGCTTGCAGAATTTCTCTCCTGATTCAGACGAGACAACTTTTTCACTAAAGGCAGCAATATTATGGATTATGGACTTGCATTTTGGCCAGAAGCAACAGTTTGAAGTTAAACATGACTTAATGATAGATTTTATTACAGACACTCAGCATTTTGCTTCATAAGACATTAACTGATAAACTGGAGTGGTAAAAACTGTGATGTTTTTATCAACTGTTGGGACTCTCATTCTGACGGCACCCATTCACTGCAGAGGATCCATTTGGTGAGCAAGTGATGTAATGCTAAATTTCTCCAAATCTGTTCCGATGAACAAACAAACTCATCTACATCTTTGATGGTCTGAGATTAAGCAAATTTTCAGCAAATTTTCATTATTGGGTGAACTACTCCTTTAAGTAACAGCCCAAGCTCCTATTTCTATTAATAACACAGAACTGTAAAGCATTCAACAAACCAAAAACTACTTATTCAACATTAACCAACACCTTAGAAAGTCTATCAACCAATCAGAATCATGAATTCAACAGTACTGTGGTACTAGTTGCAAATTAGTGGTTTAAGCACATTTATTCTGTAAGCTCTGCAACCGGCTGAGATATGTGACATTGCCAGGAGGCTGCAGGACAGACTGGGTTATTCCTAAACCTCTGAGAATGCAGTGATGGTTTCCAAAGCAACAGGCTTCTTTGGGAGTGAAATGCACAGATGATGCGTCATCAGTGCCCTCTAGTGGGTGCACACAGAGCAGATGAAGCCGACGAGGGCGAGATGTGAGGCCTTGAGAAAGACATTCCTTTACCCTTTCCATTTTGTGCGTGACAGAGGAACAATCCCATCATTACCTCCTGAGGGTTGCATTCAATACTCATGTAAATGTTAAACCCTCAGCTGATGCAAATGCAATTAGGAGAGGCGGAAAACTCTATATCAAGGTAATCCTGAAGCATTCTTTTAAAGGCTGATCTCATGTCGGGGGACAAAGGAAGCTGATAAATATAGAAGTTGGTGAGAGCTGAGTCTGCTTAGGCTTTCTGTGGAGCATTCAAAGCGCTGCTTTCGTTGCATTTGCCAAAACTAATGTCTACGCAATAGCATTAAGCCTTTGTATGGCGGAGAAGAACTAAGTGGAGTAGATTTTACAGTAGGTGGCATATTTAATTTTATTTTGGATTGCATAAACATATCAGTAATCGGCTGATGTTGAATATAATAAATATTCAATATCGACCAACTAAATAAATATATATTTAAATGTATATGTTCATTTCCAGATTTTTGCATTTATCTAACACTCATTTAAAGCTGATCATTAAAACACTAATAATATAATAACACTGTTAAATGTTATCCTCAGCAAATGTCAAAATCGATATACATCTTCCATACATTAGGTGTTCTTTTAGTATTATTTATATATTATTATAGTATTTATTAATATTCTGAATTAGCTATTTTAGTTTAGTTTTCATTTTAATATCAGTTTAAGCTTTAGCCATTTTTTATGGTTGTCATAAGTATTATTATTTTTTTTTTTAACTTTTTAAAAAAAATATATATATATTTAGCTTTAATTTATTTGTAAAGTATTTCAGTTTTAGTATTTTAGGTTACATTTCAAAGTTTAATTTTTCACTGTATCTACACTACCGTTCCAAAGTTTTGGATCAGTAAGACTTGTAATGTTTTTTAAAGAAGTCTCTTATGCTCATCAAGGCATTTATTTGATCAAAAATACAGAAAAAAACAGTAATCTTGCAAAATGTTATTACAATATAAAATAATGGTTTATATTTTAATATACTTTAAAGTATAATTTATTTCTGTGATGCAAAGCTGAATTTCCATCAGCCATTACTCCAGTCAAAAGTGTCACATGATCCTTCAGAAATCATTCTAATATGCTGATTTATTATCAGTGCTGGAAACTGTTGTGCTGCTTAATATTTTTTTTGGAACCTGTGATACTTTTTTTCAGGATTCTTTGATGAATAAAAGGTTAAAAAGAAGAGAATTTATTTATATTAGAATTTATTTATATTAGAAATCTTTTCTAACAATATACACTACCGTTCAAAAGTTTGGGGACAGTAAATTTTTATTCTTTCTTTTTTTTTTTTTTAAGAAATTAAACCTTTTATTCAGCAAGGATGTGGTAAATTGATAAGAAGTGATAGCAAATTTATATTGTTAGAAAAGATTTATATTTTGAATAAATGCTGTTCTTTTTAACTTTTTATTCATCAAAGAATCCTGAAAAAAGTATCGCAGTTTCCAAAAAAATATTTGGCAGCACAACTGTTGCCAACATTGATAATTCTATTAATAATAAATCAGCATATTAGAATGATTTCTGAAGGATCATGTGACACTTGACTGGAGTAGTAGCTGATGGAAATTCAGCTTTGCATCACGGAAATAAATTCTACTTTAAAGTATATTAAAACAGAAACCATTATTTTATATTGTAATAACATTTTGCAAGATTACGTTTTTTTTTTTCCTGCATTTGATCAAATAAACGCAGCCTTGATGAGCATAAGAGACTTCTTTAATAAACATTACAAGTCTTACTGATCCAAAACTTTTGAACAGTTGTGTATATATTTTATTTCAGCTTTATTTCAATAAATGAAAATTGTTTTAATAATTTTCAATTGTTTTAGTTACCTAAATTTACTTGTAGCACTTAAAACCAATTCGCTTTAGTTTTTACTGTTTTGTTTTTCATTTATTTTGACAAAATTGTATCGAATTTTAGCATCTGTTAAAATTTCTTGGTTGAATGTTTATAAACCGAATCCAAACTCATGTGGTGTGAATTCAGATTCAAATGTTCTCAGTGTGAACGAATGGTTAGGTTTGTGATTCGGGCAAAACGCAAGGTGTGCAATATTTCGTGTCGATCCAAATTCAATTATTTTTTGCTAACTCCTTCCCACAGTAAACTATGTGACATTCACTATATAGTGAACGAGTCCATAAAAGCGCCGATGGGAGGGGAAAATTCTGTGTGATTTACTGACAATGCGCACATTAAAGAACACAGACGCAGCCAGATCATTTCCATAATGACCAGCGCAATCTACTAAGATCAGCGCAAATTAACGCCTGCTTTAAGACATGCTTTTTTGGGTGTTAAATAATGGCGCAAATACCAGTAATTTGACGAGCACAAACGTTAGTAAATCTTGTTGCGTGATTCATTTTAATACTCTCCTCTCAGAAATTTGGCGTCAGAAAGGGAAACTGCTACAAATGTATATTCAATACGGTCAGGCACAAAAATAACTGTGTCCATGCCTTTTCAGCACTAATTCTTCACTGTGCATCTTTAGTAAATCCTGACAGTACTATTTTAATGCCAAAAGACAGTTTGCGCTGGCGCTGTTAGTAAATCTTGCCCCATATGAGTAAAATGCCTCTCGCATGTATCTTTTTATCCATGCATCTTGAGGTCAAGATGTCAACATTTCCAAATTTTAATCTATTTTTTCCACACTGACAGCTGTTGGCATCATGTTGACGCTTACATCACCGGATACTGACTACATTGTTATTACAATCAAAACTACAGTGTGAACGGCTGGACCTAAAGATCGTGCCTTGAATGTGCAAAGAGGACGACAAGCTTGGATTGCAGCGAAAGATGCAACAATCTTGCCACATGAGAGCTGAAAGACAAATTGAAACTGTGGCAAGGAGAACAAAGAGAGACAGATGGGTAAAAAATAGGCTCCTCTGGGGTTTGTAGAAAGAAGATTTCCACTGCACAACAGTGTGTGTTTGCCATCAGCTTACAGTGATCGATTACCCAAGCAGCTGCCACAAGCCACCCTGCACCTGTCCCTCTGTGCTGTCATTGGACGGCACCATATTTGCCTCAGCAGTCACCTTTAGCGATTATCAAATGCAGAGACTTTGTATTAGGTCTCACAGACGCCTAATACAATCAGTTAAAACAGTTACAGTGTGGTAACAAACAAACTACTAAAGATGGAGCACAAAGGCCACAACTGTCTGGCGGATTTAAAACCAACATGAATCTCATCATTTTAAGATGATTAGCAGATGCTTCCACATAGTTTACACAAATCAAAATATACACTACCATTCAAAAGTTTGCAAAAAAGTTTTTGTAAACCAAAAGGTTTAATATTTTATGCTTTTGAAAAAAGTCTATTATGCTCACCAAGGCTGCATTTATTTTATCAAAAATACACTAAAAATATAAATATTTTGCTGTTCTCTTGATATATCCCAGCAGGCACACAACATCATAAGACGTTGATATTTGGTTAAATTTCGGTTGCGACATCGGGTGACCAAAATTCAACGTAAATTCAACGTCTAATGTCAATGTTAAATTGATGTCCAATACCGACGTCAGCTGACGTTGAGATTTTGTTGTTTTTAGGTTGTGTAACCAAAATCCAAAGTTAAGTCAACGTCAAATTGACGTCAACCCGATTTTCATTTTCAACCAAAATGCAATGTCTGTCCGACGTCATGTCCAACGTCAACCTGACGTTACATAGACGTCTGGTGCCTGCTGGGATGGCAAAGCTGAACTTTTAGCAGCCATTCAGTATCACATGATCCTTCAGAAATCATTCTAATGTGAATTAATAAATGTTTCTTGGTACACAAGAAACAATTATTATTATTATTATTATTATTATTATTAATGTTGAAAACAGTTGTGCAGCTTAATATTTCTGTGGAAAATGTGACATGTTTTTTCAGGATGTGATACATGTTTTTTTCAGGATTTTTTGATGAATAGAAAGAAAAAAAATGGCATTTATTTGAAATAAAAATCTTTGTAACATTATAAATATCCTAAATTTCAATCCATATAATGTGTCTTTGCTCAATAAAAGTACTAATTTCTCACAAAAAGAACAGTAGTGTAGATATTTTGAAAAATGTTTTTGTCCATACAGTTTTTGTCCATACAAGGAAAGTCAATGGGGTCCAAAACAACATTTGAAATATTTTGAGCGTATTTTGAGATTCTGAATCGTATTAATTACTGATTAATAAATAAAATTAATCCCAATTGCATTTGGATAATAAATGTTTGCTAAGAAAACACTCCAAATGAAAACAATTCAAAGATATTTGATATATAAAGCAAGCATTATTCTAATATATATTAAAAGATAGATATGTTTCAAGTATTTCATTAAATAGTTAAACTATATTTAAAAGTGACAGCCCTAATTAAAACATATGGCAATTTAATATATGCAACGTTGTAAAAGTGAGCAAGAAAAAAAAAAAAAACCCAAAATAAAATAATTTTTTGATCTGGCCTCATTCTGTCAAGGCGCTCCTTGTACAAATGCAAGTGAGGAGGTGTTCATCTGCTAAATTCTTCAACCGGAGATGAGCAGCACACAAAACAAATAGATGACCAGAGAGAAAATGGCGGTCCACTGAGTTAATGCTCTTTAGATAAATGACCACAATTTGAATTTCTATTTTTGGATACGGTCAAGGCAGGCTCAGAATAATCCTATAGTGCTATGGATGAATGGATCGGCTCATGGACGATGCATTCATAAAAAAGCATATATATGAGCGTCATTACGAATTTGCATGTTTATCAGTTTAATTTGGATTCTTAAAGGGAATCTAAACAAAATGCAGGATTCTTTGTTACACATGAATTATTGCACACTGCAACACTGACATCTAGAGACACAGTCTTGAACTGTCAATCCATTAAACAATGTGAAACTCATATTGTTATTGAATATTTTAACACTCTAAAACTGAATGATTATGTCATCATTGTACATTTCTAACTGCTCTAAAAGCCCTTCCGGGTCATATTTCATCCCAAAATAAAAGTTATACATATCATTTTCTTTATTCCTTTTGATTTTGAATCTAAAAACGACCATATCATGTCTTTCTGAGATTAATGAAACGGATAGCTTTCATGTGATGGGGTAAAAAGCTTTAAGAAACCTCCTCCTCGCAAACTAGTGATGCACAAATTGTTGGATTCACCTATATATATATATATAGTTGTAACTGGAATACACTGAAATACATAAATGAAGTGGTTACCTTTTAATGATCCATGTTTGACACTCAGGCATGCGGCCCATGCACTCCAGAGCAGCACTGTAAGACGCGACGTTAGGTTTCAGACCTGCTTCTTCAATCAGAATGAACAAGCGACGAATGTGATTGAAGGAACCCTGCAAAGCACAGTTAAAAATGGCTTTAAATAGAGTGTTACAGAACAACACTGGAAAATTAGGGAAACTAATGGAAACTCATATAAATTGATGATTAAATGGACAAGAACACGCAAAATACTAAAATAAATAATAAAATAACTTTAAAATGTAAATTGTAAAACTGAAGGGAAAGGAACAAGCAAGACACTGTAACATCCTGAAAAATAATAAAATACTTTTAAAATGAAAAATAAAAAAATAAATAAAAAATAAAAAAATAAATAAAAACGTAAGACTAAAAAGTTAATAGAACAATCAATACACTAAAAAATATTGAGCAATAAAAAAAAAAAAAGGTAAAATATACAATTTAAGACTAAACAAAAAGCACAGGCAAAATGAAAATAAATTACCAAAAGTTTCTGGTTTTTCAAAAGTTCAGGTAAAATAATTTAAAATATGTTTAAGAGATACTGGACTCAAAAGTTTGAGATGATTAAGATTTTTTTTTTTTTTAATAAATTAATATTTTTGTGACAGTTACAAATCATTTCAATTTCAAATAAACGCTGTTCTTTTGAAATTTCCATTCATCACATAATTAAAAAAAAATGTATCACTTTTCAAAAAAAAAAAGTTAAACAGCACAACTGTTTCTAAGATTGAAAATAAGAAGAAAAGTCTCTTGAGCAGTAAATATCAGAATGATTTCTGAAGAATCATGTGACGCTGAAGACTGAAGCAATGGCTGCTGAAAATTCAGCATTGCCACTACAAAACTACATTTTATAATCTATTTAAAAAAAAAAACAGCTATTTAAATATGTAATATTTCTGCAATATTACTGTTTTATTATATTTTTGATCAAAAATGTGTATTTCCATTTATTTTATTTTGTTATTTGCTTACTATATTTTAATAAAAATGTTTATATAATGTAAAAAGAGAGATGCCAAATACATACTCTTTTGGCCCACATCCTCATCACAATGTTGTAGGCGCTGATTGACAAGTGCATTCGTTTGGATAATTGACGGTGATGAGAAAGTAGGCAGCCCTGAGCTCGAGCTACATGGTCAATGAACACACACGCTTCCAAGTAACAGCGAATTCTGAGCTGAGGATCTCCATAGCGGTTTCCTTCCTTATCCTCCAGAAGCTTTTCAGGAGCACTCAAGCTCTGTTGGTCGGTTACGTTGTCTATATCAAGCTCTTTATCTGCCAGTTTCTCTTGTGTAGACATCTCAGCTTCACTGTTGGAGATCTTTTGCACTTCTGGAAACCTGACGGCTAAGCTTTCTGAAACCTTCTTTTTAGACTTTTTTTGCACAGCACTGACTTTGGAGGACCTTGTGGTAGACGCAGCTGTTTTGGAGTCTTCTACTTTAGATTTTGTCTCACTTCTTTTGCCTGTTGTGATGGTCTTTGTAGATGTACCAGGATGCATCGAACTCCCTTTGCTGCTTTTACCCGCAACTGGTTTATCGTGCATTCTATGTGAAGTTTGTTTTTTGGGATTAATCCACTTTTCACGCTTGAGTTTCTCCATCCAACGACTTGCATGTGTTTTGAAAGGCACGACACCTTTTTTTGCAGATGGCCCACTTTTAAGCATTTCTACTTTTTCTCCCGGCAAGTTCTTTTGACTATTCCCAGGTGATGTTTTCAGTATTTTCTGCTGCATTTTGATGATTTGCACCTTTGAATGTTTGACGTCTACAACGGCGTCAGATTGTAGCTGTTGGATTCTGGCCTCCAGAACTGTAAGAAAACATTTTTGAGAGAAAACTGTAGTGCACATGATGTAATACGCACCTATAAAAAGTACACATTATTGTACTTAAATATTAACATCTATTAATGCATATAAAGTTAAATAATTTAAAGTTTAAATTTGATATGTATCTCACCTGCTTGATTGTTTATATCAACACATATTGTAAACTACATTATCACCCAGTAATATTTTTGAAGTTGGATATACAACTACATTCAACTTTATCCACATACATACAGTACACTCACATAAAGCAATATAAGCATCAGTGATGAAAAGGGGTTTTCAATCATCAAAACAATAAAGTTACAGTTTTAAAATGTGTTTTTACACAAAATTTACATTAGAATGTGTCCTTAATTTTTGTTCCGAGCAATCATACGTAATTTACAAAAAAAAAAAATGTCATACGGTTTAACAATAGTGTATATACAAAAAATCTTGTCATGCATATTTTGAATAAGTATCATTAAATGACATTAAAAGATATATAATCATAAGAGAAAAATACCATACCATCCAACAACTGAGACTGTTCCCAGTATCTTTTCTTCCCGTCTTCCTTCTTAGGGATGGCTGAATAGTGTCTTTGGTAAATTGTAGCCCATGTTTTGTCTGAGAAATGAAAGATAAAACAGTGACCTAAAAAGTTTACCAACTCTACTCTTTGTATTTGGTGCTGGAATACAAAATGAGACTTAACATCTAATACAACAAAGAATCCATACAGACATAATAGATCTAGATTACATCAAAGAAAGACCGAAAATGTGCATAAACAAGTAACAATCATCAAATTGTTAGAACTATGACAGACTGTTACATATCAAAGCCTCCTTGACATTGAGACATTAATGATCATCGATGTAAACAACACTCAGTGTTTTTTTTTTTTTTGCAGTGAATATTTGAAATATATCTGATATAAAACAACAGACTTACAGTGATTTGAAGGACAAGACAGATGACAGCATGACAATAAAACTGTTTATCATTACCTTGTATTTGTCTCTCTCCATTACTCCATATTCTGAGACACAGGCGGCAATAATCGCCATTCAGAAATCTCTGAACACTTCTGTCAACCGCAAAACTTGGAGTCAAACCCGCTGAATAAGCACACAGTCTCAAAAGTGACATGTTGTTATGATAGTTTTGACGCACCGCGTTATCACGTACAGAAGGCCGCCATTTTGTTCAGACTTACTAGTTCATCAGCGACACGATGAGTTCAGACCTCAAAGAGCGACGAGCAGATCGACCAAACTTCATCTTGAGGTAGGATGAAACAAGTGCTAGTGTACATCTCATGTAAGTTGTATTTCACTAAAAGTGTAATTCATGTAAGCTTTAGGAAATGTTCTTAACGCAAGGGGAAAATAGGGGACAAGTTGACTTTATTTTTAATATTACAATCAACTAAGTACTAAAAACGTATTATAGGGTATCAAACCTAAGTTGTCTTAAACTTAAATTCACTTGTTAAGTCTCTTTATTTTACTATTATATTTTGTATAATAAAAAAGATTTACTAAAGTAGCTTTTTCCGATTGGTGAAAGCTGTTTGATAGTCTATGCATATAAACATTTACAATATAAAAACGAAGAGACTTATTTAAGTTTTAAGATATTAAACGATTTATTTGATGTCAAATGATATGCGATTTTAAAATGCCTGTATTGATAAGAAACTGTACAGTAGATGGCGAACTTTTCTAAGTTATATCACGCGATCAGGTCACATGGTACTCCTCCAATAAGCACCTTGGTTATTAGAACAACCTGAAGTTGATTTAAACATACATAAAGAAATTAAGGGAATGGGGGAGGGGATTCATTTAAAAGCGTATGCTAAAGAATATATAGAAAGTATGCATTATTCATCTCTCCAAATTTACACAGATGGATCAAAGAACATAGAAACTGGAAGGACAGGTGCTGCATTTTTCATTCCAGAATTTCAGGTTGGGAAGGCTGGAAGAATTACGGATGGTACTTCTGTATATACAGCAGAGATGGTAGCTATCCTTATGGGATTAGAGTGGGTATATGAAGTAAGACCGGATAAAATAATAATATGCTCTGACTCAATGGCGGTTCTGATGAGTTTACAATCATGGCAATCAAATAGAAAAGACATTTTTATCAGAAATCATGATTAAACTATACAGTATTAAACAGATAGGGATAATTTCTCGGTTTATATGGGTACCTGCACATGTGGGAATTCAAGGGAATGAAGAGGTAGATAAAATGGCTAAAGATGATCCAAGTATAAATATTGCACTCAGCAGAACAGAAGGGAAAGAGTTAATATTAAATGCATGCAATATTGTATGGCAGATATACTGGGACTCATGTCATACAGGTAGGCATTATCATAAAGTACAAAGGAGTATAAAGAGAAGAAAAATCATTCATAACATAAGTAGAAGGGAACAAGTCATTTTAGCTCATATACAGACAGGACATTCAAATCTTAACCAAACATTATATATTATAGGGAAATATAATACTGGTTTATGTAATGTTTGTTTAACAGAGGAATCTTTGGGAATCCTTGGGAATTAAAGAGTTTTCATTAATCTGAATGATGGTCTAAATGCAGGAAAACAAATATAAGGGCAATCATGAGATTTCTTATGAATTGTGGAATAATGAACAGAATATAAGATTTAGATGAGAAACGGTACATTCTCTTCACACTCCATCACAGTAGGTGGCGGTATGCACCTATGAAGTTGGTTCACAACCCGCCATTAAAACCAAAAGAAGAAGTAGAAGAAGAAGGTCACATGCGTGGGCCTCAGTATTTGCCGCGCAAAGCAAGGGTGCACAAATGTGTCCTTCAGTTTTTCACTTTTCGAGTGTGCTGTCTTTCTGTGACACCTGCAACTTGATATTTGTAGGTAAATATGCTATTTTCTGTGTGGTTGAGTGATTCAGGTCTAGGTAATATTTTGTGTATTTGAATACATTGAATACTTCTGTGGATGCGTGTTGCCATATGAACAGTCAAGCTGTCCTTACTTCTGTAGGATGTTTGGCTGACTGAACTTGTTACTAATTAAAATTTTTATATCATAATGTGACATTAAAAATGAAAATGGATGAAGAGAGTAATAAATTTGGGATCACTAACATCTTTTAAAGACATTAATACTTCTATTCAGCAAGGAAGCATTAAAGGGTTACTCCACCCCAAAATTAAAATTTTGACATTAATCACTTACCCCCATGTCATTCCAAACCCGTAAAAGCTTTGTTCGTCTTTGAAACACAATTTAAGATATTTTAGATGAAAACCGGGAGGCTTTTGACTGTCCCATTGACTGCCAAGTAATTACCACTGTCAAGGCACAGAAAAGTATAAAAAGCATCGTCAGGATAGTCCATCTACCATCAGTGGTTCAATCTGAATTTTATGAAGCGACGAGAATACTTTTTGTGCACAAAGAAAATAAAAATAACGACTTTATTCAACAATTCGTCTCCTCTCTGTGTCAGCGTAGCGCCATTTTGGAGATTATCCACTGCGTAGCGCCATTTTGGAGATTATCCACTGTACCAGCCGCAACACAAGGGTGTGCTATTTTCGTTCAAATCAAAACGTAAATACACGTAGAATACGTATCCTTGTGTTGCGGCTGATACAGAAGAGCGTATGCTGCTTGCGTTCAGTGGATAATCTCCAAAATGGCGCTACGCTGACATTATTATTTTTTTTTACTTTTTTTGACATTTTTTATTTATTTTTGACATTGTAATTTTTATTTTCTTTGCATACGAAAAGTATTCTCGTCGCTTCATAATATTCAGATTGAACCACTGATGGCAGATGGACTATTTTGACGATGTTTTTTTATACTTTTCTGTGCCTTGACAGTGTAATTTACTTGGCAGTCAATGGGACAGTCACAAGTGTTCCGAAGACGAACGAAGCTTTTACGGGTTTGGAACGACATGGGGGTAAGTGATTAATGACAAAATTTTCATTTTGGGGTGGAGTAACCCTTTAAATTGATCAAAGGTGACAGTAAAGTCTTATACTGCTATAAAAAAAAATTATATTCCAAATAACCATTGTTCTTCTCAACTTTCTATTCATCAAAGAATCCTTCTACAAAAAAATATTAAGCATTACCACTACTGTCAACACTGATAATAATAATGTTTCTTGAGCACCCTGATTCAGTGCTTGTTAGAATGATTTCTGCATGGATAATGTGACATGGAAATGGTTGCTGAAATTCAGCTTTGCCAGGAATAAATTACTGTTTTCTGTATTTTTGGTTAAATTAACTGCATTAAAAAAATTTTATTGACCCCAAAGTTTTGAACAGTAGTGTGTGAGTTATTTAGGGGGGGGGGGGGGGGGGGGGGGGGGGGGGAGCATCTTTTAATTAGGTATTTAACATCATTTAATTAGGCTCTCTGAAATGTATCTAAATTCTGAAATAAGTCAGTAAAACACATTTATATCGACAGCTCAGTGGCAGTCATCAAAGCAAGTTGTGCATATCTAGTAGGTGGAGATCAGACGTTGTTTGTCGCTACGGTTCACAGGGTCACCTTTCTGACATGCCCATTTGATGTTTCAAGCTCTGGTGTGACAGTCATTACTGGGTGACTGGCTGTCAACAAAAGGAGAGAAGAGAGCCATTCAAGACCCTGATAATAACTACAGCCAGGACAAGGTTGCCATTCTCTGGGACTCTGATATTCAGACTTCTTTGCACGCCTATGAAGGGTGTGTTTCTTTTTTGGAAGTAGGAGCTGCTTTTAAAATGTTAATTTGATTAGCCAATGCTTCATCCAGTTGAGGTTTTAGAAAAAGGACAGTAAATATTCTGGAAAGAGAAAAATTCTTGCTCTGATTTTAGTCTTTTTTAGTCCTCTAAACATACCAATCCTTGGTGTATTTTACAACCACATTGAGAGGGTTAGCATACCCTCATGCAACACATTTAGGAAAATCTCTCCACACCTGTCAATACTAATAATTCAGAGTCAATATGCCTAAAAATATGAAAAAATAATATCCTCATGGCACATGAAGCCAGATTTGTTTGAGTTTCTACAATTAGTACCAAATATCTCCCACATCTGAGACACATCTCTCTTTGATTATCGCTAATGATGAAAGTCCACCAATCATATCCGCAATCTTTTTTCTTTAAAAAGTAACAGTCCATGTTATCACTCATAGATCTCTGTCAACTATCCTGAGAGGACGAAGACTCTCAGGAGCTGTTTATCAGATAGACACTTACTTATCACTGATTTCGGCTACAATGGACAATGGTCACGAAGCAGGAAATGCAAATAGGCTTGTTGTAGATTGATCTTCAGTTGTGGCGGCAGTGGACAGTTCCTGAATTAGAAACGGATGTTTATGCAGGCGACCGCACAGTGTGGCACTCTGGTTATCTTGGCCACCTGCGTCGGAGGAATCTAACAGGAAGTCTATGGTTGACATGAGAGTTTCATAGTGTGTTGTGTAACTGTAGTGTGATAGTGTGATTCACCACAATCTTATTTCAAAATAAGCCAATAATTTGGGAGTGGCAAAATAACTAGTGCATAGAATATGTGTTATGAAAAATGAAATAAAAAATACTGGTATCTCTTGGATAAACTGTAGGTTTTTATGTTGATGCCAATTATCATTAGTTATAAATGTCAACTGAGGTAGTCTAAAGTGAAATGGAGACTGAGTTCGTGTTGGCGGTGGAGGTGGGTGATGGAGGGGAACTGGAAGAGACTCCGTATGTTAGCAGGAGAGAGAAAACAATTAATAATGGGAGCTATTAGGGGGAGCTCGTCGCCACAAAGAGGGATGTCAGGTTTCAGGCCCTTTTGGAGGACTTTGATGGTACAAAACAGGCCTCATTACTGAGATATTATCTCCATTCATACACTTCCAGAGTTGATGGGAGCCCTGCTGGGAAAGATTAGGTTCCTTTCGCCAGTGAACATCCCACATGGCCGGACAGATTTTCTCAGCTCAGGGCGCAACCGGCATAGCATGGCATCATGGGAGCTAAGCAGAGGCCTATTGACGGTCAACGATGTATGGAATTAGAGATAGTTACCTTTTCTGTGAGGTCATGTCAATCAAGATTAAGTTTCATATGTTTTCTTTTGCTTGTTTGTTTCCCAGTACATTAAATTCACATTTTTCAGAATCAGTAAAATGTTTGACATTTAAAAAAAGAGAAGAATACTGTTCAAAAGTTGGGGATCATTAAGTTGTTTTTAATGTTTTTGATAGAAATCTCTTAAGCTTACAAGTAATAAAACAGAAACATTGTAAAATATTATTACAACTGAAAATAACTATATAAAAAATATTTTAAAATGTAATTTATTCCTGTGATGGCAAAGTTGAATTTTCAGCTGTCAAATACTTTAGTCTTCAGAGTCACATGATCCTTCATAAATCATTATAATATTCACAGCCAGCCATGTTTAAGATTTCTTGAAAGGTTTCAGTCATGGTAGTTGTGCTTCTTTGTCCTGAATGAAAGAGCTGTGTTGTGGACATGCATTTAGCAGAGGTACTAGCATCCACATATTAGTTTGAGCATGTTTATCATCACATCTGACATTCGTATGGCGATGTGGGGACAGAACTTTGTTCTTGAGCTTCTAAGTGCAACATCTTACATTTCCCCTAAAAGAATCTAATTACTATCAATTTCCGGGGGCTGATGTTTTGGACTTCTGGGGTCATTGAGTGTGCTAGAGGGAACAAGATTGCTCATACTGTATGTGCATGGAAGGGTACATATGTAAAATAGACAACAAGCAAGTCAAAAAAGGAAGAACAAAGCAGAAGTTATTTAAGTTTAGCTACAAAATCTTTGCTATATTGTCAGTGTTCACTTGGAATATGTTATCTGGTGACTTTCCTTATTCTCTATTTCTGTTATGACCTAGCTGTGCTGAGTTTGAAAACCAACATTATTTGGACTTTCTTTTTGAGATTTCAGAGATTTTAAATTATCAGAAGAAAATGGTGCTGGTGCTTTGCTTGCAAAACCTGCCAAATGCTAGGTTTTTGGGGGTTATTGCAGGGCATTGCTATCTGGTTCCTAAGGTGTTGTGAGCAGTTTTAAGAGCATTTCTATGTGGTTGCTGGGGTGTTTAGGGTCATTTCTTTGTGGTCAAAGTTAAAACAGCCCATTTCCAAATTTCCATCTGTGATAAATCACATATCTCATTACTTAGAAATGTAATACCATACCTCTCCTAAATTAGCTATGATCTGAGGTATTTTACATGTCTGTAGAATTAACAGAGCAGGATGAGCTCAAAGTTTAATACTTACAGTTAGGGGTTTGTTCAAATCAGTAATCTTAAGTATGAGCAAGTAATAGTTATTCTTCCCTTAGAAAGCTTCACTAATTAAAACTGCATCCACTTTTACAGCTTTTTCTCAGACAGTAACCAGCTGTAGAAGTATGATGGGTACTTTTCTGTGCCATCCATTTTGTGAGGTGCGTAAACATTGGCGGGGAGGAGAGAAATTAAAGGTAGGGGTCCACTTCAGTTAGGTTTAATTGAGGATGAAAGACTAAGATGTATGAGACTAGAAAAAAAACTAGGCTTTGAAGTACAGTAGCAAGAAACCCAAAGGCCGATATGCCCAAGCAGATGGGTATGACTGCGGGGAGATGAAAGAGACTGCAGACTGCTGTCTCCATAGGCTTTTATAGGCTAAGTATGAGTGCTAAAGCTTCAGAGACCTGTTAGTTAACTAGCTACAAAGTGTGAAGTGACTGACTCTTCCTGGTAAAACACACTCTTCAAGATCATTTTCACCCTGTGCCCCTGGGCTGCACATTTCATTGAAACCAGGAGGATTTGAAAAGTATGTTAGTGTTTCAAAACAAAGGTTCGCTTAGACAAATGTGCCACTGCATGCCACTTGGTGAGTAAAGCTCACAACATCTTGAACACAGATAAACAAGGAAGCTGTAAATATTTTACTTGGTGTCCTTTCAGAAAATGAGCACTTTTTAGGCTCCCGTGGCTGTTCATGAATAAAATTTCATAGTCATATTCACCAGGTCAGAAGCTGACTCAAATGTCCATGGGGACTATCAACATACAAGTGCTATTACAGGTAAGGGAGACCTCATCTTTGCTGCTCAAATTTATCCATTTTTAAAGTGGTTATAAAGAACTTAACTTTACTTCTGTACATACTAAATTGAGTGCATTTATCACCTGTTATTTACCTGATGATTAACTTCCACAGACGCTGCAATAAATCACTTTTGATGGCAACGGTTTATTTTGGTTCAGGGCGGAATGTAAAGTGATATGGCACATCTGAGGATGATCAGTTTCCTGAAGGGAAATGAATGACTGTACGATAAACGGTAAACAATATTGAGAGTGACATTCACTTAAAGTGATTATGAATAATCCAGGCCCCACCCATCTCCTCTCAGTCCCCCAGATGCAAGCCCTGCCCTGAATAAAATGCAGGAAAGGACTGAGCCACCCCACCAAAGAGCAGGCAGACAGCAAGTCAGAGATTGAGAGAGAGAAAGACACCCATTTACAGCTTTACTGCCTTGTTGAGTCCGTCAGACTTACTCTTACTGCCACCTCTATCTTATCCTCTCCCTCTCTTTCTCTCAGTAGTCTTTCTGAATCTTTCTCTCTCACAGACACACACGAACTCATTGAAATACACTCATTCAACTCAGCTCATTCACAGGCACAGGTCAGGCAGCCTCACATTTCACCTTGCTCTGCCCGTGGCTGAGAGGAGAGAGCCCTGCAAGGTGCAGCCATCACACAGGACACAGGATCCCGCAACTCTGTCAGCTTGGACTGAGGGACCTGGATGCTCCAGGACAATCTAACAAGATCGAGACATTTCTTTGGGATGGAATTGCAAAGTTCTCATTCATCATTCTGAAGAGCAAGACCAACAGACAGCTGGTTAAGACTAAAGAAAAACACTTGAGTTTGAAATTGGTCGCTTTCTTTTCAAAGATTTTTTACCCTCTCTTCCCATGTTCCTGCTTATGGGTTCTGCGTGAGGCAGAGTGCCCAGCGAAGACCAGCATCATGCCGACTACTTGTGCAAGGTGCACCTTGGGAGTCTGACCCATCATGTGCAAATGGACACCTACTACCGCTGGTCTCCACTTCGACCTCACCTTCGCCGGCTCAGCCCACCCTTCTTATCCTTTTCCCTTGTTATGCCTGTCCTTGCTCTTTCTGGCTTGCTCTGCTCTTGGAGGTTGCCCACCTGCACTGGGGCATGACTCCCTTCATGTGCTGGCACAGGGCACAAACTGCTCGTGGACACTGGAGCGGCACACGCGCAGCTACAACCACCTCGAGGGTGACGTCCGCCTTCGACGCCTCTATTCTGCCAACAAGTTCTTTCTCTGCATCGACAAGACGGGCAAGGTGGATGGCACCCGTCGGAAGAATTACCCTGACAGTGAGTAGACGCCCAATGTTTGTCTCCATTCATGTGTCCCTGCAGAAAGGGAGTGGGGCTCATTTGGTTTTTATGAGCTTCCATCGACTCTCTTATCACTTGTGGTTTATGGCTCTTTTATTCTTCTGCTCGTAGGGTCAGACTTTTTATTATGAGTATGTACAAAGGTGTTGCTAGGTAGGATTTGTAATACGCTAAACACTTCTTTGTTATACTGCCTCACAAAATACTACGATTGAAATATGGAGGTCTGTCTCCGCCCCAGAGACAAAAAAAAAAAAAAACATAAAAAGGTAATTGTTACTTTTATCTTCCATAATTGCAACTTTATATCTCCTAATTGCAACTTCATATCTTATAATTGCGACTTCATATCTCACTATGTGACTATTTCTTGATACTTGTGACTTCTCGTTATTGTGACTTTATGCCCCACTTTGTCTATTGCTCGTTTTAGTTGAAACTGACTTGTATATTTAAATAAGGTTGAGCTGAAGGATTTAACTTAAAACTAAATAGCAAATTCTTCCGTTTTAAACAGAAAAAGTAAACACAACTGCAAATTTATTTGGCACTTAAGCACAGTGTCAAGTTCTCATGCAAGTTCAACATGTATTCAACATATGTGTTTTGTTGTAGAATCTTAAAATGCTCTGTACTCTGTCAGAAATGTTATACCTTTATGGGTACAACAGCTTGTCGCTAGATCAGTACCCTTAAAGGGATGACGGCTTTGTACCCCTAAAAGGTGTAAATTAGTACTTTAGACTATTAATGTACCCTTAAGTTTCTACTATGAACCGTTTAGGAATAAATAAGGTACAAAGATGTCCCTTTAAGGATAGTGCCCCAGTGGAGAGCTGTTGTACTGTACCTCTAAAGGTATAACTTTAGCACATTTTTTTCTTAGAGTGTTTTTTATATACTTTGACGCTTTAATATTTTAGCCCCATTGAAAATTGTGAATGTTTAATTAGCATTTCATTTTGAAATAGCAGGTGCATTTGGTCTTTAAAACCCTACAGTGATAAATCAACAAGATGTTCCTTACAAATCGCTTTTCCCCTGCCTCCCAGTTTGATCCCACTTTTCCAGCTGGAGTTTTGCTCTATGTCATCCTGTGTCAGGGTTCAGCAGGGCTGTCCGTTAGTTTGAATTTGGGATTAAACTGGTGTGAGTCATGGAGATCACAGTGGGTTGACCCTGGCTGTTGTGTAAGTGTGTGTTGTTGCAAAAGAGAGTGAGTCAGACTTTTTTCCAGGCAAGTTGCTTTAACTGCTCTGCCACTGTGCAGATCTTAACTGTTGCATGACATTTGTTTACAAGTTTCTGCTCTCCACGGCTGTCTCAGATCAGCTTAGATGCTTGTGCATGGTACAGCTGGGTGAAATTGTACAGCCCTCAGAAGCAATTTGCTTGCACATTTACTTACTATCCTCTCATTTCCTTTCCCTGAATTAAGGTCCTTTTTAGCAAAGAGGGTCCCCTTTACAGAAAGGTATCCTGCATTTACTAGCTTTGCAGAATTTCTCAGTATTGCCTTTCCTTGCCTTCTGTTTCTTTTCAGGGTTCATATTAGTAGAGGAAGTTTTAGATTTTCACTAAAAGGGCTTTGAAATACAGGTTTCATAATTCAGCGAATTTAGAATTGGAACTGTTTTTTTGCATTGTTTTTGTTAGTGTTGCTTTGCCGCTGTCCACCTTGTCCTCTGCATAGCCCTCAGCGTCCGTCAACACTGCTGCATTGCCCAAACAGCCCTGCACTGACTCTCCCTCTCACTTTTTCCAACTCCCGCTCCCAAACTCTCAGGTGCAAAAACAGTTGGAATTAGTCAACGGGCCCTTGGCTAATTGAGGTAGGAAAATATTGTATCAGTCCCAGTGAACTGAAGACTGGAACAGCTGAGAGAAGAGGCTTCGATGCAAAGGACTGAAAGAGAGATTGAGAGGTAAAAGGATGTAGGGGATATTGTTGCATTTGTGCAAGTGCATTTGCATTGAACAGTACAAATTTCAGGTACTTTTGAGAATTTTAATCAGACTTCACTCACTATTCCTCTATAGATTTGTAAATGGGCTAATAACAGCATGTTTGGAAGTATGCTCAAGTTTAATTTGTTAGCAAAATAATTTTAGATAGCACTGCTTGAGCCAGGACAAAAATAAGCAAGCTGACCTAGAGGAAATGGCTTGCATGATTGTGCAAATGATTTCAGAGCGTAATCGGCCACAAACTAGTCTTGCTTTGGCTCTTATTCCTGAAACTTGTTTTTGTCCAGGTGTTGAATGGAACTCAGCACTTTGAGGTTTCAGGATTCAAAGTAGATCGATGAAAATCAGCTACAATAAGATTCTTATCGTTCACAGTTAATGGCCACATAATGCAAACTAGACAAACTGATTTGACTATAATTTTGCAGTTGGAGGTGAGTGCAAATGGAGGGTTGTAGTAGTGCCTGGCAGGGCTGGCAGGTCCTGACAGCGCTTACTAGCTGATGGCACAACAAAAACGGACACAGTCCCAGACCCTTCACTAGCAATTATTCTGCTGTTACATAAGCCTGATGCTGAAGGGAGCAGATAAGGAAAAAAATTCTATTCTAAAGTCAATTTAATGGTTTTACAAGCCTCTCAAAAAAATTGGTTGGTGGCAAACCATATACATTAACATTTACAATTTATATCTTGCTTGAAAGAGATTTGCTTTGCGTACATAATGGTGTAGCTTCAACATTTGCCAGCAAGCTAACCAACCAAACTTTGTGGAGACACGTGAGAACCAAACCTTGTCAGATCCATCTGCTATCAATATTTGCCTTCCATTTAACACCTAAGCCAATTTTGCTTAAAGTGAAGTTGTCCATGATATGAATGTCAGTTTTCTTCAGATGTTTTTCTAACAAGTAACAAATGCGGTCTACAAGTAAAACTAGTAGTTTAACACATTTTCTAAGAAATGCATGGACAAGAACTTATGAATAGAGAGAAAAATGGAAATCTCAGACTTCAAAGGTAAAGATTGTAACCATTAACCACCACTTGATGGGTGGTGAGTGAGAAAGTAAATAAATCTTAACCCAATGTTTCTGTCCATTCTTGTCTTAGCCAAGGTTGTTTTCTTTTACAGTTTTTGAATTGCAGGTATTTCTAAAATATTGCTGGCTGACAAAACCAGCTTAGCTCTTTTTTCCCCCATAACATTTGGCTTTAAAAAGAGCACTGTTGAAGTCTAGGGCGTATGTGGTTGAGGACATCAAATGCTTGTCTTGAGTCCAAGCAACAACACCACGCTTAAGGAAATAAAGTCATGCGACAGGCATAATCAGAAAAGTCACTTTTGCTAAAATATGGCCATTTTACAGTTTGCCAGGGCTTTTCCTCCATCTCCCATTTTCTCTCACTCTCCTTCTTCCATTTCAGCTGTATTTACAAGAGTTGTGTCATGTTTACCAAGTTTCCCCTCACTTTTCTGCATTTTGCTTTAGATGTTACCATTTTCCCTTGCTGTGATTTCATAGGTGTGTTGAGCTTGGACCCGAGTCACGGGAAGAAAATCATTCACCCGTTCTGAATATATTGTGGAATTATTTAAAACATATTTCAAAAAGAGAGACTGTCAGTTCATAGACGCCTAGAGGCCACAGAAGAGAGATTGTGCACGACTGAATGCTGGCGCATAAACCCCTGTAGAATCATGGGAGGTGAAAATAAATTCACAATGCAATATTTAACATTGTATCAGGTTGCATATGTGTTATATGAGAATTTTGAAGAATTACAGACAGCTTAATTTAGAAAATGTATTAACAGTCCTCCAGAAGTTTTTGAAGTAGTATGATATGAAACCGTAAAGTACTTGGGTTTCTCAAAAAATGTGTTAAAGAGTGAGAGAAGGCATGTACTCTACTAAGGACCTTTCATAAGTGTATAGTAGTGAAGCTCCTGGTCTGTGACAGTTTAAGTGGTAAGGGCACATGGGTGCTAGGTGATTCCAGACGCTTCTGGAAAGTCTGGGAATGTTGCTTACATTTAGCCTGTGGGGGCCTCTTGGAGATTTTAGTGCCAGGAAAAAAAAGAAGAAAATCCTACAAATCCTGCCATTTTAATCCTTCCGATGGACAGTGGTTCAGAGTATAGTGAGAAAATGCTCGAAATCCCTCTCTTGCCAGGTGTTTTTGGCCCTGAGAAGGTGAAAAAAAAAAACAAAAAAAAAAAACTGAACCTGACACACACTCTGAGAGTTGCAGAGCTAAAATGCTGCAATTTTTCTAACATATTATCTTTCCAAAGGCCAGTTTTGGTGAATGGATGAAAAGACACACCACAACTACTCGTGTGCAGCTAGGTGCAAAGAAGAGCTGAATAAAACTACTTAAAAAGCCTTTGCCGATTGATTGAAAATATATTTCAAGTGTTAATCCCTCTACAACCAAAACATCTACCTGCCTTTTAGCAAATCAGGTAGGCCTGGTGAACATTACTTTACTCAAAGGCTTATAATGTTCTTGCTAGTTATCAAGTACATTTGCATGCACAGTTAAGATGTGGTAACATTTACCGTTGTTCACCGAATTTTTGCTGGGCAAATCCAGTCATTTCAATGGGAATCCATGTGATCAGGAATTTTGTATGAGGGGGAAAGATTACCCCATGCAGATTTTGTAAGTCGAAATGAGTTGGTTGAATTCGCCATACTGACCACCGGAAAGCTGTTCGGTTTGAAAGTGACTTCTGTGTAAGCTGTGCTTCATACATCACTACTCTACTGACAATAGACCTTTTTTGCCTGCAAAATTTTGCAAGTTTACAGCAGGTTTTTGCATAGTCAAGCTTCAGTCTTGATCTATCTGTCTAAGTATACATGACACAATGTGTTTTCTAATATTTTAGGATTAAATACCTCCTTCTTTTTTATGCGCACCACTCCAAGGTCACCTGTAGTCTGATTAATGTTTATATAGTCTACACGAAGATGAGCTTCACATTATCTAGGTCTATTAACTTAGCACAATCTAACTGGCATGATTTCATGTACATTGAAATGTTTGTGACATTTTAAAATGACAAATTATTTATTTTGCCTGACTATATCAAACTTTTAAAGCGCATGTAAACTTACTTATTGAGTCACACAGAATGTCAGTTTGAATCTAGTGATCTCTGATGAGATCACAAAAACGTCCAACGATAACAACATAAAACTGTGCCTAGTGTTGTGATGACTCAACTAATGCAATATATATTTACATTTAAAGGTTGAGCACTCTATATACCCAGTGGTGCAATTACTGACAGGCAGTCTCACAGTTCAGAAGTTATTGCTCAGATTCTCTCATCTTCGCTAGCCAAACGGTAATGTTTGCTGAAAATTGACCCGAGGCCATTTTTTCCTGAATGAGAAGTCATTAGCACTGTTATTATTATTATAACTTTTTGTGAGGGATGTAAAACAAGTATTAATTAGATCAGTTGGGAACCCACAGTTTGGCTAACTCATGCAGTACCATATGCTGACTAACATCTGCCAAAGCCAACACAGTCCACCTCTCTTGGCTCTGAGGCGAAATTAAACAGACAGACAGACTTGGTCTCATTGTGACTGAGTTCAGGCACTAGGCAGCGGTGAATTAAAACACCATCTTGGGATTGTAGTCGGTCTGAATTGACCTTTTGATTAAAGCTGTTCACCTTCAAGCATACGTTAACCCAGACAGTGTATCTTGGAGACTCTGAGCGACTACTGTGGGATTCCCCTGCATGCGTTAATCACAATTTGAGATTTTCACATTCTTCGCCTGTCACGTTATATTACGGTAACATTAATGTCTAAAACTGCCATTTTGGGATAAATATCAGAAATCGAAGTGCAGGCTTATTAAACTGATTTCTCTTAGTCTGAAATGATACACAGGAATATTGGCTTCTGCTGTATGCCTCCCACTGGGTTTCCTTCTTGACCTAAATTGATACTCTTTATCATTTGTCTATTTATAATGATACATCAATAATTCAAAGTGAATAGGATAGTCCCTTAGGTCTTACAAGCTCAAGTTTCTAATCAGCCCTAAAATCTAAGGAAACTCCTTATAAAATATAGTACGATAAGAATGTGACACACCCGGTGCACGCCTTTTACACTCTTATACAGATGACTTGTAAAAAAACAGCAATAAAACAAGCCTGAGTCACAAAAACAGGACCGTAGGATTCCTATGGCTACCACTGAAAGGCTTTTATCACATAAAGTACTTTATGAAATAGATATTTCAATTCATTTATTATTGTGCTTTGCAGGTAGTGACAACAGATTTGACAGCTTTTGGTTTATAAAACCCCATGATATAAAATGTAATTTAAATATGAATCTATGAACAGGTTTGTAATGTCTTATGTTTGGAAGGGTGTTTCACAATTTGCAACTGGCATAATCATAGCAATAAAACAATTTCTGTATTTAAAACAACATGACAACAAACAACAATATAAAACAGTGTAAAGCAAACAGCCATATCACCATAGTAGCACAGTTTACTCTGAGTATAATGCTACCATTCAAAAAAAAAAAAAAAACTTTTTGAAAGGAATTGTGAAAAAGGATTCAGCACGGATGGATTAAACTGATTAAAAGTGACAATATTAACATTATTAGACATTTATAATGTTACAAAAGATTTCTATTACAAATAAACTTTCTATTTACCAAATATTCCTGAAAAAAGTATCACAGTTACCACAAAAATATTAAGCAGCACAGTTTTCCACATTGATAATAATAAGAAATGTTTCTCGAGCTCAGCATATTATCAGCATATTAGAATGATTTCGGAAGCGTTAGCATCACAGGAGTAAATTACATTTTAAATTATATTCAAATAGAAAACAGTTATTTTAAATTTAAATAATATTTCACAATATTACCATGTTTTAGTCTATTTTTGAACAAATTAATGCAGCCTTGTTGAGCATAAGATATTCTTTCAAAAACATTATGAAAATCTTACCAACCTAAACTTTTGAACATTAGTGTGTATTATAGTAAGATTTATCAGATTTCTTTTAGTGTGATTAAACAGTACAGTTCTCTGGCAGCTTTCAATCAGAACCAGATGATTCAGAAGCTCTTTCCATACCTTATCATAAGTCAGCTTGTTTGCACGAAATCAGATGTAGGACAATGACAAAAGGTGGGCCACTGTGAAGGCCAACTATATGTGCTGAATGGTTCAACAGCTTTATCATGCCACCCAAAGACATAAAGTAATTATGATGTGCTGAAATGACATATAAGGGCACAATGAGTCATAAGCATACATAGGAATTGCCTCAACTGGCTGTATGTGTGTGTTTTTTCACTAGGTAGTTGTTGATTGTTAATACTGACAAGTTATATAGCCTCTATGATTTGATTTGGCTATTAAAACTTGAATCAGTTTTCAGGAGCAATTGAAGTGATAATAAAGATTTACTGCACCTCACAGTTGGCTCCTTCATTGCTGGTTCACTCTAACTTCCACCAACCTTTGGCAAGCAGACTACATCTGTAACCACTATGCTCCCGTAATCATTAAGAAGCTGTCAAGATTGATACGTTGTGTCAATTTCCTGACACATTTTTCTTTTTGTCTTGCCCCATCTCCCCAGTTGTGATTTACACACACACAAAAAAAAAAAAAAAAACTGCAAATTTTCCCACACACTTTTCAAGATGTGTTTAGTTTCCTGTGTGACCAATTAGCTGAAACAACATTTTCAAGATGTATGTTGTCTGTCAATTTTGTGATCCTTCATCTGCAAGTTTACACATAGCAGAGCACATTGTATGTATATGTATTTATTCTTCTTTATGCATGCCTAATCATTGCCAGACCTCATTTTATGAATAATGCTTTACTGATTTCTGTTTGTCCTAAATGTTATTGCAACCAGCTAAACACAGGGCAACCAGTGTAGTTCAGTTCATGAACAAATGACTCGTATGAACTAGTTCTTGATTCACTAAAGAGTTGATCCAACCAGTTACTGAATCAGTATTTGACTCACTTACTGAACTGCAAGTTATAATGGTTTTCAGTGATTTCAGTATCGAATTGAAGTTTCATTACCTTTATATATAAAGGCAGGATGATCCAGCAATGGTGGAGCCAACTGTGAGGTGAAATCATTATCATTTTGATCACTGCTGAAAATTGATCGAAGTTTTAATAGCCAAATCAAAAATATATAATGTATATATTTATAATGTCTTCGTTTCATAGCAGTACACTGGAAAAAAAATGGTCTAGAAACAATTTTCTCTCAGAAATTTATAGTACATTTCATAAAAAGTAGAAAGACTGAAATAGTAATTTCTTCTAAAAATGTACTCCAAAAATCTTTGTTTTACTTCGAAAAGTGTAGATACAAAATATCAAATCAAGTGTCATGCAAATAACGCTATAGCTTTCTTAGCACTAACTTAAATTTTCTGAGCTTTTTAAAATCTTAACCAGTTGGTATCAATGTCGTTTTCATGGATGTGTGAAGTCAGTTCCTCTCAAGTTCACACAAGTATTCTAGCACAAAAATACCAATGTAGTTAATTATATTAATATTAAACATATTCCACATAGTTTGACAACCAGAAAACTTTTTGTCTAAATTTTAAACAATACATTTACATTTTATATTCTCATTTTTGTGATTTGCTTTTATTTGAAAATAATGTCATATATAGAACTTAACATAAAAGAACATAAACTGATGCTAAGTCTGAAGCACTCTAAAACATGGGGAGATGTCTTAACTCTGTGTTGCTGATTTCAGTTGCACAGTTTCAGGTCAGCTCCGATCAGACAGTTCCAGACTAAGGTTGAGTGGACATGGGCCAAAAATCCCCCATGGAGGATAGTGTTAAGGTCAAGGCCTCTCTCACTAGCTGAGTGATTTGACAGATCTGACAAGAAGTTGATGGCCCCTTTGTGCTGCCTGTCAGCTTCCAGTTAAGTCCGTCTCATTTCAGTGCTTTGAAACACAGTGCGAGCTCCAGCCATGGAAAACATCCTGCTTCGGATTGACCAAGTGGAACTCCTTGGGCCAGATTAACTAAACAGGGCAAATTAGTGTGAGACCGCAATCCCATTAAAGCACAGATGGGAGTGGAAAGTTCTGAGGGTGATCTACTGACAATGCTCAAATTAAAAGAACACAGACGCAGACAGTGCATTTCCATAATGAACAATGCAATCAACCAAGAGCAGCGCAAATTACCATAGGGTCGCAAATAAGCAGAGATGACAAAACACAAACGCAAAATAGGTAAAAACATGCTTTTTGGGGTGTTAAATAATGTCAAAAATATCAGTAAACTGACGATCGCAAACCATTTCATTTAAATCCTTTCTTCCCATAAATTTTGTGCCTGAAAGCGAAACTCCTACAATTGCATATGCAATAAGGTCAGCCGCAAAAATAATTAATTTAATCTCTAATGTTTCACCGCATGTCTTTGGTAAATCCTGACAGTAAAAGAAGTTTTGCGTTGGTGCAAATCTGGCCCTTTTTCTAGGCTTGGTCGGCCATGTTTCAAGTACTACCTTCTCTTCTGTTGTCACCGCAGCACAACCTTTGTAACTCCATTGCTATTTTTAGGTTAAGTACTTTGTCTAATGAGAGTAAAACGGGTGATGTAATTGATTTGTGTGCTAGATTATGGTAATTGTTCTGTGTGACAGCAAGTATTAAGCCCTGTGGACTCACACAGGTTCTGGAGAAGTTCAACCACAGCTTTGTTTGAATGAACCTTGCATGTATTTTCAACGATGATGTAGTATGCTCTCGTCTCGTCTCGCCTGTTTTTAGTCAGGACAACTGCATCTGCATTTTGGCAGGCAGACGGTTCTCCTCTCATGCAACTTGGTGCAATTAACCGCATTTCAACAATGACCTCAGCCTTAATCCTGGACCTTTTGATAGCGCTGGGTGCAGAAAACAACAGAAGCCTTGAGTCACAAAATAGCCCTTTAATCTGCTTGTAACTATCCATACGGCCATTGATGGCTACCCGCTTGCTGACAAAGGAAGTGATGCATGATTTGGAGGCATTGCTGCACACCCTCTCCTTGATTAAAGAAAAGCCCATTTGTGGGGGTCTGCTTTCTTTCCGTGCCACCTCACGCCTTTTAGTACCTCATAAGACCAGACACACCAGACCATGTCTTCGTTAACCTCTTGTGCCTTCACAGTCCTCACGACAGAGGCACTGCTTGCCCTCTGGCATGCTAAAACTCTTAGTGGGTGGGTGATTGTCTGCTAGTTTTTCCAATGAGGAAAAATGCTAGCAAGGGAACCATCCTGAGGGTTCGATTTCACATGCGAAAGAAGCCAGATATGTACTATTCAGCCTTTAGGAGCAATAGAAATCGGTCTTGTTGAAGGTCTGGCCACTAGTTTGCGACCACCAGCGCAGTTACAGCAACCTTACAGTGAAACAAGATAAAGAGAAGGAACACTGCATAATATATTAAGACATTTTCAGAGAATGTATCTTTAATGAGTCTATTTTACCTTTTTGCACTGGTGAATTTATTCTACTTATTTTCAGTATAAACCAGCTAAAAACAAGTGAAATCTGCCAGTGCAGAAAGACAAAATACACTCTAAAAAACAAGCCTAAAGGCCTGTTCACACCAAGATGAATGTTCAGTGCAAAAATTTGATTAATTTGATTTGATAAACATTTTAATTTGAATGAACTTCTGTTAATAAGTCTGCTCAGACCAACACAAACATGTGCAAGGTGTTTTAATTTCTTACATAGCATTGCAAAGAAAATAGGTCAACCAATAAGATGTGCTCAAACATCTGAATAGCTGTTTAAAGTATCTAAAAAAAATTGTTTCTTTTCTGTGACGTGGGTGTTAGAAATGGAAAGTTAGCACAGCACTATTTTTTGTGATTATTGGTGATTATTGGCCATCTAATTATTGGCTTATCTGTATTAGTCAGAATTTGGTGCATCTGTAGTGCCTCCAATAATACAGATTTTCAAATGAAACAAAGATAGCAACCGCTACTGTTAATTGACACTTTTATTTTATTTTATGTTTACAAAAACACCTTAGAAAAAGTTATGAACCTCGATGTGCATTAAATCCATATTTTGGAACTTCTTTGTACCTCTTTTATTACAACTGTATTGGTATAAGTATCAACTTCACAGCTAAGTTTGTGGTGAGCAGATTAAATAAATTGTCATATTCAAAGTGTCTCAGTTTACCCTTTGTGGGCCATACAGGGAATAAATACATTGGACATTCTGGGACATTCTTGTTTTCGGGGTTGATGATGTAATTTGGCCTCTGACCCTGGATCCATTGACTCTGGAAGTGGGCTCCTTATCTGGGACAGTAATTGACTAATGAAAGACTTCCTCTGCCTTGTGAGAATCTCTTATCGCAGAGCCGAAACCATGGTCTCATTTCTAAATCTCGAAAGCAGTGTTTTAAACACATTTGTACCATACACATGAAACAATTAGCTAGTTCGTCCCTGACAGATCAGTCAATGAATATATGTATACAGACTTAGTCATTCATGCAACTCTAAAATGTTGAACGTGTAAAATAAAGCCATGCAATTTGACTACAAATCCAAGATTAACATGCACCAAAGTGCTCAGTGTTTTAAGAGTTTTATGTCTTTCAACCTTTCAGTCAAAAACTTGAAACCCTTCTACAGCATCTTGAGAACTGGTCAGTGACAGAAAGAACCATCTGTAAATTTAGACAAGGCAGACAAACTGACAGAAAGAGACTTGGGGCCCTGGCTAAGTCTTTCTTTGTCCCCATCTGACCCCTGCTGTCCTTCCTGGCCTCTGTGCCTCTCACCTAGTCCGTCTCTCTGTGTGCGGAGGGTAATGGGATACCTGTCACTGGCTCTAATGGCCTTTGAAGGACCTGGCTAATCCCCAGAGCTTGCATTCAGCGAGCCATAAAAGCGAAACGAGGCCAAGGGCAGGCCCCTGAAACTGTAACAGCTCTGAATTGTGCGAGAGGGAACATCACCCAAGTGTGCAACCCTGGCAAATGAGTGTGATAATGGACTCTCAACTGAGTTCAAGTGCCTTGATGGTTGTGGTTCAAATTTGCACAACCTCACTTGCTGGCAAAATAACATCTGAATGGCATCTGTGTTGGTGCCACTAAGAGATGTACATTATATCGGTACCATATCGGTTATCAGTCAATATTGGAGACTTTTTTAATCACTGTTGGTTGATATTGGATATTTAATTGTGCATATTTACTGTATAACCCCTATTTTTTATATTTGGATTACTTTTGCAGTAATCTAATGTTTACCTTTACAAACGTTAATAATTTAATTAATAAAAGTTAAATGTAATCTTTAACAAATCTCATAATGAATATAAATTCTATATTCATATTTTGTATAATTTTGTATAATTTACCATTAAATATTTAATTTTAATATTTAATCATTAAAACAAAATAGTATTGAATATTAATTTGGGCAACTTATTTTATATCAGCCATATCACGAAAAGCAATTATCGGTTTATCGGTATTAGTCAGAATTTGTAATATCGGCATCCCTAGTGCCTCCAATTATACAGATTTTAAAATAAAAATTGTAAAATGAAGAGCGCAACAGCTGCTGTAAATTTAAAACTTTTTTTTTTTTTTTTTACCAAAACAACTTAGAAAAATATATAAACTTCCAAATGCATTACATCTGTATTTTGTATCCTTTGTGTTGATACAACTGTATTGGTATAGGTATATATATTTATTGGTATAAGTATCAACTTCATGGTTAAGTGTTCTGCTAGGAGGCATTTGGGGTAAAATTCTGCAGATCAGTTTCAGTATTAAGGATAAATGTCGTTTTCCAACCATGACCCTCTGGTTCATAGAATAGAATATTATTTTTTTATTCTTTCATTCAGTCCAGCTTGAGTGAATATGACATGCTCTTTATTATACTGGAGCCCTATGAAACACATGGCGAGAAGTAAAGAGCAAGTCTGAAACAGATGTTTCACATTACAGCCAATGGACATTTATGAGACTGGACAGTAAATGCTTGGCAGAGTTATTTAACTTCAATGTGTGTGTGACACGGTCAAAAAATCTTTTTATTTGATTTTATTTTTAAAACATAGTGCAGATTTCATCACCTTTTATATTAACTATAGCAGTTCCTATTTGCTTTTGTTCATGCTGTCTGAAATGTCAATATTACAGTCCATATTATAACTCAATAAAGAAGCACGTGTGCCATCTATTATATACCAATATTCTATTTTTATTTATTTTTTTTTTTTTGTTGTTGATCTGTTGATCAACTAATATTGGTTATATACTGATATACTTAAAGTAAAAACAGTTTTAAAAACACCAATAATTTGCAATTTAATAGCACTGTTAAATTTAATCTTTGGCAAATATCAAAATGAACATTCATTTGATTAAAATTTATTTAGACTACATAGTATAAATTTTAATATTGGTTATTTTTCGGTTAATTATTAGCTTATTGTATAGAAAATTCTTAAGGATATCTAATTATTTTGGAAAAGAATTGTTTAGAACTTGGAAAAAAGCATTATTGGTGGTTCTCTGCTCTCGTGTAGCAACTGCACTTGTTCAGGCTTATTATTGCTGAAGAATCTATTTAACGACCAATTTAATTATGAAAAAAAGCATGTTTACCTCACACGCAGGCCTCTGGTGCAATGGATAGCAGACTAATAGGATGAGAAAGACTGATGTTATCAAAGCCAGCGTAGTTTAACACACACCACTCCACCCCCTGGAGATGGCAAGAATGTGGGAACGAAGAGAGAAATCAGGCCAGGCAAAGAATCGCCTCAGCCACGTCCTTTCTTTGCACTCTCGTTGTTTCTTTCATCCCTTTCCTTTTACTACTTTTGCAGTCCGGATGGACCCAAATGCAAGTGAGTACATCTGAACAAACCATTGTACTGCTTCTAAATGGTACAAAAAGGGTGTATTTTTCATTATATTTTATGTGCTGCTTGCGTTTCTTAAGCCCCCCTAAACATTATTTTATTTTGTTTTTATACACTCCAGGCAAAACATTTTAAACAATTTTGGATATTCTGTAACTAATAACAGGACATTCAGACATTTTTAAGTGTGACTAAAATGTCCAAACCATATATTTTAGGTGCCACTATATATATTACATATTGCTGAGTTCAACCAAGGGGGCCATATGTGTTTTAAAATAACTAGTTTGGTTGAACTTAAAAGCGCTTGTGAATTAATAAGCACAGTGTAACATTCAGTTTCATACTAAAAAATCAATTGACATGCAGATTTAATGCTGAAATGTCTAGCTTTTTTCCACACATTCACCTTAGAGGGAGCATTGGAAACTGGTATAATAAACAGCTTAGCTGTACGTATTTATTACATCAATAACAACCATAAGTTACGTTTATGGCTGTGTAGAGTGTCATGGGATCTAAATAAGACATGAGAATCATTACTATAGGCTGAAATGCCTAGACAGACTTACGTAATTTGAATGATATACAGTAATACGAAGCCAAGGTGGAAAGTTGCACTAAATACTGGAGCATAGACAAGCTATATTGGTATACTAGGACAGAACCACTGAGGTTACAGGGTCATTTTCACAATCCGACATTATTATTCATGTATATGTGCGGTGTGTTGGTATGGGTGGAGAGTTTTACAATTTAGAAGAGGTTTATATGTGTAGAGAAGATGTGTGTCATAGCTTGTAGCCTTTGGAGACTTCATATAGTTATGATGCATGTCCAGAAACTCATATTGGAACTCCTCAGCTGCTCTCTGGAATATTTTCAGGATCATTCAGCTGTTAATTAGCTTGTAAATTTAACAACCCAGCACAAGCCGTTCATACATACAAGTGAAGTCGTTTGACCACACCTACGGTCAATGTGGAGCTGCATCTCAGTCATGCCAGGTGTTGTAAAATGGTAGATTATGCCATAAACATTCATTTTCGGATTAAATCCATTATGAAATTACCTTTCCTCAACAGAACACCCAAAAACATTTTTAGACTTGCATCTAAAGAGGACCCCAAATCATATCTAGAGAACAGAATATTAAACCATTATGAAATTATATAAAAACAGTTGTTTAAATAAATGTTGTTCTTTTGAACTTTCTATTCATCAAAGAATCCTGACAAAAATGTATAATGGTTTCCACTAAAATATGAAATATTAAATATTAAAATATGAAAATTCAGATTTGCAATCACAAGAATAAACCACATTTTAAAATATATTAAAATAGAAAACAGAGAATATGAGAATATTTTACAATTTTACTGTTATTACTGTATTTTGATCAAATCAACAGACACCAAACACAGCGTTGGGGTAACGCATTACAATTAACACAAGTTACATGTTCAGATTACTTTTTCCAAGTAAATAGTAAAGTAACGCATTATGTTTAAATTTACAAGAAAATATCGGAGTTACTTTTTCGATAAGTAATGCAGGTTATTCACTGACACCACTCCTGTCCCTGTGTTGAGAGAAAGTGGGGGTGAGGTGCAAAGGCAGAGGCACTTCCTTCAGGCTGAGGCTTATTAATTTCACTTTTGGTGTGAAAGGGCCTTTACAGTCGCCAAAAAAATAACTTTTGGGCTTTTTGTTATTAAAAATAAACAAGCAAGCCCAGCTCAGGTGAAAAAACTTAATGCATTACTAAGTAATGTAATTAGTTACATTTTTACTGGAGTAACACCATATTGTAATGCATTACATTTAAAAGTAACTTTTCCCAACACTGACCATCAGATGGTAACCGTTTTCCCCTGGGCACCAACATTAGGAGAAAATTCGATTTTGAGGGTAACACGGTCCAAAAGTAGGGCAGCGCAGTTTCCCGCACACTTGAAACTCAAGCTGTTTAAAGCAGCGGTGACTGGGGTGGGCTCACGGCCTGAACGCTCATCCCACACACATAGGCCTCGAGTTCATTCGGCTCAAGAGCACCTAGGAAGAGGCTGATCTGATCAAAGGTGCTGGTCACGGCCATTAGGCGCAGCAATAAGGACCCAGCATGAAAAGGTTGTGATCTGAAAAGGGTTAGGAAAGAAAAGGAGAAAAAACAACATCAGGACCCTCTAAAGGAAGAAAGCAAACTGTGAAAAAATTGAAAAGGTATGTCAATCAACTACAAGCACCCAGCTGGACACAAGAGATTCCCAGGCTTTCACCCGAAGGGGCGACAGGCCAGAGAGGGCTGCTGGAGGGGGCAACCTGGGAAATTAAAGACCCTCTTTAAAAAGCACGTAAGGGAGGGGGTTCGCCAGAGAAACTTAGCTCCATCTTTCACCCTGTTGACCCCCTCCTTCTCTTTTAATTGATGTGGGTGGAACTTTGCTCTGTGTGACAAAAGCCGGGTCATTAATGAGACCTTGTCAGCTTCCAAATCTCAGGTAGGTAACAAAGGCCTATTGGGAGCAAAGGGCTAGTTGAAGGAAACATAATTTTAGGAACCTCCTGACCTCCGCCCTGGCTTTCCTTATTACCAGCATCTACATCCCGCGTTCTCCACCAACTCCTCCTTCTGCTCCTCTCACCCGACGATAATTCTGACAAAGGAATCGCTTTGAGAGCTCCTTCCTGCTTTTTTTTTTTTCTTAAATGATTTGCTTTCAACGTCAAAAAGGGCTGAATGATCTGAAGATGGGCTCACTTCCAGAAAGTAAAGGGTAGGAGATTAAGGCAAAAGTGAAAGAGTAAAAAGACTGTGCAAAGGGCTTTCAGAAGTTACATGTGAGATGGGAAGAATGGGTAGTCTACACTTGACTAAGTCTGTAGAAATGAGGATTTTGCTTGTAATGGTTCAAGCAGCTTATTGCCAGCTCCGGCCAAAACATGTCAAAGGTCAAGAGAGTTTGCTGAAGATGAGATGGAAACAAACTCGATGCAGTTTCTCTGAAATTATTCTCACCAACCAAACTCATTGGCATTTCATAATTCATTCATTAACTCTTGTACTGTGTTGAAAACCTTTTACCTAATTTGGTTTTCTTGGTCAAAAATGACCAGTTTTTTGAGTGGGAAAAAAGTATTATTTGTGAATAGTTTTGGCAATGTTCACTCAAAAACTGAGGTCAGATCAGTGAGGACTACAATCAGTCAGTTCTAAATAGACATACAAATCTTGTCCTAATTGAATGAAAACAAGTTGATAAAATTCAATGTAATATTTAGTAATAGTATAGCATAATGAGAGATTTACATGCAATTTTTTGTTGATCTTTGACTGGGAAAACGACAAATTATTGATTTTTTCTTTTTATTTATTTACTTATTTATTTATTTTATTTTTTTGTCATATCCTGTGTGAGAAATGTTTTAGTCCCATGCGATAACATAAACTAGCGTTTTGGGGGGAAAGAAAATCTTCTCAGAGTTAAAATGACTGGAACACAACATGAGGGTTAATATTTAAAAAAAACACTACCAATAAAAAGCATAATGGTGTATATTCTAATTCCAATCACATTACTCCACTGTACTGCAGGTCCATGTAGGTCTCACAGTTAGTTGTAAGCTGTATGTATGGAAAAGGTTCATCTCATTTGGGCCATTTAGTTGGGATTCAGACTAAAATGGTTGCACTGTGAAGATTAACCTCTGAAGTATTTTACTGCCTTCAGTTTTAAGTTGTGTTGAAATTTTTTTTCATGAAAAATTTAATTCCTTGAGCACTCCAGAGACCATCAGCTTAAGACACAATAGAGGACATTTTCAAAAGGGAATAAAGATTAATAAAGGTCCATCTAGCCTTTATAGGTGTTTGGTCATGCATCAAGAACTTGAATAATTTCTCCTAGACAAATCCGCACCAACTACCCTTCGGATTTTCTCAACTGTGCTTCAGCTGAGTTCAAATAATGGTAAAGAAAGCAACATTTATATGAAAATTAGATGACGAATGATTGTAGAATGGGATTTTTTTTCTTTTCTTTTTGAGAAAGATAAGGTTTTAGCGCATTAAATAAAGCACTAAAACCGCTTCTTTATTCAGGAGGTCTTCCTGGCTTTCACAGCTGAATTGGACTTGACTCACATCTTTGAGCAGCTAATAATGAAAATTAGAAGTAACAGCACTTACTGCAGACACTGGTGTTTTTCATTTGACTGGACCGTTCCTCATAAACTCAATGTGAGCTCCAATCATCTGGGAGACTGGCTGGATGTCTTATGAGCTGTTTGCACGCGTCTGTCACCAAAGCTACCATGTTTGTAAACATGGCAAGTAAATAACACATTGGCCTTCAAAGGACAGACATTGTAGAATGAGGTTACAGCTGTATACCTGAGCGATCTATCAGCGCTTCTTCATGATGAAGGGCTACATTATCCACATAAGTTTATGAAGAAAGACATTACTTAATTTACATATGTACTGTTACAAGAAAAAGATTTCATGTCACTTTCTGTTGCCTGTCAGCTGCCCTTTTATTGCTTCTTTTATAAAAATGTTTAAATTTTAATGTTATTTTAGTCTTTTTTGTTACTTTTCTTGCATTTTCTAGGTTGCAATACATTTAGATTTATGCATTTGACAAAATATATTCATTGAATACAATGTAATATATTCATTGAATACAATTAAGCATCTGCCAAATGCATAAATGTAATGTAAATGTAAATACATATAAATGTAAAAAGCCAAAAGAATAATAAATATATTATAAAAGTTATTTCAAGAATGGGGTGGCAAGCATTGGATGACTGTTGTTTGCTTTTTGCTTAGAGAGTTTACCATAAAAACACATATGAATAGTAATGAATGATAGAAGTTTGTTATATAGTGACATTAAATAGTTGCAGCAGTATCTTCTGTTTTATAGGTGTCAGGGATTTAATTTCCAAACCCAGCTTATGGCCAAGGATGTTATTCTATCGCTACATTTTCTACTCCGTTTTCCAAGTTTTTCTGATAGAACACAGTATTTTTTATCATAATAAAATGTGTAATTCAACAAGTACATTCATCCCAGGAAGTGTCAAAAAAGTTGCAGACGATAATTAGTCTATGGGTTTAAACTGGAAGAAATGGCTGTTGAGAAATAGCTACACCTGCTCAAACCTGACAGCGAGGGTTTACTTAGTCACAGCTGAAAAGCTTTAACCAGAATCCCAAATCCAAGTTCTTCGCAACACATATGTTCAACAGATCTGCCTTCCTGTGTTTTTTTGTGTTCATTTCCCAACTGGCGCTAGATCAACATCTCATTCAGCACCTCGATGTGTTACAGTGTTTACAGTCCTTGTCCAAAGCCAACAGCTGATTTGTCTGCACCGTTTCCCCTTGCAGTATTATAGAGAGGCACCCAGCTGACACCAAATGGTTTGCAGCATTTTGTCTTTTTTCCTTTTAAGCTGCTTTTTATGAGCCTTAAACCTCATGGATGCTCTCAACAGATAACATCAGACAATGTGAAATATGTGATGTAATGGAGAGGAATGCTCTCAGAAAGCAATCAAAAAAAATTTTCACAAGGCAATCTCAGGTCATCTCCAAAACAATCTGCCCTATTGTTGTGACAATGGGCCAGTCTCCATTTTAGAGCAAAAACAGCAATAGAAGAACCTAACATGATGGATATCCAACCATAATCAACCTGAAACCAAACTGCCAGATCATTAATAATAATAAAATGCTTTAGATAGAGTCAAATAGGTGAAATGCATTTTTGACTTTTGACTATTGATACATCATTGATTCATACTTGGTACATTCCAGAAAATGGAACTCTCCTGCCTTAATCAATTGTTGGGAAACATTACTTTTCATAAATATTGCATTACAAAACAAACATTACATAACATTACATTGATATTTATATGGTAAATAACACATTTTCTCATTGTTAGCTGACCTAAGGGCCAAAACATGAAAATCGCAAGATGCGTTTTTTCTATTTTTTGTTTGGATGGTTGAACATATTTTTAACACGAAAGTCACATGCTGAAAAAAGTGACTTGAGCTCAACAGTCATACACATCCATCTAGCGCATATTTGGAAGAGCAACAATGGAAAAGCAGCGTTCTTTGTAAACGGCCGCTTAAACTCTTAATCAGACATTTTTCTTTACATTAACAGGGCTATTTTTTTGGTTTTTCAACAATTTGTAACCATTATAGTTTGTTGCAAATTTGTACAAATATGACACACAAATTCATTGACATACGCCCAACTGAGGGGAAAGTTTTAGGGTGGGTTAGGGATAAAGTTTAATATTTTTTATTCATACAAATTGTACATTTTCTCATGAATTACATCGTACGAATGTGTACGAAATTCCACACTCGTAAAATAGCTATTTTCTCGAGAGATTGGGTTAAAAATGTCATTCTTGTGTGCAACCAGTAGAAAACAAGATCACCGTTGATTCATGCATTGATCACCATGAAAATGACAAAGCCAACTTTTATTTTGGCAAGTACAAGAATCAATTTATCAGTAAATAAAATATTATGACATAAGCTTATTAAAAGGATAGTTCTCCCAAAAATGAAAATTCTGTGATTAATTACTCACCCTCATGTCGTTCCAAACTCCGTAAGACTTTTGTTCATCTTCGGAACACAATTTAAGATATTTTTGATGAAATCTGAGAGCTTTCTGACCCTGCATCGTTATTTTTGTTTTCTTTGCACAAAAAGTATTCTCGTAGCTTCATAAAATTACAGTTGAACCACTGATGTCACATGGACTGTTTTAATGATGACATTACTACCTTTCTGGGCCTTTAACGTGTCAGTTGCATTGCTGTCTATGCAGGGTCAGAAAGCTCTCGGATTTCATCAAAAATATCTTAATTTGTCTTCCAAAAATGAACAATGGTCTTACTGTTTTGGCACAACATGAGGGTGAGAAATTTTCATTTTTGGGTGAACTATCCATTTAAGTAATGCTTTACTTGCGACTATTCGTAACTTTAAAGTTTTACACCCAACATATCCATAATAGCCATAATATCAGCAGCATATTGTTGTTTTCTACTCTGTCGTTCATTATGCCATAAGTGCCACATGAGTTCCAAAGAAAACCATGTCTGGAAATCTAGGTTGTTCTTGGTGGATTCACAAAGAGCATCATTCAAACTGGCCTATTGTAGTGTGTCCTGATTTTTCTTGTCCTGGGAGAAAAAAAAAAAAAACATCCCTTGAGCATATGGATGCCTGGCTTTCGAATCAGCAATGATAGAGTGGCTTTTGATGGAGAAACTCACCCTTTCTAAACCAGACTTCTGTTCCTTTTTTTTCTCTCCTCAGGTCTGATGGAAATCCGATCTGTCAATGTGGGAGTTGTCGCCATCAAATCTGTCAGCACTGGCCTGTACTTAGCTATGTCCAAAAAGGGAACGCTCTTCGGATCGGTAGGTACATCGCAATGTTTTAGCATCTTTTAGTATTACCATTTTACAAATTACAGAAACCAAAATGTGTAAAACTGGGTCATCCAGTGAATAGCCTGGAACTAACATTTGGTCATTTAAACGGAACCTCTCAAATCTTTGGACACTTTTTCATGTTTTTGTGAAGTTAGTGCGTGCCACCAGACAGTTGTTTGTGGCTTGTTTAATGAAGACGCCCCATTGCATGGTGCACTTTAACTGCTCTCTGAGAAATCTCACCCTGGCAATCTATCACCCAGCCATGATAAGATGTCTTACAGATGGCTATATCTGTCCTCCGATCCCCAGAGTAAACATGACAAACCTTGGGAATCACTCGAGGCCTAAGCACCCTTCTTTTCTTACCCTTTTGAATGATTATTAGTCACATTGACTCATTCCACAGTGATCTTATCGGACTGTAGGCTAAAACTGCCTTGACCAGGACTCTTAAGTGTTATTGTCATCATCCTTTTTGTCCCTTTTCAAGTTAATAGCTTTATCCAGCTGTGGCAGAGTGGCAGAGCTCTCTTGGCTTCGTCAGGCAGCTTTTTGAGCCCATGCGAGACAGTGATGGTTGATTTACAATGACAGGCTGGTTGAGATAAATACAAATGTGTCATGGGTACACAATAGGATATTTGGAACATAACTCACTCCCTGATTTCTGATGCTGTTTTTCACCACATGGTTCATGGTTCAGTGAGCTTGGTAAGAGAGTATGGTTTAATATGACTAAATTATATATATATAAAGGAAAATTAGAGGAAAATTAAAGGAAATTTGTGTCATCTTGTGTTGCCAGACTTTTGCCTTTTGGAAATAAACTTTTCAGCTTAGCCTCAGATTCTAAAATATATTTAAATAAACTTAAGTAATTTTTAAAAATACATTTCAATCTAAACATAAACGTGCCCACTATTAGATTTTTGGTAAAAGCAAAATGTATTTCAGATTGGAAATGTTTTTTCTTGCCATTTGAGGCAATATTTTTTGTTATTTGAAGGTGTAGAAGAACTATATTTTCAATTTGATATATTTTATATATTTCCTTAAGTTGCACTGTTTACAACATATATTTAGCATATATTTGAAGTATATTTTGGCCAGAGAAATACATATATATATTTTTTGTCATATCGACAACTTAAAAAGGATGCCTTGTTTACTTGCTACTAAAAATGTTAGAAAATACAGCAACTATCAATTCAATCAGAGTGGATCTGGCCATTTGAGTCGGCAGTTGTTAATTTTCAATCATCGTATTATCAGTAAACGGACTCTTAATGTTTAACAAAATTACTGATGAATTTGTTTGTTAACAAAGTGTTTTTGAATTTTGTAAGCAAATGCGAAGACAATACACATAATGCTTTCTTGTCAACTAAAATGTTATTTTCATCAATTACTTCTGATGCCATTTATCTTGATTAAAACTTAATGCTAAAACTAAATAAAACAAAACTAAATTTAAATGAATGAATTTGACAGTGAAATACTGAATAAAATTAAAGAATATTTTTGTCAAAAGACAAGTGTATAAGAAAAGAACACTGCATGTAATTGTAAACGTTTTGATGTTGTCAACAACACAGTTGGAGAAGTGACTCAACCTGCACTCTTCATTTGACTCGTTGCAGGTCAGATACAGCCCCAGCTGCAAGTTCAAAGAGCGCATCGAAGAGAACGGCTATAACACCTATGCCTCCCTGCGCTGGAAGCACAGGGGGAGGCAGATGTTCGTATCGCTGAACGGCCGAGGGAAGCCCCGCAGAGGCCACAAAGCTAGACGGAGACACCCATCTACTCATTTCCTCCCTATGCTGGCCACATAGCTGGACTCTTCCTCATGAGCAATGCTATAGCATCTGCAGTCGATGGGGACTTATTAAATGTTATTAAGTTCTGGTTTGTCTGTTTTTTTTCCTGAGTACTGTCGCACAGTACATTAACTTATTACTCTGTTTTCTGGCTCAGCTTAAGACCCAGTTTAAAGCAAGGCTGTTAATATGATGTATATACAGGTTACATATTAATGTTATTGTTGAGTTAACTAGGCATTTACTGCATTTATCTGTTATCCTATTATGGGAGATTTCTGACACCACCAACCCAGACTCATTGTAAAAAAACATACCTGTACATACAATTCACTGCAGTTTCCAACTGAAATGAACACTAGTGACAGTAAAACACCAACACCCTTTTATTCCTTTTCACACCAATCAGACTATCTTAGGATATCTTAAGACAAAAAAAAAAAAAAAAAAAAAAAAAAAAAACTCTTTAAACACTTTTACCACAGTGATTTATAAGCTAACACATTTTAATGTTTGGGTCACATAAACAGCTCTGCAAACTGCTGTTCAAAAGTTTTGCATTAGAATTTTTTTTTTTTTTTTTTTTAAGAAATCAATTAATATTTTAATTCAGCAAGGATACATTGAATTGATCAAAGGTGATCAAATAAGGTTAGAAAAGATTTCCATTTCAAATAAATGCTCTTCTTTAAACATTCTATTCATCAAAGAATCCTAAAAAAATTATCATGGTTTCCACAAAAATATTAAGCAACACAACTGTTTTCTACATTGATAATAGAGAGAGAGAGAGAAAAAAATCAACATATTAAAATAATTTCTTAAGGAGAAATTATTCTTAATTTCGTGGCACTGAAGACTGGAGTAATGTCAGGTGAAAATTCAGTTTTGCCATCACAGCAATAAATTACCTAATAAAATATAATGAAATAGAAAACAGCTCATTTAAACTGTAATGTTTCCAAATATTACTGTTTTTACAGTATTTTTGATCAAATAAATTCAGCCTTGGTGAGCATATAAGACATAAAAATCTTATGAACAGTAGTGCCTATGTTTATATATTAGCCTGACATTTCATGTCTGGATGAAGCAGCCAACTGCGGCACGTTCGTTTGTTCCGACGAAAACTAAACGCGTCTTTAGCGCCATTTCACTTGGGAACTGCAGTGATACACATAAAAAATATTTGAAAAACTGCCACCACAGACTTTTTTTTCTTTTCTTTTCTTTTCATTAGACTGGGCTGGACATCATGGTTGGTGACTGGTCATTTTTCAAGAGCAACTACAGTAAGTAGTTGTTTGAAAATTAAAAAAAAGAAAAAAAAAAAAAAAACATCCAAAACAAACTGTTGCATCTTGAAATACGAACTTGGCAGCTACAGTATCAGTATGAAAGCCATTTTCAGTACAGAAAAAAAAATTGTGACTTTAAAAAAATGTAAAAATCGCAAATTAATTTATTGTAATTGGAATGATGTATGTACAAGATTGTCACATATTACCCTGCCAACATGCACTGTAAATACCAATAATGCAAAAAAAAGAGGAACATTCAACATCACAGATAAACAAAACGTCAGACAAATGCAAGTAGATTAAGTACTCAGATCAACTTTTAGCATAATTGACTTCCTGTAACACTCTGAAAAGGTGTTTTATACCCATGTGTTCTTACTGTCACATTAACATGTTTTCTTTTCACAACTTGTCACAAAATAGAACATTTAATATATTTCAACCTTTTGAACTCTACTGTTCGGTTGTGATGTTATTGTCTATGTTTTGTCCTTCGCAACCACAGTCTGCTCCATGTATCGGTGAGAATCTGGCTCCTTCCACGTGCCACCGACCACATCTGCATGTTCTGCCTACTAATGATCAGCATCACCTGCTGAGTGGTTAGCCATGGCAGAAAGTCCAAAGATGCCGTCCAAAAAGGCAGAATTCTAGCCGCACTAATGGAAGCTTCATCTGTTTGAGTCAAAACAGGGGTCTGCTTTCACCTGTTGCTGGCAGACGCTAAAAAGCTCCGGAGATTTCTATGCCCATCTCGCCTGTTAGTCAAAAAGTAAAAGGATTTTATTCACTGTGTGAAATGTTGGTTGACATTTTGTGTAGCTATATGTGTTTGAACAAGTCGATGAAACTAATGGGGTATACTGAAGTATGTGCGTATATTACATTACAAGACTGCTGTGGTTTATTAGCCTCATTGATTCTCATCTTATGTGCAGGTTTGATGACAAAAAAATTCTTAATGCTACTACTTTTGACATAATGATCCAACAAAACTTCATGATATGGTCACACTTGTGCTGGAAACCTTGGAAGACAGAAGAAAAGCTCTATTCAGAAGGAAAATCACACAAAATAGAAGGCCAAAGGATCTAAAAGGGTTTTTAGCCTGATACTAATCGCGCACAGAATATTTATTCTCTGGTTCTTATAAAAAATCTATGTTTTAACCTACAATATAATGCAACATCGAGAACTTGCTTTACATGTACAGTAACTCAACTCAAGAGTCTTAAACAGCTTGAATGGTTCTTGATATTCTTTGCTGGACCTACAATGTAAAAATTAAAATACAGTTAACCACCACACTACAGAAACCTTTCGGAGAACATCTAAGAATCCTTTTGAAGGTCCCTCAAAACTCAAATATCCTATTTTTTTTTTTTTTTTTTTTGCTCAAGGAACTTCAAAAATATATTTTAAGTACCTCAAAACCTTTCCCTTAAAATGGGATTCTTAGAAGAACCCTGATGTTTTCAGATGTCTTGCAGGAAGATATGGGTTCTTACAGGATCTTCTAAGTTCCTCACAGAACTGGCCTTTATTTTAAGCCCTACAGATACACTTTCAGAACATGCTTTGATAAAAAAAAAAAAAAAAAAAAAATATATATATATATATATATATATATATATAGCAAATATACAGCAAATCTATATATACAGCAAATCTTCATAGAGACAGCCTACTATAATGCAGAAACGGTATATCTTCTTTTAATCTAGACTCTTCATTGTCTAAAGAGTAAAAGTATTTAAGTTTTCTTCTCTTCTCTCTCCTCCGTGCTACAGGCCAGGAATTCAGGCTGTTGTGCAGAGTGTCTGTTTATGCCATTTTTTTGCTTGAAAGACACAGAAAGAAACATAAAGAGGAGCCTGTAATTATCATTGTTGGTCTACTATCCTGTCAGTTCGCTCGCCAGAGAGACCGGCGTGATCTTTTGGCAGCACTAGGACAAAAGATCAAAGCTGTGGACCTTTGATCAATGCTAAAACAGCCCGCAAAACGTCTCTGTGGAAAATCAGGATGGAATGCCTGAGGAAACAGAGGACAAGACCCTGGAAAGCTTGGTGAAGATATCTTGTCTTCTTCCATTTTTAGACAGTGGTGGCAGTTTGATAGTGGTGGCAGTTTGATTGTTCAGATTTCAAAGACAGTGAGCTTCCCTGTATTACATTTTACATATAAATTATATTAATAATAATATAATATTGTATAATATTATGCTATTTTTAAAAAGCGTTCTTTCAAAAAATCATCTACCAAAAGAGTCGCAGAGGGACCATGTTAACCAACCCCTTGGCCACTAGCTTCACCAAAAATTGTTTTAAACATGTTTTGTAAACACTCTACCCATCTGCCACCAATTATTTATTCAAATTGCACCGTTATAGACTTGTACAACTGTGATAAACAGCCGTATTTTCATTCTCTCCTCTTTTCTTGCTCTCCTCTTCTCTTTCTTCAGAGGCTTTTTCAAGTTTGTCAAAGAGCCTGGCGTTACAGCATTGCATCTGTGCGAGACAGTTTAGGATGGCAGTTAAAATGAGTTGTTGCATGACTCTCAGGCTGAAAAAACAGCTTTCAGAAACCCCTAGTCCTTTTCCTCTTGCGGTTGCTCTCTTTCTCTCAACCTTGGCAGTCATGGCAAGATTCATCACAGCGTCGATTGTCATCACGTCGAGGATTAGTGTGTGTTGTCTGAAGCGACTGGACGCACATGAATCCCTCAGTGGTGCGAGCACCTCGTGGCCCTCATGAACTCCGCCATGCCACTGACGCTGCCACCACACAGTCTCCACAGACTTCTGCACCATTTTGGCATTCCCAGAATGCCTGCGGGCAAGCTAAATGCTGGCGAGTGGGTTGAGCAGGCTGCCGTGAGGAGGGGTTGCTGTCCATTGTTATAGGTTTTGGGCAGTTGAAGCAGGCCGTATATTGGCTGCCATCCCAGTCAGCATCGTAAAATTGTCTTTGGCTTTTGAGGGACTGGAAAAGGCATAAAATGGTTTGGGGATCAAACAGTATTCGTTTTCACATCATTTTTTATTTTAGTCACAGTTTTGTCTTTTGACGAAAATGTACTTTAAATTAAGTCAATATTTTAGCCAATTTATTCTGACTAAAAAGACATCCAATTTCAGTCGACAATAAAAGTTTTTAGTAAAAAAAAAAAACAGTGAAAATTAAACCAAATTTTTTTCGGCGCCGATAGCCTTGTGGGCAGCGCTCCGACATACAGCGCCATTGTGCTACTGGCGTCCCAATTTCGAATCCTGACTTGAGGACCTTTCCCGATCCCGCCCCATATCGCTCTCCCACTTCGCTTCCTGTCAGTTCTGATCTGTCCTATCATAATAAAAGGCAAAAAAATTCGTCCCAGATGAAAGACTGGCATTGTGAAACAATTGTGGTGATTTCTGTGATCGTGGCTCCTAATCGGTGGTCCTATGTTGTACAATTAGAGAGGTTCAAAGATGACCGTTGTCACAGTCTTGCGACCAAAGACAGCCTATGATAATTTTCTGACAGTGTCAGAAATTCTGCATAATCATCACACACTGTGTTTGGTGCTGCGACCCACGTTTAATGACCAGCCAATAAAAATGCAACATGAAGTCAATGCGACATTGAGCTAAAACATAAAACTGCTTACCTCAAGCTCTCATCCCTTCCTCTTTCACTGCTTACACTTTTTTTTCAGCACACATAAAAACTACAACTGCCAAAGTATGATTCATCATGCTCTTTTTGTTTACCACTAGCACATGCTGATGACATATTCTTCTATAGAAACGTGCGTCATAGCGTACGAGTCAATAAGTGTCATCATTGTACAGTCTACGTGCATGTCATACCAAAATGTGATCACAGTGTGATTTTCAGTCATCTTAAAGGATTGCTAAAATCGTGCAGACTGTAGAAGGCTTTGACTAGCGTTTAACTTAGTTCACTTATGCATTCGCGTCATTTTATTCATGTAAGTTTGTTTACTATTGTTCATTCACCGATCGGCAACTCAAGCGGTCAATCAAAAACATGCTAAAATCTTGCAATGTCATTTTTCTTGCCATGTTTTCGTCAACAGTAACTGGTGTGCTAATTAAAAGCATTTGTCTTTACCATGGGGGAAATAAACCCCCTCATTAACGAATGTCTGTAACTCCCTTGACAGGATTAATACTGGCGGGAATCCTCAATCCTGCCAAATCTCTGCCATTTGTCTATTAGTTTAGATAGTCTGTTTTCTGTCACCATCTGGACTATGATATTTCTGAACAGCAAGTTTAAAAACACGAATGTTTAAAGTTAGCTTTTCATCCGTTTATTTTCCTCCAATCCAACACATTTGGTAAAATAAGCTTTGACCAGGCCATTTATTTTGGACTCTTTCCATTGGGTTAGTATCAGACGTTGAGTGCACTAGCCAATCAGGTTTCTGCTTCAGCTGTCTGTCATTATTTTCTCTGACAGTGAAGATAACTTGATACTTATGGCTGTATCAGACGCACATGGCTCTGTCTTGTTTGTCTGAGCCTGTTAATTTCCAGATATGTTATTGATTGGACTAACAGCACTTAAAAATGAGTCAATTCCAGCAGACAGGGGTGTGTGCACATGGTTTGATCTGGGCTGGCCTACATATCTGTCAGTGTCACAACAAGAATTCATAATAAAATGCTGATATTTATATAATCAGAATTGTAACTATCCAAATAAGTTTAAATAAAGGAATGGAAAGAAAACAACACAAGAAGACAAGAAAGGGTTGAAAAGTCTTGTAATGTATAAGTGTCAGAAATTAACAGGGTAATATTTGCAACCTAAAGTTTATTTTCAGAGGGAGTTTATATCTTTATGGACACATTTTGTAACTTAACCACATAAAAGACACAGTATGCTGTCCACTTAGATATCAAATAATGGATCCATACTACACTAGATATATTGAAGTACAGTGTATAAGTATAATTAAATATATTACTAAGCAAATTTCTGCATCTATATTTTATATTTTTTTAACATTCTTGTCACTTTCTGTGGCATTTTGCACTCAGACCTGGTAAATCTAAAACTCACACCAGAAGTGTTTGTAGAGCTCTCTTCTGACAGAAAGAACGTATTGCAACATAAAGAACAAGCTATAAGATTGTGCCCCCTGTAGGATTATGTGTGGAAATGTCAAAACCCCTGATTTCTTTCAGAATATAGTGCTGATTTGAAGTGTGTTATAAAGTCACTGAATCAGTCTTAATAAAATTAAAAAAAAAAAAACCCAACAAAACAAAACAAAAAAATACAAAAGTAAATAAAAACTATATATATATATATATATATATATATATATATATATATATATATATATATCTGTTTTATTAAAAATGTTTACCAATCTTGTAAATCTTACACATGTATCTTGTCAAGCAACGTGTAAAGTGGTCCTCAATGTTAAAATACAACATAATGAAACTGTCACATGGATCACAAAATTACTAGCATGACATTTATATGGCCATTCTATATTGTGAATATAGTCAACGCTAAATGTTATGACTCACAGTAGGATTTTTGGAAAGGAAACTTTAAAAGAGAAAAAAGATGCATTAGGGAGAATCAATAAATTATGAATAATTTTCTGGAATTTTATGAATAATATGTAATCATGTAATCCATAAAAAAGTAACTGTAATCTGATTATGAGCATTTTAAAATGTAATATAATCCAGTTACGAGTACTTAATTTTTAGAATCTGATAATGTAATCCAGATTACATGTAATTAGTTACTCCCTAGCACTGCTGATATCCCAACTTTTACAAAGACCACAAACATAGCACCTATTGTGCTTAAAGGGTTACTCCACCCCAAAATGAAAATTTTGTCATTAATCACTTACCCCCATGTCCTTCCAAACCCGTAAAAGCTTTGTTCGTCTTCGGAACACAATTTAAGATATTTTAGATGAAAACCGGGAGGCACTTGACTGTCACATTGACCGCCAAGTAATTACCACTGTCAAGGCCCAGAAAAGTATGAAAAGCAACGTCAGGATAGTCCATCTGCCATCAGTGGTTCAATCTGAATTTTATGAAGCGACGAGAATACTTTTTGTACGCAAAGAAAATAAAAATAACAACTTTTTTTCAACAATTCGTCTCCTCTCTGTCTCTCCGTGTCACTGTAGTGCCATTTTGGATATTATCAAAGACTATAGAATACCCAAGACATGTCACTCGTATAGTTTTGAATGGGGAAAAATGCAACGCTCAATATGGCCGCTCTATCGAATGAAGCCCCGCCTTCTGAGCCAAAGAGCCAATCGCAAATTGGTAAAGTCAGCGCGTCACTGCAGCTGCCATTAGAAATCCCGGTTGCTATAGAAACAGTCGACGTTTTGAGACATGCGCCTAGGACTGCGCATGCGCACTGGTGGGTCTAGCCTGAGAAATAAGCTTTTTTAAACGCGATTTGAGCAGAATAAACAACATTTATGATACAGTTGTTGTCAGATTTCATTGGTGATTTCAAATATGAAACTGAATCGTAAGCTTTGCGACCAGTTTTGGAGAATTTAATGTTTCCCCATTCAAAGAGATAGGAGCTGCATTTGCATGCCCGAGGGGCGTTTCAAAGATGGCCGCCGAGTGACATGACTTGCCTTAAAGGGACTTTGATATTATCCACTGAACGCAAACAGCGTACGCTCTTCTGTATCAGCCGCAACACAAGGCTGCGTATTCTACGTGTATTTACGCTTTGATTTGAACGAAAATAGCGTATCCTTGTGTTGCGGCTGATACAGAAGAGCGTACACTGCTTGCGTTCAATGGATAATATCTAAAATGGCACTACAGTGACACGGAGAGACAGAGAGGAGACGAATTGTTGAAAAAAAGTTGTTATTTTTATTTTCTTTGCATACAAAAAGTATTCTCGTCGCATCATTAAATTCAGATTGAACCACTGATGGCAGATGGAGTATCCTGACGATGCTTTTCATACTTTTCTGTGCCTTGACAGAGAGAATTACTTAGCAGTCAATGGGACAGTCACAAGCCTCTCGGTTTTCATCTAAAATATCTTAAATTGTGTTCCAAAGATGAATGAAGCTTTTACGGGTTTGGAACGACATCGGGGTTAGTGATTAATGAGAAAATTTTCATTTTGGGGTGGAGTAACCTTTTAAATGCCTCATAATGGTTTATTTTCAGCCCATGTATATTCAAGCATGTTCTTGATTTACATATCACACACGTTTGTTAAATGTGACACCATATGTCCTCTTTTTACAACTTTTAAATGTCCAGTCTGACACTTGTGATTGTGGTTTAGCTCATGAGCTAAAAAGCAGATTTTGCTACAATGGGTGTGAAGTCTTACTCCATCCATCTAAAGCATTGGTCTCAAACTCAGTTCCTGGGGGGCCACAGCTCTGCACAGTTTAGCTCCAACCCTAATAAAACACACCTGATCCAGCTAATCAAGGTCTTCAGGATTACTAGAAACTTCCAAGCAGGTGTGAATTGGAGCTGGTTGGAGCTAAACTCTGCAGAGCGGTGGCCCTCCAGGAATTGAGTTTGAGACCACTGATCTAAAGGGTGTAAACTGCCTCAGCTTTTGCTCTGCATGCTATTTCAAGAAAGAGCAAAATTTGAAACCTAAGCACAAATTTATTTATAAAATAATGTTTCAAACAGCAATGCAATCATCTAACAAGTAACATTTGCTAATGTTCTAGCAAGGTTCTCTCAAAGTTATGAACAAACGTTCTTACAGTAATGTTAATAAAAAATTTGTACAGAGTTAGTTGGATGTTCACCTATAAAGTTTTTTTTTTTTTTTTAAATACCATTTGTTTCAGAGAATATTCAAAGATAACATTCACATAATGTTTGGAAAATATGGTTGATCTTTCAGAAAACCTCCAAGTTTACATGCACTCATTGCGCCATCTAGAGGTATAGACTGTAGAAAAAACTTGTACATGATGGTGAGTTTTAGTTAGTTCAAACTGTTCATCTCATGCAGTAAGAGAAAAAACACGGCTAGATTTGCATGCTGCTTCTTTGAGCTCAAGGCTCTGTGCAGTGTCTGCAAGCTAATGGTTTCAAATTAATCAAATGGTACAAATCTTTGTGGTTTGACAATCGAAGCCTTTGACTGAAGCCTCATCAAGCCACAAGTATTATCAAATATTACTATCTTATTTACTGTTACCAAACTGAATGTAGCAAGTTACGGGAAGCTCAGTGTCTCCACCCTCCGTTTCATTACATTTATACCGAATACAGCCAGCGAGAGCTCATTGATTCACTGATTGTCTTCATCATGACCATCATCTCTCTGCTCCTGCTGGCCTCTTTGCTGCCACACCTGACCTTCACTGGTGAGGATGATCAAACAAAATATTAATAACACAAGTTTTAAAGTACATATAAGACAGTGAGGAGGAACTATAATAATTAAAACTTTAATTAACATAATAATTAACACATTAAAAATCTCTCTCTCAGCTCGTGCAAATGTGGGTATAGTGAAAGGCAAGGAAGCAAAACCCCACTCCAGACCTTACATGGTGTCTGTTCAAAAGAAGGAGCAGCATTTCTGCGGTGGATTCCTTGTCTCTGAGAGATTTGTCATGACTGCTGCACATTGCCGAAAAAAGTAAGACAAGTAGTAACTGATTATATACTGTATTTTAGATCATATAAGCTAGCACTTTATTTCAATAGTCCACTTTATATATTCTACTAACTTTAAGTAACTTTGCAACTATCAGTCATTAGAGTATTAGTAGACTATCTGCTTAATATCTGCTAACACTTTATTTTAGTAACGGGCATTCTATTGACTATAAGTTCTATCTATAAGTATATTTGCAAGTATGCAAACTTGTTCTACTAACCGTAATCCTAACCCTAACTAACATGTATTTGCAAAGTTGTAGAATGTCTAAAGTGGACTACTTTTAATATTATTATAAGTTATTAATTATCTTTTATATAATATAATAAATTACTAATTAAATCATTAAACTGTTTAAAACAAATAAATACAAAATACATTATAATTAATACAATACTATAATTTAGGTAATATGTTTTTTGATTGATTAAAATAATTAAATACTTTAAAATAAATAAATATTAAATACATCATTATTTAATATCCCTCAATACAACACACATATAATAATAATAATAATATTTAATATTATTACTAGGCCAGCTAATTAGATAAAAATTCATAAATAATATATACATGTCATGAAATCATTATGACTTTGGCTACCAAATCAGCACACATTCAGAACATATTTATGAATATAGCAGACTGTGAAAAAAGTTATTGCTAAATAAATCTTGTTTTTTTTTTTTTTTAAGTGCTCATGTTCTGACAGTTGTGCTAGGTGCACATGACCTACGAAATGAGAATGAGAATTCAGTCCGACTCAAAGTGGATTCGTACTATCCCCATCCGCGCTATTCCAGCGAATCCTTTCATAATGACATCTTGCTTTTGAAGGTAACAAACTGCACTTATTTTAGCTGACTTTAGTAAACTTTGATGCACAGTAACAGCCAATCTATTATAAAACATAATCAAATCTTTGGTTTACAGTTAGAAAAAAATGCACAAATGAACGACAATATCAAGTGGATATCCATACCAGTGAAACAAGGTGATACCGAAGCAGGTACTATTTGCAGTGTCGCAGGCTGGGGACGTTTAGAAACTAAAGGCAAGGAAAGTGATCGCCTCATGGAGACAAACGTGACGGTCATGAATAACAAGAAATGTGAAAGCAAATGGGATGAGGAAAACTTTTCAGCTTCACAGATGATGTGTGTATATGGAGATGGGGGAAGCTGTGAGGTATATAAAAAACAACATTTGATTCACCAAATCTTAATATGTGGACTGGTGACTGAAGTGTTGATTTTTTTCTTCACAGGGGGATTCAGGAGGTCCTTTGGTTTGTGGAGACACTGCAGTTGGTGTCACTTCCTTTGGTGACCCCGATACCTGTAATTCACCTGAGCTACCTGAAGTTTATACTAAGATTTCAGCATATCTTCCGTGGATAAAGAGCATAATTGGAAATGTTAATTGAAACTTGCAGAAACTTTTGGTTGAGTAGAGTTGATTTTCCTCCCAAATCTTCTTTCAATAAACATAACATACATTGATATACTGTCTAGAGATTTTAATTAATCAGAAACAGTATTTTAAACCAGATATGAAACTGCAGACAGTTTGATATTTGAAGACAACCATCATAAACATTTACAGAATGCTGCAAAAGTACATGCCCACTGACTGTGCAAAAAACTTTCTATTCATAAAAAAGTTTCCACAAAAATATTAAGTGTCACAATAGATTTTAACACAGATAATAATAAGAAATGTTTCTGAATGATTTCTGAAGGATCATGTGACACTGAAGACTGGAGTAATGGCTGGTGAAAATTCAGCTTTGCCATCACAGGAAGAAATTAAAATTTGAAAATATATTACAATACAAAACAGTTATTTTAAATTGTAATAATATTTCACAGTATCACTTAATATATCATTACGGTATAATTTACTGTATTTATGATTAAATACATACAACCTTGGTGAGCATAAAACTTAAAAAAAATCTTACCAACCAAACATTTGAACTGTAATATAGTTTTTGATCTCTATAAACTACAAACATATTTAGTACAGAAAGCCATAAATTAAAAGAGTGCATAGAAATTTAGGAACGAAACACATTGAAATAAACATTGATGTGACAGTTGGTGTGAAAGTTGCTATTTTACACTACACTAGGTTCATTCTGAGTATTTCTTCCTGATAAGGCCTCTCTCTTTTTTATAACTCATTTTAACATGGTAGTACATTCTGATAAAAAGTTCTGATAACAAAGCCGTTTCCTGCTGAAATCATGCACCACCCATGTTTACCACATTATAGATTTTCTGCCAGATGTGTTGTTTTTAATACAATCATTAAGGTATGTTAATTCTCTTCAGTTAATTTCAATACATGTTTGCCTTGATCACAGGTGAGACAATTTTATGTAAGCACAGCAAGTTTTCCCTGTTAACTGTTTTTACCCCTGGACAGAGAGTTGTGGCTGAAGATTATGAGCTCAACTGCAGTTCTAGTTGCATGACTATTACTGTCCAACCACATCCACCCTGCCCAAGACATTTCTCAGAGCAAACTATCTTTTGATGTCATCAAAATGAGTAAAAATGTATTTAGATTCAACTGAAACACTGTGTAGGTTAATTAGTTGCATGTACTATAAAACAACTCTCAATTTTCAAGAACTTGATTTGGCATGAACTGAGTTAGAAATACTGGACCAAAGTAGAAATAAATAAATAAATAAAGTTTTTCTTTCTTTCTTTTCATTTTATATTGAGAAAGCAAACCTTCTAGTGAAAATAAACCTTGTAGTCATTCAATGTTCATGTTATTTGTCTACAGCTCAGTTGAATTAGATGTGACATCATGATGCCCTGGAAGCTGGTTTGAGAAACATTTACCAGAAACTCAGTGTCTCCACCCACCCTTTTGTTTATTCAGTGTTATGCCAGTGAGAGCTCACTGATTGTCTTCATGATGACCATCATCTCTCTGCTCCTGCTGGCCTCTCTGCTGCCACACCTGACCTTCACTGGTGAGACTGACTGAACTACTGCATTGATTAATCTGCTGAATAATATCATTAACAGCACTCTCTTGTTTTCTCAGCTCATGTGAATGTGGGTATAGTGAATGGCACAGAAGCAAAACCCCACTCCAGACCTTACATGGTTTCTGTTCAAAAGAACTGGCTACATACCTGTGGTGGATTCCTCATTTCTGATGAGTTTGTCTTGACTGCTGCACATTGTCGAAAGAAGTATGTTTGGATATATCCATCATGGCATTTGAGATTCAATAGTCTAAAAGACAAACGTGAATGTTAATGTTAAATATATTTGATTTTAACAGTTCAGATACTCTGACAGTTGTGGTTGGTGCTCATGACCTAAAAAATAAGACTGAAGATTATGTCTGCATCAGAGTGAAGTCCTACCACCAGCATCCAGACTTTATGGAGGAACCCGTCATGAATGACATTATGCTTTTGAGGGTAACAATCTGTATTAATTTCAGTTCAAATCATATCTGATTAGGCAAAAAAAAAAAAAAAATCTATATGACATGTCTTTAAAAATAATAAATAAATACCCGGGCTATATTATTTGTAAGCAAGATATAATGTAGGCTACAGTCGGTCACTCGTTATTGCAAAATAAACTGGACAACTGTATATAATCTTTTTTCACACCAACAAATTGTTTTATAATCTTACCTGTCCTGTATATCATCTTAAAGCTTCTGCGATCGTGATGGATGACGGACCACTGCTGAATCTCACGGTCGACCAATCAGAGTCATGTATTACAAAGCGCCGCGTCATAGCTAAACTATTGTCATTGTAAATTTATCTTCTTTTTTAATATAAACATAATATAAAGGATTTATACAAATGATTGCATTTCTAAAGCTTTGCAAACGTAAATGTTTTTATTTGCATACTGTGCATACATCTCTATTGTGCTTTTCGTGCAAAAAATGTATTCAGGCTCAATCAGAAAACAAACCAGACAGACATACTTAAATCTCAACTTAAGGGAAATGATCTAGAAATAGTTTGCGTATATGTTCTGATAAAATAAATAATTTGCAAAATTACTGTTCAGTATTATTAAATATTTCTGTTATATTTTGTACTACAGCTAGAGAAAAAAGTCACACGAAATGACAAAGTCAACTGGATATCTATACCAATGAAGGAAGAGGAGATTGAAGTGCATTCTGTCTGCAGCGTTGCAGGCTGGGGAAGGCTGGATACTAATGGCTTCCTTAGCAATCGTCTCATGGAAACACATGTGAAGATCATGAATAACACAAAATGTGAAAATAAATGGGGAAAAGATGACTATTCAGTTTCAAAGATGATGTGTACATATGGTAATGGAGGAAGTTGCACCGTAAGTACAAAAGAACATCTGTCATATTGATTGATATAAGGCCCCAAATGGTGAGCTTAATTTTTGTGTTTACATTGTTAACAGGGGGATTCAGGAGGTCCTTTGGTTTGTGGGAAAACTGCTGTTGGTGTCACATCTTTTGGTGATCCTGATCTCTGTAATTCCCCTGAGCGACCAGAAGTTTATATGAAGGTTTCAGCATATCTGCCATGGATACATAAGTTTATTGTAAATGTTTATTGACTTTTGTACTTGATTTTGACTTGAATTTATTCAAATTGTTTCAATAAATGTGTCTTATGTCAGTCACCTATGAGTGGTTATCTCTTTACGCAGCCCTTGGAGACACGCACCAGGACACTTTACTCAGCACCAACAAAAACTAATGCAATCGACCGCTTGTTAACTGTTTAGATGCGCTTCTAGGCTTCGACCCCTTTTAATTAAGGTGATATGATTCTCTGATGGTTCTTAACAGGTTGTGGTAAGCTAATGTGTAAATGCTGCCATTACACTCTTCTCTCTTGTTCATAATGTGGATTCCCATTTGTCCCCATCGGTCCATTCGCCACGGGGCCCCAACAAAGCATGGGATTGAATCATGTGGGACTTGTGCTGGTGTGAGATCACTCGAGCCCAGTTGCTCAGCCCTGTGTGTCAGCTGTCTCTTCCTCTAAGGAACCTGGGAGGGGAGAAACGGGAGAGCAGGGGGGCAGGGGTGCATGGCTGCCTTCATTAAGAAGGCGATCTGCGAGTGAAGCAGGGCGAGACTCGTGCTCTTTACTTCCTACGCCACTGGAGCTGTTCACTGGCAGAACCGTTTCCATGGCGGCAGACTTTTCACTTCTGAGCAGAGAACATACTGCATGCATTGTTGTCCTGTACTGAATTTCGAATAACACCTCTAAAAGCGCCTCTTCCGGTCTTTGGCAGGAGGTTTGTTGACGACATTCCGGCAGGTACATTAGTCTATGCAGCTGAGGGCGGTTTCTTCTAGAGCCGACCATTCTAAGCGGAGTTCCTCAACAGCCTTGGTGAGGATGCGAATCAGTTCCCAATCCATTCCGGCCCATGTTGACTCACTTGGGGGAAGGGTGCCTCTCTGGATCACACCCAATCCTCTGCATCTGAAGCTGTCAGTGATATGGAGTCATGAGCAACAGCTTCCTCCTCCGATCTGACAAAAGAGATCAAACTGCTCACTGCAGAGGAGGGACACTGATCCTCACGTGTAAAGTACACTGGCAAATTGAACTGCTGTGGGGAGATTGAAGCATGGCCGTCTTTAGCTGACGCGGGGCCTGGTGCAAGGTAGGAAGTGGGGCCCCCTCTGTACGTTCGCGATCGCATTCCCCTCGGTCCGTTTGCAATCGCGTTCCTGGGGGTGGGGGGGCCTTCATTAAGAAGGCGATCTGCGAGTGAAGCAGGGCGAGACTCGTGCTCTTTACTTCCTACGCCACTGGAGCTGTTTCTGTTCAAAAAAACTGGCTACATACCTGTGGTGGATTCCTCATTTCTGATGAGTTTGTCTTGACTGCCACACATTGTCGATAGAAGAAGAGTGTATCGTTTGGCATTTGACATTCCACAGTATAAAAGAACTGAATTAAATCTATTTGATTTTAATATTTCAGAGACTCTGACAGTTGGTGCACGTCACGATCTCTAGCTGGAGTGCCCGTGAGCTCTGCTAGAGGACACTCCATTCCAGACTCTTGCCACTTTACCCCAGACTCCATTTCCCATAATCCTTTGCCCGGACTCATCATCAATTGCAATCACCTGTCTCTCATTACCTCATTAGTCTCACAATATAAGAATGGCATACACACATTCTCACATTGCTGGTTATTGAATGTTTAGCTCTTCCATGTTTCTTTGCCTTCCTGTTTTGATCCTTGGATTGTTAACTTGTTTTTGTTTGATTGCTGTGTAACATCTGCTTATGATCCTTGATGGTCGTTGGGACTTTATGTCTTAAGAGACCCTTTTAGCCTTTTGACATTTGCATATAATTCACAGACCTAGCCCCACATTCTACCTTTATATGGGTGCTAAATTGACAATGGTTGTCTTGCCACTGTCAAAAAGATGCTGAACAGATCGACTCTCTGTTCTCTCCATCGGACTTCAAACACATTCCAAAGAGAACAGGACTCGGGTTCCATGGCAACCAATCTGGTAACACTATTTTATTGCTCAAAAGAATGCGGACAGAGCAGCTCTCATTTCTCCTCAGGAGAGACATAATGCCCATAAAAATGGATTCTCCTCCAATTAATTCATAGAAAAACCTTTGTGTGAATGAACACACATATCCTTCAGGTCATTGTGTATATTGTTACTGTTCTTGTATATTGTCTTTTGTATTGTATACTGTTTATGCATGCTTATGATAGAACCACTCTTTCATCTAACCTACCTATACCCTGTTTAGTATCTATGAATTCGTTTTCGGATGATCTAAGCGAGAGTGTATATTACATGTTGATACCTATGCAACATAATAGTGTTCTAAGAATCTTTTGTAGTTTTGCTTCAACACATCCAAGCGAATTACATAGGCGAAATACCATGCTCTCAGACAAAGGGTCATAAAACCCCCCAGTATTTCCTACCTCCCGCTTGGAAATTCAGCCTTTCTCATTGGACAAGTCCATCCTGAAAGGCGTGATTCTTCTCAGACCTTACAGGGATCACGCACAGGTCCGCCTTTCTCGCTCTTTACTTTCGATTCCCGGGAGACACACATCTCACCTCGGAAATCTCGCGACTCCCCTTCCGGGGGGAGTCCGAGCTTCTGGCAGTTTTAAGTTCAGCAACTTTGTCGATTCACTTTGGACCAATCAACCCATGGCTGGAATGACGAAGCTTTCACTCCTAAAGGAATTCATCAGAATCTATGTATTGAACACGCACCAGGACACTTTACTCAGCACCAACAAAAACCAATGCAAGCAACCGCTTGTTAACTGTTTAGATGCGCTTCTAGGCTTCGACCCCTTTTATAGTTAACAGGTTGTGGTTAGCTAATGTGTAAATGCTGCCATTACACTCTTCTCTCTTGTGCGCGAGCGCTCCGGTGCTCTCTCTCTCTCTCTCTCTCCATGCTTTCCTTGCGTTGTGTTTAATGTGTGTAAGTTTGTGTCTAGTTAGATGTTGCATGTTCCCCTGTAGTGTAGTTTAATAAACATCCATATGTATTCACGCTTGGTTGTCTGTGTCTGCTGCTCATGAGATCACTTTAACGTCCGGTTTTGTTACATGCTCTGTGAGCAATGTATCAGTTAGGAAAGTATTTTTCGTGGCCAGAGAAATAATTTTCCTTAGAGTCAATAGACGATTAAAACTGGCCATACTGCGGACGAACAAATCATTTTATTGTACTATTAATGCTGCAGTTCATTCCTGAAGATGAATATAATTGATAACAACCCGTTATGATTATGTCATTCCACATTGAGCTAATTTGCTACAGCTGCCTGCCCTGACCATTTCCTGTCTTGTGGATTGCACTTTTGCCTGTGCCTTGGATTATACTGTTTGCTGGTGTTCAACCCTGCCTGTTTTGACCACGTCTCATAATAAAACCTTTCATTTGGATCCATTGTCATGTCTCCCCCTTCGTTACAATATGACCTAAAAAATAAGACTGAGGGTTCTGTCTGCGTCTGAGTAAAGTCCTACCACCAGCATCCAGACTTTACTGAGGAACCTGTTGTGAATGACATTAAGCTTTTGAGGTAACAATCTGTTACTAATTACTAATTAATTTTAGTTACATATCTATGGAACATATATCTTTAAAAATAATTAATAATAAATATCCGGGCTATATTATAATATATCGTTAGCACAAAATAAACTAGCCTTCTGTACATTATGATCTTTCTTACACATCCAACATTTGTTTTATAATCCTACCTGTATATCATCTTAAAGCTTCTGCTAAGGAAAACAAATAGTACATTATAATATACAGAACAATTCTCCTAGCAACAAGACAAATGGTATTACAATGTTACAGTAATAATAAAAATCCATTGAGGTAATGACACAAGATGGCACCAGTTGCGTTTCTTTAAAGCAAAAGAGTGCGAATCCACGGTGTGAAGATTTGAAAGAAGCGTGAACGATATGTCTTAGTGATGGACGATCAGCCAATCAAAATCAAGTATTACAGAGCACGGTGTCATAGCTAAATTACTGTCCTTGAAAATTTATCTTCCTATTTTTTTATATTGTTGAGAAGTGGTTAGCATACAGATGGGGTAAAGTTCTGAAAAATGTCTAGTAAAATTTATAAATATATTTAAGGATTTATACAGATGTTTGCATTTCCAAACTTTGCTAACGTAAATGCTTTTATTTGCATACTGTACATACATCTATATTGTACTTTTCAGCATAGGCTATAATCGTGCAAAAATGTATTCAGACTGGACCAGAAAACAAACCAGACAGACATAGGCTACTTAATTCTCAACTTGAGGGAAATGACATAAAAATAGGCTGCATGTATGATCTGATAAAATAAATAATTTGCAAAACTGCTGTTCAGTATTATTAAATATTTCTGTTATATTTTGTACTACAGCTAGAGAAAAAAAAAAAAATCACACAAAACAAGAAAGTCAACTGGATATCTATACCAATGAAAGTAGAGGAAACTGAAGTGCATTCTGTCTGCAGCGTTGCAGGCTGGGGAAGACTGGATACTAATGGCTCCTTTAGTAATCGTTTCATGGAAACACATGTGAAGATCATGAATAACACAAAATGTGAAAATAAATGCAATAAATTGTACTGTAAGTACAAAGATCATCTGTCATATTGATATAAGGCCCCAAATGGTAAGCTTATTTTTTATGTTTATGCTGTTAACAGGGGATTCAGGAGGTCCTTTGGTTTGTGGGAAAACTGCTGTTTGTGTCACATCTTTTGGTGATCCTGATCTCTGTAATTCCCCTGAGCTACCTGAAGTTTATATGAAGGTTTCAGCATATCTGCCATGGATACATAAGTTTATTGTAAATGTTTATTGACTTTTGTACTTGATTTTGACTTGAATTTATCCTAATTGTTTCAATAAATGTGTCATGTCACCTATGAGTGGTTATTTCTTTACCCAGCCCGTGAAGACTGAAAATATGAAGGCCTATTTTATGTTTTTAACGTTTTTCAAAAAATGATGGTATATTCTGATAGGCATTTCCTGCAAGAAGATGTTTTACCACATTGATTAAGGAGATAGTATATTTCCTGTTCACAAAACATGGGGTAAAAGCATATTGTACTGCAGAAACGCTCACTTTACTGCTAAAGACTTTTAGGAAGACCTGATAGAAGTAACTAAGCTTTTAAATGTTTGACTTGAATACGCTATTATTTTTAATATGTGAAAAAAAGGTAGCATGTGGTGTCAACAGAACCTTGATTACAGTGTAAAAAAAAATAGTCAAGTCAAGTCACCTTTATTTATATAGCGCTTTTAACAATACAGATTGTGTCAAAGCACTTAACAGTATCAAATTGGAGGATAGAGTGTCAGTAATGTATAATAATAAGATTAAACACTCAATTTTCAGTTAAAGGCATTTCATTATTGAATTCAGAGATGTCATTGTCTAGCTCAGTTTAGTTTAAATAGTATCTATGAAATAAAATTGACGTTAATCGTAAAAAATTAAGTGTCCCCAACTGAGTAAGCCAGAGGCGACAGCGGCAAGGAACCAAAACTCCCTCTGTGACAGAATGGAGAAAAAAACCTTGGGAGAAACCAGGCTCAGTTGAGGGGCCAGTTCTCCTCTGGCCAGGATATTATTATTTATTTTTTTACTTATTGTTTTAATTAAATTTTAAATGTATAAATGTATTATATTTCTATTTTTATATTGTTGCAATTTCTAACAATAATAGTATTATGTAGTTAGGTATTTTATTATATTTATAGTTATTTTGTTTAATTTTAAGTTTTATTGTATTTAAGTCGAGGCCTTCACTGGGGATATGTCCCCGGGGCTCATCCAGGTGTCCGGCCTCCGCTGACGATCAGGGTCGCAGACATCATCTCCCAGCGCCGATCCACCATCTGATCCGGACACGGACTGAGAAACAGAATAATAAAGAAACAGACAAATATTAGCGTAGATACCATTCTTCTTGCGATGTAACGAGTACATTGTGTGTTATGAGGAGTGTTCCCGGTTCTGGTTGATCTAATTAATGCAGCCTAACAATCCTTTAACGGATTTGAATAATAGAAGTGTATTAGTGTGTTATGTGTAAGCCAGGTTAAGAAATGTGTCTTTAATCTAGATTTAAACTGACAGAGTGTGTCTGCCTCCCGAACAGTGTTAGGTAGATTGTTCCAGAGTTTGGGCGCTAAATAGGAAAAGGATCTGCCGCCCGCAGTCGATTTTGATATTCTAGGTATTATCAAATGGCCAGAGTTTTGAGAACGCAGCGGACATGGAGGACTATAATGTGATAAGAACTCGCTCAAGTACTGAGGAGCTAAGCCATTCAGGGCTTTATAAGTAATTAACAAGATTTTAAAATCTATCCGATGTTTGATAGAGAGCCAGTGCAGTGTTGACAGAACCGGCTAATATGGTCATACTTCCTGGTTCTAGTAAGGACTCTAGCTGCTGCATTTTGGACCAACTGTAGTTTATTGATCAAGCGTGCAGAACAACCACCCAGTAAAGCATTACAATAGTCTAACCTTGAGGTCATAAACGCATGAATTAGCACTTCTGCATTTGACGTTGAGAACATAGGTCGCAATTTAGATATGTTTTTGAGATGGAAAAACACAGTTTTACAGATACTAGAAACATGGCTTTCAAATGAAAGATTGCTATCAAACAGCACACCTAGGTTCCTAACTGATGAAGAAGAATTGACAGAGCAGCCGTCAAGTGTTAGATAGTGTTCTAGATTATTACATGTGGGGTTTTTAGGTCCGATAATTAACACCTCTGTTTTTTCAGAATTTAGCAGTAAGAGGTTACTCGTCATCCAGTTTTTTATATCGACTATACATTCCGTTAGTTTCTCAATTTGGTGTGTTTCACTGGGCCGTGAAGAAATATAGAGCTGAGTATCATCAGCATAACAGTGAAAGCTAACACCATGTCTCCTGATAATATCTCCCGAGGGTAACATGTAAAGCGTGAAAAGTAACGGCCCTAGTACTGAGCCTTGAGGTACTCCATACTGCACTTGTGATCGATATGATACCTCTTCATTTACTGCTACGAACTGATGGCGGTCAGATAAGTACGATTTGAACCATGCTAAGGCACTTCCACTAAGGCCAACAAAGTTTTCTAGTCTATTCAAAAGAATGTTGTGGTCGATAGTGTCGAACGCAGCGCTAAGATCCAGTAGAACTAATAAAGAGATACAACCATGATCAGATGATAGAAGCAGGTCATTTGTAACTCTAATGAGAGCAGTCTCAGTACTATGATACGGTCTAAATCCTGACTGGAATTCCTCACAGATACCATTTTTCTCTAAGAAGGAATATAATTGTGGGGATACTACCTTTTCTAGTATCTTTGACAGAAAAGGGAGATTTGAGATCGGTCTGTAATTAACTAGAACTTTGGGGTCAAGTTGTGGTTTTTTAATGAGAGGCTTAATAATTTAAGTTTTAATAATTAATAAGTTTTAATAATTTGAAGGTTTTGGGGACATATCCTAATGACAATGATGAATTAATAATAGCCAAAAGAGGATCTATGACTTCTGGAAGCAGCTCATTTAGTAGTTTAGATGGAATAGGGTCTAACATACATGTTGTTGGTTTAGATGATTTAACAAGTTTATACAATTCTTCCTCTCCTATAATAGAGAATGAGTGGAATTGTTCCTCAGGGGATCTATAGTGCACTATCTGATGCGATACTGTAGCTGACGGCTGCATGGTTACAATTTTATCTCTGATAGTATCGATCTTGGAAGTAAAGTAGTTCATAAAGTCATTATAGCTGTGCTCTTGGGAAATGCCAACACCTGTTGATGCTTTATTTTTCGTTAAATTAGTGACTGTATTGAATAAATACCGGGGGTTATGTTTGTTTTCTTCTAGAAGAGACGAAAAGTAATCAGATCTAGCCGTTTTTAATGCTTTTCTGTAGGATAGGGTACTTTCCCGCCAAGCTATACGAAATACCTCTAGTTTTGTTTTCCTCCAGCTACGCTCCATTTTCCGGGCTGCTCTCTTTAGGGTGCGAGTGCGCTCATTATACCACGGAGTCAAACTGTTTTCTTTGATCTTCCTTAAGCGTAAAGGAGCAACTGCATCTAAAGTGCTAGAAAAGAGAGAGTCCATAGTTTCTGTTACATCATCAAGTTTTTCTGCGCTGTTGGATATGCTGAGGAATTGAGATAAATCAGGAAGATTACTTACAAAGCAGTCTTTTGTGGTAGAAGTGATGATTCTACCATGCTTGTAACAAGGAGTAGAATTTACAGTTTTAGCTATATGGAGTTTACACAAGACTAGATAATGATCTGAGATATCATCGCTTTGCTGCAGAATTTCAACACCACTAACATCAATTCCATGTGACAGTATTAAATCTAGAGTATGATTTCGACAATGAGTAGGTCCTGAAACATGTTGTCTAACCCCAATAGAGTTCAGAATGTTCAGAATGCTGATCCTAATGCATCTTTTTCATTATTGACATGGATATTAAAATCACCAACAATTAAGACTTTATCTGCAGTCAGTACAAACTCAGATAGAAAATCAGAAAATTCTTTAATAAAGTCTGTGTGGTGCCCTGGTGGCCTGTACACAGTAGCCAATACAAACATCACAGGGGATTTATCACTAACACGTGTTTCTCTAGATAATGTTATACGCAGCACCATAACTTCAAACGAGTTATACTTAAAGCCTACCCTCTGAGAAATACTGAGAATATTGCTATAAATTGTAGCAACACCTCCCCCTTTACCTTTTGGACGTGGATCATTTTTATAGCAGTAATCTTGGGGGTAGACTCATTTAAAGTAATGTATTCATCTGGTTTTAGCCATGTTTCTGTCAAACAAAGCATATCTAGCTTATGGTCAGTGATCATATCATTTACAAATAGTGCTTTTGTAGAAAGGGACCGGATATTCAGTAAGCCAAGTTTTATCAATTGTTTCTCTGTATTGTAAACATTTTTTATTTGTTGAACATCAATTAAATTGTTACTATTACTTTGGTTTGGACGTTTTCTGTATTTTCTAGTATGGGGAACAGACACAGTCTCTATAGTGTGATATCTAGGTGAAGGATTCTCTATGTGCTGAGAATTAACTGACTTCTGTGATGTGAGGCGGCTAGCAGACGGTCGGTTTAGCCAGTCTGTCTGCTCCCTGACCTGGGCCCTAGTTAGTCAAGTACGAACTCTAAGACTATGTGCCATATTTCTAGAGAGAAGAGCGGCACCACCCCAGGAGGGATGAACACCATCTCTTTTCAACAGGTCAGGTCTGCCCCAAAAACTCTTCCAATTGTCTATGAAACCTACGTTATTCTGCGGGCACCACTTAGACATCCAGCCATTGAGTGACGACAGTCTGCTATGAATCTCATTGCCACGGTAAGCAGGGAGGGGACCAGAGCATATTACAGTGTCTGACATCGTACTTGCAAGTTCACACTCCTCTTTAACATTATTTTTAGTGATCTCCGACTGGCGAAATCGAACATCATTAGCGCCGACGTGGATAACAATCTTACTGAATTTACGTTTAGCATTAGCCAGCACTTTTAAATTTGCCAAGATGTAAATACTGCAACTCACCACCAGATGTCATAGTATGTTGAGGCCATTACATATTAAATGTGTAATTCTTTGACTGCACTAAAGCATAAAAGTTCCATAATATGTTTGCAAATATTTAAGAAACATGCTACGTTCACATACTTGTACCAAAAAAAAAAAAAAAAATTCTATTTCGGAATGTATGTTCCGTGTCAGAATGCCTGTTTTTGTTTTGATTTGTGTGATTCCGCCCATTGCTAATTTACCCAATTGGATTTCAACACTCCGGGTTGCCAATTGTTGGAAAACACAGCATACTGCAGCCATGGATGCCAGCAAATGAACTGGGCCAGAGACTGTAGATTTTATTTGACCTTATAAAGCCTCGGCATCCATCTAAAAAGCTTTGTGAGCAGAGGCTTATTAAAACACAGATAAATTAACTCATCAGCTTACAGTGTAAGGCTCGTCGCTTTCTATTGTCAGTTGTGCTTGATCCTGTTGCATGTCCTCAATCTGACAACCCACGCGAATGAGTCTGAGGAGGAGGGCATGGGAGAAACACTATTTTGAATTTGGACTGCAGTATCTATTTCAACCTCTAGCTGTCAATATTACATACTGCACCTCTCATGGGAACATAATAATACGCTATGGCCTCAACATAATTTTGTCGAGATAACAACATTCTTATGTCATGGCCATGCGATATGAAGTTGTGGCCTAGAAATCCTATCTTTATACTTTGTCAATCTCAGTTCAAAATAAAATGTTAATAATCATGTTGCTACGGTCATGCAGATTTGTTTATGCATAAACTCATGGCCATGATAAAAGGATGGTGTTTGCTCAATATGAGAAGTCGTAGCGCCGAGAAAAAGATGTTGTTCCCTCAACGTTAGATCTCAAGACCATGACTTATTAACACTTTCTTACGATATGTCTTGGCCACAATAAAACGTAACGTGAACAGAAGTGAAGCGAACAAAGCATGTCCTTTTCCAGTCAGCATAACATTCATGAGAATGAGGAACATGTATGTGGTAGCTTCAAGCTGCAAGCTGCTTACATCATACATAGTGGAAACTTCTAGCAGGACCACAAACTTTGCACCCTCAGTATCTTTGCTTCCGAATCTAAACCCCTAACACAGGATAGTTGTGGTCATCAGTTTAGATGTGGTTTACTACACCCAACTTGAACATTGTGAAACTGCTCTGCTTTTGCAACACAAACCATCTTTGATTGGGACAGAACTATAAAGCAAGTAAAAATGTATTGAGTAAAAATAAATAAGTAGAAAATAAATATAATATATTAATTAAAATAAATTTAAGAAACTTTTTACTTTTTACTACATTATGAGAACTGATCTAAATATCTGATATTCAATACAAATGAAGTTTACTTGATAGCACTTGTTATTGTTGATTACCACAAAAATTAATGACCACTTGTCCCTCCATTTCTTAATAAAATAAAATAAAAATCTGGGTACAGTGAAATGTACACAGTGTACAGTTACAATGAAAATGAATTGGGCCAATCAATAAATGTTAAAATACTCACTTTTTTAGTAGTATAACCACAAGATATGAACAACATGTGTGTTAACACTTTTCTTGCATACAAAAATAACTTATTAATCTTTTCTATGTAAAGTTATATCCAATTTTATAACTTTATTTGCTTGACAATGCCATAAACCCTAAAACGACTGTAAAAATTATGAAAAAATTATGATGAAGTGGTATAAATATAAACCACTTTACGGCTCAAAGAGTCAGGGGCGGCGCCAGAGAATTTTGAATGCAGGTGCTGAGGGGGTGCTAGATCATTGACAGGGGGAGCTGGGCAATTAATAGTAAATATGACCAAAACAGGTTATTATTTTTCATGTGAATAATAAAATCTCCCAGTCGATTTTGTAACATTTTATTACATGGTTGTTTGACTCATCACTTGTTTTTTTTTATTATTTATTTATTTAAATTTTTATTTATTTTATTTATACTGAGAAAGCAGCAGTTTAGTAATAAATAATAATAACAAATGTCTTCTTTTTCCTAGACGCATTCATAATCATTACTTTTGCAGGTGCTTTGCGGCAAGCTTTATGCGCGCACTTGAGCGCGGAATAGGCTATAATACTCAAGTATGCCTAGCCTATATTAAAGGATGGTTTAGTAGGTTATTTTATTAATCAATTTAACATAAACGTGCGACTAGTTGACTAGAAGAATCTTTAGGCACAGGCCTAAATGATCAGACGTGTGGTTTTTGCATGGTGGATAGTTAGATAAAAAAAAAAAAAAAAAAAAAAAAAATCCCATAGAAGGAACCGATCCATTTTTAAAATAAAATGCTATGACATTACGAAAAGTGCGACGGCAAATCACGTCATGTTGTATTGCTTTGCATGTTCAAATGTTTATTTATATATATATATATATATATATATATATATAGTTTATTTCATCTTCTTTATTTTTGGGGGTGCTATGGGGGTGCTTTGGTCTTTCTTGGGGGTGCTGAAGCACCTGCTAGCCCCTCCCTAGTGCCGCCCATGCAAACAGTACACAAGTTTTAATAGAATAATTAATGCAGGTGCTTTTACAAAATGATGATTTTCAGATTTCTGCTTTTAAACCCTCCAAAAATTGGCCCATTCGCTTTCATTGTAAGTGCCTCACAGTAACACTGATTTTTGTTTTTTCTTTCCCAAAGGAAAACAAGGAACAATTTGAAATAATTTTTGTAGTAATTGACATTATGCAACAAATAATGTTGATTTATTTAAACTAGTATAAACTATTCAGAGTTTAGTCATTTAAAGTCATTTCCACATTCTAGATCAGAAAAATGTCTCCACCCCCATTTAAAGTATATTTATACAGTGTTTTGTCAGTGAGAGCTCACTGATTATCTTCATGATGACCATCATCTCTCTGCTCCTGCTGGCCTCTCTGGTGCCGCACCTGACCTTCACTGCTGAGACTGATTGACTAAACTGCATATTGATCAGTCTGGTGAATAAGACAACTAACAACATATCTCTTTCAGCTCATGTGGGTATAGTGAACGGCAAAGAAGCAAAACCCCACTCCAGACCTTACATGGTTTCTCTTCAGATTTTAGGGGAACACAACTGCGGTGGATTCCTCATCTCTGATCAGTGGGTCTTGACTGCTGCACATTGCTGGAAGAGGTAAGAGTTTTCTTTAGTCTAACCTGCAACCATACAGTGTATTATTTTCATAAATGAGCATCATGACTCAATAAATCAAACTTTCCAATATACTCTTTCAACAGATCTGAGATTCTGACAGTTGTGGTTGGTGCCCATGACTTAAGGAAAGTAAAACTTTGAACCACTTCAGAGTGAAGAACTACATCCCACATCCAGACTATGAAATCAGTCCTGTTCGGAATGACATCATGCTTTTGAATGTAAAATAGCAGTATAATCAACTGCGGTTCAGTCTTATAAAAGATTATTAAATCTCTCTATTAATAATGGTTGTATTTTTGAATTACAGCTACAGGAAAAGGTCAAACTAAACAATGATGTTAAATGGATATCATTACCAAAGAAAGGAGAAGATGTCGAGGTGAATACTCTCTGTAGTGTTGCGGGCTAGAGAAGACTGCAGACCAATGGCCCATTGAGCAGTCGTTTAATGGAGGCAAATGTGCATATAATGAATGACAGAGAATGTTACAAGAGGTGGGGAGAGAATTACTACTCAGCCTCACAGATGATGTGCACATATGACCATGGTGGATTCTGCGATATATACAAAAGATGATCCATAGACTTTGTTAATTCATGAACTGTTTTTAACTGATATATGGCATGTCAGTCATGTGTTGATCTGTGTTTTTTAACAGGGAGATTCTGGGGGTCCTTTGGTATGTGGAAACACTGCAGTTGGTGTCATATCATTTCGTGACATTAATCTATGCAGTTCACCGGAGTATCCTAATGTGTATACTAAGATTTCAGCATATCTTCCATGGATCCACCAAATCATTAGAAATGACATGACAAGACTTCATGAAAAATAAAAAAGGAAGAAATGTTTTCTTGAATTCTCCTTTAAAGCTTCTTTCAATAAAAGTATCACATGGCAAGCATCAAAGTGTCCTCGTTGTCATGACGATATATAATTACAATTTTACATGGAGGGCACATGTTCATAGTCAATTTAGTTCACTTCGTTGCTATCTTGGTGATGCTCTTTAATTTCTAGTCATGCATCTACTTGAATGCATCTACTTGAATGAGCGGGAAAAATTCCTAAAAACTAAAATAAAATAAAAAAATATATATAAATGGGTCTAACAATCAACTTCTGCAGTTTTCTAAACTCACCACTAGAGAATGGTTGTCAGTTTCCTCTCTCTGTTTTTTTTTTTTTAATGGCCTACTACAGCATCACAAAGTAAGGCTTAGGTTTCTTGTAAGAACTACATGCAGCTACATACATGTCTTTGGTGGCTTCAAGCTGCAAGCCTTTTACATCATATCTAGAAACTCATCAAACTGCAAAAATATTTTCTAACCGAAACCCTGGTAAATGAAGGACAGTTACTGACTTTTGAAATTCAATTACTGACTTCTGAATTTTAAACAAAAACTGTAAATTCATTTTGTATCTCAATCTCAGATAACAAAAAGCCAGTAGGAAGTAGACTTATTTAATGTAAACTATTAGTCACAGCATCTTTAATTCATTGTATTGTACTTTCAAACATATAAGCTTTAAGCTGTCTAAACCAGAGTTAATGAGTACAACAACTATTATTTTTCTCCAAAGTTTTATATTTATCTTGTGTCCTGCTGATATTGCAGAGTGCCGTTAAATGCATATGTTACCATCTGTGTCCGTCCTGTAGTTCTGTGGATTTTGGCCTGAGCAGGCCCACGTTCCCCAAAAGCATCATAAGCCTAAGCTGAGCGTAGCTCCACTGGTGGCAATGGGTCTACGATGTACTTAGGCTTACGATGCTTTATAGGAAATGCAGCCCAGGTTTGTTGGTATATACATTTTTTATCAGAAGGAGAAAACACATCGATCAAGCCCAGGCTAGTATAACCTAATAATCCTATCCAAATATTTCATGTGGAAGCTGATTAATATTTTATGTAAAATATGCAAGATTATTTCATGGAGACATAAAATCCACCAAACTGTACAAATGACCCATCTCCAACCCCAATTCCAGAAAAGTTTTGTAAAATGCACTAAAATCAAGAATCTGTGAATTGTTAATTGTCTTTAAATTTTATTTAATTGACAACAGTGCAAAGAAAAGATTTCCAAAGTTTTCACTGACCAACTTAAATGTATTTTGTAAATATAAGCAATTTTTGATTTTGATGGCTGCAATACACTCCAAAAAAGTTGAGACAGAGGCAAAATATAAGTGAAAAGGTTATAGTATATCCAAATTAAACTGTTTTGAAACAGTTCACGGTAAGCAGGTGAACTGGTAATAGGTGAGGATAATGTTTGGGTATAAAAGGAACATTTCAGTCTTTGCAAGCAAAGCTGGATCGTGGCTCACCACTTTGTGCCAAATTTCATGACAGAAGTGTCAAACAAATAAAAAAAATAAATAAATAAAAAAAATCACACTTTCAATGCAAAATCTGAAAGAATTTAGGTCTTTTACCAAGTACCATACATAATATTGTGAAAAGATCCAAGGAATCCAGATAAATCTCTGTTTTGGGCAAATTCAGGAAACCTCATGTGAATGTGCATGACCTTTGAGCCCCATTGCATAAAAAAACCGTCATGCTGCAGTGTTACAGTAATTATAGCCACATGTGCTTGTGTCACGGCAGCCCTCGTGTGAAGCCCTCCCCGTATGAAGACTGACGAGTGTAAAGAGCATTGACCCCTCCTTATGTGACTCCACAGATCAAGGGCACCAACAAGGCACTTGAGTATTGCTTTTTTCTCCTTTCTTTCCTTTTTGTACAGCTTGTTCTCATCTACTTGTTTTTGTCAATTGTACTCACTATGTACTTTCGCTGGTAAATCACGCTCTGTACGTTGGAGGCAGCACAATCCTAATAATCTGCGTACTGTCCCTATGTCTTCTTCTACTCTACTCTTGATTCCAATTGGTCTCTGGAACTGCCAGTCTGCTGTAAACAAAGCAGACTTTATTTCATCTATTGCTACTCATTCATGTCTCAACCTCATGGGCCTGAGACTTGGATCAAACCTGAGAACACTGCCACTCCTGCTGCCCTCTCCACTAATTGCACTTTTTCCCACACCCCTCGCTAAATGGGAGGGGTGGAGGTACTGGTCTACTTATCACTGGTCTACATTTATCACTTATTTACCATCGTTTACTGGCAACAGTTCATTTGAATCACATGCAATTACTATTACCCACCCTGTTAAAATCCACTTTGTAGTTGTTTATTGTCCTCCAGGCCCACTGGGTAACTTCTTGGAGCAGTTGGATGTGTTACTCTCAAAATTCCCTCAAGACAGTACTCCTCTGGTACTACTCTGTGAGTTCAAAACCCACCTAGAAAAACCCTCAGGCTACTGACAGGCAACACTCTGCTTGCCTCATTTGTCCTCAAGCGAGTGTCTACTACGGCTACACACAAATCAGGAAACCAATTGGGTCTTATCTACACACGCTACTGCTCCACTGACAACACTTCAGTTACTCCATTGCACACCTCAGACCACTTCCTCATCACTTCTAACATCAAACCAACTCCTGACACAACACACACTCCTCCGCAGGTCACCTTTCAGTGTAACCTACACTCACTCTCTCCCTCTCGCCTATCCTCTGTGGTTTCATCCTCACTTCCTCCACCCTCTCAGTTTTCAGCACTGGACACTAACACTGCTACTAGCACTCTTTGCTCCACTCTAACATCATGCTTAGACAAATTTTGCCCCCTTTCCAATGTTCTCCGTGAACATCGCTCAGGCCTGCAGAGAGGAAATGGTGCAAATCAAAAAAATCAACAGACCTTAGTTCATATCAGTCACTCCTCTCTTCCTTCTCTGCAAATGTCTTTGCTGCTAAAACGACATACTACCACAACCAGTGTTAATTTTGACAGCAAATTTTGATTTAGTTTTAGTCATAGTCTTTTGACTAAAATGCCATTTAGTTTTAGTCATATTTTAGTCATCTGAATTGTTTTTAGTTTAGTCTAGTTTTAGTCGACTAAATATCATAAGATTTTAGTTGACTAAATCTACAGTAAATTTAGTCGGCTAAAATCGAATGGGTTTAGTTACAGTGTAATGCATTTATTGAGCATTTCTCTAAAATTTCCAAACTCATTATTTAGGTTTGATATTAAGGTTTTATCATGATAGAAACTGATTTAACGGCGGTGACACACAGCATGCCTTTTCGTTAAAATTAAATAAAACCACGTCTCATGAAGAACAAGAACATGGTCTTCTTTTCAATGAAATACCAATGGTTATATAGGTTGATTATACATTCTTTATAACAACTTGTTTACCATATTATTCATTCTTTCAAGCAGACATTTATTTCTATAAATAAATTTAGATTAATCTTTAGGAGTACTAAAGTGATTCAGTCAAGAGCAGTGAGTGATTTCCTGTCTTTCTTTTGTTGCTTGATTAACATCTGTGATTTGGACAATAGCAACTAATTTAGGCTGCTATCCCTTTAAAATCGAATGCATGGATGCAATGGATGCAATGTACTGATACATGTTCTCCCTACTGTTTACGTTCACTTAAGACGTAATCGATTTTGTTTACGTGAATACTCGTCAAAATTGACGATCACATCATTTTGTGTGTAATTCTCCATTCATGTGATGCAAAAGAGTACTCGCGCGCTGTGTGTGAGGCACTTTCTGTGTGTGTATGCTTAGTGTCTGCGTTCAGAAAACGAGACTGAATTGAGTTCTCTCTTGCATCGTCAAATTTATCCATATGTCTGCTTTTCTCTTACTCCCACATATTGACATTTTTGAACATTTTATGAGACTTGCAGCAAGTGTATGTTACCTTATGTCCCACAGGATAGATCAATGAATGTACGCATCTAACCTCTGAACCACGCAGAAGATTCATTCTGAATGAATCTCTTCCCAAATCGTCCCTCCCTAACATTTTTGTCTCGTTTTTATTTGTTGACGAAAATGTCAATAGATTTTCGTCATAGTTTTTGTCATTTAAAATGAGTTTTAGTTTGTTATCGTCTCGTTTTCGACGGTGACAAAAATGTTTTTGACGACCATTATGACGAAAATTATTCGTCAACAAAATTAACACTGACCACAACAAAATTAGCAATGGTTCCGACTCTCACGCTTCTAGGATTTTTCAACTGGGGGGCACAGGAGGGGCCACAATTAAAACGGAGGGGCCAATCTTGTGTATTTACACGTAGAAATGTAGATATCTAAATCATTTAAAATTTAGTAAGCTTTAAAAATCAGTAATAAACAGTGATACCTTATTATCTTTTAATGGTATTTATTCACTACAAATCAGAACAGTGAAATACAATTTGTATTAACTTTTCACTTTTCAGAAGTGAAAAACTGTAAAAGAATAGAAGAATCCAATCTGTGAATAGAGTACAACTCACAAAAATAATAAAACTCTACATTAATGCTTTAATGCAGGGCCGATTGATAAGCTTATGAGTGGCAGTTGGTGGTCAACAGAAAGCTGAGCACTGATCGTGCGTGTGTGTGTGTGTGACAGGAGAACCTGGTGAATTCATGACACATATGTTGTTCCAAACCAGAGTGACTCTCTTTTTTTCCATGTTACAAAAGAAATTGTGAAGAAAGTTATGGTCCGTATATAGTGAGTGTCAATGGTGATCAAAATAGAACTTGATTTGTTTTCCATTGCCTTTCATTACAGTGGACACAAACATTTTCTTTTATGTTTCATGGAAGAAAGAAAATAATAAATGTTATGAATAACACGAGGAAGAGTAAATGATGACAGAATTGACATTTTTGGGTGAAATACCCCTTTAAAGGGATAGTTCTGTCATCATTTACTCACCCTCAAGTAGTTCCAAACCTGTATGAATGTCTTTGTTCTGCTGAACACAAAAGAAGATATTCTGAAGAATGTGGGAAACAGAGCAGTTCTGGGGCACCATTGACTTCCATAGTATTTTTTATTTTTTTTTCCTACTATGGAAGTTAGTGATGCCCCAAAACAGCCTGGTTACAAACTTTCTTCAAAATATCTTCCTTTGTGTTCGGCAGAACAAAGAAATTCATACAGGTTTGGAACTACTTGAGGGTGAGTAAATGATGACAGAATTTTCATTTTTGGGTGAACTATCACTTTAATTCATCTGACTGCCTTGAAACATTAAACTGGGTTTTCTTGGGACATAAATGGTTTGTGGTGAACATCTTTTTCCTCCGATTATAAGTTGAGGAGAGTGAATTACCTGCTCAAATGGTTCTCCAGTGAGACGTGGAAAGCAAATCCAGCAAATCAGAAACATATTTAGTAGAGGTTATATTTACATCAAACTAGACTTATTATTTATCCATTATATGATTAATTTTCTTAAATATACACTCTTTCATAATAATAATATACAAATTTATTATAATACTTAATATTGCTACAATTCTAAATTATTCTAAAAACAATTTAATAAATTATTACAATTTAAAAATTTATAAGGACACAAATGTGACCCCAGACCACAAAACCAGTCATAAGGGTCAATTTTTTTAAATTAATTTTCACAATTGCTGAATAAATAATCTTTCCATTGATGTATGGTTTGTTAGGATAGGACAATATTTGGCTGAGGTACAACTATTTGAAAATCTGGAATCTGAGGGTGCAAAAAAATCTAAATATTGAGAAAATCTTTTAAATTTTATTCACATCAATCACACATTGTGTAGGTAACTATATACTCTGTTCTTCTCCTAGTTATCAATCAGCATGTTCATTATAAAAAATATTTAAAAGACAAAAGAAAAAATGTCAGTTAAAGTAAAGTTTGACATTGGTCACATTATTGCAAAAGGTGATATTGTTCACTCTGTGGTTTCAGGCTTTTGAGGGGTGCACATGTATATGCAAAGCCTACAAAATCTTATATCGATTGACAAACTGTAAAATATAACAAGTCGGGAGAGCCCTCTCTGTTATGAACACTACTGATCAAAATCATTCTAGATGCTGGCAGTGTGCAAAGCTACATCTGTCTGCAGGATTTTTAAAATCAAATTTAAGAGTTTTAAGACCTTTTTAAGCCTTGCAAAAATTTATCTAAAAATAAAAATCAATACCATTTGAGCAGGGTAGGGCAATGTCTACTATGGTAACATTAAACTGTAAAATGACTATAAATACATGATTTAATTACAGTTGAGATAGGCCTACAGGTTTTCACAAAAACACAAAATATATCTAAAATGATAAACCTCAGAAAAGAGACGAGTAAGAAGTATAAATTATTATATTAATTTAAAACAGGGTTATATGGGTGGACAGGGGAAACAGCAGACAGGCTTATTGAAAATTAATTTTGATTCTCTGCCAGTAGGAGGCACTTTTGGAACGTCAAACATATAACGGTTTCCCCAGAAACGGCTGTAAACAAAGCAGTGCTGCACTCATGAATGCTACTTTATCAGATGAAGTTGAAATGCAATCGAAACTCTTCCGAAGACACTCGGTTCCTTTCAGAGATACATATACGTTGGGAGACCTTCGTTGGGAGACTGCAGCTTGCTATTCTCAGTCCTGGTTGTTGAGAATCAGCGTTAATTATTCAAATACAAGCTGAAAGATATTTGAATTTTTGAGTGACGGACACGTAGAAGGGTGGGGGCACACTCGGGGGCCAATCAGCTTTCAGAGGGGGCAAGTGCCCCCATGGACCCTCCCCTGTAAACGCCACTGCTTCCACTTAAATTGGTTTCTCTAAGATATTGAAACAGTATATTACAACACATGTTTTTTGACTATTTCCGCAAAATGCCCATCAAGCCAGCATTTATTTGATCAAAAATACAGAAAAAAAAAATTTAAAATAATGGTTTTCTATTTTAATATACTTCAAAAAACAATTTGTTGCTTTGATCAAAGCTGAATTTTCAGCATCATTGTGAAGCTGAAATTTTGCAGTGATCCGCAAAATATCATTGACGTCTTCTGTTCTGAACTCCAGAAAAAAAAAACGCGCTTGTTTCGGATGCGGCCCGGATCCGCTCAGCGACAGTAGTTCCCGCCCACTGAAACCGGGCCCGGGCTGGATCCGTGTTACAGCACTGAAATGGATGTGACTGTAATATGGATTTGCCGGTTTGAAAACGGATCCTGCGCAGAGTCAGCTGCTGTCTGGGTACCGTATAACAATGAAAACACGGATTCTAGGAGCACAAGTATAGCTCAAATATATTTAGATTTTTTCCAAGTGTAAGTCAAGTAGCCTATACTTAAATGTCATTTTAAGTATATTTCTGAGAAGTACATAAAGCCCATTTCTGGGAAGTACAAAGAAAGTAGACAAAGTATACTTTCCTATTTCCCAGCCAACATGTCCATGTGGGCGCCACGTGGGATTTATCTGGGCTATATGGGCGTCAACTGGGCATGGGCTCAGAGTGGGCACTTTGATGTGCTGAATATGGGCCCCAGCTTGGATAAAACTGTGGGCCCCAGTTAGGTTGCCCATTATTGTTTATTTGTGGGTCCCACATGGGCCACATTTGGGCTATATTAGTTACAAAAATTTTGTTTTTTGCAGTTGGTTTATTTTTATGCAATTATGGGTAACTTAAGTATTGCATGTGTTTTTAAAGGATTATCATAATGTACTGCATATAGACCATTTACTTTAGGAATAATTTCATTTTATTTATTTATAAGCATCTCCAAAAAAGTAGGCCTACTCAAGTTTTTTTCCTTATAATCTAAAATCACTTGTGTTATGCAGTCATTGCGTCATGTGAAGATTGCCGTGCGTGTCTTCCCGCCCTTTCTCATTTAAAAAAAAAAAAAAAAAAAAAAATGGTTTGCCACTCACCACTTAAACACGGGCACCTGTGGGTCAGTGGATAAACTCTAGGCCTAATCTCTCAAAGTAAGATTTATATTTAATTTTATATTAGCCGAGTTACTGCTGCTTTTATCTAATTGGATATTTTTTTCAACGCAACGCGGCTGACGGACCGACGGGGAGACTCGTCGTGAAGGCGAAAGTCCTAAGAGTGCGTTAAATGGGTAGGTATACGTTAAAATCCATGTATAAACTTTTCTTCATTGTCTTGTATGTATTATTTTAATGTAACTTGCTCACTTTCCCAGTAAAGCGGTGCTAACTAGTATTTTCCTCCGCAGCGCGCGGGCAGACCGGCGGGAGACTCGTGAAGACGAAAAGCCTTACGAATACTTTAAATAAGTAGGTGAACTTTAAAACACTTGCAGTCGCATCATTTGTGTTATACCAATGCTATTTGCGATGTATAAATACGTTTGAGTTAATAAATGTCTGTAAGAACATCGGATCGGGACATCAGGTGCTCATTTCTCAGTTAAGCCGTGCTAAGCAGCATTACCTTTAGTTATAACTATCCCTTTAAGTGACAGTTTTGTCACATAGGGAAAAGTACTGGCACAGCTTAATTATAACCACGCATGCCTTTTAAAGGGATAGTTCACCCAAAAATGAAAATTCTGTCATTTACTCACCCTCAAGTAGTTCCAAACCTATATGAATGTCTTTGTTCTGCTGAACACAAAGGAAGATATTCTGAAGAATGTGGGAAACAGAGCAGTTCTGGGACACCATTGACTTCCATAGTCATTTTTTTTTCCTACTATGGAAGTCAATGGTACCCCAAAACAGCCTGTTTACAAACTTTCTTCAAAATATCTTCCTTTGTGTTCGGGCAGAACAAAGACATTCATACAGGTTTAGAACTACTTGAAGGTGAGTAAATGATGACAGAATTTTCATTTTTGGGTGAACAATCCCTTTAATGCTCTTGTAAATGTTTAGTAGTATTTTAAAATAAATGCCTTTTCTCTGTTTTTTCTTTTTTCTTTACTGTTTTTAGGTATGAAGCTGAGGAGTCTGCACAGACCTAAGAATATCATTTTATCCTGATCTATTCAAGTGTTTTTGTCTATTTTTGTTTAATATTTTGTTTTACTCAATAAAAAATGTGATTTAGAGATTGAGTTGAAGTCATTTTCTTCACAGTTGAAATATTTTATCATGTAATTTAAAATGTATTGAGCACCACATGAAATCAACAAATCAGGTCAGGTACAGGTTTCCAAAAAAAAAAAAAAAAAAACAATTTTAACTTAAGAGTTCGAGTGGTTTGAAAGATGATTTTGCATATTAGCACATTAACTTTATCCAGAGGAATTAATAAAGAAATATAAATGGGGCACAGTTCCGACCCACTGTGGTCCCACAAAATCCCCATATATGGGCCATTTGTGGGTTCAGAGTGGCCACACATTTGGGCCCCATAAGGGTTCTGTATGTGGCCCACCTTGGCCCCAATTATTAAGAACCCATTTGGGACCCATGTGGGCCCATGTAATGAAAATCTACATGGGCCCCACTTAGAGCCAACTATGGACCCATCATGTGCCCCTATGGGCTAACACACATGGGGCCCAAGTGGAGCCGATGGACAAAATTGTACGGGTCCCATTTGGGTTGCCCATGCAGGGCCCAAGTGGCAGCCCATCAAAAACCCACATGGGGCCCACGTGGAAATGGTGGTGTGTTTGTGCTTTACTTAATTTTAAATACTTAACTTTTATGGCATGTTCACGCTGATGATCAGAGACCCTGGACGTCTTTCTTCTGATATTTGTCAAGGTCAATAGAAAGGAATTTTACTGTCTTAAGTTATTATAACTGTGACCTTAATTGTCTGCCGCCTGTAAACCATTAGTCTTGGTGCATGTGCAATAGTTTATGGTTTACTGAACAAGCGTGAAAACATTGTTAACCCTTTCCAACCAATATCTGTACAACTTTAAAAATGCTAACATTTAAAATTATATTTAAAATACATCATTCTGAAAAAGGGAACACACACAACACCTATGTTATGTTGGTTCAAGTAACAAAATGTATGCTAACCTACTTAATACTTTTAGACCAAACAATCCGTGGCCTGAAAATGAGATAAGGATTAACAAGAACAATATTTACTCATCTTTGTGTCGCTTATACCACAGACTGAGAAAGAAAGAAAGAAAGACCGACCGACCGACCTATGGGCAACTCAGTGTCTCCGCCCACCTTTAAACTATATTTATACAGTGTTTGTCAGAGAGAACTCATTGATTGTTTTCATCATGAGCATCATCTTTCTGCTCCTGCTGGCCTCTCTGCTGCCACACCTGGCCTTCACTGGTAAGACTGATGGAATAAACTGCATATTAATCACAAAAATATATATTAATCACAAACAAGATACAAGATAGAAGCATGGTTTCTGCATTTTTCCTAATGCCTTAAGGTCTATCTTGTAGGGTGAATAAGTTGACTAACAGCTTCTCTTTCTCAGCTCATGTGAAGGTGGGTACAGTGAACGGCACAGAAGCAAAACCTCACTCCAGACCTTACATGGTTTTTCTTCAGAAGAACTTAAAACATATCTGTAGTGGATTCCTTATTTCTGATGAATTTGTCTTGACTGCTGCACATTGCTGGAATAAGTAAGAATTAGTTTTTTAGTCTAAACAGCAATATTGGGGCAACAGTTTTTAGAAGAAATTGTAGTATATGGTTTACAAATTTTGTCATTAAATCAGTATGTTCAGTGTGCCATTAATACATAAAACTGTGAAAAATGTTCATTATTGTAACGGGGCTGATGAGACGAGAGGCGTGCGGATCCATTTGCAGGCTTTTATTGATAGACATGGTCACAAAACAAGCAGGGTCAAAAGCAACAGCACACAGGTATAACACAGGCAAGACACAGAGTAATCCTAGAACAAGCGTGGGTCGATGATTGGCGAACAGTATCCAACAGGGCAAGGCAGAGAGAGTAAATCCAGGTACACAGCAATAATCCAGGAAAGGGAATAAACAGAGTCCGAACAGTGAGACAGGGGTAAATACTGGGAACACAGACTAGAAAACAACAAACGTTCCGTAAAGCAGCTAACACTAGGGGAGCAGTAAACGCAGGACAATACAGGAACTGAACAAAAACACGGAATGGCACGGTAAGCCAGCTAGCGCTTGAAGAGAGCTATGTACAGATCAATACTCAGCGATCTGTGAACGGAAGTCCATGGTTTATATAGGGTGTGTGATTGTGAGATAGTTCTCAGGTGTGAGCGTGTGACTGAGACAGCTGTGTGTACATAGTGCAAAGAATGATGGGAAATGCAGTCCAGGGTAATATATAACAGTCTGTGTGGTGTGAGAGTCAATGTGATGGAGTAGTGACCTCTGGTGGTGAGTGAATGGAAGTTCATAGACCGGATTCATGACAGAGCCCCCCCCCCCCAAGGAGCGGCTTCCAGACGCTCCCCAGATAATACAATACAGGAGGGTGGAGGAGCGGAGGCGAAACAGGGAGAGGGACGGAGGGCCAGGTCCATGTGCAAGCGGAGGGACAGGGGACTGAGACAAAGCCAGCAGATCAGGATCCCAGGACAGATCTGGCAGTATAGGTGGAACTGAGGTCCACCACAACAGAGCAGACGGAGCAGCAGACCACCACGGCGGAGCAGACGGAGCAGAAACCCTCCAGGGCGGAGCAGACGGAGCAGGAGCCCACCAGGGTGGAGCAGAAGACCTCCACGGCGGAGCAGACGGAGCAGGAGCCCACCAGGGTGGAACAGATGGAGCAGAAACCCTCCAGGGCGGAGCAGGAGCCCACCAGGGCGGAGCAGACAGAGCAGGAGACCTCCACGGCGGAGCAGATGGAGCAGAAGGCCTCCACGGCGGAGCAGAGAACCATGGCAGAGACTGGGGCCTAGGGGAAACTGAGACCCATGAGACAGGCAGAGCATATATGGCCTCAAGGACTGAGGCAGGGAACATAAGAAGTTCATTGATAGTTTCCCTGGTGACAACCGAACAGGCAGACAATTCATCAACAGGTTCACTGACTGAAACTGGATAGGCAAATAGTTCATAATCAAATTTGACTGCAGAATATAAACCAACAGACAGTTCAAAATTGGATGCATTGACGGGTACTGGTTTGGCAGACAAATCAGTGATTGAAGCTGGATGGACAAACTGTTCATAATCGGGTCCTGTGACTATAACTGGACAAACAGACAGTTCATAATTAAATGCATTGGTAGTCTCTGGGCTCATGACAGGCAGGTTTAAGGGTTCAAAGGCGGGTTTCTGGGTTGTGACAGAGAGGGCAACAAACTCGGCATTGGCCTCCTTGAGAGTGGTTGGACAGACAGACAGTTCAATATTAGACTCATGGACTGGAACAGGACATACAGATAAGTCAGAATTAAACACACTTGGGGGTAGTGGTCCGGCAGACAGATCAAAACCAGGTGCATAGACTGAAACTGGACTGGTGGATATCTCAGTAAGTGACATTAAGCAGGTAGACAATTTAAACTCAGACTCATAAGTTGAAACTGGACAGACAGAGAACTTAGAATCAAACTCATTGATGGAAACTGCATAGACAGACTGTTCACTAGGGGTATCTTTGGCAATGCTAGAGTTAACGGGGCATACAGAAAGTTCATTTAAAGTTTCAATGGACGTGACAGGCAAGATAGACAGCTTGAACTCAGACACATTAGTAGAGACGAGACAGACAGGCAGTTCAAAATCAGGTTCTTCGGTCGAAACGGGACAGACATAGAGTGCATTAATGGTTTCTGAGTTTGTGACAGGCAGGGTTAAGAGTTCAACTGGGTCCTTGGGCTGTAACAAGGCTACTAGAGCCTACAGGGAGCTTGGGTAAGGTCTTTGTGGTCATGACTGGACTAGTGGGGCAAAAAACAGATTCAACAACAGCATTTAGACAGACAGACAACTCAAGTTTGGATTCCCTGACGGAAACGGCCAGGACAGACAGTTCAAAACCAGACACATTTAATAAAACTAAACAGATGGATAGCTCAAAATCAGCCACCATGGCTGATTTGGCACAGGGTGAGAGTTCACAGACGGCCTCCATAGCCGTGACTGGACAGGACGAGAGTTCAGGGACAGCCCTTCTGGCTGCGACAGGACAGGCAAAGAGTTCACAGACAGCCTCCATAGCCGTAACAAGGCAGGACGAGAGTTCAGGGACAGCCCTTCTGGCTGTGACAGGACAGGCGACAGTCTCCTTGACTGTGACAGGACACACTGGGAGTTCATAATCGAGCACCATTGACACACCTCTGAAGGTTCTGCAGCAGATGCCGCCACCTCTGGAGGTTCTACAGCAGTCTCATAGGGTAACAGAGAGAAATTGTTGCTGGGCGCCACCACCTCTGGATACATCACATTGGATGCTGCCAACTCAGGCAGTTTTGTGGTGGTGTACGCAGCCCAAACGCAACATAAAACAATCCCCATCAAGGGAAGTGCATCAGACAAGGAAGTTATTTCAGGAACAGGTGAGTTAAAGTGAGCTGGTTTGGGGATACCAGCTGCGCGTGCAGACACCAGCGGTACATCCCTCACACTAGACATCAGACTGGGATACCGGAAGACTGACCTTGATGATCTGGGTGCAACAGACAGGGCATGACAGGACTCTAGATGAACAGTTGTGACGTGACGAGACTCTGGAAGATCAGCTGTGACGTGAAGAGACTCTGGCAGATCAGCTGTGACGTGTTGTGATTCTGGGAGATCAGCTGTGACGTGCTGTGATTCTGGGAGGTTAGCTGTGACGTGCTGTGATTCTGGGAGGTCAGCTGAGACGTGCTGTGAGTCTGGACGATCAGCTGTGACGTGAAGAGACTGGCAGATCAGCTGTGACGTGACGAGACTCTGGAAGATCAGCTGTGACGTGAAGAGACTCTGGCAGATCAGCTGTGACGTGTTGTGATTCTGGGAGATCAGCTGTGACGTGCTGTGATTCTGGGAGGTTAGCTGTGACGTGCTGTGAGTCTGGACGGTCAGCTGAGACGTGCTGTGAGTCTGGACGATCAGCTGAGACGTGCTGTGAGTCTGGACGATCAGCTGAGACGTGCTGTGACTCTGGACGATCAGCTGAGACGTGACAAGACTCTAGAAGATCAGCCATGATTTGACTTGACTCATGACGATTAACTGTGACTTGATTGGATTCATGTAGATCAACTGTGACTTGATTGGACTCGTGAAGATCAGCTGAGACGTGACTTGACTCGTGACTGGCAGCAATGACATGACTGGATGTTGTTGTGGCCTCCATTTTGTGAACGGGCTCCGCTGTCGCCATAATTTTGTGAGTCTGCTCTAGTGCGGCTGCTATCATACTAGTGAATGTGGTGTTGCGTTCTTCCTCCACGACACCCACAGTGAATGAAGAGCCAACACACAACAGAGCATAGTCCATAAACTGGCTAAGTGATGAACGCGGACCCTCGCTTCTGAGCTTAGACCTCAGCGGTTGATTAATGCCATCGCAAAAAAACTCAATCAACAAACAGTCCGGTAAATCTGAGTAATAGGCAATGGCTAGATACTCTTGAATATAGTTCTCCAGCGAACGCGGGCCTTGTTTAAGAGCTAGTAATATACGTGCTGTGTCCATACCTGGCCAATGTTCCTCTGAAAAGCCGCTGGATCCTTGTGTGGCCGAGTATTCTGTAACGGGGCTGATGAGACGAGAGGCGTGCGGATCCATTTGCAGGCTTTTATTAATAGACATGGTCACAAAACAAGCAGGGTCAAAAGCATCAGCACACAGATATAACACAGGCAAGACACAGAGTAATCCTAGAACAAGCGTGGGTCGATGATTGGCGAACAGTATCCAACAGGGCAAGGCAGAGAGAGTAAATCCAGGTATACAGCAATAATCCAGGCAAGGGAATAAACAGAGTCCGAACAGTGAGACAGGGGTAAATACTGGGAACACAGACTAGAAAACAACAAACGTTTCATAAAGCAGCTAACACTAGGGGAGTGGTAAACGCAGGACAATACAGGAACTGAACAGAAACACGGAATGGCATGGTAAGGCAGCTAGCGTTTGAAGAGAGCTATTATGGAGCGAATTTTGTGCTGATATTCATCAAACAAATCCAGTGTTTTGCAAATAAACACAATCTGCTTTGCAAAGAAAAACTGGACTTTCAAACAAACGTAAACTGATTTGCAAATATAAAACTCTATTTGAGAGAAAATGCAGAGGTATGGACAAATATGTATTGTGTGTTACAACTGTGAGACTCATTTGCCTTTTTATGACAAAATGTGACTTGATTCTCACAACTGCATGCAGGCGGATTTTCTCAGATGTGTGCAAACAGATTTTCTCACAAATGCAATCCAAAAACTGCAGATGGCGCTGTTGGTCAATTTACGCTAGTCTCTCGAGACCCGAAACACCTCTTTAACTTTTCAGGGAATACAGCAGACCAACATGAGTGGAGAACAGGTGAGTTTCTGTCTTACTATGTCTATAATTAACCATTTAGCCTAGGTGTTTTCACAAAGCGTCCCCACTACAATGTTAGTGAAATTCACAATAAGTGCTGTAAAGTTGTTAACATGATTGATTAGTTCAAAAATCAGTAGTGACATGGCTAAACATTTAAGTAGGTAGTCTTTCTCTATAAAAACTGATCCATTCTCTGTACCTCTTATCCTCTGTTGGATTGTGGGATATAGAATATATAGGCTACATATGTTGATTCAATTATTTAACATTCAAAACAATGCAGGGGTATAACAATATATTGTGTCACAATATATAGTAATTTTAAAATGCAAATGTATTATGGATAGCGACAATATTGTGTACCAAAAACGAAAGCTTAGACAATTTAATTTAGTAGCCAATATAGTAATATCACCCAAGAGGTCATTAATTAAGAAAAAAAAAAAAAAAAAAAAATTGAAAACAAATTCCATTATTAAGCGCAATATCTAAAACTTTTTAAATGTTATAACACTGTGCAATCATTTGTGTCTAAAATAATTATGTAATTTTGTAGCTTACCAAAATGATGAATATTTCTCTTCTGGTGTCATTCTTGTCCTGTGAATTGGGGAGAATTATCAAGTTCACGCTGATATAATACTAAATTCAGCGTTTTAATAAACAGTGGTTTACCTGTATTTCAGAATGATTTTAACAATGGAATGATTAGAAAATAATCTTCGGGGTCGAAGACCGTGGGTTTTGTCACGTTTTCGTGATGACCACGAAAATAACTAAAAATACAGATACGAGCAGAGGTGGGTAGAGTACCCAAAAACTGTACTCAAGTAAAAGTAAAAGTACTTGAAGAAATATTTACTCAAGTAAAAGTAAAAGTAATAGTCTGAATAATTACTTGAGTAAGAGTAAAAAAGTAAAAAAAACTACTCAAGTAGTTAGTTACTAGTTACTTTGGATCATATACTGAATATAGTCTGTTTTTATTTAGATATATAGATATTTAGATAAAATTTATATATACACACACATACATATATATGTGTATATATATATATATGTGTATATATATATATATATATATATGTGTATATATATATATATATATATATATATATATATATATATATATATATATATATATATATACACACACACACATACACATATACATATATACACACACACACACACACTCACCGGCCACTTTATTAGGTACACCTGTTCAATTGCTTGGTAACACAAATTGCTAATCAGCCAATCACATAGCAGCAGCTCAATGCATTTAGGCATCTAGATGTGGTGAAGACGACTTGCTGAAGTTCAAACCGAGCATCAGAATGGGGAAGAAAGGAGATTTGACTTTGAACGTGGAATGGTTGTTGGTGCCAGACGGGCTGGTCTGAGTATTTCAAAAACTGCTGATCTACTGGGATTTTCACGCACAACCATCTCTAGTGTTTACAGAGAATGGTCCGAAAAAGAGAAAATATCCAGTGAGTGGCAGCTGTGTGGACAAAAATGCCTTGTTGATGTCAGAGGTCAGAGGAGAATGGGCAGACTGGTTAGAGATGATAGAAAGGCAACAGTAACTCGTTACAACCAAGGTATGCAGAATACCATCTCTGAACGCACAACACGTCGAACCCTGAAGCAGATGGGCTACAGCAGCAGAAGACCACACCGGGTGCCGCTCCTGTCAGTTAAGAACAGGACACGGAGGCTACAATTCACACGGGCTCACCAAATTGGACAATAGAAGATTGGAAAAATGTTGCTTGGTCTGATGAGTCAAATTAAAGTTGGTTTTACTATAGTAAAGGTGTGGTAGTGTTTTTTTTTTTTTTTTTTTTTTTTTTTTGCAGGTTACCATTTCTGTAATGGCAGCTTTTCTGCAAATACCATGGTATTTATTTAGTAAAACCATGGTTAATTTTCAAAAGGGATATCGATGTTTAGATAATATTTCGGTACATTTATGTAGCTGAATCACAATAATGCTCATCTGAACTTAAACTAGTTTGATTATAGTAGCCTATTTGGAATTAGTTTAGCATACTACTTTCAGTAGGTTGTCTATGTGTGGTTTTAAACTTGTTTAAACTTTTACTGCAGAGGTAGCCTACAACATTTCTCTCCACTTTAGGCTTTGTCTCAACATATATAGCAGAATGACAATAAATCTTAATTGACCTAACGTAAAAATAAAGTCCATTTTTGGTACACAGTTGTCGCTATCCAAAATACATCAGCATTTTAGTATTACAATATATTGTGACAATTTATTGTTATACCCTTGCATTTTTTTTGAATGTTGAACAATTGTATCAACATATGTAGCCTATATATTCTATATCCTGCAGATGGTGTCTATATGGGTATAATTCTATAGAGGTACAGAGAATGGATCAGTTTTTATAGAGAAAGACTACCTACTTAAATGTTTAGCCATGTCACTACTGATTTTTGAACTAATCAATCATGTTAACAACTTTACAGCACTTATTGTGAATTTCACTAACATTGTAGTGGGGACGCTTTGTGAAAACACCTAGGCTAAATGGTTAATTATCGACATAGTAAGACAGAAACTCACCTGTTCTCCGCTCATGTTGGTCTGCTGTATTCCCTGAAAAGGTAAAGAGGTGTTTCGGGTCTCGAGAGACTAGCGTAAAATGACCAACAGCGCCATTTGCTGTTTTTGGATTGCATTTGTGAGAAAATCAAGTCACATTTCGTCATAAAAAGGAAAATGAGTCTCACAGTTGTAACACACAATACATATTTGTCCATACCTCTGCATTTTCTCTCAAATAGAGTTTTATATTTGCAAATCAGTTTACGTTTGTTTGAAAGTCCAGTTTTTCTTTGCAAAGCAGATTGTGTTTATTTGCAAAACGCTGGATTTGTTTGATGAATATCGGCACAAAATTCGCTCCATAAGCTATGTGCAGATCAATACTCGGCGATCTGTGAACGGAAGTCCATGGTTTATATAGGGTGTGTGATTCTGAGATAGTTCTCAAGTGTGAGCATGTGATTGAGACAGCTGTGTGTACTTAGTGCAAAGAATGATGGGAAATGCAGTCCAGGGTCATATATAACAGTCTGTGTGGTGTGAGAGTCAATGTGATGGAGTAGTGACCTCTGGTGGTGAGTGAATGGAAGTTCATAGACCGGATTCATGACAATTATACTTCTAATACTTTCTTTCAACAGAAGTGAGATACTGACAGCTGTTGTTGGTGCACATGACCTAAAAAAAAACCAATGAAGGGTCTGTCCGCATCCGAGTGAAGTCCTACCACAAGCATCCGGACTATAGTGATTCAACACTGAATGACATTATGCTTTTGAGGGTAAAAATCTGCGCTTGTTTTAGTTGCATAAATAATATATTAAACAGACTCAAGCAGGCACTTTAAAACAATACAATAAATAAATAAACATTAAACTGAGAAAATGATATAAAGTGTCTTTAATCAAAAGCATGATGATTAAATCTATTTGTTAATAAGGAACTTTTATAAATTACTGCTAGAGAAAAATCAAACCAAGCAAAAATGTTAAACGGATATCATTACAAATGAAAGAAAAAACATCAACAAAACAGATCCCGATTCTAGCTTTGTGGTCTTGAGAAGTCTGCATATTAATGGTCTAATGCGTGACCATCTTATGGAGGACAATGTAAAGATATCATCGTAAACAAAATTAATAGTAGTTGTTTTGATTGATGTGGTTTGGAATTGGTAAAAGTGCTTAAAAAAATATAATCCGAATATTGAATCGCCTAATAATTATGCACACACTGTATATGCTTTTCCACATCATAAATGTTATCCATGGTTATTATTTTTTATTTTTCCTGTAATCGAGTAATTTTGTCCTGCTTTGTGTGTAACAAAGATAATGTTCATTCTGCTTACTGCCCATAGGTGTGAAGTATAATAACTGATATAACAGAGAAGAAAAGGGAACCTGTGCCACTTGTTTTATATATTAAAAAAATACACAACTAATTGCATATTACACAGATATGTTATGAATGTATTTGTTTCATTTAGTATTACAAAGCAAGGAAGGCAATGTTTAAGCCTTACACACAAGAGTCACAGTTTATTAACATGCTCCACTGTGGAAATTAGTGCATGGGACATCAGTGTCATACACACTTCCTTTAATCACCGACTTGAGATGAAAAAGGGTTTGTACCCAAATGACACACAGACTACAGCATTGCTAGAGGACTATGACTGTCATAACAGGTATATTGTTCAGGATGCTGAGTGTGAAGTTATTTGAAGGAGCATTTCTCCAGAAAGCTGCAAGTCAAAATCGGCCCTAACAAAGAGTATATTTTGAACAGCACTAGTTGTAACATTATCAGGTACTCATTATTATCAATACTCAATTATAAACTGTGGCATTCAAATAGCTTGAATAACTCAAATTCCACTGAAAAAAATTAAAAAAAAAAAGGGACTCACCTTATTTTTTGACAGTCCCGGCTCTCAGGTGGAACCTGAAATTTAAACAGATTGTTATATGGTGTTGCTGGACAATTCTCAGTTCATTTACCCATTTAACATGGAGCACACCGTTAACAGAAATAAAAGCATATTTTGGCATAGATTTTATAAATAAAAACCATACCAAACAATATAATGTAATACATGTCTGTCTCCTCGGTGCCCCTCTGTTTCTATCATTCAGGATGTGCCTGAAAGCGTTCTGCCTGCTTATTCAAGGGGACTGGGCTGGTCAAAAGTTTGGACACATTACTATTTTTAATGTTTTTGAAATAAGTCTCTTATGCTCATCAAGCCAGCATTTATTTGATCAAAAATACAGAAAAAAAATTAATTAAAAACTAAAACTAGTATTAAAAATAATGAAATGAAATAAAATAAAATAATGGTTTTCTATTTTAATATACTTCAAAATATAATTTATTGCTTTGATCAAAGCTGAATTTTCAGCATCATTACTCATCTTCAGTGTCACATGATCCTTCAGAAATCATTATAATATACTAACTTGATACTCCGTTGTTATCGATGTTGGAAACAGTTGTGCTGCTTAATTTTTTGGGAACCTGTGATACTTTTTTCAGGATTTATTGATGAATAAAAAGTTAAAAAGAAAAGCATTTATTTATTCAGCTTTGCCATCACAGAAATAAATTATATTTTAATTACAATTTTAAAAGTAATTATCAGTTAAAATATGTTTTTTTATGAATATATTGTAAAACGTAATTTATTCCTGCGCTCAAAGCTGAATTTTCAGCATCATTACTCCAGTCTTCAGTGTCACATGATCCTTCAGAAATCATTCTAATATTATTATTTGCTGCTCAAGAAACATTTCTGATTATTATCAGTTGAAAAACAGTTCCTTAATATATGCAGAAACCATGATATACAACCATTCAAATGTTTGGTGTGTGTGCAGGGGCGTCGCACCCGTGGGGGATGTGGGTGTTTTAACACCCACACTTTTCCCGGTGAGATGGTTCAACACCCGCACGTTTTCTGCAGTTTTTCCGTAGTTTTGCACAAACGCCTTACAGCAGTGGCTCCTCCGTTTCTCTGGCCGCTCTGTGTCTGCGCTCGCTGCGGCTGCCTCCTCTCCCCTCCCTCTCAAACTTGACACCGGCTTTGAGTGTGACCGGCTGATGATTGGCTGTTCTGCCTTAAGTCCCGCCTCTCTTGGTGTGTTAGATCAATGGTTCTCAAACACATTCCTGGAGGACCCCCAACACTGCATATTTTGCATGTCTCCTTTGTCTGACACACCCATTTTAAGTCTGTGAGTCTCTACTAATGAGCAGGTGACCTGAATCAGGTGTGTTTGATTAAGGAGACATGCAAAATATGCAGTGATGGGGGTCCTCCAGGAATGTGGTTGAGAACCACTGTGTTAGATTTATCGGTCAGCTCGTGCTGAGGAGACGGGAACTTATGGTTATGGTTATTTATATCTCCCTTTTCCAGGTACTTTGAATGAGTGTTTATGCTTTCGAGGTTTAAATAAGCTTGATATGTGTTTGGGAAGATGTTCTGTTTATGTTTTGTTGACATGTCGAGTGTTTCTGTATTATATTTCGTTTTTTAAACTAATGGTAATTGCTAATTGGGATATTGTTCAGCAGCTAGCTAAATTCGGTTATGTATGTGGCATGCAATGTATAAAGTAACTGTGATGAAGAAGGCAGGGAATTGACGAGGAGGAGGGACAAATTGTCATTGTCAAGCAGTGTATTTATGGGTTTATTGCCAGAGCAATTGATTTTGATATTTTGAGCATTGTTTGTTGATTAGCTGAATACTTTTGTGGCTACTTACCTGTTGAGGAGAAAAAAGTGAGAAATTATGTCATTGTTTGCATACCTGTTGAAGAACTGTGAAAGAAAAGTGTATATTATTTTAATGTTTAAAAACAGTAAATTGTTACATTATTTATACCACCAGACAAAAAAGCTTTGTGTGGGCGTTTTTTGTTGTTGTTGTTGTTGTTGTTGTTTTTCTCCCCTTTTCAAGGCGCAAGTAAGCAAAATTTAGCAGTCACAGTCCTGTCAGACCCATGTCACTATCAAGCTTACCACTGTCTTTTTGTCACGCAGTATCATTAAGATGCAGAAAAGAAAGAGGTAGGAGAAGATTGACACCTTTTTCAAGAGAAATCCTGTAAGTGAAGTTGAGAGCTGAAAGTTGAAAAATGTTGACATTAAACAACAGTAGCCTATTACCGTTAGATATTGTTTGCATTTATTTCATGATATTACTTTTCAATATTCACTGAGGTTTGCTAGTGCCACAGCTGTAACTGTTTGACCCTATTCCTTTACCACTGCACCCTTGTTTAGGAGCGGAAGTTGCTGGAAGCATCAGTTTCAGAGAGAGCACAGGAAGGTTCACAGGTGAGCAATGAAATGAATGTTACAGTTTGTGAAAGAGGTCTATGAAGGAAGAGAGGCCGTGTGTGTGTTTGTGTTTGTGTCATGGGTGGTGCTTATTTCCATCCCAGGTGCACGCGCGTGTCTGGTGAGGTAGTTGGTCATATGTTCATTGGTCAGTTGCTTGTTGTTGTTGGTTGCATTTATATGTATATAGTTATTCATACATACAGTGGGGCAAAAAAGTATTTAGTCAGCCACCAATTGTGCAAGTTCTCCCACTTAAAAAGATGAGAGAGGCCTGTAATTTTCATCATAGGTATACCTCAACTATGAGAGACAAAATGAGAAAAAAAAAATCCAGAAAATCACATTGTAGGATTTTTAAAGAATTAATTGGTAAATTCCTCGGTAAAATAAGTATTTGGTCACCTACAAACAAGCAAGATTTCTGGCTCTCACAGACCTGTAACAACTTCTTTAAGAGGCTCCTCTGTCCTCCACTCGTTACCTGTATTAATGGCATCTGTTTGAACTGTTTGATCAGTATAAAAGACACCTGTCCACAACCTCAAACAGTCCAACTCCAAACTCCACCATGGCCAAGACCAAAGAGCTGTCAAAGGACACCAGAAACAAAATTGTAGACCTGCACCAGGCTGGGAAGACTGAATCTGCAATAGGTAAGCAGCTTGGTGTGAAGAAATCAACTGTGGGAGCAATTATTAGAAAATGGAAGACATACAAGACTCCCTCGATCTGGGGCTCCACGCAAGATCTCACCCCGTGGGGTCAAAATGATCACAAGAACTGTGAGCAAAAATCCCAGAACCACACGCGGGGACCTAGTGAATGACCTGCAGAGAGCTGGGACCAAAGTAACAAAGGCTACCATCAGTAACACACTGCGCCGCCAGGGACTCAAATCCTGCAGTGCCAGACGTGTCCCCCTGCTTAAGCCAGTACATGTCCGGGCCCGACTGAAGTTTGCTAGAGAGCATTTGGATGATCCAGAAGAGGATTGGGAGAATGATGAAACCAAAATAGAACTTTTTGGTAAAAACTCAACTTGTCGTGTTTGGAGGAGAAAGAATGCTGAGTTGCATCCAAAGAACACCATACCTACTGTGAAGCATGGGGGTGGAAACATCATGCTTTGGAGCTGTTTTTCTGCAAAGGGACCAGGACGACTGATCCGTGTAAACGAAAGAATGAATGGGGCCATGTATCGTGAGATTTTGAGTGAAAACCTCCTTCCATCAGCAAGGGCATTGAAGATGAAACGTGGCTGGGTCTTTCAGCATGACAATGATCCCAAACACACCACCCGGGCAACGAAGGAGTGGCTTCGTAAGAAGCATTTCAAGGTCCTAGAGTGGCCTAGCCAGTCTCCAGATCTCAACCCCATCGAAAATCTTTGGAGGGAGTTGAAAGTCTGTGTTGCCCAGCGACAGCCCCAAAACATTACTGCTCTAGAGGAGATCTGCATGGAGGAATGGGCCAAAATACCAGCAACAGTGTGTGAAAACCTTGTGAAGACTTACAGAAAACGTTTGACCTCTGTCATTGCCAACAAAGGGTATATAACAAAGTAATGAGATGAAATTTTGTTATTGACCAAATACTTATTTTCCATCATAATTTGCAAATAAATTTTTTAAAAATACTACAATGTGATTTTCTGGATTTTTTTTTTTTTTTTCTCATTTTGTCTCTCATAGTTGAGGTGTACCTGTGATGAAAATTACAGACCTCTCTCATCTTTTTAAGTGGGAGAACTTGCACAATTGGTGACTGACTAAATACTTTTTTGCCCCACTGTGTGTGTGTGTGTGTGTATATATATATATATATATTTATGTGTGTGTTTATATTTTGTTCTTAATATATGTTGTTTGTATATCTGGAGTTTGTAACAAAAATAATTTCCCCCTGGGATTATTAAAGTATTTCTGATTCTGATTCTTTAGCAAGTCTACTGTTGTGTATTTTCACAACAGAGTTTTGACTTATTTTCTGTGTGTTCCGAGTGTGTTTTTATACTTTTCTAGTATCACTCATTTAAATGGGAAGCTTTTTATATCTTCTATGTTATACCTTTTGTACCCTTCTGTCATTGTATTCATCGTTTTTATTGTTAAAAAACAAACCACATCCATCCCCCGCACTTTTGAAAAGCTTGCTACGCCCCTGTGTGTGTGTGTGTGTGTGTGTGTGTGTGTGTGTGTGTGTGTGTGTTATTTAATAGAAATTACTGTTTCTATTTAGCAAATAGGCATTAAATTGATAAAAGTAAAAACATTTATAATGAAGCAAAAAATATATTTCAAATAAATGATGTTCTTTTGAACTGTCTGTTTATCAAAGAATCATAAAAATGTTTCCAGGAAATGTTAAGCAGCAAAAACTTTTTTTTTTTTTTTTTATGTATTTTATTTTTTTTTTTACATCTAATAATAATAAGAACCATTACTGATAACTGAGCACCAATAAAAATCCAGCACTAAATCAGCATGTTAGAATGATTTCTGAACGATTGTGCACTGAAGACTGCAGTAATGATGCTGAAAATTCACAGGAATAAATTACATTTTAATATATATTCAAATGATTCAATATTCAATTTCCACAATATTACTTTTTTAATTTTATTTTTGATCAAATAAATGCATGCAGCCTTGAGGGTTAGCACTTAAACGTTAACATTGCTAGCCCATGAATAATTATCAGGCAGCAATCTTAAACATTAAATTTTAATAGAAGCAGTCAAAATTACTAAAGTTTAAATTAAGTAATTAAGTTAAAATTCGTTAATTACTTACAATTACAGACCTCTGGACCGTTTTCTTCATGTTAGCAAGTTCTCTGATAACATAGGCCTGAAGCCCCGTTCACACCGCCAGTGACTTTTTCGCTGCTTGTTGCTTGTGGCTGGCAACTGATGAAGTCGCTAGTGGGCGTTTCCCACTACTGGTTGCCTAGTTACCCCGTAGTAAACAAAGAATCGGCTTTCTTGCCACTAAAGTCAAGCACTTTGGAGGGAAAAGGCTTTAAGGGGTCCTATTATGCTCTTTTACAAAGTCTTGATTTCATTTTAGGGGTGTACTAGAACATGCTCTCATGCTTGGTGAAATGCATTATTTTTCACATAATTTACATTATTACCATACCATTCTCCCCAGTCTGGCACAGACGGCTCGATTAGTTCCGGGTTTGATGAAGGCCTGCCTTCCGAAAAACGAAACGTGTTGTGATTGGTTAGCTGTCCCAGTGCGTTGTGATTGGCGAACAGCCAGGCAGAATGACTAAAAGCAAATTAATTCTCTGTTGTAGCGGGAGAGAGCGAGGTTTATTTATCAGATATTACATGCAAGATGAAATGAAAATGACATCCAAAATTTTCTGAAGACAGTCGGTTTCCATCAGAAATACAGTGATATAAAAACACCCGCACCGGGTTGCGATTTTGAAACGTGCATTCAAATTTCCGGAGGTGGGATTTATTTTAATGATATTCTAATGGACCAATTTGTGATGTCACAAATACAGGAAAACAACTTTGTAGTCCAAACGAGCCGTTCATTGTAGTTCTTGAAAAGGGATTTTTTAAAAACGAAATATCTCCCTTTGGAGTGGACTTTGAGATTTGTAACTTTGTAGATCTTTTTTATGCCCAAACATACACACTACACACTGACTAAAATTCAAAAAGTGAAAAAGCATAATAGGACCCCTTTAATATAAATGGAATCAGTACATAAAGTGTTTAATTTGAACAATGAACGAGGAACAACGCCTGCTTTTTGCTATTGCAGCTGTATATCTTCGGCGAAAGCGCAAATGCCGGTCTGTCTGGGTTCACGAAACCATTCAGGCTCGGAGTCAGCACGGCGAGTACCATCGGCTGAAGTCCGGTTCCAGCAGTACTTCAGGCTGGACAGCACTCAGTTTGATGAGCTGCTGCGGAGGGTGGGTCCCCTGATCGCAAAGGAGAAAACAAACTACCGCCAAGCCATTTCCCCCGGCGAACGGCTGGCAATTTGTTTACAGTGAGTAGCCTCAATTGAATATTTATATAATAGCTCCTTATATATAAGATCTATATAGATAAATATAGATCTATTTAAGCTTTAATGTAACACACACACACACATACATAATATAAATATATATACATACATACACACATATATACATACACGTTTATCATATGCATTTGTTCGTAATACTCTTTAATAAGTTGTTTTTTGTATGTATAATTATAGGAGTCATGTATGTTTTTTTTTATAGCTTAATATGGGATTTATATGAATTTCTGCTTTGACACTTGCATACTGCATATTTCTACAGGTTCCTTGCAACAGGGGACTCATACCGCACTATTGCCTTCAGCTACTGGGTTGGGCACAGCACTGTAGCTGGTATTGTGCAAGAAGTTTCAAAGGCCATTTGGGACTGCCTGGTGGAGGACTACATGCCTGTTCCCACCACAGAAGACTGGCGGGACATTGCAGCAGAGTTCCACCATCGTTGGAATTTCCCAAACTGTGTAGGATCTATTGATGGAAAGCATGTAGTGATCCAGGCACCCAACAACTCTGGATCACTATTCTACAACTATAAAGGGACATTCTCTATTGTCCTTTTAGCAGTTGTAGATGCCAAATACTGCTTTCGCATCATAGATGTTGGCAGTTCTGGGAAGACCAGTGATGGTGGGACTCTGGCTAATAGTCCCTTTGGTGAGGCTCTTCGCCGTGGCACCCTTGGCTTACCCGAAGACACGCTTCTGCCAGGAGCAGAGCACCTAGGTCCCCAGCCACATGTCTTTGTGGCAGATGAAGCCTTCCCTCTCCGCAGAAACATGGTGAGAGCCTTCCCTGGAAACACCCTTCCAAGTAGACACAGGGTATTCAACTACAGGCTTTCACGGGCAAGACTGACTGTCGAGAATGCCTCTGGTGTACTTTCAGCACAATGGCGAATGTACCGGCGGGTAATTTGCATCAGTCCTTCCAACGTGGAAGCCTGTGTGAAGGCCACCTGTGTTCTACACAACTTCCTACGAAGAACAACGAGGACTGTGCGGGACCCGCTAGCCCATGTTGGTGATGGTCAGTGCTCTGCACTGCACAACATAAGCAGAGTAGGAAGCAACAATGCTGCACGGGAAACAATGCGTGTGAGAGAGACATTTGTCAACTACTTCTGTGCTGAGGGTGCAGTTCCTTGGCAGCCACAGGCATGAAAGGTTCTTTTCAGAACCAAACCAAAGGCTCTTTTAAGAGCCACCATATTTGAATAAAAGAGCATTTTTTCTGTCTGTCTTTTCTTAAAACAATATGCTGAGTTCACTATCAGATATGCCCATGCAAACATATCTCCCCCATATGCATAACAGCATAAAGTACAGATATAAAAGCTGTAACACCTATAGTCAATGTACTATGGTAAACACACATATCAAATCATGAGGGTGAGTAAATTATATAATTTTTATTTTTCATGGAACTACCAGTTAGCTATCCCTTTAACAATAACAAAAAGGATCAGACTGAAATTCTTAACAGTGTAAAGTACAGATATAAAAGCTGTAACACCTATAGCCAATGTACTATGGTAAACACACATATCAAATCATGAGGATGAGTAAATTATATAATTTTCATTTTTCAGTGAACTACCAGATAGCTATCCCTTTAACAATAACAAAAAGGAACAGACTGAAAACTAAACCAGATTGAAACAAATGTATATATTTCTCAAGACTGACCTTAGAGTTGTTTAATATACAGTGTGTATATTAGGATAAGACCTGGATCTAGGGTGTACAAACGCAAAGACACTGTAGACATCACCTGTAGTGAGGGCTTTGATCTGATTGGCCCAGCACAGGTCACGTGTGGACCAGACTGCCAATGGCAGGCCTTGCCTGAGTGTCGCCCGAAAAGGATTTCAGGTACTGGTGCATAAAAGTCTCTCTGTGTGTGTGTGCATATATATATATATATATATATATATATATATATATATATATATATATATATATATATATATATATATGTATATGTGTGTGTGTGTGTGTGTGTGTGTATTTGTTTTACTTAATACGTAACAGTTTTACAGATTTACTTAGCAGATGTTTTAAAAAACATAACAAAAAAGTTCAACAAAAACAAAGCTAGTAAAAAAGTTTACTGACGCCCCTCACGGCCGTGTCACCCTGCTCTCCTCTTCTTCTTGACTGCGTAGATTATTTTGTGAATTTCACACTTCACCCTTTCCTTTTTTCTTGGTTTTAGTGTTTTAATTTGGGGTAACAAGCTTCGAATAAAAAGTTTATCTGGGTCCTCTGACATCAACTGCCGTGTGGATGTGGTCTCTGCCCTATTTAATGCAGTCAAGAGGCGTTTCTCAAATACTGTCATAGAACCTTTGTGTCTTTTTGAACGCTCTCCCTCCTGCCTCCATACCTCCACACTGTCTGCCTGGCTGAATGCTGGATCTGCCTGGCTGAATGCTGGGTCTGCCTGGCTGAATGCTGGGTCTGCCTGGCTAGATGCTGGGTCTGCCTGGCTGGTCGCTGGGTCTGGCTGGCTGGCCGCTGGATCTGCCTGGCTGGTCGCTGGGTCTGCCTGGCTGGTCGCTGGGTTTGCTTGGCTGGTCGCTGGGTCTGCCTGGCTGAATGCTGGGTCTGCCTGGCTGAATGCTGGATCTGCCTGGCTGAATGCTGGGTCTGCCTGGCTGAATGCTGGGTCTGCCTGGCTGAATGCTGGATCTGCCTGGCTGAATGCTGGGTCTGCCTGGGTGAATGCTGGATCTGCCTGGCTGAATGCTGGGTCTGCCTGGCTGAATGTTGGGTCTACCTGGCTGGTTGCTGGGTCTGGCTGGCTGAATGCTGGGCTGCCTGGCTGGTCGCTGGGTTTGGCTGGCTGAATGCTGGGTTTGGCTGGCTGATCGCTGGGTATGCCTGGATGCTTGATCGCTGGGTATGCCTGGATGCTTGGGACTGATTGACTGACTTGCTTTGATTTCCACTTGCGTTTTTCTTCAGTTGCCATCATGGGCTCCCTAACCCTTTCAGGCATGTTACCAGTAGTGACTCTTGCCTCCATGAAAGGGTTGAGGAAGTCCATGATGGCATAGTACTTCCACTGTTTGTGACCCTCGGCTGCTGATCCACTTCTTTTTTGGTCTTTTATTTTATTAATCTCTCGCCTATATGTGTCACGAAGGTTCTTCCACTTCTTTCTACATTCCTCTACTAAAAATACAAAGCACAAACATATACACACTAGCATTATGTATATATGTGTGTATATATATATATATATATATATATATATATATATATATATATTAGTAATTTCACTTAAATGGCAATGAATATGTCCTTTCCAACTGAACATAAACATAGGAGCCTGGTACACTCTCTTTTTAGAAGATAATTTCAGACAGCACTTTTGTATCTCAAGTCTATACATGTACACACACACACACGATTTAATTGAAATATGTCTGTTACAAATTATTGTAAATACACATATTTGTGTGTAAACACTGATAATTTGTATTAAAACTATTTCAGTTAAATCATACAACTCTAAAATAGTAAAACAGCATTGTTTTTCTTGGTTGGGTTTTGCAGATTACTGTAAATTATTAGAATACACACACAGTCAGTAAATAGGTAGACTATATTAAATGCAATTTAGGGAATTAATTAAACTTACTTGATATGCCCACAATCTCGGACACGTTTTTCCATGCATCGTTTTTTTTTTTTTAATGAGTCTCTGTATGTACACAGAGACATATCATAGAGTACTGGGAAATTGCTCACCGCTAAGATCAACTTTTCCTCCATCTTGGTACTGACACTTCACTACAGCAATGAATCACGTGCTCTCCAATGACTTCACTCCCATTGGTTGTCGCTCGCGAAATTCGCTGCTTATTTGCATAAAATTGAAGAATTCTGAACTTTTTTCGCTCTTGTCGCATCGCTTGACACGCCTAGGGATGGGTAGATCTACACCTAGTGTCGACAGACGTTTTCGAGTTTTTGACACACTAGTGGTTCGAAACAATAGGCTTGTTTGAGATGCGCCTCGCCTCGCCTGAAATGTAGGCGAGAGTAGGCAGCTGCAGTGAGGGGAGGAGTGAAATAAGCGCAGTCAAGACGGACAGTTCTGAGTTCTCGAAGTGGAACAGATACCTACGAGATCAAAGGCAGATATCGCGTTATTCTCACTCATATGCTGTGCTGCTGATAAACATGATATAATTTCAGTTCTGTTGCTTTTATATGAATATAAATATGATGAACAAGACACTCAAAGTTCTTGCTATTTAATTCCATAGGAAAGGCGTATTTATCATCCATTTTTATTTTAATTCAAACATGTATTTTAGGTTTTTATAGAAAATATGACAACAATCACATATCTCACACAGAGATCGCAGTGTCATAGTGTTTGGGAATATTCATGCACAATTTAAATACATAATGGCATGAAATCAGATTTAAAAAATAAAACATTTTAGAAGAGAACGTAGCATCACAGTTGTCTGAACCAATGAGCATTATGCTGTGTCGTCAGTCAGTCGTTTCCCATCATGCTTTTGATCAGCGCAGTCAGTGGAGAGCAACTGCGCACAACTGCTCAATCCGACACAGCCGCCTCGCCATCGCGAGAGTTTTTTGGCACACGTCAGCTTGACATCAGAGCGAGGCGGAGGTAATATACGGTGCGTTCCAAACGGGATATATCGCCCTCCGAAGGGCACTTCGGAGTGAAAACAATCATGGCCGCCATATTGAAGGGTCGTTCCAAACCGAAGTGCTCAAAACTAGCCACTTCAAAGGGCCCTTCGGAATGAAGGATTTCGAAGGGTACAACTGATGGACACTTCGGGCTCCCATGATCCTTTGCACTGATTCTTTGCATGATGATGGCGCTTGCGTATGATGACGCAGAAGGGCACTTCAAGAAACAGTTATTTGGTCCCCTACATCCTTCAACCCTTCGAAGCTCTCACTCCGGAGGGTAAACCCCTTTGAAGGGATTAGGGCATAGGGATGAGCCCTTCCGAATGGAACGCAGTGTTGGACACTTTTCTAACCAGCATGCATCTCGCGGTGATCACCGGTGATCGGTTCTGCGCAGATTTTGCTCATCTCAAACAAGCCTAATGTTACGGAGCTTCGCTTGAAATGAGGCTGTCACGTGACCCGTGAAAATGAAGCTTCGTTACATCACTGACGCGTCATGCTAGGCTCAAATACAAAGCGCGTCGATTGCGCTGTCCCATACCCGCGACCCATTTAGTGCAATGTTATAGTTATATCAGTCAGCATGCCCATATGTATGTAGTGTCTTTACGTGGTGTATCGTTGTTAATTATAGTACTACTGTTAAAACAATGACATGTGAATGTCTGTTGACTGAATGAAAATTAAAACACCTTGCGGGCTCAACCCAAAAAGGATAAAAGTCCTTCCTTAACCACAAACATTTTTTGCTGCTTGTAAACGCCGTCCTCAGTTGTCAACAGCTCACATTGGCGAGAAAAATATATGTGACCCTGGACCACAAAACCAGTCTTAAGTCACTGGAGTATATTTGTAGCAATAGCCAAAAATACATTGTATGGGTCAAAATGATCGATTTTCTTTTATGTTAAAAATCATTAGGATATTAAGTAAAGATTATGTTCCATGAAGATATTTTGTAAATTTCTTACCCTAAATGTATCAAAACTTCATTTTTGATTAGTAATATGCATTGCTAAGAACTTAATTTGGACAACTTTAAAGGCGATTTTCTCAATCTTTAGATTTTTTTTGCACACTCAGATTCCAGATTTTCAAATAGTTATATCTCGGCCAAATATTGTCCTATCCTAACAAACCATACATCAATGGAAAGCTTATTTATTCAGCTTTCAGATGATGTATAAATCTCAATTTCGGAAAATTGACACTTAAGACTGGTTTTGTCGTCCAGGGTCACATATTAGTGCAAGATATATTAAATGCAATAATTGCATTTGCATTTGTGCATTTGTGTTTTTTTAACAGTTTGTGTTCTTTTGTAAGGAAGACACAAAAATGGTGCAATGAAAAATGGCGTAGGCCTAATTTATTGCGGCATTAAACGTTCTATTTAGAATGTGAAAAGACAATTCGATGCAAGTAAAAATGAAGAAAGTAAAGTCTTTATTGTCATTGTATTGTGCTAAATACAATACATTTTGGAAACTTTATCGCTGTACACACATGCCGCCTTGCTAATGACACATATGCATATTAAATAGATAATTAAACCTTACAATGACGTCCCAATAAACAAAACAGTTGGTGTAAGTATTTTTATTGACCACCAAATGGCGGAATAGAGCACTGTATCAAAAGCTTCGAAGCATCAACGCAATTTGTTGTAAAAGCCTCACTGCTTCAAAATCCTCGTTCGGCACATCCCTACCCAGATAGCAAGAACGTTTGGGCCAAATGTGGCTGATGGCGGTCACATTTGGCCTAGGTATGGCATGGCTGAGCACATATGGGCCAAACTTTCCCCAGATATGTTTTGCCATAGCTTTAGAATTGGAGGGAATTTTCTTTTGGATGACAACATGTTTTAAGGTATATGGTCCAGAGGACAGCACACAAATGAGAGCCATATATAGCTTGGCTATGGCACACCAGGAATGTGTTAACTTATGGTTAATATTTGGCTTTTATTTGGAAAAACGCATATAAACTACTATAGTCATGTGTGGCAGGTTAGTGGCAGTCCAGTCTCATCTTTATAATTATGTCTATTTTATCAGGAAATTCAATCCATAAATGCTGTTTTGACGCTCTTTGATGTGGCGTGACAGACCGCTGCACGCGGAAGCGCGGAGAGCGCGTGAACGCGATCATCCCTTCCCTTTAATTATCTCTTCTACTAGTTACAACCGGTTATAACGCGACATAAACACACTCATGTCACTTAATCTCAATCAGTTTTGCAACCGCGGAAAAATGCCAATAAAACAGCAATACCTTTACCTCAGCCAAGTCATTCAGTGTCTACAGCTTGTTGCTAGAAAATTGCAATGTGCAAACTATATGTACTTTTTTTTTTTTTTGAGTGTTGGTCATTGTATCTAAAATATTTGAATTTAATAGATTGGGCTCTGTTGTTAATTGCAGCCTTTAATATTTTAGTAATGTGCTCTAATAGGGCTCTGTATTGTATAGCATTAACTGAGATAGATTTTATTATCCTTAAAAAAATTGTAATTATAATTGAGTTTATTTAAAGGCAGAGACACAAATTGTTCAGTAAACCACCGTTTATTAAAAAAAAAATTATAATAAAAATAAATAAATAAATCTGTTTTCTCCCCCTGCTGGACCAAAAATGTTTGAAACTGTGACTTCAAAACTGAGATACCATTACACCCCTAATGTTTTCATTAATATTATGTATATTATTATTATTATTATTAACAACAACAACAACAACAATAATAATAATAATAATAATATGTCTAAAAATAGCTCGTTATTAAAGTAGCTATTTTTTTTTTAATTTAGAAAATTTAAATTTAAAAAGAGACTTCACAGCAGGACTCATGTCTTTTGGTGGTAGAAAAGAATGTGTGCAGTGCTGATTTACAATAATAACTAATGTATGATACTAATTGTGATATACTAATGTTCTTTTTTCTCTTCTTTTTCCTGACAGACTGTGAGTGAGAAAGACTGGCGAGACTTACTAAAAGTATACATTTTTGCACATTTATTCACTCATCTGACATTTACAAAATAGCACACTTCTGTTATGTTATGTTCTGTATTGTAATTCTGTTATTAAAATACTAAACATTTTTAAAAAATGAGTATGAATCCATTTTTGTGTTTAAGATTTACTGTGTAATGTTAATTTTAAATTAAAAGGATAGGTGTGGTGTAAATATGGTTGAATAATGGCTTTTGGTGTATCGGCCACATAAGGGCCGTCAGCCCTTTACAGAACTCAGCCATATAAGAATACCATATAAGGTCCATATATCAGCCACGTCTGTTTTTATTATTTGGCTCACTCTGAGTTGGGTTATGGCACTGTTTTGGTTCAGTTCTGGCTAAAAAGATATGGACCAGTTTTGAGCCGGCGAACATGAACTAATCTGGGCCACACTTTAGCTGTTGATATGGGCCAGATCCTCGCCAAAAGAAATTTGCTGACTGGGTAGTGATGCTAAAATCTTGCAGTGATCCGCAAAATATCGTTGACGTCTTCTGTTCTGAACTCCAGAAAAAAAAACGCGGCCCGGATCCGCTCTGCGACAGTAGTTCCCGCCCACTGAAACCGGGCCCGGGCTGGATCCGTGTTACAGCACTGAAACGGATGTGACTGTAATACGCATTTGCCGGTTTGAAATCGGATCCGGCGCAGAGTCAGCTGCTGTCTGGGTATCCTATAACAATGAAAACACGGATTCTAGGAGCACAAGTATAGCTCAAATATATTTAGACTTTTTCCAAGTGTAAGTCAAGTAGCCTATACTTAAATGTCATTTTAAGTATATTTCTGAGAAGTACATAAAGCCCATTTCTGGGAAGTACAAAGAAAGTAGACAAAGTATACTTTCCTAGTTTTAGTTTAAAAGAAGTATGCAAATAGCAGACTAGCAGACTTGAATAACTTTAAGGGTTGCTAGACCTAAGATTTTAACACAAGAAAGCGTCCAAACATTTTTGTCTTCATTTTGAAATTACTTGTAAAGTGTGTTTGTGCTCTACTTAATTTTAAATACTTAACTTTTATGGCATGTTCACGCTGATGAACAGAGACCCTGGACGTCTTTCTTCTGATGTTTGTCAAGGTCAATAGAAAGGAATTTTACGGTCTTAAGTTATTATAACTGTGACTTTAATTGTCTGCCGCCTGTAAACCATTAGTCTTGGTGCATGTGCAATAGTTTATGGTTTACTGAACAAGCGTGAAAACATTGTTAACCCTTTCCAACAAATATCTGTACAACTTTAAAAATGCTAACATTTAAAACTATATTTAAAATACATCATTCTGAAAAAGGGAACACACACAACACCTATGTTATGGTGGTTCAAGTAACAAAATGTATGCTAACCTACTTGATACTTTTAGACCAAACAATCCGTGGCCTGAAAATGAGATCACAAGGATTAACAAGAACAATATTTACTCATCTTTGTGTCGCTTATACCACAGACTGAGAAAGAAAGAAAGAAAGACAGACAGACCGACCGACCGACCGACCGACCTATGGGCAACTCAGTGTCTCCGCCCACCTTTAAACTATATTTATACAGTGTTTGTCAGAGAGAACTCATTGATTGTTTTCATCATGACCATCATCTTTCTGCTCCTGCTGGCCTCTCTGCTGCCACACCTGACCTTCACTGGTAAGACTGATTGACTAAACTGCATATTAATTAATTACTAAAAGATGTGTTAATCACAAACAAGATACAAGATATAAGCACGGTTTCTGCATTTTTCCTAGTGCCTTAAGGTCTATCTTGTAGGGTGAATAAGTTGACTAACAGCTTCTCTTTCTCAGCTCATGTGAAGGTGGGTACAGTGAACGGCACAGAAGCAAAACCTCACTCCAGACCTTACATGGTTTCTCTTCAGAAGAACTTAAAACATATCTGTAGTGGATTCCTTATTTCTGATGAATTTGTCTTGACTGCTGCACATTGCTGGAAAAAGTAAGAATTAGTTTTTTAGTCTAAACAGCAATATTGGGGCAATTGTGGCCTAATGGTTAGAGACCCTGACTTTGAGTCTCGGTGCTGGCAGGAATTGTAGGTGGGGGGAGTGAATGACCAGCACTCTCTTCCACCTTCAATAGCAAGACTGAGGTAAGACCCTTGAGCAAGGCACTGAACCCCCAACTGCTCCCTGGGTGCCTCAGCAATATGGCTGGCCACTGCTCCGGGGGTGTGTTCACGGTGTGTGTGTGTGTGTTTACTAATGTATGTCTGCTCACTAATGTATGTCTGCACTTGGTTGGGTTAAATGCAGAGCACAAATTATAAGTATGGGACACCATACTTGCGCACGTCATTTCACTTTCAATATTGACTGATTATTGATGGAGTTTTTAGAAGAAATTGTTGTATATGGTTTACAAATTTTGTCATTAAATCAGTATGTTCAGTGTGCCATTAATACATAAAACTGTGAAAATGTTCATTATACTTCTAATACTTTCTTTCAACAGAAGTGAGATACTGACAGCTGTTGTTGGTGCACATGACCTAAAAAAAACCAATGAAGGGTCTGTCCGCATCCGAGTGAAGTCCTACCACAAGCATCCGGACTATAGTGATTCAACACTGAATGACATTATGCTTTTGAGGGTAAAAATCTGCGCTTGTTTTAGTTGCAGAAATAATATATTAAACAGACTCAAGCAGGCACTTTAAAACAATACAATAAATAAATAAACATTAAACTGAGAAAATGATATAAACTGTCTTTAATCAAATGCATGATGATTAAATCTGTTTGTTAATGAGGAACATTTATAAATGACTGCTAGAGAAAAATCAAACCAAGCAAAAATGTTAAACGGATATCATTACAAATGAAAGAAAAAAAACATTCATCAAAACAGATCCCGAATCTAGCTTTGCGGTCTTGAGAAGTCTGCATATTAATGGTCTAATGAGTGACCATCTTATGGAGGACAATGTAAAGATCATGGCTAATGCAAGATGTAAAAAGCATAGATTTTAAAGCATAGATTCATGTTTTGTTATACTTTTTATACTACAATACTTTTGGCAATATAGTGTATCTGGGTACAGTAATTGATGGTAAGTTAAGTTGGATGGAAAATACAAATCCTATTGTATCAAAAGCACAAAAACGGTTATATTTATTGAGGAAGTTTAAGTCCTTTGATGTGGATAAGTCAATTGATTATGTTTTATAGATCTTTTGTTGAAACTGTCTTAACTTTTGCCATGATTTGTTGGTTTTATGGATTAAATGTTAAAAGTAGATCCCAGCTGCAGAGTATGATTAATTTGGGGTCAAAGATTGCAGGCTCTGTACAACTGGGACTGTCTGCTCTGTGTAAGAAAAATGTTCTTAGGAAGTCCTTGACTATTTTAGATGACACTTCTCACATTTTGCATTCAGAATTTGAACTGCTCCCTTCAGGCAGACGACATAGAGTGCCCAAGTGGAGGACTGTTAGAGCTTCTAGATCTTTTGTTTCAAATGCGGTTTTGATTGTAAATACTTATTTGAAAGGTGTACCATGAATTTTAAATATGTGAAAAAATTGTGTACCGTTAATGCCCGGGTGTTGTTTTAGTTGTGTACATTGTGATGTTTTATTTTATGTTTCATTAAAAATGTTGCTTGCAAAACTTCAACAATTAGTAACCTCAATTTTCAAACGATTAAGCATTGTAATTAAAAGGAAAGTTGATGTGACCGTAATGATGGTCCACTGAATGGCAAGCTGAGGATGAATCCAAGTGCAAATTTATTAAACAAAAGTGATATCCAAAGTACAAACAGATGAAGACTTGACTTAAACAGACTTGACTTGACCAATCACTGACAGCAGGGTAATTATGTTCAGTGGACCATCATTACAGAATACACGATCGTTAAAATGAACCCAGCAGATCGTCTCGTTTGACTTCGCCAAGGAAACCAGCCCATTGAGGATTATGTGGCAGACTTTTGTAAGTTGTGTTATCAAGTGGACTTCAATGATACTTTCTTAAAGGACAATTTTCGTTATGGTTTGAGTAAGGAGATATCATGTTTAATGCCACGCAATACCCCACATTGGACTCTTGAGCAATATATAGACTTTGCATTGCAGTTGAGTGGCTCTGCATTTACTGTGGGTGTTGCAGATAAGGGACCCCTCAATCCTGCAGTAGCCCCCACGTCAGTGTTTTCCCACATGAGGACTGTCAGGAATAGTTTGTAACACACAAGAGCCTGTTCACAAAACGGCTGCCTCCATGCCAGAACCTCTTCACAAGATGGCTGCCATTCCAAAGACTGTTCACAAGATGGCTGCCATTCCAGAGCCTACTCCCATCATGCCAGCCAAGCCTGTCAGGATTATGTTTCATATCTATGTTGTAAATAAACTGCACTTGGGTTCACAACGCTCACCTTCAGTGGACTGATTGTTACAGTGACACAGTTTTAAAAATAACTCTGTCTCAACTTTTTTGGAGTGTGTTGTAGCCATCAAAATCAAATTTTGTTTATGTTTACAAAATAAAATAAAGTTGGCCAGTGAAAGCATTGGGAACTTTTTCTTTGTATTTTAGTCAATTAATAAAGATGAAAGAAAATGCACAAATTAAGCATTCTTGATTTTATGGCATTTCACAAACTTCCCAACTTTCCTGGAATTGGGGATGTACATTATGCTTTGGCAGACAGTGACACGTGTCAGTCACTACTGAAGGTGCCACAACATACTGCATCATGTTCTGCAATTTTCAGCGACAAGCCACTGGCCACTAGACGTGCCTGTGCAATGCCACTTACCGCTACTGGGGATCTGAGCATGCTCTAAATGTTTTTTTGTTGCCTGGGAGGCTCAATGTTTACAGTTCTAGAGGAGATAAACCCAAGAATGCCAAACTTATAGTAGTCAATGAACAATAAAGAAGGTAAAGAAAATGTATTTTTTTTTTTTTTAAATTCCTTAATGTTTAACTTGACATTCCGCGTTAAAACATGATGCCAAGTGTTCCCATCAAACCAGCCACCACGAAAATAGTGCTTAATTTAATCATTTCAAAGATGGCCTTTGAAGTTTTTTTCAGAATGTTCTTGAGAAGATACTTGACAATATCTTAATATCTGCACTGAAGTTCTTTTGAACTTTTCATGAATTTGACCCGTTCATAGGGCAATTGTGGTCCTAAGCTCATCTGCGGTTCCAGCAGTATGACTGTAACGTTCTACCACATCCATCTTGAATAAAACTGAACTTATGAAACTGTTCTACTTTTGCAATACAAACCATCATCAATTAAGAGATAATTGTAATGCAAATAAAAATGTAGGCCTATTGAGTAAAAAATACATAATTGTGTATTTAATTATTTCACAGATCATCAGAACGATACAAAATTGTTTAGACATATGATCTATACAAGATCTCAGTAAAAGCTGAGCTCAGTCAACAACATAATATTGATCACAACAAAATTAATTACCACTTGTGACTTTACTATTTCAGTATACCATTTCTTATATCTTGTATGTTGTGGTTTCATATAACAGTTGATGCAGATGACAAGAAGTAGCACAAATAATATCTTCTTACAATCAGTGTTACTGACACCACAAGCTGAGAAAAAAGGCTTACAGGAAGCTCAGGGTCTCCACCCATCCTTATAATTATACAGTGTTTTGCCAGCAAGAGCTCATTGATTGTTTCTTCATCATGACCATCACCTCTCTGCTCCTGCTGGCCTCTCTGCTGCCACACCTGACCTTCACTGGTGAGACTGATTGACTAAACTGCATATTGATCAGTCTGGTGAACAAGACAGCTAACAGCGCTATCTCTTTCAGCTCATGTGGGTATAGTGAATGGCACAGAAGCAGAACCCCACTCCAGACCTTACATGGTTTCTCTTCAGAGTTTTGGGCAACACAACTGCGGTGGATTCCTCATCTCTGATCAGTGGGTCTTGACTGCTGCACACTGCTGGAATGGGTAAGAGTTTTGTTTAGTCTAAACTAAACACTGTTAGTCTAACACTGTTGAGTTTAAAGCACGATTGACTTAAAAAAGGACTGCAGTGCAACCATACAGTGTATCATTTTAATAAATGAGCATCACGACTCAATAAATCAGTCTTTCCAATATACTCTTTCATCAGAGATGCGATTCTGACAGTTGTAGTTGGTGCTCATGACTTAAGGAAAAGTAAGACTTTGAACCACATCAGAGTGAAGAACTACATCCCACATCCAGACTATGAAAGAAGTCCTGTTCGGAATGACATCATGCTTTTGAGGGTAACAACCTGTAATCCATTTAGCTGTTAACATCTGATCAGAAACTCTAGTATAATCCTGACTCACACTATGAGAATTAGTATTATTTTCTTATTTCTTGAATTAATTCTTTTTGACATAATGGAAAATATTTACTTAAGATGCCTTCTTGACACAACAACAACAACAAAAATTATTAGAACATTTTTTGTTATACGCAGGAGAACAAATCAATAATGTAGAAAACAGACTACTTTTAAAAGGTACTTTAAAATAATAATAAAACAAACCTTGACCTTGAGTGCTTCTTGTTAAGTTACTGTGAAGCACGAGACGGTCATGTTGTTAACCCCTGACTGGGTGCAGGGGTTAACAACATGACCTTTACTTCGGGTCTGTTCACCATACATCTATGTTCGGGTAACAGTACAACTTCTACAATTACTTCCTTTCAGAACACTTCTGTGCTAACCTCAAAAATAGCAGCATAATCAACTGTATTTCGGTTTTATAAAAGATTATTAATTCCCTTTCAGTCAGTCACGTTCAACGTTACGTCGACTGATGTCATGGGGTCACACTTGGGAGCCCCGACCACCTCTGAGCTTAGAAGAAAAGGACAATGAAAATTGGCGAGTGGAATTTGCATGCCAAGCCACTCCCCCATACATACGGGTATATAAGATGGCGGCGTGCATCCACTCATTCAGATTTTTGCTTTCGGAGCCGATCGCTTCATAAGTGCTGCTTCTATTAAGAAGAAAAAGAAGACTGAAGCTGCAGGAGTTTCTCTCGTCGAGATTCAACTTCCCCGTGCATTTCAGCGGAGAGATCGCCCTGCTAGAGCACAGATAAGTGCTGTGGTCCTCCCCTGGGCACACCGACTAAAAGAGCAATTTCCTACAGCAAGCACGGTTGTTGAGAGTGTCTTCCGAGATGTCTGTCCGACCATGTGCTTCTGGGTGCGATAGTTTCCTTACCTCTGACGATGGACACGATCGCTGTCTCACGTGTCTGGGCCGTAAGCATGCTGAGACAGCGTTCATGGATGGCTCGTGCCCACATTGTGAGCGCATGTCCATGGCTACGCTAAGGTCGTGGCTCTCATTCATTATGAGGCTTCCCTTAGGCTCTACCCAGCCCAGTTCGTCGGGTCGTAAAGCCTCTGCGGCTTCGTTGGTAAGGGACAAGGGTGACCTGAGGATTACCGTCAGGAATGTTCTACCGGGCCAGCCCCCACAGAAGTCCGGCCCCTCGCAGTGTAGTCCTGTTGATCTTCCGATCTTCCGCCCCAGGAAACACCGAAGGAGGTAACTCCTCAACAGGGGCATCGAGCTGGCCGCAGGAAGGGGGCGTAGCCCGCTTCTCAGGGAGCTGCTAATTCTTCTCGGAAGACCGCAAAGCGTCCCTGAGACGGGTGACCCAGAGATGACAGGAGTTGTTCTTCAGGGGACACCGACATCTGCGCCCCCACCCCCGGGGGAGGGCGGGGGGGGGACTGGGAAGATCAGGTAAGTGCTGCTCCCAGCAGCTTGTCTCTACTTCGGGACGCTATGCTTCCCGGGTTGAGTCACCTTTCTTCCCACAGCTGCCCCACCGCAGGTACGTCGGTAACCGCTCTGTTGATTCCGGGGGCATTGAGGCTGGGGGCATGGTTAGCGCTGCCCTGCCCGTCTCGCTGGCTTATCCGGACAGTCTGGCTCGGTTACGCAATTTAGTTCAGAATCAGAATCAGAAAGAGCTTTATTGCCAGGTATGTTTGCACATACGAGGAATTTGTTTTCGTGATAGAAGCTTCCACAGTGCAACAGAATGACAATGACAGGACAAAAGCACAGATAAAAGAATATATATAGAACAAGTAAATAGGGAATAACAATATACAAATTGACAATTGTATGTACAGGCGCCCGTATGTACAGTTCTCCAGGCGCCCTCACAGGTTCAGGGGCGTCCATTTTACATCTGTCCCAACGGACAAGGATGCCTCTGTCCTGTGTGGAAAGATTGCAGTCCTCTCGATGAAGGACGCAATAGAGCCTATCCCTCCAACCGAGATGAATTCGAATTTCTACAGCCCTATTTCATCGTACCCAAGAAAAGTGGTGGGTTACGGCCAATCCTGGATCTGCGAGTCTTGAACTGGTCCCTCCACAGGTTTCCGTTTAAGATGCTGACGCAGAAGCGCATTCTTTCTTGCGTTCGTGGCCAGGATTGGTTTGCAGGGATCGACCTGAAGGACACTTACTTCATGTCTCAATTCTACCTTGACACAGACCGTTTCTTCGGTTTGCCTTCGAGGGTCGAGCGTATCAGTACAAAGTCCTCCCCTTTGGGCTGTCCCTGTCTCCCCACGTTTTTACAAAACTGTCCCCACTTTGGGAGAAGGGCATCCGGATCCTAAACTTTCTCGACAACTGGCTTATATTAGCTCACTCGCGAGATCTGTTGTGCTTCAGTTTGGTGTTCAGTTTGGTGCTTCAGCACCTCAGCCATCTGGGGCTTCGGGTCAACTGGGAAAAGAGCAAGCTCTTCCCTGAGCAGAGCTGAAATATCTGTCTCTCAAGACTTTGCTCCTGATCGCGCTCACTTTCATCAAGAGGGTGGGGGACCTGCAGGCATTCTCGGTCAACGAAACATGCCTAGAGTTTGGTCTGGCTGATTCTCACGTTACCTTGATACCCCGGCTTGGTTATGTGCCCAAGGTTCCCACCACTCCTTTTCGAGAATAGGTGGTGAACCTGCAAGCGCTACCCCTAGAGGAGGCAGACCCAGCCTTTGCGTTGCTGTGTCCCGTCCATGCCTTGCGCATATATGTGGAACGCACCTGGAGCTTTAGACGCTCCGAGCAGCTCTTTGTCTGCTTTGGAGGACAGCAGAAGGGGAATGCTGTCTCTAAACAGAGGTTGGCTCATTGGTTGATGGATGCCATCACCTTGGCGTACTAGTCCTAAGGTGAGCCGTGCCCCCTGAGAGCTCACTCCTCTCAGAGTGTTGCCTCCTCCTGGGCGTTGGCATACGGCGCCTCTCTTGCAGATATCTGCAGAGCTGCGGGCTGGGCGACACCTAACACCTTTGCAAGATTCTATAATCTTCAGGTGGAGCCCGTGTCCTAACGTGTGTTGGGTAAAATCAGGTAAATTGCGGGAGGTCGGCTCAGTGTGCGGCTTGCAGCGCCATTCCTTGTTGGATACTTGTGCTTATTCCCAGTCATTCCCCCTCGGTGAACTCTGGATCCTCCGTGGCCCCGCAGTTTCAGATTAGATGGAGTAGTCTGTTACTGCGTCCGGTAGTGGATTACCATCTTCTCCTCCGGACTTGGGTTTATGTTTCAGTATTCCCATGGTTTATTCCCACCGTGTTCCCCTACTCCTTAGTTTTTACAAATATTTTCCACATGACCTTACATTGTCATTGTGCTCCACCCCCAACGGTTGCTTCAGAACTCTGGCACCCCTGGTAAGCCCGTTATCTGGCTTTCAGGGCGTGGAGAAGGTTACGTATTGAGTTTCATTTGTTCTAACACGCTTGCCTGTCAGCATTTGCAACCTCAATCATGTAACGTAGTTCAAGTTGTGGCGTTTTCCATAGGGACCCCATGAAGTCAGTCGACGTAACATCGAATGTGACTTACTGAAAGGAAACGTTTTGGTTACGTATGTAACCCTCATTCCCTGAAGGAGGGAACAGAGACATTACGTCCCTCATGTCACAACCTTAAACTGCACTGAATGCCAGGATGCGTCTTGGCTCCCCAGCACAAACGTGAATGAGTGGATGCACGCCGCCATCTTATATACCCATATGTACAGGGGAATGGCTTGACATGCAAATTCCACTCACCAGTTTTCATTGGCCTTTTCTTCTAAGCTCAGAGGTGATTGGGGCTCCCAAGTGAGACCCCATGACATCAGTTGACGTAACGTCTCCGTTCCCTCCTTCAGGGAATGACGGTTACATACGTAACCGAGATGATCCCTCTATTAATAACAGTTGTGTTTTTCAACTACAGCTACAGGAAAAGGTCAAACTAAACAGCTGTGTTAATTGGATATCATTACCAAAGGATGGAGATAATGCAGATACTCTCTGTAGTGTTGCGGGCTGGGGAAGACTGTGGACTGATGGCCCATTGAGCAGTTGTCTAATGGAGGCAAAAGTGTGTTTAATGAATGACAGAGAATGTTACAAGAGGTGGGGAAAGTTAGACTTCTCAGTCTCACAGATGATGTGTACACACGGCTATGGTGGATTCTGCAATGTGCGTACAAAAGATCATCTTTTTTATTCATGAACTGGTTTTTAACTGATACTGTATACTGTATGGCACTTCAATCATGTGTTGATCTGTGTTTTTTAACAGGGAGATTCTGGGGGTCCTTTGGTTTGTGGAGACACTGCAGTTGGTGTCATATCATTTCGTCACTTTGATCTCTGCAATTCACCTGAGTATCCTAATGTGTATACTAAGATTTCAGCATTTCTTCCATGGATCCACCAAATCATTAGAAATGCAAAGTGACTTCATGAAAAATAAAAAAAAGGAAGAAATGTTTTTCTTGAATTCTTAAATAAAGCTTTTTTCAATACATGGCAGGCATGTAAGTGTCCTCATTGTCACCACCATATACAATTTTACATGGAGGGCACGTTCATAGTCATTTTACATTAGTTCACTTGATTGCCATCTTGGTGATGCTCTTTAATTTCTAGTCATGCACGTACAGTTCATATCTACTTAGGGGAGAAAAAAGGGGGGTTATCCTAAAAACTGTTGGTCAAGATTTATTTTTTCAGACTGGTGAAAAATAAAGTAAAATAAAATATAAATAATAAAATAGGTCTAACAATAAACTTCTGCAATTTCCTAAACTCACCACTAGAGATTAGTTATGTTTTTTCAGCTCTCTGTTTTTTTTTTTTTTTTTTTTTTTAAATGGCCTACTACAGCATCACAAAGTAAGGCTTACTGTAGGTTGCTTGTAAGAATTACATGCAGCTACATGCTCTACATGCAAGAGAAATGACGAAGATGTGCCCATCTAAGCTTCCTAATGTGCCCCTTCAAGCTTCAAGCTTCAAGCTTCAAATCTTTTACATCTTATATAAAGCAATTTGTAGAAACTTACCAGACCACAAAAATATTTTCTAACCGAAACCCTGGTAAATGAAGGACAGTTACTGACTTTTGAAGTTCAATTACTGACTTCTGCACTTTAAACAAAAACTGTAAATTAATTTTGTATCTCAATCTCAAATAACAAAAAGCCAGTAGGAAGTAGACTTAATGTAAACTATTAGTCACATCATCTTTAATTCATTGTATGGTACTTTCAAACATATAAGCTTTAAGCTGTCTAAACCAAAGTTAATGTGTACAACAACTATTAGGTTTCTCCATACTGCAAGGTTTTATATTTATCTTGTGTCCTGCTGTTATTGCAGAGCGCTGTAAAAGTTCTGTGGATTTTGGCCTGAGCAGGCCTGCGATCCCCAAAAGCATTGTAAGCATAAGCTGATCGTAGCTCCATTGGTGGCAATGGGTCTACGAAAGGGGTGGTTCTAGACCCTTTTTAGGTGGGCTTCAGCCCCCCTATTTGTCATCTCAGCCACCCTAAAACCATAATCAGCTATCTGAACGATTCGGCCAGTGCTGCTTCCTCAAGAAAGTTTATCATTCTCACTCGTTTATCGATCTCAATGTGGTACTCACGCGCTGTGATAGATTGTTACTGTACACGCACACATTTGAATGAAGCGCGCACGCACTGAGAGGCACTGCACGGACAGCACATCAGCCTGGTCTCATGAAAGTGCGTTTCAATGGCACGATTTTCTGCTTCTATTTGGTGTGATTATGATACGCACCTTCCCCACACCCCTAAACCTAACCATTGTGTCTCATATGCATGCCAAAGTCAGTTTCTGCGTATAAATAGCACACCAAATAGAAACAGAAAATCGTGCCATTGAAACGCACTTTCATGAGATCCAGTCATTCACTTTCGTGTCTTCTCGAGCAAATAAGCAAATACACAAAATATTATGTCACAATGGCTGTCTTGACGAGTATCCAAGTAAACGCAGTCGGTTACATCTTAAATAAACAAACATTTAAGAAAATATTGGATGTGTGTCAGTATAACGGATCCATGCATTTCTTATATTAGGCTAAAATGTTAATCAAACAACAAAAGAAAAACATGAGAATCACTCACTAAGTAACTTCTGTAACTTTAATAGGTAATTGTGTCTAATTACTTCATACAGTAATACAGTTTTCACAAGCACAGTAAAATACTGTTTAAGTTGTATTGTTGTATCTAATGGTCTCTCTGAGGGCTAAGCCCCCCTAAAGATGAAATCCTAGAACCGCCCCTGGTCTACGATGTACTTAGGCTTACAATGCTTTATAGGAAATGCAGCCCAGGTTTGTTGGTATATATATTTTTATCAGAGGGAGAAAACATATGGAACAATATTATAGCAGCAGCCATATCACCCTGCAACCCAAGACTGGTTGCCCACTGAAGCTAAGCAGGGTTGAACCTGGTCAGTACCTGGATGGGAGACCTCCTCGGAAAACTAGGTTGCTGCTGGAAGAGGTGTTAGTGAGGCCAGCAGGGGGTGCTCACCCTGTGGTCTGTGTGGGTCCTAACGACCCAGTGTAGTGACGGGGACACTATACTGTAAAAAGCACTGTCCTTCAGATGAGACGTTAAACCGAGGTCCTGACTCTCTGTGGTCATTAAAAATCCCAGGATGTCCTTCAAAAAAGAGTAGGGGTGTAACCCAGCATCCTGGCCAAATTTTCCCATTATCCTCTGACCATCCTGGCCTCTTAAACATCCCCATACACTGATTGGCTTCATCACTCTGTCTCCTCTCCACCAATAAGCTGGTGTGTGGTGGGCGTTCTGGTGCAGTATGGCTGCCGTCGCATCATCCACGTGGATGCTGCACACTGGTGAGAAGATTCTCCCCTTCCATGTAAAGTGCTGTGAGTACCCAGAAAAGCGCTATTTAAATGTAACGAATTATTATTATTATTGTTATCATCAAGCCCAGGCTATTATAACCTAATAATCCTATCCAAATATTTCATGTGAAAGCTGATTAATATTTTATGTAAAATATGCAAGATTATTTCATGGAGACCAAATCCACCAAACTGTACAAATGACCCATCTACAACCCCAATTCCAGAAAAGTTTTGTAAAATGCACTAAAATCAAGAATCTGTGAATTGTTATTTGTCTTTAAATTTTATTTAAATGACAACAGTACAAAGAAAAGATTTCACTGACCAACTTAAATGTATTTTGTAAATATAAGCAATTTTTTTATTTTGATGGCTGCAACACTCCAAAGAATTTGAGATAGAGGCAAAATAAAAGTGTTAAGATTATAGTATATCCAAATTAAACTGTTTTGAAACAGTTCACAGTAAGCAGGTGAACTGGTAATAGGTGAGGATAATGTTTGGGTATAAAAGGAGCATTTCAGTCTTTGCAAGCAAAGCTGGATCGTGGCTCACCACTTTGTGCCAAATTTCATGAGAGAAGTGTCAAACAAATAAAAAAATCACATTTTCAATGCAAAATCTGAAAGAATTTAGGTCTTTTACCAAGTACCATACATAATATTGTGAAAAGATCCAAGGAATCCAGATAAATCTCAGTCTGTTTTGGGCAAATTCAGGAAACCTCATGTGAATGTGCATGACCTTTGAGCCCCATTGCATAAAAAAACCGTCATGCTGCAGTGTTACAGTAAATATAGCCACATGTCCTTGTGTCACGGCAGGTCTCATGTGAAGCCCTCCTTGTATGAAGACTGACGAGTGTAAAGAGCATTGACTCCTACTTATGTGACTCCACAGATCAAGGGCACCAACAAGGCACTTGAGTATTGCTTTTTTCTCCTTTCTTTCCTTTTTGTACAGCTTGTTCTCATCTACTTGTTTTTGTCAGTTGTACTCACTATGTACTTTCGCTGGTAAATCACGCTCTGTACGTTGGAGGCAGCACAATCCTAATAATCTGCGTACTGTCCCTATGTCTTCTTCTACTCTACTCTTGATTCCAATTGGTCTCTGGAACTGCCAGTCTGCTGTAAACAAAGCAGACTTTATTTCATCTATTGCTACTCATTCATGTCTCAACCTCATGGGCCTGAGACTTGGATCAAACCTGAGAACACTGCCACTCCTGCTGCCCTCTCCACTAATTGCACTTTTTCCCACACCCCTCGCTATATGGGAGGGGTGGAGGTACTGGTCTACTTATCACTGGTCTACATTTATCACTTATTTACCATCGTTTACTGGCAACAGTTCATTTGAATCACATGCAATTACTATTACCCACCCTGTTAAAATCCACTTTGTAGTTGTTTATTGTCCTCCAGGCCCACTGGGTAACTTCTTGGAGCAGTTGGATGTGTTACTCTCAAAATTCCCTCAAGACAGTACTCCTCTGGTACTACTCTGTGAGTTCAAAACCCACCTAGAAAAACCCTCAGGCTACTGACAGGCAACACTCTGCTTGCCTCATTTGACCTCAAGTGAGTGTCTACTACGGCTACACACAAATCAGGAAACCAATTGGGTCTTATCTACACACGCTACTGCTCCACTGACAACACTTCAGTTACTCCATTGCACACCTCAGACCACTTCCTCATCACTTCTAACATCAAACCAACTCCTGACACAACACACACTCCTCCGCAGGTCACCTTTCAGTGTAACCTACACTCACTCTCTCCCTCTCGCCTATCCTCTGTGGTTTCATCCTCACTTCCTCCACCCTCTCAGTTTTCAGCACTGGACACTAACACTGCTACTAGCACTCTTTGCTCCACTCTAACATCTTGCTTAGACAAATTTTGCCCCCTTTCATCAGACCAGCACGCACCACCACCTCTGCCCCTTGGCTGTCCAATGTTCTCCGTGAACATCGCTCAGGGCTGCAGAGAGGAAATGGTGCAAATAAAAAAAACTCAACAGACCTTAGTTCGTATCAGTCACTCCCCTCTTCCTTCTCTGCAAAAGTCTTCTCTGCTAAAATGACATACCACCACAACAAAATTAGCAATGGTTCTGACTCTCACACACTTTTCAACAAGAACCATCAGTGGCTAATTCTCCACAGCACAAACTGACAAACACATAATAACAACAAATACACACTCTCTCCTCCTTCTCTCCACTCTCAGAGTCAGACATTTCTCATCCTTATCCTTTCCAATCATTGTACTACCTGTCCACTTGATCCTATTCCCACTCACCTCCTTCAGGCGATTTCTTCTTCAGTTATACCTGCGCTCACTCACATTATCAACACTTCTCTTCACACTGGTATATTTCCCACAGCATTTAAGCAGGTTTAGGTAACCCCACTCCTTAAGAAACTCTCTCTAACTCTCTCTAGGCTTTCCTGTAGCTCAAATAGTAGAGCATGGCACTAGCAATGCCAAGATCATGGGTTCGATTCCCAGGGAAAGCAAGAGCTGATAAAATGTAAAAACTGTAACTTGAATGCAATGTAAGTCGCTTTGGATAAAAGCGTCTGCTAAATGCATAAATGTAAATCCAGCACTTTTAGAAAATTACAGACGGTATCCCTTCTTCCATTCATTGCAAAGACACTTGAGCGAGTTGTGGTCAACCAACTTTCTATTTTCTTGCACAAACCAACCTCCTGGACAACAACCAATCTGGCTTCAAAAGCAGACACTCAACTGAGACTGCCCTGATCTCACTTACTGAAGCCCTGACACTGGCAAGAGCAGCTTCCAGATCCTCAGTACTCATCTTGCTGGATCTGTCTGCTGCTTTTGACAAAGTTAACCACTAGGTCCTCCTGTCCACCCTCATGAAGATGGACATCTCAGCAACCGCACTCCATTTGTTCAAGTCTTACCTCTCAGGTAGGTCCTTCAAGGTGTCTTGGAGGGGTCAGGTTTCTAAGTTACAACTTCTTGCTACTGGGGATCCTCAGAGCTTGGTGCTTCGACCACTTCTCTTCCCCATCTACATGTCATCATTAGGATGTATCATTCAGAAACATGGCTTTTCCTATCATTGCTATGCTGATAATACTCAACTCTACTTCTCATTCCAATCAGATATTCCAACAGTAGCTTTTCGCATTTCAGCCTGTCTGACAGAGATTTCTGGATGGATGCAAGACCAGCACCTTTAACTCAACCTTGCTAAGACAGAACTGCTCATGGTCTCAGCCAATGCAGCACTTTATCACAACTTCTCTATACAGCTAGGTTCATCAACTGTAACTCCTTCAAGGACAGCCAGGAACCTTGGAGTTGTGATTAACCTTTTCAGTGGTGAGTTTAAAATATTCTAGCGGTCCCCCCAGAGTGAGTTTTTTTTAAGGCGACCGTTATTTTAGAACGTTTGCCCTTACTGTTTCCATGGCGACGCGTCATGATTGTCACGTGACACACCGCGGCCACAATAACACTGTATGACAGATGGATCGTTTTTATTTCGTTTTTCCTTTTTTATTTAACATATTCACAAACTTGCTTACCATGGCATGGACAATCTGATATTCCGATTCACAAATATGCGTAAATGAGTGTGTTTTGTCCTTTAAACACCTTTATAAATGATCTTGTTCGTGATTTGTAACGTGAGACGGGCGCCGCCATGTTTGTTCGCGCAGCAGTTCAGAGAGTCCTGTCAGTCAGTTTTACAGCACGTGAATTCATCAATTTCTCCCGAAATACATGCAAGTAAGTGGCCGGTGAACTGGGTGAAGAATAGAGTGAACTTTATAGGTATTTACACTATGTGTATCTGATATGAATAAAACACATCGGCAAATTAAATTGGAATGGATTGTTATTGTTGCTTCCATAGACATCTGTGTGTATTTTACAAGCTCTAAATGTATTGTTTTACTAGTACTTATGTGTATTTAAATGTCTGAAACCTAAAATATGCATTATGCGGTTAAGAACACTGCATTGTTGTGATAATATTACAGTCGCAGTACACGTCTCTCTCTGGCTCAGCGCCAGTAAACGCGCGAAACCACAGTTTGAATTTGGCAGTTATGTGACGTCACCGAACGTTCTAAATCCCATATGTGGGACCGTACTCCCAGGGGCACGGAAATAAGAATCCCATATGTGGGACCGTACCGCTCAAAGGGTTAATGATCAGTTCACAAACCATAATGCTACTACGGCCCAGTCCAGCAGATTTGACTTATGTGGAAGATTAGACCCTTCCTATAAGAGCTGAGCATACAACTTCTTTCCCAAGCTCTTGTTCTCTCCAGACTGAACTATTGTAATGCACTCTTGGTGGGCTGGCATATACTATTAAGCCTTTGCAACTGATTCAGAATGCAGCAGAGAGTGGTCTTCAATGAGCCGGAGAAAGCCCACGTCACACCTCTTTTCATTAGTTTGCACTGGCTGCCTATAACTGCTCGCGTCAAATTCAAGGTACTGATGTTTGCCTACAAAACAACGACTGGCTCTGCACCAATTTACCCAAACTCGCTAGTTCAGACCTATGCGCCCTCCAGAAGCTTGCATTTCTTCAAGTGAATGACGCCTCGTAGTGCCATCCCAAAGAAGCACAAAATCACTTGCATGGACTCCTGGACTGTTCCCAGATGGTGGAATAGCCTGCCTATCTGAATTCGAGCAGCTGAGTCTTTAGCCATTTTCAATAAAACATCTAAAGACTTATTTTTCAGAACCTGACCAATTAATACTAGCACTTAGGGCTGTGCAATTAATTGAAAAAGTTTCGATTTCGATTTTTGCCTTCAACCATTATGAAAATACAATAATCGAGATAAACGATTATTGCGCCCCATTCCACCCCCTTTCCAGCGGTGCTCTTTTGTTCCTCCATAAAAGCCTAATTTCACATGCAAATCCGTAAAATCATGTAACGTGACTTTTGCAAAATGGGACGTGCTTGATTTATAGAAGTATATTAGCTTTATTCCTGTTTTTAAAAGTGTGAAAGAGAACTTGCGCTGCTCCTCAGGAATCTAGGCTATATGCGCTCAGAGACGGAACACAACACGGACATGTTATCTTTTAGCTAAAGGTGCACCTAAATGGTCAAATACACGCAAAAATCTGTCAAAATGCGGCTCTTAGTGATCATTCATGTAAACCTTCATCGGTCATGTAATAAATGAACGTAAAGAGTTGAGAATGAAAACACGCGTGTAACAGTAAATTGGATCCGTGCGGCTCTTAAAGTAACAGCAGGCTATATACCTGTGTGCTTAATATTAATCAAACAACAAAAGACAAATTCAAAATCGCACACTGCTCGAGTGAAGGACTTTTGTAGCTTTAATAAGAAACAAATAAAGTTTAATTCTTATAGTGAAGACTATGCTGTTTTATTTTACATTTGATTATTCATTTCTGTAGTAGGCTGTTAACTGCTTGAGACTTGCATAAAAAACAGTTTGTTTCATTTGTATCTTTTTATTCTGTTGTATTTGTCCTTTGACAGTTGACAGTTTAATTATTTTCAATAATTTTGGGGACTTTTTGTTTGTTTGTTTCTAATAGGCCAGTTAAATAAATCACTCATATAAAGTTTTGGTCATATGGCCCCCTCATAATCGTGTTACATAATCGTGATTACAATATTGAGCAAAATAATCGTGATTATGATTTTTGCCAAAATCGAGCAGCCCTACTAGCACTATTCTATTCTATTCAATTCAAGTTTCAATTCAAGTTTATTTGTATAGCGCTTTTCACGATACACATCATTGCAAAGCAGCTTTACAGAAAATTTTAAGTTTATACATTATATTTAGGAGTAGGTTATTAGTGGTATAGAGAAAATCATGCAGTTAGTTAAATTACATGTAATCAAACAGACGGTGAACACTATTAACTGCAGGGATTATAGGTTGTGATTAAACAAACTTATTTTAAATTTTAATTGATTAAACTTAAATTTTAAGTGATTAACGTTATTTTGGTAGTTTTGTATGTTGTTCCAGGTTTAGTATCATCTGAGGTCCTCTGGGGGGATTGGCATCATCTCATCTCAAGTGTTCGGTCATCTCAGATCTTCGTAAACAGAGAAGCAAACAGAGACAAAATAAGCGTAGCTGCTGTTCCAACCAAAAAATGATGTGTTCAACCCAAGCAAAAGAATGATAATGTCCATTTGATCAGATGTAGCTGACGTACAAGGTTATGAGATACATTATGTGAATGCTTGGCTAAAGAGATATGTCTTTAATCTAGATTTAAACAGAGAGAGTGTGTCTGAACCCTGCATGTTATCAGGAAGGCTATTCCAGAGTTTGGGAGCCAAATGTGAATAAGCTCTTCCTCCTTTAGTGGACTTCGCTATTCTAGGTACTTCCAAGAGTCCAGAGTTTTGTGATCTTAGGGAGCGTGATGGATTGTAATGTGATAGAAGACTAGTTAGGTACGCAGGAGATAAACCGTTTAGAGCATTATAAGTAGGTAGTAGTATTTTGTAACTGATGCGGAACTTAATAGGTAGCCAGTGTAGAGATTGTAAAATTGGGGTGATATGATCATATTTTCTTGACCTGGTAAGGAGTCTAGCAGCTGCATTTTGGACTACCTGTAGCTTGTTTATTGAAGATGCAGGACAACCACCTAGCAGTGTGTTACAATAGTCCAGTCTAGAGGTCATGAATGCATGAACTAGCTTTTCTGCATCAGAAACAGGTAACATGTTCCGTAGCTTGGCAATGTTTCTAAGATGAAAGAATGCTGTTTTTGTAACATGAGAAATATGATTTTCAAAAGACAAGTTGCTGTCTAATATAACACCCAAATTTTTGACTGTAGAGAAAGTAACAGCACATCCGTCTAGATGCAAATTGTAATCCAAGAGAGTCTGTGAACTGTTTTTTGGTCCAATAAGTAATATCTCTGTCTTATCTGAATTTAATAGAAGAAAATTATTGGTCATCCAATCCTTTATATTTTTTAACACACTCTGTTAGCTTAGATAATTTAGAAGTTTCATCTGGTCTTGTTGAAATATATAGTTGAGTATCATCAGCATAACAATGGAAACTAATCTCGTATTTTCTAATAATATTGCCAAGGGGCAACATGTATACTGAAAATAGCAGAGGGCCAAGGACAGATCCTTGAGGCACTCCATACTTTACTGCTGATAATTTAGATGATTCCCCGCTTAAATAGACAAAGTGATAACGATCAGACAGGTAGGATTTAAACCATCTTAAAGCCTGCCCTTGAATACCCTTATAGTTTTATAATCGATCTAAGAGTATGTCATGAACGCAGCACTAAAATCAAATAAAACTAGCAATGAGATGCAGCCTTGGTCTGACGCAAGAAGCATTTGTAATTTTAACAAGTGCAGTTTCTGTGCTGTGATGGGGTCTGAAACCTGACTGAAACTCTTCATAGATATCTTTTTTTTTTTTTTTTTTGTAGGAAGGAGCACAATTGAGCACACACAACCTTTTCTAAGATTTTAGACATGAACGGAAGATTTGAAATGGGTCTGTATTCTATTCTATTCTATTTGTTTTTTTTTCTAATTCATTTATTTAAAAAAAACCTTGTTATGTGTAGTATGCTAGACTAACTGAGACTTGTCACTGAACTTGTATACTGTTGCTCTCTTATTGGTTTGATTGCTTCTGTTGTTCTCCTCATTTGTAAGTCGTTTTGGATAAAAGCATCTGCTAAGTGTGAATGTAAATGTACTCAGGAGTACTTTGGAAAACCGTTGTCACTTAACACAGACTGTCGCTGCACCAATAAATGCAACTTGAATCTCTGTTACTCTAGGAGAAAGCTATATATCATTCTATGCAGTTATGCTGCTGGGTTCTCTGGACCAGAGCTCAACTCAGATAGTCAAATAGACAGTGGAAATGTGTGCAGATGAGTGCACATTTCAACTTGTTTCTGGGAAAAATGGCCGTCGAGTTCTCAGTCCCACTAAAAACTAAGACTAAAGGGACCATCCAGACTTTCATCACCAACAGATGCAAAAGCAAACGGGGGTGCAGCAGAGCAAATGGCATGGGTGACTTGCATATGTGTGAAGGTACCATTGACATGGAGACATATATCGGAAGCGTACAGAGACATATACTGCCATCAAGATGACATCTTTCATGGGAAGTCCAGTGTTATTAAATCAAGACAATGCCAGTTCTCATTCTGCATGTGCTACAACAGTGTGGTTGCGTAGACACACGTGGATGTGACTGACTGGCCAGCAGATATGTCTCCTATTGAAAACGTATGGCTCATCATGAAAAGAAGAATCAGACAAGGACAATCACAAACCGCTGAGCATCTGAAGTCTTGTATCAAGCAAGATTGGACAAAAATTTTGCTTGCAAAATTGTAAAAATGAGTATCCTCAATTCTCAAACAATTAAACATTGTAATTGAATGGAAAGTTGATGTGACACAGTGTTAAACATGCCTCTGTCCCATTTATTTTGGAGTGTGTTGCAGCCATCAAAATCAAAATTTGTTTACATTTACAAAATCAAATTGGCCAGTGAAAACATTGGAAAATTTTTCTTTGTATTTTAGTCAATCAAACAAGGTTAAAGAGAATGAACAAAAAACATTCTTGATTTTATTGCATTTCACAAAACATCCCAACTTTTCTGGAATTGGGGATGCACATTATGCTTTGGCAGACAGCGACATGTGTCAGTCACTACTGAAGGTGCCACATCATACTGCATCATGTTCTGCAATTTTCACCGGCATATGCCACAAGCCACTGGCCACCAGATGTGCCTGTGCAATGCCTCTTACCGCTACTGGGGTTCTGAGCATACAGCTCTAAATGTTTTTATGTTGCCTGAGAGGTTCAATGTTTACACTTTTAGAGGAGGTAAAGCCATGAAGGCCAAACTTGTAGTGGTCAATGAACAATAAAGTGGGTTAAGAAAATGTATTTTGACATAAAAAAAAAAAAAAAAAAAAAAAAAAAAACGTACTTAACCTTTATCTTGACATGCCGCATTAAAACATGACGCCAAGTGCTCCCATCAAACCAGTCACCACAAAAATAGTGTATGTGCTTAATATAATAATTTCAAAGATGGCCTATGAAGTTTTTTCAGCATGTTGTTAAGTAGATACTTGACAACTTCTTAATAACTGCACTTAGGAACCTTCTGATGTACTTGATTTTCATGAATCTGACCCCTGTTCAGAGGGCAGCTGTGGTCATCGCTTCATCTGCGGTTCCAGCAGTTTGGATGTGTAACATTGTACCACATCCATCTTGAATGTTATGAAACTGCTCTGCTTTTGCAATACAAACCATCATCAGTTAAGAGATAATTTTAATGCAAAAAAATCTTCATGGCCCGTATTCACAAAATATTTTATCTTACCGCTAAGAGTTCTCCTAAATAGCAGTAAAAGTTGTTAGCTAAGAGTTTTCTCTTAAAACCTATTCACAAATCTGCTGAGACAAACTTTTACTTAGGAATAGAGAGAAGTCTTAAGTTATGAGTAAGGGGGCGGGGTTGACCTCGTTGCTATGGATGATGTCAGCATGCTTACTAACTATGCACACAGCGATTGGCTGATAGGGGAGGGGTCTCTGTCAGAGATTTATTCATAAAAATATTGTAAAGCACAATATTATGTTGCCATATCCAAATAAAGGTTTAAATATAATCTTAATGGCCACATTCAAATAAAGATTTTAAAATGCGGGCTAAGTGTCACTAATTAAACAAGTATATGTTCAGCTAATTGTCAGCCTCTTACATGTATGATTCTCGTTGCGGATATGCATAAAAACAGCCTTTTAATTAACAGAGTAGAATAATCATGGCTGATAGTAAGACATGCAAACATAAAAGAAAACCAAACTGGACACAAGAACAGCTGTTACATCTTGCCCAACTAGTTAATGAAAAGGATATAATCAAAGGAAAATTTGGAGTTGGGATAAGCTCAAAACCCTTTTAAAAGCTCATTATTGTCAAATGTTTCTAAAATTTTATATTCTGAGGCAGATTGCTGGCAACTGCTATTTTAGGATAGCTGTGACTTGGTCTTAGTGACTTAGGAGTCCTCTTCACTACTCCTAACGTTTCACAGATTTAGGAGCTTAGCGCTAAAACACTTTGTGAAATACTCTTAGAGCAAAAATTTAGGAGTCCTAAATTTAGGACTGACACGTCCACTATTTTTAAGATTTTCTCCTAAATCGGCAAGTTAGGAGCTACTTTTAGCCTTAAGATGTTTTGTGAATACATGCCCAGATCTTACAGTCCTATCTCTCTCTCAGCTCATGTGAAGCTGGGTATAGTGAACGGTAGGGAAGCAAAACCCCACTCCAGACCTTACATGGTACCTGTGGTGGATTCCTCAATTCTGATGAGTTTGTCTTGACTGCTGCACATTGCTGGAAGTAGTAAGACTTCAGTTTAGTATGAATTGCAATGATCAGTTAAAGACACAATATCGTAATTAAAAACAAAACAAAAAACAACTTCTGTAATGATGATACTGTTAATTATACTAATAAGATTTTCTTACAGAGTAATGAGGAACTAACAGCTATGGTCGGTGCATATGACCTAGAAAAAACGAATGAAGGGTCTGTCGCATTGGTGTGAAGTCCTACCACAAGCATCCAGACTTTAACATTCACACTATGGAGAATGACATTATGCTTTTGAGTGTAACAGTACTTCAAATGACTGTTCAATTAATTGTGAGATGAAATATGATTCAACGTGTCCTTTAAAGATAATAATGTTATTGTACAGCTAGAAAAAGAAGTTGATCAAAACGAGATTGTCAAGATAATTTCCATTTCAACACAAGAGGGAGACATTGAAGCTGATTCTGTCTGCAGTGTCGCTGGCTGGGGAAGACTGAGGTTTAAAGGGAAAATGAGCAAACATCTCATGGAAGCAGATGTGAAGATCATGAGTAACACAGAATGCAAAAATAAATGTAAAAAATACTTCTCAGCCTCACAGATGATGTGTGTCTATGACCATGGAGGAAGCTGTAGTGTATGTTAAAACAATATCAATTTGAGACCATCAGTAGTGAGAAGTATCACTTCAGTCATGTGTTGATCTGTGTTTCTTCACAGGGGGATTCAGGAGGTCCTTTGGTTTGTGGAGACACTGCAGTCGGTGTCACTTCTTTGGTGACCCAAAAGTCTGCAATAGTAAGGAATGACCTGAAGTTTCTACAAAGATTTCAGCATATCTTGCATGGATCCACTCCATAACTGAAAATGTTAAGTGGTTTTTGCAATGAAAAAGGATGAAGTATTTGTTTAAATGTTCAATAAACAAATCATTTGTGAAGCATCAATATGTGTAATTGGTCCTTGTTATTGCAGCCTTATAAATTGGATTCAAGTAACCAAAATGAAGTGAAATGTCTAAACTTATCAATGTTCTTCTTTCTACAGTGGTTATAAAAAGTATTTGGACACTTTCTGACACTTCAGTTTTTAAAAACTAACAAATTTTATTGCATTAGATGCTAAATATCACCAAGTAGCATTTGAAATGATGCTAGAGCTAACATATAAACTCAAGAAAGTATCCATATTTGTCTTCATTTTGAACAGTAAATCTATATTACAACAACTGAATATTTAGCAAGCTTCTTTTTTAATTACTATGTGTAATAAAGTGTGTTTGTGGTCTGCTTAATTGAAAAAAGCCACTTGGTTTGATATTTTGTGCAAAGACATTAATTCGCTTTTTTAATTGGGAAGAGTTTTATGGTGTTTAGAGATTACATATGTTAATTGTTAAGAGTTAAAGTGCTTATTTAATTTCATGCCAAATAATTGAAGTATCTATCAAAGCAGAATAACTAATTATAACTTGAAAGAGGTTTGTCATCACTGAAATTCCCTCAGTTCACAACTAGAGGTCACCATCCACAGGTTTCTAAATTGGACCTCTTAATGGACTGTATAAACTTTATATATACTGAGAAAAAAAAAGAAACAACTTCTCACATTCAATTGCTTTTATTCCAGGAAATTTCTTAACATTTGTAAATTTTTGTATTAGCATTAACTTAAACAACTGAGCCATGAACTGAACAACTTTCACAGACAGAAATGGAATAATGAGTCTCTGAACAAACTGAGCACCAAACCAGCACCAGATGCTTTAAATACTAGTGTATCTCATCCTCATGGACTGCACCAGATTTGCCAGTTCTTGATGCGAGATGTTACTTTTTACTCCTCCACCAAGGCTTTTGCAAGTTCTCAAACATGTCTGGAGGGACACATGGTTATTCGTGGATAGCCTATATGCTGCAAGAACGATCAAAATTGTCTTTAAAAGACAGGATCCAGATTTTTTGTGTTATTATGTGTTGTTATTTTCAGTTAATATACAATGATATTTATGGTTATGAATTGTAAATTATTGAAGTACCCAAATGTACGTTGACCTGCTTAATACTTCTAGACCAAACCATCCGTGGCCTGAAAATGAGACCACGAGAGATTAACAAGAACCCTATTTACTCATCATTGTGTCGCATTTACCACAAATTGAAAAAAAAAAAAAGACTTATGGGCAGCTCAGCACTGAACTTCTTTTGGTGACCCAAAAGTCTGCAACAGACAATGGTTTTTAAAGGATTTTTGCAATGAAAAAGGATGAAGTATTTGTTTAAATGTTCAGTAAATGAATCATGTGTGAAGCATCAGTATGTGTAAGTGGTTCTTATTATTACAGCCCTATAAATTTGTAGTAGGCTACTGAAAAGGGTTCAAGTAACCACAATGACTTCCGCCACAATAATACAAAAGCCAAATGAATTCTTGATAATGATAATCATTATTGTCAGCATGACAACTGAAGTGAAATGTCTAAACTTATCAATGTTCTTCTTCCTACAGTGAGCGTAAAAAATATTTGGACAATTTCTGAAACTTGTGTTTAGAAACTTATGAATTTCACTGAATTATACGCAAATATCACAACAAGTATCATTTGAAATGATGGTAGAGCTACAAGAAAGTGGTACAAGAAAGTGTTCATACATATTTTTCTTCATTTTGAAAATGTTAAATTACTTTGTGAAGTAAAGTATGTTTGTGCTCTACTTAATTTTAATACTTAACTTTTATGGCGTTCATGCAGATGATCAGAGACCCTGGACGTCTTTCTTCTGATGTTTTTCAGAGTCAGTAGAAAGGTCTCTTTACTGTCCTAATTTATTATAACTGTGACTATAATTGTTTATCAACTGTAAACCTTCAGAGTCTTGGGGCCTCATCTATAAAATGTTTTGCAGAAACCATCTTAAATTTGATCTTACAATCATTTCTCAAATATGCGTACATGTGAATCATGTACGCATATTTGAATCAACATATTTGAATCAACGCACGCACAGAAAACGCACATACGCCTCTCTTTCAATAGTGCAATAGTTTATGGTTTATTGAACAAGCATGAAAAACACTAATTTCTGTTAAAGATTTGTAACGCTTTAAAAGTATTACATTTAAAATTGTCTTGAATAGAAGGAAACACACAAGACCACTGTTATGTTGGTTTTCCATTCATATATATGTAAAATGTATGGTTATGAATTGTTCTTTATTTGACCCTCTAACTCTAGTACTTTCTATTCTAATTCTATTTTATCTGTCTTATTTTTATTTAAAAAAACACAAACATGATCCTCTATCCCTTGCATATTTATTCTCTAACTGCTAGTTTTTCTTTGAAAACTAACACTAGCTTTCTTTTTTCTATTCTATCTACTTATTTCTTTAAAAAAACTAACTTTCTTTGAAAACTAACACTAGCTTTCTTTTTTTCTATTCCATCCACTTGTTTCTTAAAAAAAATAAAAATAAAAAATAAATAAATAAAACACTAGTTTCTTTCATCTATAATCTATCTACTTCATTTCTTTAAGGAAAAAAAAAAAATACCTTGCTACGTGTACTGCGTTAGGCTAACCAAGACTTGTCATTGTGCTTGCATGTTGTTGCTCTTTTGTTGGTTTTGATTGCATCTATTGTCCTCATTTGTAAGTCGCTTTGATAAAAGCATTTGCTAAATGAGTAAATGTAAATGAATTGTAAAGTATTCAAGTACCAAAATGTGTGCTGACCTACTTAATACTTTTAGACCAAACCATCCGTAGCCTGAAAATGAGACCACAAGGATTAACAAGAACAATATTTACTCATCACTGTACCACTTATACCACAAACTGAAGAAAAAAGACTGACGGGCAGCTCAATGTCTCCACCCATCCTTATATTTATACAGTGTTTTGTCAGTGAGAGCTCACTGATTGTCTTCATCATGACCATCATCTCTCTGCTCATGCTGGCCTCTCTGCTGCCTCACCTGACCTTCACTGGTGAGACTGATTGACTAAACTGTATATTAATTAATCATTAAAAGATATATTAATCACAACCAAGATGTCAGCATGGTTTTTGCATTTTTGCTGATGCCTCATGAAGGTATTTCTTGTAGAGTTAATAAGTCAACTAATTGCATCTCTCTCTCAGCTCATGTGGATGTTGGTATAGTGGACGGCACAGAAGCAAAACCCCACTCCAGACCTTACATGGTTTCTCTTCAGAAGGACAAGCAACATATCTGTGGTGGATTCCTCATTTATGATCAATTTGTCTTGACTGCTGCACATTGCCGAGAAAAGTAAGACTTGTTTAGTCGAAACTGCAATATTGACTGATTATTGATAGAGTTTTTAGATGAATTGACAGTAGTATGTTGTTTACAAAGTTTTATCATCAAATCTGTATGCTCAACATGTCCTTCTAAAAGAATACATAAAGCTGTAAAAAAAAAAAAGAAGAAGAAAAAAAAAAGAACATCTATTGTACAACTAAGACTTTCTTTCAACAGAAATGAGATACTTACAGTTGTGGTTGGTGCACATGACCTAAAAAATGAGACTGAGGGGTCTGTCCGCATCGAAGTGAAGTCCTACTACAAGCATCCAGGCTACAGGCCCACCCGTCCTTCAAATCTGAATGACATTTTGCTTTTGAGGGTAAAAACCTACACTTCATTCAGTTGCACAAATGTTGCAGGCTTGGGGAGTCCGCACATTAATAGCCTAATGAGTGACGATCTCATGGTCTCATACAATATATATATATATATATATATATATATATATATATATATATATATATATATATATATATCCACCTGTATCTTAATGATGATGTTTTTGTATTACAGCTAAAGAAAAAAGTTAAAAAAACTAAGAATGTCAAGAACATTTTCATACCGACACAAGAGGGAGACATCAAAGCTAATTCTGTCTGCAGTGTCGCCGGCTGGGGAAGACTGAGTTTTAAAGGGAAAAAGAGCACACGTCTCATGGAAGCAGATGTGAAGATCATGAGTAACACAGAATGCAAAAATAAATGGGAAGACAAAGACTACTCAGTTACAAAGATGATGTGTGTCTATGGCCGTGGAGGAAGCTGTAAAGTATGTAAAAACAATATCAATTTGAGACCATCATTAGTGAGAAGTACTGTATCATTTCAGTCATGTGTTGATCTGTGTTTCTTCACAGGGGGATTCAGGAGGTCCTTTGGTTTGTGGAGACACTGCAGTCGGTGTCACTTCCTTTGGTGACCCAGAAGCCTGTAACAGTCATAAACAACCTGAAGTTTATACAAAGATTTCAGCATATCTTCCATGGATCCACTCCATAATTGTAAACGTTAAGTGATTTTTGCAATGAAAAGAGGTGAAATATTTGTTTAAATATTTAATAAAAGAATCATGTGTGAAGCAGCAATATGTGTGTGCGTCCTTATTATTGCAGCTCTATAAAATAGTAGTAGTCTATGAAAAAGGATTCAAGTAACCAAAATTGCATGAAAAATGAAGTGAAACATCTGAACTTATAATTGTTCTTATTTCTTCTGTGGTTCTAAAAAGTATTTGGAAACTTTCTGACATTTAAATTTGATTGCATTAGATGCAAAATATAACACCAAGTAGCATTTGCTCAAAACAAACTTCACTTTTCTGGTGTAACATTTCACCACATATCTTTGGTTTGGACAATATAGCTAGTAGTATCACTGAAAACCTAATAAGCATCTTTTTAATTATTTTACCTAAAAAGTGTGTTTGTGCTTTACTCAGGGCCAGATCAACACTTGAATGTGGGCAAGTTTCATAAAACAGCAACATTTTGAACAAAAAGAAGAAAAAAAGCATTAGGTGCTAACAAGGTCTAAGTATACTTAATTTCTTTTTTTTGCATACATTAGTGCTCAACAGGCGCTCGACACATGAACACTAGAAAAACATTCTCCTTGTCCAGGGTCTGTGCTATTTCTCTCCAAAAGATATGTGACAAAAATATCATTTTACTCATTTAACTATACGCTGTAAAAAAAAAAAAAAAAAAAAGTTATTTTACAGACAATTGTCTGTATTATTATTATTTTACATTTTAAATAAAGAAAATTGTTTTACCAAATTCAAGATTGAGGATGATTCTCACAAAACTAGCTTTTTTCAAGAAAAATTAAAACATTTTGTTTTTAATTTTAATAATAATTCAAATTTGATGTATACAGTGCAACAGCAAAATCTGTGAGAAAAATAAATAAATGTTATATTTGTTTAGACCATTTTCTATACATTTATAAATAACTACAAGTCAAGCTGCAGTACCAAGCAGGACCACACGGATCGCCAACAGACCACTATCCCAGTCGCCTTAAAGTTATATAAATATACACGGATCTTTATTCAGAATTATTAAACAGAGCAAAACACAAATTAAAAAAAAGTGAATAAAAACATTATGAATTTGTTGAGTGTGGTGATCTGAAGGCAGCTCAACATGACGGACCAGTGAACAGTTCCTCTGTCAGAGTGAATGTTGATGCCAATACACCCCAGTACATAGCAAACTCCTATAAAAACACGCTTCTTCAGAGTGTCCATTATAAAACACTTGCCAGACATGCGATCATACTGAAATGTGCTCATAAAGCTATCAGAGAGCGCACATACACGGTTTGTTTATTTGCACACTAATAATAACGGACTCGCGCACGTCTAATAATGTAAGTTACGATTCATGTATGTCACTGACTGTAATCGTCTTTACCTCCATTACAATCGTCATCCATCAAAACTTCACTGGTAAGATACTGGTTTGCTTTATTCAGCCCATACAGACTAGTCCTGACTTCATATTTCTTCTTATTAGCGGTATGTTTGTTCTGACCAATCACTGCACAAGTTAAGGTTACGCACGATGACGAAAGCACGTTAGTGCTAGCCCTTCCGGAACCCATAGAGATTGCATTGCAGTGCCTGCAGTTTGAAAAAAAAAAAAAATCTTTGTATGGAAGTCTATGGGAACACTCAGGGCGATTCTCAGTCTGACAGAAATCGCCCCAAAAGGGGCGGTACTACACAGAACATGACTCGACGCTGATTGGACTATATTTCCAGAGGCAGAACAAGCAGTCTAGAAGAGTGAAAGCTAGCATAACACTGTGACCGAATGTGAAAGGAAAAACATCCCTCCCTTTCGCGCTTTGGTGGTGCGTCGCCCGATCACCCTAATGGAGAAATCGCCCCTGCTTATGAATGTGAACGAAACATGGTTCACATTCATAAGCACATGGTTCACATTCACATTCAAACATGGTCCCCCCTCCTCCCCCCTCCTCCCTTCCATGTTCTCCTGTACGTGTACATAGTATATTTTATTAAGCATACAGAATTTGGTCCTCCATTCTTAATGCGTTATGTGTTTTGTAATAGTTTCCTATGCGAAAACGCTTTCCTTGCAATTAAAAAGCATTTGCATCCACATTCTGGGTGCATTTGCTCACCTACACTTATATTATGCATGTATAAGTGCATATGTTAATCTTATAAGTAATAATTGATATAATCTTTGTGTTCTGATGAGGATGAAACATACATCTTGAGGCCTGAGGTTAAGTAAACTGTTGTTACATATTGGATCTTTGATTATGAAAATTGCATCTCAAAGTCAAAGTAAATAATATAAATTTACTTTCTATAAATTTAGCTAAAATCACATGGCGGACCAAAACATCACTGTCAACCTTTAACGTTACTACTCAGCTTCCAGAACATTGTCTCAGTGGAACACAGGCTGTAATGTGTGAATGTAATTCAAAGTATTAAAAAATGTTTTTTTGGTTTCAGGCCGTGTGGAAAGATTGGCAATTCAGGTGTGGAACAAGTCAACTTTTGTTATTATTATTATTAATATTATTTCAATCTGTATTCAGCATAGACAAGTCTTCTAATGTCACACGATAATGCAACAAATTCTGTACTTTCTTTTCATGCAGCTGTTTCTTTCTTTCTTTTTTAAATGGTTCTTCTTTGTGTATAATTTCCAGTTCCTATGTGGTAAGGGGTAAATAAATAAACCAAGGACCATCAGTGTAAAACAGCTGCATGAAAATATGTCTGTGAATTTTATTGTATGAGGAGAAGCACTTTTAACGAAATCTATATTATGTATTGTAACAACAATCATTGTCATTTTAAGCAGAAGCAAAAGTTTATAGTTAAACCGTAGTGCTTTGTTGCATTAACTAGAACCATGTGGATTACCTTTATGCTTTCTACATTAAATTTTTGGATAATCAAAATGTTGGTATACCCACTCAGATGCATTTTATGCCTCAACAGAGTCATGTTCAGCCTCTGCTTTCTCACACAGAACAACCTCCTGGACAGTAACTGGTTTTAAAAGAGGCCACTCAAATGAGACTGCCCTGCTCTTGGTTATTAAAGTTCTGTGACTGGCAAGAGCAGCTTCTAAGTCATCTGTACTCATTTAGCTGGATCTGTCTGCGGCTTTTGGCACAGTTATCCAACTGATTGTCCTGTCAACCCTCTTGACAAAGGGTGTCTCAGGAACTGCACTCCAGTGGTTCAAGTCTTAACTCTCAGGTAGGTCCTTCAGGGTGTCAGGGTGAGGTTTCTAAGTCGCAACATCTTGCTACTGGTATGCCTCAGGGCTCAGTGCTTGGAACAGTTCTCCTCTCCGTGTACATATTATTACAATGGGTCTGTTATTCAGAAACATGGCACATCTCTCCCTTTCATTCCAGCTGGATGTTCTGACAGTTGCTGTTCACATCTCTGCCTCCTGGACAGAAATTTCTTGCTGGATGTTGCCAAGACAGAACTGCTCATGTTTTCTGCCAACCCAACCTTGGTGTTACAGTTGACACGTATAAACTTCACTGACCACATTGCACTGGCCTGATCCTGCAGGTTTGCCCTGTACAACATTAGGAAGAGCAGACCCTTCCTTACAGGGCATGCTACAGAACTCCTTGTCCAAGCTCTTGTTCTCTCCAGACTGGGCTATTGTACTGCTCTCTTAGGAGACCTTCGAACATGTACTACCAAGCCTCTGCAACTAATCCAGCATGTGGCACTGCGAGTGGTCTTTAACGAGCTGAAGAGAGTGCACGTCACAGACCTCATCACTTTGCATTGTTTGCCAGTAGCCGCTCACATCACATCCCAAAGAGGTACAAATTCACTTTCACAGACCTTTACTTTGGCTGTTTGTTGCTGTTGCAATAAACTGCCTAACTCTGCCCATTTTCAAGAAATGGCTAAAAATGCATTTTTTTTATTAACACTTGACCCATTAAAGGGATAGTTCACCCAAAAATTAAAAATGACCCCATGATTTACTCACCCAAAAATTAAAAATGACCCCATAATTTACTCACCCTCAAGCCATCGTTTTTGTAAGTGTATATGACAAAGTGTATATGACAAAGTGTATATGACTTTGTTCTTTCAGACAAACACAATCTGAGTTATATCAATAAACATCCTGGCTCTTCCAGGCCTTATAATGGCAGTGAATGGCAGCCATGAGTTTGAAGCTAAAAAAAGTGCATCCATCCATCATAAACGTACTCAACTTGGCTCCGGTGGGTTAATAAAGGCCTTCTGAAGCAAGGCATATTTTACACTTTATAAAGTAAAATAACTAACTTTCAGGTCAAAGAGCCATACAGATTTGACTTAAGAATAACTTGCGCAATGTAGGATGTAGCTTTGGTGTCATGACGTAGCGTTTTGCCAAGAGCAAGTTTTTTTTTTTTTTTTTTTTTTTTTACTTTATAAAGTGTAAAATATGATTCGCTTCAGAAGGCCTTATGTGGAGTACATTTATGAAGGATGGATGCACTTTTTTGAGCTTCAAACTCATAGCAAAATATTCAGATGTAACCCCCTTTGTAATCGTTAACATTTTCATAAGTAACTGTAATTTACATTTTTTTCTCAGTAACTGTAACAGATTACAGTTACATTTATTTTGTAATTAAATTGCTACATGTAACTAGTTACTTCCAACACTGCTGCTGGTAAACTGCTTCCTTGCCTGTACAGTCAGCAGCTGCACTACTTAACATATCATTGATGAACATTTTAGGCCCCAGCTTGTAGACAACCTTGAGGTTGTAGTGTTGAAGTGTCATGAGCATGCTTTGAAGCTGCTTGAGTGCACTGAAAAGTGGTTTTCTGAATATAGATATCAAGGGTTTGTGGCCAGTATCTGCTGTTACCAACTCTTGGCTGTACAAGTAATGCTGAAATCTTTGGCAAGCGAAGATAATACTGAGACACTCTTTCTCGATTTGAGTATAATTTTTCTTGGTGTGAGTCAGAGCTCTTGAAGCAAAGGCAACAGTCTGTCCTTCTTGCATAAGACAGCACCCAAGACCACTTTGGCTAGAGTCACTTTGTACTGTGACAAGTTTAGTAACATCATAATAACAAAGCATAGGCATTGATGTGGCCAAGGATTTAAGCTTGCCTACTGCGGCCTCATGTTTGGGCAGCCAAGTGCCACAGTGGCTCGCAAACATTCAACATGTGGGGCATGAACTTGGCTACATAATTAGCAAACCCGATGAGATGCTGTACACCTTATGCGTCCGTGAATTGCAACTTTTTTTAAATTAAGCTGTAGCTTGACCTCTCTGTAATTCTCCAACAGGGCCTGAAGCTTGAAATCATGATCATTCTCAGCTTACTGGTCTGTTTAACCACATCCAACAAAAAAAATATATAATCTGCAATGGGCTCAGTTCCCTTTAGACCTTCTAACAGTTCATGCTGTTTCTGTTGTTTGAAACACACATACACACACACACACACACACACAAACACACGTTTACTTAGCTATCTAAATGGGTACATTCCATAGGCGTAATGGTTTTTATACTGTACAAACCATATATTCTATCACCCTACACCAACCCTACCCTTTAAAGAAAACTTTCTGCATTTTTACAATTTTAAAAAACTTTAAGGCCCAGTTTCACAGACAGGGCTTAAACTAAGCCAGGATTAGTCCATAGTTCAATTAGGACATTTAAGTAATTTTTTATAAACGTGCTTAGGAAAAAAACATTACTGGTGTGCATCTTGCAACAAAACAAAGGCACTGTTATATTTTAAGAACAGTCATTGCAAGTTTCTTTCAGTTGAAACAGCTCAGACTTACATTTTAGTCTAGGACTAGGCTTAAGCCTTGTCTGTGAACCCGGGGGTAAAAGTTAAAAACTTTGTTTAATTTATTTTTATACCAGTTTTACAGATGAGAACATCCCCATAGACAGGCTTTTGGAGATTTTGTCAGGTTTAGCTCACTTTTGGGCTCAAATTTGTCCCCAAAATATGGTTAAGTAGGTACACACACACACACACACACACACACACACATACAGATTTTATTGATTTCTTTCCCAAATTGCATAGACTGCTCTGAAATATGAGACACTAATGTATCAGGAGTTCAGGACACAGAATAGGACACATGCTTATTTGATAACTCAAATCAACCTTGCACAAGAATTGGACAGGAATTACCTCCTATGCTGGAAGGGTTTATTGCTTGATCTGCTGACTCAACTCTTGTGAATCCCCATCACAGGCTTCACCCAACCTGGTCAAACCTTCATCATCAGAAGGACACACACAAACCAGGGCTGGTCGATTGTCCAAGCCACCCACTTATTTCCCCATGTAACGCGTCAGCCTGCCAAACTCGTGCTATCACGTATGGGTGACCATATGTCCTCTTTTTCCCAGACATGTCCTCTTTTTGGACCTAAAAAATGCATCCGGCCAGGATTTCTGAATTTGGGTTTTACTTTCTACAGTCACCATTCTTTGTGTGCGTTTTTGTATAAAGCCCTGTGCGGGACTGTTTTCTTAATTCCGCTCCTGCTGAATTTCTGACCATTACTGCCTGCTCGTGCAAAAATTCTAATATTGCATATCATTTTTGTGCATCAGGGAACCACTATCAATATGCAGAGTATTTAAATCTCGGTCCCACTTTATATTAGGTGGCCTTAACTACTATGTACTTACATTTAAATTAATAATTTAATACAATGCACTTATTGTGTACATACATGTTTTTACATTGTACTTATATTTTTAAAAACACCTATGTGAAGTTACACCTGTAATTAATTTCTGTAATTACATTTATAATTACACTGTTGACCCCTCCCTTACACCTTAACCCATCCTTAAACCTATCCATACCACCAAACCTGTCCCTAACCTTACCCATATCCCACCTCGATAGCAGCAAAAGTGTTTTGAAATACAATATGAACACAATAAGTACATTGTACTTATTTTTTGTTGTAAATTGTAGTTAAGGCCACCTAATATAAAGTGTGACCCAAATCTCTTTTGAATGAGTGCTCGCTGTTCACTTTCGATTTTGCAATCACATGCACTCTGTGTAAAGGGAGCACATCTTACAAGATCAGATATTTGTCAATAAGCTCAGGATCTGTTGAGCAGCAAATCCTCCAGCATGGTCTGACAGTCATCTCTCCTTACTCTCCACCCATGGTCAGTCAAATCTGACTTGGTGTGAATTCCTACCACATGCATCCGGACTTTAACATGCACACTTTGCATAATGACATTATGCTTTTGAGGGTAACAGTAGCTCAAATGACTCTTACTGAACGATTAGTCAGTCTGTCTTTTAATGATAATAATGTTATTGTATTACAGCTAGAGAAAGAAGTCGAACAGAATGAGATTGTCAAGATAATTTCAATACCAACACAAGAGGGAGACATCAAAGCTGATTCTGTCTGCAGTGTAGCCGGCTGGGGAAGACTGAGTTTTAAAGGGAAAAAGAGCACACGTCTCATGGAAGCAGATGTGAAGATCATGAATAACACAGAATGCAAAAATAAATGGAAAGACAACTACTCAGTGTCAGAGATGATTTGTGTCTATGGCCATGGAGGAAGCTGTAGTGTATGTAAAATCAATGTCAATTTGAGACCATCAGTATTGAGAAGTGCCACTTCAGTCATGTGTTGATCTGTGTTTCTTCACAGGGGGATTCAGGAGGTCCTTTGGTTTGTGGAGACACTGCAGTCGGTGTCACTTCCTTTGGTGACCCAAAAGTCTGCAATAGTCGTCAACGGCCTGAAGTTTATGCAAAGATTTCAGCATATCTTCCATGGATCCACTCCATAATTGCAAATTTTAAGTGATTTTGGCAAAGAAAAAGGATGAAGTATTTGTTTAAATTTTCAATAAAATAATCATGTGTGAAGCATCAATATGTGTAAGTGGTCCTAATTATTACAGCCCTATAAAATAGCAGTAGGCTACTGAAAAGGATTCAAGTAACCACACTGTCTTTCTCCCGCTTTTTCTCATACAAATGCATAACATACAGACTCACAGTATTGTGCACACACGGATCAAACATGCGCACAGAAACTTCTCAGTGCTGCCTCATGACTTTATCAGTAAGTATTTTTGCAACTCAAAAGTGTAGTATCGGAAGTTTAAATTGACTGCACCACCTCCTAATAAAGGCAGGAGGAGCCTCGATCCACAAATCACAATACTCTATTACAAAAAGATCAAACTCAAAATATAGCAAGATATCACAAGTTTATTGTCCTAGTATGGACCATCAGAAATTGAAACACCAATTAAAACTTCTGTGTGTCAATAACAAAATCCATAAAAGTGGAAACTCTCCTCAAGACTCAAAAAAGGGTCGGGCCTGCTCGCATTCACCACCTGTAGAAGACAAAAATAAAAAAAATAAAACCCACAGCATGCACTTCAAACACACACACAAAAAAAACTTTATTCACCACTTAATTTCTACTCATTTCCTTGTTATTCTGAGAAAAAAAATAAAAAATAAAAAAAATACAATATCTTGCACTATGGGAATTAAAAGGGCAGGCAATGTTTTTAAGTCACATGACATTTAAATGTTCGTCCAAAAGTCTTTTTCCCACTGTCACCCTGACACCTGTTGAGGGTGCTCCAGAAATTGATCTGTTAACCTCATTACTAAACATCTCTTCTCAACAGGGATTTTTTGAAGCACTTCTGTTAAGTAAATTAGATATTTTTATTCACAATTTAATTTTATCTAACATAGTTTTACAGTAAATTGAGAAAATATCAATGTTTCCATATGGCAACGTTGTCCCATTATGGAAAAAGAGGTATGTTGCCATATGGCAACGCTGTACCACAGTGGAATTGCAGTAATGTATTTGCCCATTGGGATATATTTCATGGTTAGAACATAATGCATACCATAGAGGGTTAAGCTCAACTTCAGTAACAAACCAAACTCACCATACGTCCCCGCTCTCACTATTTATGCCTTCTTAGTCATTTAGTCAAGCTCATTATACCAGCTATCTCCCTCCCCCAAAAGCTACATGACATTTCTCTCTGGTAACACAGCTGTTTTTGAAGCAGTTAAACTTAAATATTCGCTATTGGTAAAGCTGCTGCCGAACACTGTTGAGAGATGAACAGGCTCAGGTCTCTCTCTCTCTCTCTCTCTCTCTCTCTCATAACTACATTAGTCTGCATATTAAAGGCTCAAGCAATTACTAGCTTGAATAAAATTATGTTTTGTAATCAGCAACGGGACATAGACAGCAAGGGTCCTTACATGATCACGCGCTTGCGTCATGTACTGTCGTGAACGCGCATCCACAAGAGAAACAGTTGAGACGAAAATGTGGAATAAAATCATTATTTTTGTTTTCTTTGCGCAAAAAGTATTCTTGTGGCTTTGTAAAATTACAGGTGACAGACTGATGTCACGTGGACTTCTTTGTCGATCATCTTGGTACTTTTCTGGACCTTGATGGTGTAAGGACCCTTGCTGTCTGGGAGGGTCTGAGAGCTCTTAGATTCCATCAAAAATATCTTAATTTGTGTTCCCAAGATGAACAGAGGTCTTACAGGTTTGGAACGACATGAGAGTGAGTAATTAATGACAGAATTTTCATTTTTGGGTGAACTATCCCTTTAAGTACTGTAACGAAGTATTATTACTTCGTTACATTACACCACTGACCATAGTAAACATGGTAAATATGATCGCTTGAAGAAATCAGACAAATCATATAGGCTATCACAATCGTGTATTTATTTAGTAACATATTTTATTTGTCAGTAAGTCTCGTCTCTTTATACCTGACTGTCTGATGTTCATATTTAGCTCCGTGTATGTCATAAAACATCATAATCCTAGATTTTGTTCAGGAGCTCCCTCTGCTACTCAGGTCATATTTTTGATGGAAAAATGTGATTTCTAAATGTGATGCATACTGTGACTACAAATAAACAGAAACAGATGCGACTGAATAGTAGGGTAGAGTGGGGGAAAACGCCCCCCCTTAAGGACTGTGTCATTTTTTTCTGTGGGTGGGGTAAAATGCCCCCCAGTCTGACAAAGCAATTTGCTTTAAACATTTACAGCAAAATCAGAGTACAGGCAGTTTTAGCATAAAATTAAAAAGAATATAATCAATAATTATGAATTACAAAATTATAATAGTCTATTTGAAACTGTCACGATTCTCACGGGGAGACGGAGACCAGGAACGGGGAGACGTGAATAAATCAAACTAAAGTCTTTAATGAAATCCAACAGGGAAGTACATCACAGGCTGGAAACACAAACGCGACAGACAGAGATGACGTTTAATACTCAACAGGAAACAAAGGGCAGAACACACTATAAATACACAACTTAACTAGATAATTAAACACACAGCTGGACAATAATTAATTAATAAACACAGGAACAGGAAACTAACCAAATATGGGCATACAAGAGGAAGGGAAACACAAGACACACAAGACAATCCTGACAGAAACATTTTGTTAGCTGATGCTAACTGGCTAGCTAACTAGCTACCTGATGCTAACTTGAGGTAATTTTTAAATGTAAAATCCAAATATTTTTATTCAACCAATTAGTTAGAATACATTTAATGGATAAACAAAGGATTTGATGTTCAGAACAGAGTAACTACAGTAATTGCCCATTGCCCCCTGGGGGCGTTTTACCCCACTGACTATGTTTGAGAAAAAAAATATTCTGAAAATATAATGATATTTTTATTAAATAACATGAACTCCCTACAGGCCTTACTGTTCTCATATCATAACTGTGATGTTCTACAAAACAACAAGCTTTAAAACACTTTTTTTTCTTACTGCTGAAAATTAGATAATTTACAGTGAAATCCGTATTCTCTCCAGTACATCACCAGTGTAAGCATCATGGTGAAAACTTCTACATCACTCTTGTCAACGTAGTCCATAGTTACAATAAAAAATTATCTTGATTTTATCCTGTGGTTATTTTGAAATAATAATAATAATAATAATAATAATAATAATAAAAACTTGAGGACACACACCCTATCTTTCTTTTCTGAAGTAATGGGAAATACCACTTTATTTCTGTGTGGCTAATTTTCAGTCCTGATAAATTAATTCATTATGATCAATGTTTCAAAGCTATTATTGTAAAACTGTTAAAACATCAATGCTTTTGGATTTAAATCTTTAAGTAAACAACAAAACATAATAATAATGCATTGCATTAACAGTGCTTGCATTTTACTGCCTTGTATTTTCAGGGCTTACATTTTTAGGGGCTGAAATCCAACATAGTTGTATATTTAACTGTGAATATTTCAATTCAAAACATTTCACACACATTTTCATAATTAAAAATTCAATAATCCATATTTACCTTATAGTGTTCACTTCCAAAATATTCAGTCTGTTTAAAAATACGATGTATAATATCCGACACGTAATTTTCGGCCCATTCTCTTTCACTTTATAAATTCGTTCTCACAAATTCAGAGGTTCAAATTCGGCAGAAAGTTCAGCATTGCACATCCGGGAGCTGCAGGAATAGCAGTACCGATGCATGATCTCCATCTGCTCTCAGTCGCTCATCAGCAGGTGGTGCAAGCAGCTATTGAAGAAGACCAAAGCAACAGGTACAGCAAGTCATTTGTTCACAAAAACCGATTTGCAGAAATGGAGCAAGTGGTAAGTAGAAGTTATGATTATTAGGGCCAGTATGCGGAAAAGCTGATTAAGACACAAAAGCTGTGTTTACGTTTAATTCATCATCTTCTCTGTTACTCATTTCCTGTGTAGCCTACATTTAAGCAGTTTTCTCTACCGCAAAACGAGATTATAATGCTATTTTACTCACCGCAGATGTACAGAACTAACATTACATCTGAGGAAGACATATTGTTTTCAGTTGCTTAGTTTCCTTAGCTTTGTATCATGGCTTTTGTGACTCAGAGTTGTAATACTGGGGTTGCCCTCATACGTCACACTCCAGGATTCTCCAAAGACGCTTAACGTGAAAAACACTTCATGTGCCTCAGTGAACTAATACTGTTACGGGGCTGACGAGACGAGAGACGCGCGGATCCATGTGCAAGCTTTTATTCAAAGACATGGCCATAAATACAGGCAGGGTCGAAACAATGGCAAACAGGTATGGCAGGGACAAGACAAAGAGTAATCCTAGGGCAAGCGTGGGTCGACGATCGGCGAACAATATCCAACGGGGCAAGGCAGAGCAATAATCCAGGTACACGAGTAATAATCCAAACGAGGTGCAAACAGAGTCCGAAACGGCAAGGCAAGGGTTAATCCAGGAAACACGGGCTAGAATCAAAACACGGGAAAATAGGCAAGGCAAGACTAAGACAACTAAGTGGGCTCCGTAGAGTAGCTATCGCTAGAAGAGGGATATGTGCGTACAATACTCTGCGATCTGACTGAGGACGTCCATGGCTTAAGTAGTGTGTGTGATTGTGTGATGGGTATCAGGTGTGAGCATGTGATTAGGGAAATGGCTGCTGGGAAATGAAGTCCTGGGTAATGTGTGACAGTCTGTGTGGTGTGAGACTCAATGTGACGACTGAACGACCTCTGGTGGCGAACAAATGAAAGTCCATGGACCAGATTCATGACAGAGCCCCCCCCCAAGGAGCGGCTTCCAGACGCTCCTATACAGTCCAGGAGGGTGGTGGAGTGGAGGCGGAATAGGGGGAGGGATGGAGGGCCAGGTCCATGTGGAAGTGGAGTGGTCGGGGACCGAAGCAGAGCCCGCAGAGCAGGGCACACAGGCAGAACTAGCGAGGCAGGGAACCATGACGGAGCAGAAAACCAGGGTGATGCTGGAGAAGCAGAGATCCAGGGTGAAGCAGATGGAACTAGAGCACTCCAGGGTGAAGCAGACGGAACTCGAGCCCTCCAGGGCGGAGCAGACGGAGCAGGAGCCCACCAGGGCGGAGTAGACGGAGCAGGAGCCCACCAGGGCGGTGCAGACGGAGCAGGAGCCCACCAGGGCGGTGCAGACGGAGCAGGAGCCCACCAAGGTGGAGCAGATGGTACAGGTGGAGCAGAAGACCACCAGAGCCAGATAGCAGACCACCACGGCGGAGCAGACAGAACAGGTGGAGCAGAAGACCCCCAGAGCAGGACAGAAGACCACCACGGCGGAGCAGACGGAGCAGACGACCTCCACGGTGGGACAGAAGACCACCAGAGCAGGACAGAGGACCACCACGGCAGAGCAGATGGAGCAGACGCCCATGGAAGAGACTGGGACCTAGGGGAAACTGAGACACAAGAGACAGGCAGAGCATATATGGCCTCCATGGCCGGCTCAGAGCAAGGCGGCAGTTCATAGACAGCCTCCATAGCCGTGACAGGGCAGAACGAGGATTCACAGACGGCCTCCATAGCCGTGACAAGACAGGATGAGAGTACAGGGACAGCCTTTCTAGCTGCGACAGGACAGACAAAGAGTTGGTGAGTGGATACCACTGACACCTCTGGAGGTTCTGCAGCAGTTGCCGCCATCTCTGGAGGTTCTACAGTGGTAAACTCCGAACACAGGGAGAGTTCAGTAACGGTCTCTTTGGCCGCAACACAACAGGCTGAGAGTACATTGCTGGGCGCCACCATCATACAAGGGGCTGAGGCGAGCCCCGCTGGTTCTGTAGGTTCTGCAGCGTGTGCCGTCACCTCGGGCAGTTCTGCGGTGGTGTATGCAGCCCAAACGCAACATAAAGCGATTCCCATCCTGGAAAGCACTTCGGACAGAGGAGTTAGTTCATGGACAGGAGGGTTGGAGTGAGTGGGTTTGGGGATACCAGCTGCGCGTGCAGACACCAGCGGTACATCCCTCACACTAGACATCAAACTGGGATAATGGAAGACTGACCTTGATGATCTGGGTGTGTCAGCCCAGACGTGACAAGACTTGGGCTGATCAACGGAGACATGACGAGATTCTGGAAGATCAGCGACGACGTGCTGGGACTCTGGATGATCAGCAGTGACGTGCTGGGACTCTGGGCGATCAGCAGTGACGTGCTGGGACTCTGGGCGATCAGCAGTGACGTGCTGGGACTCTGGGCGATCAGCAGTGACGTGCTGGGACTCTGGGCGATCAGCAGTGACGTGCTGGGACTCTGGGCGATCAGCAGTGACGTGCTGGGACTCTGGGCGATCAGCAGTGACGTGCTGGGACTCTGGGCGATCAGCAGTGACGTGCTGGGACTCTGGGCGATCAGCAGTGACGTGCTGGGACTCTGGGCGATCAGCAGTGACGTGCTGGGACTCTGGGCGATCAGCAGTGACGTGCTGGGACTCTGGGCGATCAGCAGTGACGTGCTGGGACTCTGGGCGATCAGCAGTGACGTGCTGGGACTCTGGGCGATCAGCAGTGACGTGCTGGGACTCTGGGCGATCAGCAGTGACGTGCTGGGACTCTGGGCGATCAGCAGTGACGTGCTGGGACTCTGGGCGATCAGCAGTGACGTGCTGGGACTCTGGGCGATCAGCAGTGACGTGCTGGGACTCTGGGCGATCAGCAGTGACGTGCTGGGACTCTGGGCGATCAGCAGTGACGTGCTGGGACTCTGGACGATCAGCAGTGACGTGCTGGGACTCTGGACGATCAGCAAAAGCCTGGCGAGACTCTGGACGGTCAGCGAAGGCCTGGCGAGACTCTGGAAGATCAGCTGAGACGTGACGAGGCTTTGGCAGATCAGCTGAGAAGTGATGATGCTCATGACGATCAGCGGTGACTTGACTGGAAACAGGATTGACAGCTGTGACAGAACGGGACGCTGTTATGTCCGCCATTTTGTAATCCAGCTCTGCTGTCGCCGCCATTTTGTGAGCGTGCTCTAGTGCAGCCACCCTGACATGAGTGAGTGTGGTGTCGCGTTCCTCCGCGACACCCACAGTGAAAACAGAGCCCACAGACAGCAAAGCAAAGTCCATAAACTGTGCTAATGATGAACGCGGACCCTCTCGGAGAAGCTTTGATCTGAGCGGTTGATTAACGCCGTCACAAAATAAATCAATTAAAAAACAGTCCAGCAACTCAGAGTCATTTGCTAAAATTAAATATTCCTCTATACACTCCTCGAGTGATCGGGTACCTTGCTTGAAGCGTAACAGTAGATATGATGTGTCCATACCTGGCCAATGTCCACATGAAAAGCTGCTGGATCCTTGAGTGGCCGAGTATTCTGTTACGGGGCTGACGAGACGAGAGACGTGCGGATCCATGTGCAAGCTTTTATTCAAAGACATGGTCATAAATACAGGCAGGGTCGAAACAATGGCAAACAGGTATGGCAGGGACAAGACAAAGAGTAATCCTAGGGCAAGCGTGGGTCGACGATTGGCGAACAATATCCAACGGGGCAAGGCAGAGCAATAATCCAGGTACACGAGCAATAATCCAAACGAGGTGCAAACAGAGTCCGAAACGGCAAGGCAAGGGTTAATCCAGGAAACACGGGCTAGAATCAAAACACGGGAAAACAGGCAAGGCAAGACTAAGACAACTAAGTGGGCTCCGTAGAGTAGCTATCGCTAGAAGAGGGATATGTGCGTACAATACTCGGCGATCTGACTGAGGACGTCCATGGCTTAAGTAGAGTGTGTGATTGTGTGATGGGTATCAGGTGTGAGCATGTGATTAGGGAAATGGCTGCTGGGAAATGAAGTCCTGGGTAATGTGTGACAGTCTGTGTGGTGTGAGACTCAATGTGACGACTGAGCGACCTCTGGTGGCGAACAAATGAAAGTCCATGGACCAGATTCATGACAAATACAGTGATGTAAAAAAGACCAATTTCAGTATACACCTTATTGATGATACAAACTATATACAGTTATGTAGAATATATCACAACACACAAGGTTTCATGCTGTTTCTGTCAAAAATCTGTTAAAGAAAACACTTGACGCGGCTCACTAGACTAACACAATGATAGCTATTAAAATACCAAACTCAGAATACACCACACTGATGATGCAAACTTTATACAGGCAGATGAGGCCAGAATATGAACGCAAGTTACGCAACGTGCAAAACTGCACTTTAAATATTTCCCATAAAGAAAACACTAACATGGTTTATTGCCTCAAGACAGTGATAATAAATGACCAAATTCTGTATCTAATTAATAAAATATGTGACCCAGGACCACAAAACCAGTCATAAGCCCCTTTTTTTAAATTGAAATTTATACATCATCTGAAAACTGAATAAATAAAGCTTTACTTTGATGTATGGTTTGCAAGGATAGGACAATACGTGGCCGAGATACAACTATTTCAATATCTGGAATATAGGGGTGCAAAAAAATATCAAAATATTGAGAAAATCACCTTTAAAGTTGTCCAACTGAAGTTCTAAGCAATGCATATTACTAATCAAAAATTAAGTTTTGTTATATTTATGGTAGGAAATTTACAAAATATCTTCATGGAACATGATCTTTACTTAATATCCTAATGATTTTTGGCATAAAGAAAAATAGATAATTTTGACCCATACAATGTATTGTTGGCTATTGCTACAAATATACCCGTGCAACTTGTGACTGGTTTTGTGGTTAAGCAGATGATACCAGAATATTAACACAACCCACAAAGTTTCACCTAAGCCTTTTTTCTCCGTGAGAATACCAAGTGTGGGAAAGTTAGTTTTAGGTTTGTTATTCACTGCATATTCACCTAGGCTGCTTTAGGGACCGTCTGCAAATTTACCTCACAGTACAAAATGAAGTCCAGTAATTTATTCAAATTAATGTTTACAGGGCTATAGTAAAGCGGGCAAAATGACTAAATATATATTGCCAATATCTCGTCTTAGACAATACTTCCCCTAAGTATGTACAGTACACAAATATTTTTAAGAAATTACAGTAATTCACCAAAATGGGGTTTTTCGTGTTCCAATTGTTTTACTATGTTCCTAGTGACCGGACTGACTTACTACAGTTGAAATGTCGCCAATATCTTCCTTACTGTACATAGATCATAATTATTCTTTAAAAATGCTGTAATTTACTTAAATAATAATTGACTAGACTTAATTGACTAGACTGACTTACTATAGGTGAAATTTTGCCAATACCTCCCTTACTGTACTTCCAGTACACAAATATTTTATGCTACAACCTTTGGAACATAAAAAATGCCCTTTTGGGGACTTACAGTATTTTTTTAATAATTGTGTACTGTACAGTAAAGTAATTTCACATGTAGTAAGTCAGTCTTGTAACTATCAACGTAGCCTACTACAACATTTGGAACATGAAAAACCCTTTTGGTGAATTACCCTATTTTTTAACAATATTTGTGTACTGTATATACAGTAAGGGAAATATCTCACCTGTAGTAAGTCAGTCTTGTATCTAACAACGAACTACAACCATTTGGAACATGAAAAAAAACCCTTTCAGGGTCTTGCAGTAACTTTTTATATCTCACCTGTAGTAAATCACTATGAGTAATACAATCACAGTGTGTTATTTTAAATGTTAAAAGTCATTTTAATTAAAATACATTGGACGTTAAGTCGGTGGAATTGTCAGACCGTCCCTTGGGCATCGCTTGTGTGATAGAGCTTAAAAGTTTTCTACTGTTTAAATTTGCAACTACAATACACATAGGTGGTTTTGAATTATTTTTTTATGCCAATATAAAGTGGTTGCATATTGTTATTACAACCCAGCGTCACATAAGCCATCATACAAATCTAAGGAAACTAAGCAACCAAAACAATATATTGCCATAATATATAACAATATATCACATTATATCACATTATATCTGAAGAAGACATATCGTCACCTCTGAATTATAAGGTTCCATCTGATATTTTTTGTAAAATTGAGTTATTCACATATTCTTATTCTGTGACAACTTATTTAAATTATGTAAGGTTTCTTTTGTAAGTTGTGTACATTTTGGGCCTTTTATTAGAAAACAAAAAGGTTTCTATCTACAGAAGTCTATGGAATGCAAAAACTTTGAAGCTCAATATCTCAAAACTGCTCAGAATGCAGGTAGAATCTTTTAATTCCAAGGCGACTATATGTCTTCTTCAGATATAATATTAGTTCTGTACATCTGCATCGAGTAAAATGGCATTATAATCTCATTTGCAGTAGAGAAAGCTGCTTACGTGTAGGCTATATGGAGAAACAAGTAACAGCGAAGATGTTGAATTAAATGTAAACATAGCTTTTGTCAATGAGCTCAGGGTCTGCTGAGCAGCAAATCCTCCAGCATGGTCTGACAGTCATCTCTCCTTACTCTCCACCCATGGTCAGTCAAATCTGACTCCCCCTCCCCATCCCGCTCTCTGAATGTTTTGATCTCTCTCAGTGTTTGCACTTGCACGTGAATGGGGTCAGTTTGTAAATATTAAAATACTGTTTCAGTAGTATATCCATTACCATATTGTGACACTGAGAAACACAAAATACAGGCAGAGCTACGTGCATCTTGTATATTACAGTTTCATATAACAGATGCCGCAGACAACATCAGTATTTTTCACACCACAAGGTGAGAAAAAAAAAAAAAACACACTTACTGCCAGTTCAGTGTCTCCACCCATCCTTGTATTATAAAGTGTTTTACTAGCATGAGCTTGCTCATTGTCCTCATGATGACCATCATCTCTCTGCTCCTGCTGGCCTCTCTGCTGCCACACCTGACCTTCACTGGTGAGACTGATTAAATAACAACATATTATGCTGATTTTTAAAATAAAATATTTAATTGGTATCTGCTGAATAAGCTGCATTATAACATTATCTCTTTCTCAGCTCATGTAAATGTGGGTATAGTGAATGGCACAGAAGCAAAACCCCACTCCAGACCTTACATGGTTTCTCTTCAGAAGAGCCATAGACATGTCTGTGGTGGATTCCTCATTTCTGATAGATTTGTCATGACTGCTGCACACTGCAAGTAAGACTTCAATTTAGTATGAACTGCAATGATGAGTTAAGATCATAATATTATAATTAAAAAAAAAAAAAAAAAAATCTACAATGACGGTATTGTTTATTATACTAATAAGAGTTTCTTACACAGAAAAGAGAAACTAACAGCTGTGTTTGGTGCACATAACCTAAAACAGAAAGAAGGTTCTGTCTGCATTGATGTGAATTCCTACCACATGCATCCGGACTTTAACATGCACACTTTGCATAATGACATTATGCTTTTGAGGGTAACAGTAGTTCAAATGACTCTTACTGAACGATTAGTCAGTCTGTCTTTTAATGATAATAATGTTATTGTATTACAGCTAGAGAAAGAAGTCGAACAAAATGAGATTGTCAAGATAATTTCAATACCAACACAAGAGGGAGACATCGAAGCTGATTCTGTCTGCAGTGTCGCCGGCTGGGGAAGACTGAGTTTTAAAGGGAAAAAGAGCACACGTCTCATGGAAGCAGATGTGAAGATCATGAATAACACAGAATGCAAAAATAAATGGAAAGACAACTACTCAGTGTCAGAGATGATTTGTGTCTATGGCCATGGAGGAAGCTGTAGTGTATGTAAAAACAATGTCAATTTGAGACCATCAGTATTGAGAAGTGCCACTTCAGTCATGTGTTGATCTGTGTTTCTTCACAGGGGGATTCAGGAGGTCCTTTGGTTTGTGGAGACACTGCAGTCGGTATCACTTCCTTTGGTGACCCAAAAGTCTGCAACAGTCGTAAACAACCTGAAGTTTATGCAAAGATTTCAGCATATCTTCCATGGATCCACTCCATAATTGCAAATTTTAAGTGATTTTGGCAAAGAAAAAGGATGAAGTATTTGTTTAAATTTTCAATAAAATAATCATGTGTGAAGCATCAATATGTGTAAGTGGTCCTTATTATTACAGCCCTATAAAATAGCAGTAGGTTACTGAAAAGGATTCAAGTAACCAAAATTTTCTAGTGACCACACTTTCTTTCTCCCGCTTTTTCTCATACAAACACATAACATACAGACTCACAGTATTGTGCACACACGGATCAAACATGCGCACAGAAACTTCTCAGTGCTGCCTCATGACTTTATCAGTAAGTATTTTTGCAACTCAAAAGTGTAGTATCGGAAGTTTAAATTGACTGCACCACCTCCTAATAAAGGCAGGAGGAGCCTCGATCCACAAATCACAATACTCTATTACAAAAACATCAAACTCAAAATATAACAAGATATCACAAGTTTATTGTCCTAGTATGGACCATCAGAAATTGAAACACCAATTAAAACTTCTGTGTGTCAATAACAAAATCTATAAAAGTGGAAACTCTCCTCAAGACTCCAAAAAGGGTCGAGCCTGCTCGCATTCACCACCTGTGGAAGACAAAAAGAAAAAAATAAAACCCATAGCATGCACTTCAAACACAAAAAAAACCTTTATTCACCACTTAATTTCTACTCCTTTCCTACAACAACAACAAAAAAAAAATAAATAAAAAAAATAAATAAAAAAACACAATATCTTGCACTATGGGAATTAAAAGGGCAGGCAATGTTTTTAAGTCACATGACATTTAAATGTTCGTCCAAAAGTCTTTTTCCCACTGTCACCCTGACACCTGTTGAGGGTGCTCCAGAAATTGATCTGCTAACCTCATTTCTAAACATCTCTTCTCAAGGGGGATTTTTTGAAGCATTTCTGTTAAGTAAATTAGATATTTTTATTCGCAATTTAATTTTATCTAACATAGTTTTACAGTAAATTGAGAAAATATCAGTGTTTCCATATGGCAACGTTGTACCATTATGGAAAAAGAGGTATGTTGCCATATGGCAACGCTGTACCACAGTGGAATTGCAGTAATGTATTTGCCCATTGGGATTTTTTATAGACTCCCCACACTTGTATGACGCAAAAAGTATTCTCGTGGCTTCGTAAAATTACAGTTGACAGACTGATGTCACATGGACTACTTTGTTGATCATCTTGCTACTTTTCTGGACCTTGATCGTGTAAGGACCCTTGCTGTCTATGGGAGGGTCTGAGATCTCTCAGATTCCATCAAAAATATCTTAATTTGTGTTCCCAAGATGAACGGAGGTCTTATGAAACATGATTTTTGACATTTTTAAAAACTGAGTTATCTGGTTTTGTGAATAAACTGTTCACACACACACATGCAAATATATATATATATATATATATATATATATATATATATATATATATATATATATATATTCATTTTCTTTTCTGCATTTGACCTCTGCTCTATCTTGTTTCTTTTAAATAAACCCAGCATTGCATATTAAATATGTTGGTTCTGTGACAAATTGCATATTAAGTTTCTAGATTCTTCTATGCTGATGTCCATGCAACAGAGTTGGAGCGGATCAACATCTCTAAGGCACTATGAACCATATGACTAGTAAGTAAAACCTCAAACATTCACTACTGTTTAAAAGTTTGAGGTTGATACATTTTTCTGCTCACTACTGCTGCATGTATTTAATTAAAAATACAGTAAAAACAGAAATATTGTAAAATATTATCACAATTTAAAATACCTGTTTTCTATGTGAATATATGATAAAATGTAATTTATTGCTGTGATCAAAGCAGAATTTTCAGCATCATTACATCATTACATTACATTACATCACATGATCCTTCAGAAATCATTCTAATATGCTGATTTGCTGCTCAAGAAACATTTTTATGGAAACAGTACCATACAAACATCTGTGGTAAGATTTAAAAAAAGAGAGAGAAATTAATATTTTTGCATTAAATTTTTGCAAGGGTACATTACATTTATCAGAAGTAATAGTGAAGACACTTACAATGTTGGAAAATATTTCTATTTACTAAATTGTTTAATAAATGTAATAAATGCTGTTCATTGAACTTTCTATTCATTAAAGAATCCTGAAGGTATCAACATTTCCACAAAAAAAAAAAAAATGTTAAGAAGCAAAAACTGTTTTAATCTGTTTTAATAATAAGAAATATTTCTTGAGCAGCAAATCAGCATATTAGAATGATTTCTGAAGGATCATGTGGCACTGAAAACTGGAGTAATGATGCTGAAAAGCTTTGATCACAGGAATAAATTACATTTTACAATATATTAAAATAGACATCAGTTCTTTTAATTTGTAATAATATTTTGCAATATTACTATTTTCTCTTTATTCTTGATTAAATAAATGCAGACAATGAGCAGAAGAGTTCAAAAAAAAAAAAAAAATCCTTAAAACACAGTATTCTTTCCAAACTTTTGACAGGTACTGTATAACATTGTTACCTAGTTTTTAAATTGCTTAAATACCATTAATTACATGGATTTGTGGCCCAAGATGCTGGGATAGGCTTCAGCCCCCACGACCCTACAGAGGATAAGTGGTTTGGAGAGTGAATAGATGGATGAACTTCCAAAATAGCACTTTGACTTGCTTTGATTTTGTTTCTCTTACTGCTTTTCAGCTTAGAAAATACTTTTCCATTATCTCTGTTTGTCATTTTGCATCATCACACATGTGCTAAAACTATGAAAGTAAAAACTAATGAAAGTGTCTTATTTTTTATTTTTTTTACAGGATCCTATGTACCCTGCCTCAACTATTCATCAGAAGTACTGTGAAAGCGGGAAATCTTTGAACCAGCGGTGGCAGTTTCCACGGGATGAAAAAAGGACATAGTAGTGGACGTTGGGGGTACTGACATTAACCTGCTGTATTTACTGTATTACACACTAGGGATGGACATTTTTTGACAATTTTTCATTTCAAGTACTGATAGGTAGTTATTTTGACAGTCTGGATGGCATGCTGTTCTAACACTAACTAGTCAGAGCTCAGGTACCACCCAAAATACTGCCATAACCAGTGTTGGGGCACGTTACTTTAAAAAAGTAATTAATAATAGTTACTAGTTACTTCTCACAAATAGTAACCGAGTTAGTAACTGAGTTACATCGTTATAAAAGTAACTAATTACAAGGGAAAGTAACTATTGTGTTACTTTTTAAAAAAAAAAAAATGTTCAAATATGTCAAATAACTTGGATGCCCCGATATTAAATATGTTAAATGAATGAAATGGACACTAAATAAAATAAATTATTGTTATAAAACATTGTACACTAATCTACACTATTTTAATGATTCTGACACCTATTACATTCAATATATTATTGTAAATATTATCAACCCTTTACGGACACCTTGGCAATAGAATCACCATTGGCTAGTAAATAAAATAACAAAACAAGCTTTGTTTTTTTTTTGTTTGTTTTTTTTAAATATCTAACACTTAGCATCAGTCAGCATTATAATATGATATTATGATAATTTAGCATTATAAGATGATAGAACTTTAGTAATTAGAATAACCATGTATGAATGCATATTGTCATGTTGACTGAACTTAGGTCTGGTGGTGGTGCTTAAGATATTGTTTGCCATTTTAGTGTTTCTATAAAAAAAGGGGAAAAAACTAAAAATAATAGTGATAAGATAACAAAACTACTACAAATCCTACTACTAATAACAATATAAAACTCACTAAGGATTAATGAGCTGCTGGGTTCATGAATATTAATCACGTTGCATGCATTCGCTCGAACTGATTAGCTGAAATCAAAACAGGGACGACAATAGGTGAGCGCCAGCCAATGAGATTGTCATTTGCGCATTAGTTCCGCCCACTACCATAGAAACCGGCATTTCTTAAAAGCTGAAGATTTTCAGAGGAACTCCGTTATTTTGACAGGAAAACACAGCAAAGAATATCGTTTACATGTAGCGCATCAATTTTGCATGATATGTAAGACTCTCGCTTTTTTGCGTGTGTGAGACAAAGCGACGGCAAGTCGTGCGCCTTCAGCGTTACACTAGAATTTACGGTCAAATACAGGTACACTGCGCATCCATTCAGATGAACTGGGAAATAAAATTATAATAAATTATAGTAACGCCACATTATATTGCTAGTAACGGTAACAGTGTTGTAACGGGGGAACAGTAATTTATTTGATTACTCGTTACTGGAAAAAATAATGCCGTTAGTAACGCCGTTTATTTATAACACCGTTATTCCCATCACTGGCCATAACCAATCAGAAAAAGAGAAATATATAAAGTCAAGGTGATCATCGAGTACTCGGACTTGACAGCAATGATCGTTTATGAAAATGATGATTGCAGTGACTTTGAAAAAGGATCGCTCATCACTGTGAAGTGTGAGTACTCTAGAACTTGTGCACATCCCTATTAAACACGCACAAACACAGTATCAAGGTATGATGTATAATGCATTGATGTATACAGTAAATGCAATAAAAATTTTAATCTTGTCAAGTCTTGTTGCCTCTGAATTTTTTTTTTTTTTTTTTTTTTGAAAATTATTTTATTAACAATCCTATTAAAGAAAATGTATAGTATGATAAATGTGAGGATATTGATCTGGAAGAAATGGGGCCACAGAGAACCTTTTCATCAGTGGTTCTTTGTAGAACCTTTAAAAAGGGTTCTTTGTAGTACCAGAAAAGGTTCTTTATGGCGCCAAGAAAAAAAAGGGTTCTTTAAAAAAACCTTTCACAAAGTGGTTCTTCAGGGAACCAAAAATGGTTCCTCTATGGCATCGCTGTGAAACCCCCTTTTTGGTTCTTCCTGGCACCTTTTTTTAAAAGTGTACTCATTCAAAAATGTAGTGAAGTAGAGAGTGAAAGTTGCTAATATCTCTGATACTCAGTAAAACTACAAAGTACCTCAAAAGATACTCAAGTACAGTAATTAATTACATTTACTCAAATACTTTACAGCTCTGTGCAGTGGTGGTCGCGATCTTCCAGAGCATATTTCCTGCTGTTTAATGGTTACAGTGTTGGCTGTCCTGGTTACAGTGGGGGTTAACCCGCCGAGGTAAATCTCTGTGGACTCCCCACTCCTCTAGCACACCGCAAGCTGCGGAGCTTCTGGTTGGACATGCTGGTCCTTCTAATGGGGGACTGGCAACTCGCATTTCTGGTGACGCAGGGAATGCCAAAATGAAAGGGGTCATTGATTACGATTTCACCTTTTAACTTTAGTTAGTGTGTAATGTGGCTGTTTGAACATAAACAACATCAGCAAATTTACGACGCTCAAAGTTCAATGCAAAGGGAGAAATTGTCTTTCACAGAATTCACTTTGTAAGGCCTAGAACAAATGGCTGGTAGGGACTACAATGAGCTACTTCCTGGGTTAGTGACATCACAAACCCTGAAATTTACATAAACCCTACCCCTGGGAACACGCAACAGAGGGGGCTGGGCCATGCTGGGTTACTTTAGAGAAGAGGAAGAGTTGCTGTAGTAGAGTGCCATGCCATCAAAATGCTGTTATTTTCACGCCAATTGCAGTGCATCTTTGTTCGGCCTTCCTAGGGACACTGGACATAGGGAGCAATGGTTAAAATTTATTTTTAACTCTATTCCTGAAAATTATATAATATATATATTATCAAATATAGCTATCTCTGCTGCACATTCTATGGAGGACAGCTTCCTCTCGACAGCAAAAAATGCTACCTATCAGACTGTGCTTCCAGCATGATTTGAATGTTGTTTGAGGCTTTATTAATGCCTACACCTACCCCAACTCTAAATCTAATCTTACAATATTAAAAATACAGTGTTGGTAGCATAATCTGATAGGTAGCATTATTTATTAGAACACCAGATTCGCCCAAAAGCTTGTCCTGAAAGACGGAGCAGTTCTCACTTTAAAAGCAGAAGCTGTTGTTTATGGTCCACAACCTATAAGTATGTTTCATTCTTTGTTGATGTATTCTGCATAATTTCTCTCTTAAAGGGATAGTTCACCCAAAATTGAAAATTCTGTCATTAATTACTCACCCTCATTTCATTCCAAACCCGTAAGGCCTCTGTTCATCTTCGGTACACAAATTAAGATATTTTTAATAAAATCCAAGAGCTGTCTGACCCTTCAATAGACAGCAAGGGTACTACCATGATCAAGGTTATTTTTGTTTTCTTTGCACAAAAAAAGTATTCTTGTAGCTTCGTAAAATTACGGTTGAACACCTGATGTCACATGGACTATTTTAGTGATGTCCTTGCTACGTTTCTGGACCTTGATCGTGGTAGTAACCTTGCTGTCTATGTGAGGGGCAGAGAGCTCTCGGATTTGATCAAAAATATCTAAAGGGGTCATATGACGTTGCTAAAAAGAACATTATTTGTGTATTTGGTGTAATGCAATGTGTTTATGTGGTTTAAGGTTCAAAAAACACATTATTTTCCACATACTGTACATTATTGTTGCTCCTCTATGCCCCGCCTTTCTGAAATGCGTCAATTTTTACAAAGCTCATCATTCTGAGAAGCGAGGTGTGCTCTGATTGGCCAGCTATCCAGTGCATTGTGATTGGCTGAATACCTCAAGCGTGAGACGGAAATGTTATGCCCTTACTGTATTGTGATGCCATGTCCCGGCACGACGGCACAAAAACAATAAAACCCATTACAAACAAGGCATTTGCATCCAGTGGGAACATAAGTTCTGATTATAATGACTTATACTGTGTTTTCACGCACCGCATAAACATTACCATGTCTGCATTTGTGATCGGAGAAACGACAAACAACATGCACAACTCTACACAGCTCAAAACTCATGTTTGAATAGTCAGTGGCAAATTCTTTAAATATGAAAACATACTTACAGGCTGTGAGTCAGAAGCACCAGACTGTCCTTGCAAAGTTGGAATTGCCCCACTTTATAGAAACAGTCTTTGAGCACTGCTGGCAGGCTATTCCCAGGTTCAGGAAATAGTCCTCCGTTAAAATCAACTGCACACACTCTAATATTTGGGTTGAACTGTTCTGGAACAGTGTTGTAAATACAACTTAACCACTGATTTCTAGTTGTGTCCTCTTTTGGAAGTCCAAACAAAGTACTTTCACTTTCACAACGAAACAGCGTAGCAGAGCATGTGAGCGGAGTGGAGCGGGAGCGTAGCGGGGAGCGTAGCGGTCATATTTGCTTCAGAGCGGAGAGCGCCTTTCTGAAGATTCCGCTCCACTCGCTCAATGCACTCAGCGCCGCTCGCTCAACCCAAAATGCCCTTTGGTAAATTGCTAATTCGAGAATCTGTGGAATAGGCTAAGCAATAGTTTGTCAATAATGTTTCTAAAATAAGGTACATTCTAAAATCCTATAAAGATTGACAGACTTTTTAATAGGCCGCATTTCCCCGCAGTTTTGTTCTTTTAATTTTAGAAAGTGTTTCTTTTATTAACGCCACTAAATAATTCTTTGTTAAGTGCATTTCATCTTGTGTGTGGGCCTGATAAGCAAGGTGTATTTTGTGAAATTCATCATTTCATCGTGTTTTGAATGTTCTGTTGTACAATAACTGAAGCTGTGTTTTCATGGAAATAAAGTAGGACTAATGAAAATCAAATATATAAATAATCTTTTTCAGTTATTGAATTTTTTAGGAAGGTTTGTCAAGTGGCTTCAAAAACAAGACATTTTTAAATTAATTTTAATTTAATTCATTTAAATTAATGAAATTAATTTTAAAAAGTACAAGCTTAACGTCACTCTGAAACACAACCGTTACTTATCGGACTACTGCTTTGAGACATTTATTCAAGAATTTCATTATAAACGGGGAAAAAAACACAATTTGGCTACCCGGAGAAATTTTATGTCGGAGCGTGATCTGATTTTGATTTGGTCTGAGCGTGAGCGGAACATTAGCAGAGCGTTTGCTTTGGCCGTGAGCGTCTGAGCGGAGTGCACGCCCCCAGAGCGGAATATTGAGCTGAGCGTCACGCCGCTCCACTTCGCTCACATGCTCTGGTCTCCAGGACATGGCGCCGGCGGCAGCAACAACACTACAGCGAGAATAAAAATCACAACCTCTTTCTTTGCGTATACGTTTGGGCGGTGTTTTGCAAATCTCCCCACATGATGTAGACATGGTGGGGGCGTGTTTAAACAAGCCATTTTAGGGGGGCATGGTCGAGTCTTAACTTTTATAAAGAATATCTCTTTGGTTTTGAGGCTTTAGTCTTTGCAACTTCAGGGATCTTATCTATGCACAAACAGCTTGTAACGCTCCAAAGAGAAAGGAAATCTTGAAATCGAATCATATGACCCCTTTAATTTGTGTTCTGAAGATGAACAAAGGTCTTACGGGTTTGGAACGCCGTGAAGGTGAGTAATTAATGACAGAATTTTCATTTTGGGTGAACTATCCCTTTAATATAGGCTTAAACTCTAATTTTTCCCATTAGAGACTTTCAAGTACTTGATTTGGTCCACACTTCATAAAATATCTCAACAACTTTATAAAGCTTTGAAGGAGACAAATATGAGACCCCCAGAGTGTTTAGCTTAAGGGAAAAATGGAATTGCCCCATGTTGTGTGATGTTATTGAGATCTCTTCTAAACTTTTGAGGAGACAATTGTAAGAGATCCAGCATCTCTAGCTAAGGAGAAAGATCTAAGCACAGAGTGTTAAGTTGTTGAGATCCCTTCTAAAGCTTTAAAGAAGACAAATGTGCGAGCTTCAGAGTTTCTTGCTAAGGAGAAAAATCTGAGCATAGTGTGTGATGTTACTGAGATGTTGTTTCAAACATTGGAGGAGGAAAATGTGAGAGATCCAGAGTTTCTAGCTAAGGAGAAAAATCTGAGCACAGTATGACAGTATGCGGTGATGATGTTTTGAGAAGTAGGAGACTCAAGCAAAAGTCTCCAATCAATCTTAACGTAACCTCATTTCTGTCTAGGAGAAAAATTTGAGATGTTAAAGGTGCAATAGGTGATTGTCTTCAGAAACTTTTTTTGTTATGCTGGTTAAAAGTCTCTTCACATCCCGATAGCAATCATTAAGTTAATTGGTCTAAATGTATTTATATGTATTTATATATTCTGTGGAAGGCATAGGACCAAGAAATGTTCGTCCAATCAAAACGAGCATTTTTCTTGACTTTCCTACCTGCCTGTCAACATATGTATTTGCATACCTCTGCGCACCCGGTTTGCGCAGAGAGGATACATCATTAGCGCGTTCACGTACACTGTGCAGACAGAGCGAGAATGGCAGGCAAAAATCAACAACCTGATCTTCCTCAGTATCAGCAAATATAATTTTGAATAATCTGCCATTGGTATTGGTACAATTAAAAAAAAAATTCTTATGTAGCAAATTAGCTCAAAAAGGGAATTGTATATAAATAATTACAATTAATTATGATTAATTACAATTATTTATATCGGCTGACAGTAATAACTGTCGCAGAGTTAAACTGCCATCAGCTGATCTGTTCGTCCAGCGAACATTCAGTGTAAATTCATATCAACTCTGAAAAAGGATATTTCCGTGGCCACAGAAAATATCTTCCTATTAATGCATTAGAGCATGTAGCAAGGGTCAAAATCGTAAAGGGATATTAATATGCAAGGCAGAATCAGAAACTCATGTAATTTGTGCACAAGAGTTTTATTAACTCAACACTAATGCAAACTAGTCTAACAAACAAACAAACAAACAAACAATCGCTCATACATGGTGAAAGGGTAAATGAGAGTTGATGGATGAAACCATCAGGAAAACCAGAGAATGCAGTTATGGAAAAAGTCATAACCACCTGAGTAAAACCATCAGCGCCGTTTATAACGGGGTCTATAACTTATACTAAACCTCTGTTTCGTTTAGTTAAATGTACTATAATTACACTTCCTTTTGTCGTGACGGAATGCGGTCTCGGATGAAAAGTCTTGATGGTTTCAAGGTTTTTGGACTCGCGATCATGTTCTTCCGGGTTGAAGAGTGACGAATTCCAAAGATGTTCTGAGGTAGAAATGTCTTCCAGGTAGAGAGTGGAAAAAGAGTTAAGAAAGGGATCTGCTGAGGTCCGAGGAGCTTTGATTGAATGGAAAGACAAGGCCATAAGCCTGGCACAATAACTTAAGGGTTCAGAAGAGCTCCAGCTCACATCTTCCTCATCCTCTTGGGTCCTAACAGAACCGCAGACTGGGTCTTTGTGGTCAAGAGTCATCCCCCAGGCTGGGGAGATCACCCACGGCTCTATGTTGGGCCGACCGGGCGCGCCCGCACCAGTTCGGTCTCTCCGTCAGAAGATACCAGAAGAGCTTTTTGCAGAAGAGGTTTTTTTAGAAGAGAGGGCCGGACCTGTGAGTGAGACCTTTATCTGGTATAGAGGTCACACCTCTGGGGAGTCAAAGAGCCAATGGTCTCCAGTCTCTTTGGAGGGAAGGTTTTACGACTCTTTGTCTCTGAGCATGGTCATTTGCATGGGGTTGGATTTAATAGTTGATGTACAACTATTAAAGAATCTTAGAACACTAATATGTTGCATAGGTGTAATATAAACATGTGTAAAATATCAACATGTAATATACACGGGGGAGTCACGTGGTCAGAACCAGGATAGCAGCTTAACGGAGAAGCTCTGAGTAACCGTGCACAATTTAATATAAAACCCTTAATATACGCTGCCAATCTTTTAACACAACATCGGTGTTGATATGTCAAAACCTTCCGCAACTAAACAGTGTGACATCTTTACTCGAGGGCGTAAGACTAGTGTAAAATGAACTTCGGCAAGTGTACCGAGTGAAGTGGAAGCTAACCAAATGGATAGCTTAGCCGAAGTTTTAAATGAACTGAAATCGCTTCGTGCAGAAATCGGAACAAAGTTGGATAATATTGACACTCGTCTGACCGATATGGCGAGTTCAATGGCTGCGTTGGAAAGCCAAGTGTCAGATGTAAAACGAGATGTTTCTTCCAACGCAACACGTATCGAAGAGGCTGAAGGCCGCATTCACGGCATGGAAAAGTCACTGGATAAAACAGAAGCCGCGCTTGACTCGGCCATCAAACGAATCGCTTACCTCGAATCAAAGATGGATGACCTGGAGAACTGGGGCAGAAGGAAAAACCTCCGTCTCTACGGTATACGGGAGGGCGCCGAAGGCCAGAAACCACTCCTTGAATTTATAAGCAACATGTTGGCACAATGGCTGGGGCCGGACAAATCGTTCACTTTGGAACGGGTTCATCGCACACTAGCGTCCGGGAAGCCCAACCAAAACAGAGCTATCCTCATTCGTTTCTTAAAGTTTCAGGAGAAGGAATTCGTCTACCGTGAATCAAGGCGGCGTGACATCATGCACGACGGGGTCAAGATATCCTTCGCGCAGGACCTCTCAGCTGAGACAGTACGGATCCGACGGGGATTTAACCCAGTCACGAAGCTATTTGTTGACATCAATGCGTTCCGTGGTTTCCAGCATAACCCTTGCAAGCTGAGAGTGCTACACAACGGCAAGATTCATCTTTTTTCAACGCCGCAAGAAGCTGAAAAGTTCTACAAAAGCATCTCACAGCCAACGTAGAATCTTGTGTTAAGTGAACTACGGAGTTGCACCAACACGTCTTAGAAATATTTGATCAGCTTGAATACAGCAGACGATTGAGATGTAGGCTACAATGGGAGTGAGTTCAAGCCATTTGAAATATGTTTTAGTTGACGTGTTGAGTTGTATGCCTACTGTACAGTTTTGTTCGACTAGTTGATTGGATACAACTGAGTTGTTTTTGTTATATGTGTATGCATGTATATATGTATGTGTATATATGTGTATATATATTGTAGATTATGTATATAAAGGGTATTGTTCTGATAGGGTCAAACTTTAATATATTAAGTTGAATTGCACGTTTGAGTTGCACGGTTAAAAGGAACAGACTGTTGTTGAGATCTTGAGCTGAGCTACGCTGGCTAGTTGCTCCTCAAATATTGTGGATCAGCGTCCCTCAGATTTTCAATTAACGGGAGGGGTTGGCATCTCGGTTGAGAATGCCAGAGTTGAAAGTGGAACAGTTTGTTACACTGAGTGTGGGAGGGGAGGGGAGGGGAGGGGAGGGAAGTGTTCGTTTACATTTGCACCACTCTATTATTATTATTATTACTATTTTTGTAATGTGTGTTTTTTTTGTTTTGCTTTTTTTTTTGTTTTTTTTGTTTTTTTTTCTCTTTCTTCTTATTTCTATCTTCCCTAAAATATTAAGACAGTAATTTATGGAGAAAACAAAACTAAAAGGTAATCTGGAAATTAAAATTACAAGTTGGAATGTCCGGGGAATGAGAAAATCTAAAATAGTGTTTTTACAAGAATCCCATTTGATTGCATCAGATATGCATTGCTTGAGTAAAAGATGGCCAGGCCAAGTATTCCATGCAAACTTTAGTTCTCATGCAAGGGGTGTAGTTATCCTTATTCATAGATCGTTGCCATTTCAAGTTACAAAAACATGTAATATACACTGTCATTTAGATCATCCGAAGACGAATTGATAGAGATCAAACATGATATAAGTGAGGTAATATCATAGTGATCTATCATAAGCATGCATAAAACAGGATACAGTACAAAAGACAATATACACGAACAGTAACAATATACACAATAACCTGAGGATGTGTGTATGTATTCAAAGAAAGGTTTTTCAATGAATTAATTAGAGAAGAGTCCATTCTTATGTGCCTTAATGTCTCTTTCCTAAGGGAAAATTAGGTGAGTGTTGCTCGGCCCGCATTCCTTAGAGCAATAAAACTAGTGTTATCAGGTTGGTTGCTATGGAACCGGGGGCCTGGAGTCATCACAGACATACCGGCACTCAGAATGTGTGTTGGGTGAGGGGTCTGTGATTATTTGTTAATCTAATAACTAATTTGATTTGTTAAATCTGATGAACAAATGTGTGTCTGATTGGTCCAAATGCTACACTTACTTGACCTTTAACTTGACTCGCCACATTAAAATGTGACACAGAGTGTTCCTGTTAAGCCAGTAGGAATGAAAATAGTGTGTGTGTGTGTGTGTGTGTGTGCGCTTGTAAGTCTATCATAATTGAAAATATTTCACAACTTCTTAATAACTGCACTTTTTGACAAACTTTTCGGTCTTATTAACTTCTTTCATAAGATTTTCATTAATTTGACCCCTGTTTAGAGGACAGTTGTGGTCATCAGCTCATCTGCGGTTCCAGTATTTTGACTGTAATGTTGTACCATATCCATGTTATGAATATTATGAAACTGCGCTAATTTTGCAACACAAACCGTCATCAATTAAGAGATAGTTATAACACAAATAAATATGTAGGCCTACTGAGTAAAACATAAAGAATGGTGTATTTAATTACATTCTGTAGAACTTTACAGATCATTAAAACTTTACAAAAATCACATAGACAACATGATCTATACTTAAAGGAATATTTTTGGGTTCAGGTTCAAATTGATTCTGACATCCAGCGCTACATGCACACATATATCTTGTATGTTGTGGTTTCACATAAAAGTTGATGCAGATGACAAGAAGTAACACAAATAATATCTTCTTACTATTAGTGTTACTGGCACCACAAGCTGAGAAAAAAAGGCTTGCAGGCAGCTCAGGGTCTCCACCCATCCTTATATTTATATAGTGTTTTGCCAGCAAGAGCTCAGATTTTCTTCATCATGATCATCATCTCTCTGCTCCTGCTGGCCCCTCTGCTGCCACACCTGACTTTCACTGGTGAGACTGATTATATAACAGCATATTAGCTATATTAACTGGTATGTACTGAATAAGCTGACTAATAGTTCTATCTCTCTCTCAGCTCGTGTGAATGTGGGAATAGTGAACGGCAAAGAAGCAAAACCCCACTCCAGACCTTACATGGTTTCTCTTCAGACGAACTTTGACCACAAATGTGGTGGATTCCTCATTTCTGATGAGTTTGTTATGACTGCTGCACATTGCTGGAAAGGGTAAGAGTTTTGTTCAGTCTAAACTGCAATGTTTAGTTAAAAATGACAAAAGGACTGCAGTGCAACAAGACAATGTATTGGATTACATAAATGCACTCTTCTCTTTGAACAGATATCCAGATATTCTGACGGTTGTGGTTGGTGCTCATGACTTAAGGAACAGTGAGATTTCATACCGCATTGAAGTGAAGTCCTATATCCCACATCCATACTATACATTCTGTTCATTACAGAATGATATCATGCTTTTGAGGGTAACAACCTGTAAAACATTTAGTTGTTCAAAATAATCTCTGATCAGGAAACAGTGGCATAAACCTGACATAACTATGTTTGAATTTCTATTCAAATATCTTTTATAAGAGGCATTTGTAAATAATAATAAAAAATAAACATTGGCCTTCAGGGCTTCTGTACTAATCTCAAAAACGGCAGTATAATCAACTGCAGTTCAGTCTAATAAAATATTATTAAATCTCTTAATAATGGTTGTGTTTTTGAATTACAGCTACAAAAAAAGATCAAACTAAACAACTATATTAAATGGATATCAATACCGAAGGAAGGAGATGTTGATGGAGATATTCTCTGTAGTGTTGCGGGCTGGGGACAACTGTGGATGAATGGCCCATTAAGCAGTAGTCTAATGGAGGCAAACATGACTACAATAAACCACGCAGAGTGTCAACATAAATGGGGATCCAAGTACTTGGCCTCGCAGATGATCTGTGCACATGGTGATGGAGGATCCTGCATAGTATGTACAAAAAAATGTACAGACTTTATGGAAATGTATGAACTGGTTTCACCGCGATATGCTGATATTTGTTTCTTCACAGGGAGATTCAGGAGGTCCTTTGGTTTGTGAAAACACTGCAGTTGGTGTCACATCTTTTGCGTCCAGAATACGCTGCAATTCACTTGAGCATCCTAATGTCTATACAAAGATTTCAGCATATCTTCCATGGATTCACCAAATTATTAGAAATATTAAGTGAATTAATGAAAAAAAAAAATTAAGGAAGAAATGTTTTTTTTTCTTGAATTCTTCTGTAAATCTTTCAATAAAAGTGTCACATGGCAATCAATCAGTCGAAGTGTCTTCATTGTCACAATCATATATAAAAATGTCCAAAGTCCAAAGTTATTCCACATTAGCTCACTTAGTTGCCATCTTGGTGATGCTCTTTACTTTCTAGTCATGCATGTACGGCTCATATCTACTTGAATGAGGGGGAAAAATTCTAAAAACTAAATAACTGGTAAATAATTGTTCAGTCTGGTGAAACAAAACAAAATAATAAAATAAAAACAGGTCAAACAATCAACTGCTGTAATTTCTTAAACTCACTACTAGAGGAAAGGAATTTGTGAAAACTTGCAAAACCACAAAAACAGTTTGAAACTGAAACCCTGGTAAAAGAAGAACAATTACTGACTTTTGTTGCATTATTCCTAATACTATGTTGGTAAAATATGTATTGATTAAAAAACAAACAAACAAAAAAAAAAAAAATAAAAAAAATAAACTGGCATTTCAATTTATATATATATAAAAGTCAGTGTTGTAAATTATTTCTCACAGCACCTTTAATTCATTGGGCATTGCTTTCAAACGTAGGCTTTAAGCCACCTATACCAAAGTTAATCTGTACAGCAACCATTAGGCTTCTCCATGCTGCAAGGTTTTATATCTGTCTTGTGTTCTGTTGTTATTGCAGAGCAATTTAATGTAATGTATGTACTGAAAGATGGCTAATATTGTAAATGTATGTATTTTTTAAAACAGAAAAAAGCTGAATTTTGTGAATTATTTATTTATACATTGTGTGGGAAAAGGGCAACCCCTTCTAATTAATTTATTATTTTGAACAAATGTACATTAAATGTATTTATAAATCATTATTAATTTCCAAAAAAAAAAAAAAACAGTTTGTGGAACATCTGTTTTCAGAGGATAAATTTATCATAGGTCATTACGAATACCACATTAACAGTGGCTTTCATTAATTTAAACCTTTCTTTTTGCATGATGCTACATGTGAGCAAATTGGTTTTAGTACAATTAGTCAAATACTGGCCAGAACAAGATAAAAAAAAAAAAAATTAAAAAAATCCAAATGGCACAGCAATGCATAACAGGGTGGATATTTTATTATTATTATTATTATTATTATTATTATTATTATTATTATTATTTGTTTGTTGATATGAAGAGAAACAGAAGACAAACTCCAGGTCCAGACTCACCAGTGACTCACCTGCCTGTTTAAAGTCTGTGCTGAAAAACTGGCCCCCATCTTCACAAAAATCTACAAGAGATCTACAAGAGAAGTTCCACTCTGCTTTAAACAGTCTACTATGATTCTGGTCCACCCCCAACAAAAAAAAAAAAAAAAAAAAAAAAAAAAAAAAAACTTACTGACTTCAGACCTGTCGCTCTCACGTCTGTGATCATGAGGTTGCAGACACTGGTCTTAGCCTACCTAAAAAGACATTACAGGGCCCTTGCTGGATCATCTTCAGTTTACTTGCTGCACAAACAGGACCATGGATGATGCTGTCAACATGGGACTGCATTACATCCTGCAACATCTGGACAAACCAAGTACTTATGCAAGGATCCTGTTAGTGGACTTCTGTTTGGCTCAATACCATCATGCCTTTTTTTCTCTCAGCTAAACAGGCCCACCTCTCTGTGCCCACCCCAATCTGTGGATCACCATCTTCCTGACAGAAAGGCAGCAGCTAGTGAGACTGCCCTCACCATCAGCACTGGTGCCCCTCAGGGTTGCGTTCTCTGCCCACTGCTCTTCTCCTTGTACATAAATGACTGCACCTCTAAAGACTCCGCTGTCAAGCTCCTAAAGTTTGCAGATGACATTAGTCATTGGCCTCACCCAGGATGGTGATGAGTCTTCATACAGACAAGAGGTTGAGTAGCTGGCTGTCTGGTGCAGTCACAACAACCTGGAGCTTAACATGCTCGAAACAGTGGAGATGATTGTGGACTGCAGGAGAATTATCTGTGTGCAGTGGAAGCTTCATTACCAAAAAAATAAATAAATAAATTCTGATTCCTACAGCTTTACAAAAATCCTTTAGACATATGATCTATACTTAAAGAAATATTTTGAAGGTTTAGTACAAATGTATACTTTGCAGGTTTAGTATTTAGTGCAAGTTGAGCTTAGTCAACAACATAATACTGATCACAATAAAAATTAACCCCCCCACCCCACTAAACCTTCAAAATATTTCTTTAAGTATAGATCATATGTCTAAAGGATTTTTGTAAAGTTCTAGGAATCAGAATTTTTATTTTTTTTTGGTAATGAAGCACCATGCACACATGGATATCTTATATCTTGTATACTGTGGTTTCATATAACAGATGATGCAGAAGACTAGAATTGACACTAATGATATCTTATTACTATCAGTGACACTAGAAGGTGAGGAAAGAAAGAAAGAAAAAAAAATTCTTCAAGATAACCATCATCTCTCTGCTCCTGCTGACCTCTCTGCTGCCACACCTGACCTTCACTGGTGAGACTGATTATATACTGTAACAACATATTGTGCTGATTTGTTAAGAATATTTATTTAGTATTTACTGAAGAAGTTGACTTATGGCACAGGTATAGTGAACGGCACAGAAGCAAAACCCCACTCCAGACCTTACATGGTTTCTCTTGAGGAGCTGTAAACACGTCTGTGGGGATTCTTCATTTCTTATAGATATGTCATGACCACTGCACATTGCTGGAAGAAGTAAGACTTCAATTTAATCTCAACTGCAATGATGAGTTATAATAAAAATGTAATCATAAAAAGTTCTATAATGACAGAATTGGCAGGTGCCAAATACCGCTGGAAAATGAAATCAGCATCTTTAAAAAGCTGGTCAGCAGAAGGAAGCATGAAGTGCTCCAAAATTTCTTGGTAAACGGGTGCAGTGACTTTGGTTTTCAAATAACACAATGGACCAACACCAGCAGATGACATTGCACCCCAAATCATCACAGACTGTGGAAACTTAACACTGGACTTCAAGCAACTTGAGCTATGAGCTTCTCCACCCTTCCTCCAGACTCCAGGACCTTGGTTTCCAAATGAAATACAAAACTTGCTCTCATCTGAAAAGAGGACTTTGTACCACTGGGCAACAGTCCAGTTCTTCTTCTCCTTAGCCCAGGTAAGACACCTCTGACGTTGTCTGTGGTTCAGGAGTGGCTTAACAAGAGGAATACGACAACTGTAGCCAAATTCCTTGACACGTCTGTGTCTGGTGGCTCTTGATGCCTTGACCCCAGCCTCAGTCCATTCCTTGTGAAGTTCACCCAAATTCTTGAATCGATTTTGCTTGACAATCCTCATAAGGCAGCGGTTCTCTCGGTTGGTTGAATGAATGAATGAATGAATGAATGAATGAGGCATTTATATAGCGCTTTCTTGTGTATTGCTATACACCCAAAGTGCTTTACAATCATGTAGGGGGGTCTCTCCTCAACCACCACCAGTGCAACTTTTTCTTCCACACTTTTTCCTTCCACTCAACTTTCTGTTAACATGCTTGGATACAGCACTCTGTGAACAGCCAGCTTCTTTGGCAATGAATGTTTGTGGCTTACCCTCCTTGTGAAGGGTGTCAATGATTGTCTTCTGGACAACTGTCAGATCAGCAGTCTTCCCCATGATTGTGTAGCCCAGTGAACCAAACTGAGAGACCATTTTGAAGGCTCAGGAAACCTTTGCAGGTGTTTTGAGTTGATTAGCTGATTGGCATGTCACCATATTCTAATTTGTTGAAATAGTGAATTGGTGGGTTTTTGTTAAATGTGAGCAAAAATCATCACAATTAAAAGAACCAAAGACTTAAACTACTTCAGTCTGTGTGCATTGAATTTAATACATGAGTTTCACAATTTGAGTTGAATTACTGAAATAAATTAACTTTTCCACGACATTCTAATTTATTGAGATGCACCTGTATACTGTAACAGCATATTGTGCTGATTTGTTAAGAATATTTATTTAGTATTTACTGAAGAAGCTGACTTATAGCACTCTGTCTCTAAGCTTGTGTGAATGTGGGTACAGTGAACAGCACAGAAGCAAAACCCCACTCCAGACCTTACACGGTTTCTCTTGAGGAGCTGTAAACACGTCTGTGGGGATTCCTCATTTCTGATAGATTTGTCATGACCACTGCACATTGCTGGAAGAAGTAAGACTTCAATTTAATCTCAACTGCAATGATGAGTTATAATAAAAAATATAATTATTAAAAGTTCTATAATGACAGAATAATTCACTAATAAGACTTTCTTACACAGAAATGAGAAACTAACAGCTGTGGTTGGTGGAAATGACCTAAAAAAGAAGTCCTTCCACAAGCATCCAGACATTAAAGGGGGCATAACACATATGGTCTCTGCCAATCTCATTAAAAATCTTGAGGACCTATAGAGTAATACTGCATCCTTCATACCTCCAAAGAGTCTTTAGTTTTATCAGATTTATATAAAAAAAAAAAAAAAAAAAAAAAAAAAAACACATAAATTACTATTCTCTGCAAAAATAAATTATTAGAAATATTAAGTTAATGAAAAAAATAAAGAAATGTTTTTTTTCTTGAATTATTCTGTATCTTTCAATAAAAGTGTCACATGGCAATCAATCAGTCGAAGTGTCCTCATTGTCACAATCATATATAAAAATGTCCAAAAAAGGGGGTAAAACTGTGGGTAAACAATTGTTCAGTCTAGTGAAACAAAACAAAATAAAATAAAAACAGGTCAAACAGTCAACTGCTGAAATTTCTTAAACTCACTATTAGAGGAAAGGAATTTGTGAAAACATGCAAAACCACAAAAATAGTTTGTAACTGAAAAAATAAAAAAAAATGAAGAAAAAGAATGTCTGAATGCGGAAAATTTGTAAATGTTAAAATACTGTTTCAATAATACAGCCATTTCCATATTCTGAAAATACAGCCAGAGCACCATGCACACGTGCATATCTTATATCTTGTATATTGTGGTTTCATATAACAGATGATGCAGAAGACTAGAACTGACACAAATGATATCTTATTACTATCAGTGACACTAGAAGGTGAGGAAAGAAAGAAAGAAAAAAATGTCTTCAAGATAACCATCATCTCTCTGCTCCTGCTGACCTCTCTGCTGCCACACCTGACCTTCACTGGTGAGACTGATTATATACTGTAACAGCATATTGTGCTGATTTGTTAAGAATATTTATTTAGTATTTACTGAAGAAGCTGACTTATAGCACTCTGTCTCTAAGCTTGTGTGAATGTGGGTATAGTGAACGGCACAGAAGCAAAACCCCACTCCAGACCTTACACGGTTTCTCTTGAGGAGCTGTAAATACGTCTGTGGGGATTCTTCATTTCTGATAGATATGTCATGACCACTGCACATTGCTGGAAGAAGTAAGACTTCAATTTAATCTCAACTGCAATGATGAGTTATAATAAAACTATAATCATAAAAAGTTCTATGATGACAGAATAATTCACTAATAAGACTTTCTTACACAGAAGTGAGAAACTAACAGCTGTGGTTGGTGGAAATGACCTAAAAAAGAATGAAGGGTCTGTCTGCCCTGGTGTGAAGTCCTTCCACAAGCATCCAGACATTAAAGGGGACATAACACACATGGTCTCTGCCAAGCTCATTAAAAATCTTGAGTACCTATTGAGTAATACTGCATCCTTCATACCTTCAAAAAGTTTTTAGTTTTATCAGATTTATAAAAAAAACAGATACATAGATTACTATTCTCTGCAAAAACAGTCGAGGTCCTGGAGGGCTGTGGGCAAAGCTAAAGAGTCACGAGCACGTCTGCAAGTTGTGACATCGATATAAATAAAACAGGAACAAAAACTTTTTTGACTTAAATTGTATTTATCAAATGCGTATTTCTAAAACAAATGTTTACAACATTTGTCACCAAAATGCAGAGAAAAAACACTGAAACACTCAAAGAGTGTATTTGGCACAGAAATACTCCGTCAAATGTTCAACTCCAAAAAAAAAAAAAAAAAAAAAAAAAAAAAAGAACAGATGGCTCAGCCAGTAAAGGCACGTCAGTTAAACGAAAAGTTAAAAGCAATCCAGTAGTGAAATTATTTACATAAGTGCTCAGTCCAACAAGTATCTACAATATACAGTCACTTAGAAATTTCTCACGGCAACGCAGTAGCTATTTCACGTTTGACTTGGCAAACAAGTACCAGATTGCTGTGAGCAATTTCTAAGTGACTCCCCAAGCGACACCAGGAGCATGCGGGTGGAACTCCCAATGCCTGCACCACCAAGATTGTCCACAGAGATCACCTACACATCGAACAGAGACTTGCTGCCAACAGTTTTGGTCAGCAACAGTACCAGAGGGGAAGTCTCCAACAGAAACATATCATCGTCTGTGTAATCTCTACCAGCACTGAGTGAGACATACCAAGGAGGAGGTAGGGGGGAATCATTATCTCGGAACAGTTACTTTGAGTGCTCCCCTATGACATTCGTACCTGGGTTAAGGAGCATGAGCCTACATCAGGTCTGGCAGCAGCAAAATTGGCCCAGCAGTATATGAATGCTCACCAAACTGTTCCTCGCTTTCAACCACTCAGAGGTAAAGCATGTTACACCCAACATACTGGTAGGAGTGGGTCTGAACTGAGTCGCCAACTTCAAGAGGTTATAGAGGGTTCAGAATGGCTCAAAGCTGTTACTAGTCAAAAATGTATTTGCCCAGTAAGAAAGTTCAAACTGACTGGATTTTGCTATGCCCCTAGAGAAGAGGACAGTGCCACTGACTGGTTGGGAGGAGCAAACCAGTCAAATGGATTTGGACATTACTGTGAATGGACAATCTTTGAAAGCTTTACTGGACTTAGGTAGTTCACCATCTCTAATCAAGTCTAACCATGTCTAAAATGTTCAATATGCTACTACCACTGCAGTACAATGTGTACATGGGGATGTAAAAAGGTATCCTTGAGCAGAAGCGTTGGTTGCTGTGCAGGAATAGGTGTACCTGCTGTAGTTGACAATTTACCCACTGATATGATTTTAGGAAGGGACATGCCTGTGTATGCCTGTTCTCCATTTCTGTCACCAATGGAGTTTTGATTCCTTGACACTGTCACCTTTGACTTGCTTAGTGAGTGATGCTTAATTTCTGGCAGTATTGTCAGCTTGACTGCACAGATGCTATTGGAAGAGAGTTGAACTGGATGATGACATCACTGAATCAACAATGAACTGACTTCAACTGAAAAATTGACTGTTTGTTCTTGTCCTATGTTGACAAACTATTTTACTGTTTGACACTGTAAAGCTGCTTTGACACAATCTGTATTGTATAAAGTGCTGTATTAAAAAGGTGATTTGACTTGACTAAGTAATCTGGGTAATATTAATGTAAATGCTGACCCTGATGTTGATGTGAACGTTGAAACTGATGTTAATGTGACTGCTGATGATACTAAAAGATCACTTCCTGCTGTGACACAGGCCCAAACTAAGGCAGCTATGCAGCCTCTGCCAGACTATGACAGAAGTCTGTTGCAGGGAGGGACCAAAGGCCCTAGAAAGACACACTGATAGCAGAGTTTGATAAAGTACATGGGTACTCCAGTTGCTAAACCTTCCATGCAGGGTCTTGAGGTTAATGGCTGGCAGGTCCCAGAAAACACTGGTGAACTGCAACGGAAAGATGCAACCTTGAAACCTTTGTTTACTAAAGCTGACTCTAAAAGTGGGTCTAATGTGTGTGATGAACAGTATGTTGTGCAAAACAATGTGCTATATGTGCAAGCAGGTGATGTCTTATGCTTGGTTGTACCCATGTCATGTTGCTCCCTAGTGTTGCACTTTGCACACACAGTTACATGGGCAGGACATCTGGCCCAACACAAAACATATGCACACATTAGCTCATTAATTTTTGGCCAACAATGCACACTGATGTCCATACATATAGCACTACATGTTCCACTTGCCAAAAGACCAGTACTGTGTGTCAGTGGGGCAAAGCACCTCTACATTCGCTGCCAATCATATCCACCCTTTTTTGACGCATCGCCATGGACATTGTGGGGCCACTTGAAAAGAGCAGTGTGGGACATCAATACATTTTGGTCATCTGTGACTATGTGACAAGATAACCGGAAGTAGGGCTGTACAATTAATCGAAAAACAGTTTAGATTTCGATTTCGGCCTCCAACGATTATGAAAATACAATAATCAAGATAAAACGATCATTGTGCCCCATTCCTCCCCCAAATGCTTGCATAAATGTGTTAAAATGCGGCACTTAGTGATTATTCATGTAAACCTTCATCGGTCATGTAATAAATGAACGCAAAGAGTTGAGAATGAAAATTCATGTGTAACGGTAAATTGGATCCGTACGGCTCTTAAAGTGACAGTGGGCTATATATTCCTGCTGCGACTGTGTGCTTAATATTAATCAAACAACAAAAGACTAAGACAAAATCACACACTGCTCTTGAGTGAAGGGCTTTTGTAGCTTTAACCCTCTGGGGTCTGAGGGTGTTTTGGGGGCCTGGAGAAGTTTTGACATGCCCTGACATTTGTGCTTTTTTCAGTTACTTATAAAAATATAAATGGCTAAAGTCTAATAACACTGTAAACAGCACAAACTGGGCTATAATAATATGTTAGCAGCATTTATGTACATGATTGTGTTTTTGAGAAAGCAACGTTTATGCGTGGTTAGTGAAAAACTAAAATTTTGAAGTCACTGAAATAAGGCCATAAAACACATACAGAACATCTGTTTACAAGACTTTTGAGAACTGGATCTTGTAGCCTAGAGTTTTTGCTTCAAAATTATGTGAAAATCAGCTTGTTTACTCACTCACAGAAAACAATATATTGATTTAAATTTTTAAAGACATGTTTTGTGATCAAAAGCCTATATGCGAGGGAGTGGCAATGGTCTTGAATATTAAGTGATTCTCACCTGAGAGACAAAGGGCCCTCCCCTAATGGCCCCCTAATGGCCCATCAGTGTGACTGTGACTTTGAGGCAGGTAAGAGAGAATGTGAGGAGATTGAAAATTTTTTTTTTTTTTTTAATTATTTGTATTTTATTTACAACACAGTATAATCAAAACATACATAATGAAGGTCAAAGACACATTATTGTGCACACTGATCTAACCACAGAGATGTGAACAGACTTTAAGTCATTTCTGCAACAGATTCTGTTCAACAAGTGAAACAAGTAAATCATACCTGATATTTACTTGTTTTATTTAAGTGTTTCTGCTTCTTTCCATGGATTCAAGAAGAAAAAACATAATCAGTAGTCAAGGAGCTTGTTTTACCATAGAATATCAGTGTAGTTGAAAATCTGATGTTGGTATAGCGCTCTCAGAGGAAAACCGTTTGAAGAGACTGAAAGTCAGCAGGATTCATCTGTGGTGCAGGTATCTGATTCAATAAAATACAAACAACCAAAATAAAAAAAAATAAAACAAACAAAAAACAACATTTGTGAGCATGTTAATATCACGAGCATCTGTATATATGTAGCCATAGACTCACGCATGCTTTGTACTATCGTAAGAACAAAAACATTTTATATCTGAGAAACTAATTATTATTGTTTAGCACGTTATTAAAAATCTATTTTTGAACAGAGTAGGCTATTAATAATAAACGTTCTAAACATACTTAGACTCGTAGCATTCATCATGTTACAGTGTACATTCATATTACCTTTGTTTTATATAGAGCATGAAAACATCATCGCACTGTAAGAAATTTAAATACAATGAATTGCCTATCATATTCAAAATGTTTTACTCAATTTCAAACATTGCAGTCATGAATTATAGTTTGGGAAAAACCCAACTATGATTTTGTAGTCATATAGCCATACTGAACATCATGTATGATTCTATAGTTGCCTAAGATATGATTCTGCAGCCATAGACTCACGCATGCTTTGTACTATAAAAGGATGTACTTTGTACTATAAAAAAAGGATATTTTATATTTGAGAAGTAATTGTTATCATTTAGCACACTATTAAAATATATTTGTGAACAGATTATTAATAATAAACATGGTCTAAACATTCTTAAATGCGTAGCATTCATCATGTTGTAGTTTGGGAAAAACCCAACTACCCAGCTAACAGGGAACGTTCTCGTAACTTTGGCTAACGTTCTCTAAAGGTTCTCTCAAAGTTATCACAAAACGTTCTTGCAGTAGCGTTATTAGAACGTTTCCTTAACGTTATCTGCAATTTATAAACGTTCTAAAAACGTTAGCATAAAAATGTTATAATTGCATTGTTAGTGGAACGTTCTAAAAACGTTAGCATTAAAAACGTTATCATTGCGTTGTCAATGGAACGTTCTAAAAACGTTAGAATAAAAACGTTATCATTACGTTGTTAGTGGAAGTTCTAAAAACGTTAGCATTAAAAACATTATCATTGCCTTGTTAATGGAACGTTCTAAAAACGTTAGAATAAAAACGTTATCATTACATTGTTAGTGAAACGTTTTAAAAACGTTAGCATTAAAAACATTATCATTGTGTTGTTAGTGTAACGTTTTAAAAACGTTGGCATTAAAAACGTTATCATTGTGTTGTTTATGGAACATTTTAAAAACGTTAGCATAAAAACATTATCATGGTGTTGTTAGTGTAACGTTTTAAAAACGTTAGCATAAAAACATTATCATTGTGTTGTTAATGTTTTAAAAATGTTGGCATTAAAATGTTATTACGTTGTTAATGGAATGTTCAAAAAACGTTAGAATAAAACTGCGTTGTTAGTGGAATGTTTTAATATAGTACAATGAAAATCAGAATAATCATAATAGTATAATGAAAAATAACTCAAATAATACCTCATTATCAGTTAACATTTTTGGTATTTCAGTGTAAATTGAACAATGAATATTCTTAGAGTTAGCGTAATTTTTCTGTTCTTGAGGTTGAAAACTAATTTTCTAATAATATTAAGTTCACTACTTAAAGTTGGCTTGCTGTATGTATTGTTAGTGAAATTTTCTTTAAATGTTACAGCTGTGACATTTCACATTTAAAATAAAAACAAAATTATATCAATGAGTCCATCAATCAGATAATTAAAATCTAACTTGCAGTGTCACTATCAAAATATAAAGTGTCACACTTTATTTTCTCTGAGACCATACATGTCAGATTTGTTTTTCTTCTTCTCAGTCGCTTTGGCTCATTTATCAGATCAGAAATGAAATTCTCAAAACTACTTGTTCAAACTCCACATCATCTAGTATCTTGTGCACATCATAAAAGCAGTTTCTCATTCTTTTGAACAAGTTTCAAATGCTTGGTACATTCATGCACTTGAATATGTACAATTGTATACGTTATCAATTGCTAGTGTTGTTGCTCAAATATGGTTCTCTGTCAAATTGACTTAACCCTCACAACATCTATCATTATTTCATCACATTAGCCATTCATTGCAAAATGGTGAGTTACTGTAGTTACAGCTAACAGGGAATGTTGTCGTAACTTTGGCTAACGTTCTCTAAAGGTTCTTTCAAAGTTATCAAAAACGTTCTTGCAGTAACGTTAGCAGAACGTTTTGTTGACGTTATCTGCCCTTGATAAACTTTATAAAATCGTTAGCATAAAAACGTTATCATTGCCTTGTTAGTGGAACGTTTTAAAAACGTTATTTAAAATATGTCTTGACAAAATGAGTCGTAATTTGCATAGCAACTTAATTTGTTTATCTAATGAAACAAAGAATGACACAATCCAGTGGCCTTTTTCCCCATGGCCTGAGAGAGAAAAAACATTTAGTTTAAAATTAAAATCTTACAATGTGCTTAAAAGTCAGAAGACACTTTATTTATTCTCAAACTGTTTTTCTGATATTTGCAATAACAGCGAAGGAGAAAATGCACTTGCGAAGTATACATTATATGATCTTAATTCCCCACGAGCTCATCTACGTGTAGCGTGAAAAGGTGGGCGTGGCTTTGGAACGTACGTGCGCGTCAATCAAACACTTCAGCGGGAAGAACACAACTGCCAAACATTTACAGTGAGACGGCGCCTGTCAGGTAAGTTCTGTGACTTTTGTTGGATATATTATGAATAAAAAACGTTTATTATCACACTGATTAGCTTAGATTTGCAGCAAGTGCTGCTGTTTTGATGAAATTATAGCTAGGTGATCGATTTGCCTGAACAAGCAAAACTGCTGCTGCAGAGCGGTTAACAGTTAGTAAACAAATGTTTAAAACAGGAATAAAGGCTAAATTTTTGTAGAAGGCTTTAGACTCGCTGTTTCTCAGTGTCTAGTTCGCTCTTTCTAAATAGCATAACTGATTTTCATTACACTGTGTTCTTGCTCGAGTTATTAGCGAGATTAGTTTATGAATGTCCCGCGCATTTTCCCTGCTGTTTTCCGTTTCGTGTAAAAGTTTAAAGTCAGTTCGTCACAGTGAAATCCATCTACTTAGATATCAGCTTTTTGGATCGACTGCACAGCGCCTGACTTTATAAACGGCTCTCACGAGTGGATTAAGGAAAAAAATGTGAAAATGGAAGGTTAGTCCATTACCACTTTTTCTTCAATAAAACTGACCCTACATACATGGCGCAATACCCGATGTCCAGGCTAACGTGTTTTTTTGTTTTTTTTTCTCCCCTCGAGGTGTATATTATAAAAGTTGTGAAATATTTGCCTACTATGGTATTAACGTTAACTCTGGTGCCCTCGTCAATGTTATAATATTTGAAATGACCAATCAGATCAAAGAAGGCGGGCTTCATGTTCACAGAAGCCGAAGATGCTGAGCGCGAATTTCAGTTAATGGTCATAAAGTGCGAGATAAGATGTTAACTAAATATTTAATATTTGAGAGCTGTTTTACAATACAAATGTTACATCAGGTTTGCAAACTAATAAATTCTAATTTAATAAATTCTAATTTCGGCATTTTTAAATTTAATATAGGCCTATATTTTCGTGATGTATAATGTAATAATTCGTTCTGTCAATGTGAGGATGCAATATATATATATATATATATATATATATATAAGGCATAAGATTAATAATGTAAGTGCACATATTGTGAATTAATTTAATACACTAATCCCCGGTTTCACAGACAAGTCTTAAAATAGTCCCAGACTAAAATGCATGTTTGAGCTGTCTCAACTGAAAATATCTTGCTCTGACATATCTTAAAATATGTCACTGTCATTGTTCTGTGTCAAGATGCACACCTGTAATGTTTTCTTCTAAGGCATTTTTGTAAAAGTTGCTTAAATATCTTAATTTAACTAAGGCCTAGTCCTGGTTTAAGCTAAACCCTGTTTGTGAAACCGGGCCTTAGTTACCAAGATTTTCGGGAAATTATGATATGTGAAACATATATCATTTGACCTTATGTTTACTTTCTTCACTGACACAGACGAGAATCACTATTATCAAAGCGCAGTTTTAGGAGAGGAAGAGACAGGGCAAGATAAGGAGACAGAGAAAAACAAACAGTGATGGAGATGAGGAGAGAGCAGGTATTGACAAATAATCTGCCCACGTGGTTTTAGATCAGAGAAATCAATTTTTTTTTTTTTTACATTTGCGACCTCTAATTATAAAACCCAGTGCCTATAGTATCACCAACTGTGGTAATATAACAGTTTGTTAAAATGTTCAGAATGCAACCCTAGATCTTTAGTAATTTTGTACAAATGTCATAGTAAACATGATTAATTATTTATAAATTATGAACAACTAAAATAATTTGCTAATTAATTTAATTTCAAATGAATTTTGTCAATTTAAGTGGACTTTGATATCAAGTGTTCAGTAAAAACAGAGCAGTGGTATCTCAATGTATATTTTATCAATAGTTAATAGCTATTGAAGTTTTCTGCTATGTCAATGCTGTTTCATCAATAAATTATTTATCACAGTTTTTAATTAGTTTTTTCCCTTATTCTCTTGTCTTTGACAGTGGTATTTCAACAATCACTCATGGAGTCTGATCGGGACTGGTATGATCATTTTTACCCTTTTTATGAGGACAGAAGTGTCTCACGTTTCGGTTTTGATAAATCATTCAGCCCTAGGATAACATATGTTGTCAGCTCAGGAAAAGATGTAGGAAATTGAAGAGAAGAATGGCTTTAATCAGTGTGGTTTAAATTTGTGTGTGTGTTTGTAATTTTTAGATGCCTGTCAACGCAGTTTTGGAAAAAGTCTTTGAGGAGCTGATATCTGAAACTTTGCACCGCATCGAGATCAGTCTTATCACAGGTTGGTGTCTTTCTGTTTGGAATCAGGTGTATAGTTAATGAGATGCAAACCAGTGTAAGATTAATGGGAGAGTGATGTTAATACATGTAAACTCAAGCTTATGAGTAAACAAATCAATTAAGTCAGTGTAGCACATTCAACAAGTTATTACTTAAATGATATTCTATTTTGTCTGTGAAAACATGTTAAATGGATATACATAGTGGTCAGTGTTTACTTGGAAATAAAATGTTACAAATTAAGTTAATATCTTACATAGTATAAATTCAACTGTTTTACATGTTGTTGATTGTAAATGATTGTACCAAAATTTCAGTAGTCCAACACCAGTGAAATTTCATGGTGCTTGACACCAATGTCGATACCATAGCAAAACTTTTGGAACTATTTAACTGTTTGGGGAAAAAAAAAAAGAAAGAAATTAGTTAATTATGATAACATCAAAACGGCATGTAGACTTCAAATATTGTTTATCAGTGGGTACCAAATTATACTACTGGTCCTGGAGAACAGCTGGTATTGTTACATTTTTAAAATGTCAGTATCAGCTTGATACCAAAGTACCGGGACTTTTGACAATAAGCTAAGACAAAGATTTCATTACCAAATATGACTAATTGATTTTCTGCCCAGTGCAACTAAATATTTTGATCCAAGCACAAAGTGAACGGGCGGTGCAGTCCCTTCAGTTATGAGGGATTCCATGTCAGTGATTCAGTGACTTGCTCACAACATGAGTCATTTGTCTCACCAGAAATGGTCTGCAGAAATGATCACTTTACAGATGTTTAACAAAAACAATTTTATGAATCAAAATCCCTACCACTATTTGGAAAGCTATTTTGCAAAGACATAGAGCGATGCAGTACGTATAGTGAAGCATCCCAGTGCTTTTATTCTAAATCTTACCAAGTATTAATACAACGCTGTCTTCTTTTCTCCCTGCAGTATCTCCCAAGATCGTTTTGAGATTCTATCCTGTCTGATGGCCTAGTATCTGAAGACGTCATAAACTCCATCATTTAAAATAATTGTCTTTTATACAAGTGTATATTTTAATATTATTATATATAATTTATATTCCGTTATACTATTTATTTATTTATTTATTTATTTTTGTTACATGTTTCTAGGTCATTCAACAACTCAAATTCTTCAATTTAATTCTCAAGATCTGAAAATTTGGTTTGAAGTTCTAAAATTTCTTAATTGGTTCTTGAGTTTTGTTGCTGCAACTTGAATCTTGAAGATGCCTTTATTTTTTTTCTTCATATTGTTTAAAGGCACAATATTGGATTTTTGATATTAGAACATGATGGAATGTATTAAAACTTTTAACTCTAATGTGCATCGTATATAACATTTAATATTTCATACATTAGAGCAGTTTAAATGTATTGAATTGATTCTTGGTACATATGTCATTGATTTCATACACATTGTTTTGAAATCCATACTTGTGATTACATTTCAAATTGCTTTTATTGTTCATTTCTGTGATTCTGTCTAGACTCAAATTAAGAAATGTCTATTTTAAAAGAATTGGAAAAGTAATATCTTTATAATTAGACTTTACTTTAATAACAGTATAGTGTTCTCTTACTTTCATGTACTTTATTGACCACTTATATTTCGTTGTTATTAGCTTTCCATTGTACTATTTCTAGACTGTATTTTGTAAGTCTTGAAAGTTTGATAACACTGTTAGTGAACATTTAGCAAATATCTGTAACAATAAATAAATGTTACATAATCTTACATAATGTGTCATCTTAAAAAAAACCATTAAGAGAACATTAAAATAATGAAAGAATGGAACATTCTAAAATGTTTTGCGAAACGTTCCTAGAACGTTAATATAATGGAAAATATAACGTTCTAATAACATATTGAATAACGTTCCTAGAACGTTAATATGATACTTACGTTATAAGAACGTTTCCGTAACGTTCCTATTAAGTTATAAAAACGTTATATCTGAAAGTTCTTAGAACGTTAAAAATGTCCAGTTTTTTAGACGTATTAACGTTCTTATTTGGTTATAAGAACATTATATAAAATGTTATTAGAACGTTCCAAATTCTCGTTATAATAACGTTCTAAGAATGAGAGACTGGAACGTTCTAATAACGTTTTTAATAACGTTCTTAGAACGTTATTATGAGAATTTGGAACGTTCTAATAACGTTTTATATAACGTTCTTATAACCAAATAAGAACGTTAATACAACGTCTAAAAAACGACGTTTTTAACGTTCTAAGAACTTTCAGATATAACGTTTTTATAACTTAATGGGAACGTTACGGAAACGTTCTTATAACGTAAAATTGTTAGCTGGGTAGTGTGTGATGTTACTGAGATGTTGTTTCAAACATTGGAGGAGGCAAATGTGAGAGATCCAGAGTTTCTAGCTAAGGAGAAAAATCTGAGCACAGTATGACAGTATGCGGTGATGATGTTTTGAGAAGTAGGAGACTCAAGCAAAAGTCTCCAATCAATCTTAACGTAACCTCATTTCTGTCTAGGAGAAAAATTTGAGATGTTAAAGGTACAATAGGTGATTGTCTTCAGAAACTTTTTTTGTTATGCTGGTTAAAAGTCTCTTCACATCCCGATAGCAATCATTAAGTTAATTGGTCTAAATGTATTTATATGTATTTATATATTCTGTGGAAGGCATAGGACCAAGAAATGTTAGTCCAATCAAAACGAGCATTTTTCTTGACTTTCCTACCTGCCTGTCAACATATGTGTTTGCATACCTCTGCGCACCTGGTTTGCGCAGAGAGGATACATCATTAGCACGTTCACGTACACTGTGCAGACAGAGCGAGAATGGCAGGCAAAAATCAACAACCTGATCTTCCTCAGTATCAGCAAATATAATTTTGAATAATCTGCCATTGGTATTGGTACAATTAAAAAAAAACTTCTTATGTAGCAAATTAGCTCAAAAAGGGAATTGTATATAAATAATTACAATTAATTATGATTAATTACAATTATTTATATCGGCTGACAGTAATAACTGTCGCAGAGTTAAACTGCCATCAGCTGATCTGTTCGTCCAGCGAACATTCAGTGTAAATTCATATCAACTCTGAAAAAGGATATTTCCGTGGCCACAGAAAATATCTTCCTATTAACGCATTAGAGCATGTAGCAAGGGTCAAAATCGTAAAGGGATATTAATATGCAAGGCAGAATCAGAAACTCATGTAATTTGTGCACAAGAGTTTTATTAACTCAACACTAATGCAAACTAGTCTAACAAACAAACAAACAAACAAACAATCGCTCATACATGGTGAAAGGGTAAATGAGAGTTGATGGATGAAACCATCAGGAAAACCAGAGAATGCAGTTATGGAAAAAGTCATAACCACCTGAGTAAAACCATCAGCGCCGTTTATAACGGGGTCTATAACTTATACTAAACCTCTGTTTCGTTTAGTTAAATGTACTATAATTACACTTCCTTTTGTCGTGACGGAATGCGGTCTCGGATGAAAAGTCTTGATGGTTTCAAGGTTTTTGGACTCGCGATCATGTTCTTCCGGGTTGAAGAGTGATGAATTCCAAAGATGTTCTGAGGTAGAAATGTCTTCCAGGTAGAGAGTGGAAAAAGAGTTAAGAAAGGGATCTGCTGAGGTCCGAGGAGCTTTGATTGAATGGAAAGACAAGGCCATAAGCCTGGCACAATAACTTAAGGGTTCAGAAGAGCTCCAGCTCACATCTTCCTCATCCTCTTGGGTCCTAACAGAACCACAGACTGGGTCTTTGTGGTCAAGAGTCATCCACCAGGCTGGGGAGATCACCCACGGCTCTATGTTGGGCCGACCGGGCGCACCCGCACCAGTTCGGTCTCTCCGTCAGAAGATACCAGAAGAGCTTTTTGCAGAAGAGGTTTTTTTAGAAGAGAGGGCCGGACCTGTGAGTGAGACCTTTATCTGGTATAGAGGTCACACCTCTGGGGAGTCAAAGAGCCAATGGTCTCCAGTCTCTTTGGAGGGAAGGTTTTACGACTCTTTGTCTCTGAGCATGGTCATTTGCATGGGGTTGGATTTAATAGTTGATGTACAACTATTAAAGAATCTTAGAACACTAATATATTGCATAGGTGTAATATAAACATGTGTAAAATATCAACATGTAATATACACGGGGGGAGTCACGTGGTCAGAACCAGGATGGCAGCTTAACGGAGAAGCTCTGAGTAACCGTGCACAATTTAATATAAAACCCTTAATATACGCTGCCAATCTTTTAACACAACATCGGTGTTATGTCACAACCTTCCGCAACTAAACAGTGTGACATCTTTACTCGAGGGCGTAAGACTAGTGTAAAATCAACTTCGGCAAGTGTACCGAGTGAAGTGGAAGCTAACCAAATGGATAGCTTAGCCGAAGTTTTAAATGAACTGAAATCGCTTCGTGCAGAAATCGGAACAAAGTTGGATAATATTGACACTCGTCTGACCGATATGGCGAGTTCAATGGCTGCGTTGGAAAGCCAAGTGTCAGATGTAAAACGAGATGTTTCTTCCAACGCAACACGTATCGAAGAGGCTGAAGGCCGCATTCACGGCACGGAAAAGTCACTGGAAAAAACAGAAGCCGCGCTTGACTCGGCCATCAAACGAATCGCTTACCTCGAATCAAAGATGGATGACCTGGAGAACTGGGGCAGAAGGAAAAACCTCCGTCTCTACGGTATACGGGAGGGCGCCGAAGGCCAGAAACCACTCCTTGAATTTATAAGCAACATGTTGGCACAATGGCTGGGGCCGGACAAATCGTTCACTTTGGAACGGGTTCATCGCACACTAGCGTCCGGGAAGCCCAACCAAAACAGAGCTATCCTCATTCGTTTCTTAAAGTTTCAGGAGAAGGAATTCGTCTACCGTGAATCAAGGCGGCGTGACATCATGCACGACGGGGTCAAGATATCCTTCGCGCAGGACCTCTCAGCTGAGACAGTACGGATCCGACGGGGATTTAACCCAGTCACGAAGCTATTTGTTGACATCAATGCGTTCCGTGGTTTCCAGCATAACCCTTGCAAGCTGAGAGTGCTACACAACGGCAAGATTCATCTTTTTTCAACGCCGCAAGAAGCTGAAAAGTTCTACAAAAGCATCTCACAGCCAACGTAGAATCTTGTGTTAAGTGAACTACGGAGTTGCACCAACACGTCTTAGAAATATTTGATCAGCTTGAATACAGCAGACGATTGAGATGTAGGCTACAATGGGAGTGAGTTCAAGCCATTTGAAATATGTTTTAGTTGACGTGTTGAGTTGTATGCCTACTGTACAGTTTTGTTCGACTAGTTGATTGGATACAACTGAGTTGTTTTTGTTATATGTGTATGCATGTATATATGTATGTGTATATATGTGTATATATATTGTAGATTATGTATATAAAGGGTATTGTTCTGATAGGGTCAAACTTTAATATATTAAGTTGAATTGCACGTTTGAGTTGCACGGTTAAAAGGAACAGACTGTTGTTGAGATCTTGAGCTGAGCTACGCTGGCTAGTTGCTCCTCAAATATTGTGGATCAGCGTCCCTCAGATTTTCAATTAACGGGAGGGGTTGGCATCTCGGTTGAGAATGCCAGAGTTGAAAGTGGAACAGTTTGTTACACTGAGTGTGGGAGGGGAGGGGAGGGGAGGGGAGGGAAGTGTTCGTTTACATTTGCACCACTCTATTATTATTATTATTACTATTTTTGTAATGTGTGTTTTTTTTGTTTTTTTTTTGTTTTGCTTTTTTTTTTGTTTTTTTTTGTTTTTTTTCTCTTTCTTCTTATTTCTATCTTCCCTAAAATATTAAGACAGTAATTTATGGAGAAAACAAAACTAAAAGGTAATCTGGAAATTAAAATTACAAGTTGGAATGTCTGGGGAATGAGAAAATTGGCCAAACTGAAACAAGTTTTGAATAGGGTAAAATATCTCAAATCTAAAATAGTGTTTTTACAAGAATCCCATTTGATTGTATCAGATATGCATTGCTTGAGTAAAAAATGGCCAGGCCAAGTATTCCATGCAAACTTTAGTTCTCATGCAAGGGGTGTAGTTATCCTTATTCATAGATCGTTGCCATTTCAAGTTACAAAAACATGTAATATACACTGTCATTTAGATCATCCGAAGACGAATTGATAGAGATCAAACATGATATAAGTGAGGTAATATCATAGTGATCTATCATAAGCATGCATAAAACAGGATACAGTACAAAAGACAATATACACGAACAGTAACAATATACACAATAACCTGAGGATGTGTGTATGTATTCAAAGAAAGGTTTTTCAATGAATTAATTAGAGAAGAGTCCATTCTTATGTGCCTTAATGTCTCTTTCCTAAGGGAAAATTAGGTGAGTGTTGCTCGGCCCGCATTCCTTAGAGCAATAAAACTAGTGTTATCAGGTTGGTTGCTATGGAACCGGGGGCCTGGAGTCATCACAGACATACCGGCACTCAGAATGTGTGTTGGGTGAGGGGTCTGTGATTATTTGTTAATCTAATAACTAATTTGATTTGTTAAATCTGATGAACAAATGTGTGTCTGATTGGTCCAAATGCTACACTTGACCTTTAACTTGACTCGCCACATTAAAATGTGACACAGAGTGTTCCTGTTAAGCCAGTAGGAATGAAAATAGTGTGTGTGTGTGTGTGTGTGTGTGTGTGTGTGCGCGCTTATAAGTCTATCATAATTGAAAATATTTCACAACTTCTTAATAACTGCACTATTTGACAAACTTTTCGGTCTTATTAACTTCTTTCATAAGATTTTCATTAATTTGACCCCTGTTTAGAGGACAGTTGTGGTCATCAGCTCATCTGCGGTTCCAGTATTTTGACTGTAATGTTGTACCATATCCATGTTATGAATATTATGAAACTGCGCTAATTTTGCAACACAAACCGTCATCAATTAAGAGATAGTTATAACACAAATAAATATGTAGGCCTACTGAGTAAAACATAAAGAATGGTGTATTTAATTACATTCTGTAGAACTTTACAGATCATTAAAACTTTACAAAAATCACATAGACAACATGATCTATACTTAAAGGAATATTTTTGGGTTCAGGTTCAAATTGAGTCTGACATCCAGCGCTACATGCACACATATATCTTGTATGTTGTGGTTTCACATAAAAGTTGATGCAGATGACAAGAAGTAACACAAATAATATCTTCTTACTATCAGTGTTACTGGCACAAGCTGAGAAAAAAGGCTTGTAGGCAGCTCAGGGTCTCCACCCATCCTTATATTTATATAGTGTTTTGCCAGCAAGAGCTCAGATTTTCTTCATCATGATCATCATCTCTCTGCTCCTGCTGGCCCCTCTGCTGCCACACCTGACTTTCACTGGTGAGACTGATTATATAACAGCATATTAGCTATATTAACTGGTATGTACTGAATAAGCTGACTAATAGTTCTATCTCTCTCTCAGCTCGTGTGAATGTGGGAATAGTGAACGGCAAAGAAGCAAAACCCCACTCCAGACCTTACATGGTTTCTCTTCAGACGAACTTTAAACACAAATGTGGTGGATTCCTCATTTCTGATGAGTTTGTTATGACTGCTGCACATTGCTGGAAAGGGTAAGAGTTTTGTTCAGTCTAAACTGCAATGTTTAGTTAAAACTGACAAAAGGACTGCAGTGCAACAAGACAATGTATTGGATTACATAAATGCACTCTTCTCTTTGAACAGATATCCAGATATTCTGACGGTTGTGGTTGGTGCTCATGACTTAAGGAACAGTGAGATTTCATACCGCATTGAAGTGAAGTCCTATATCCCACATCCATACTATACATTCTGTTCATTACAGAATGATATCATGCTTTTGAGGGTAACAACCTGTAAAACATTTAGTTGTTCAAAATAATCTCTGATCAGGAAACAGTGGCATAAACCTGACATAACTATGTTTGAATTTCTATTCAAATATCTTTTATAAGAAGCATTTGTAAATAATAATAAAAAATAAACATTGGCCTTCAGGGCTTCTGTACTAATCTCAAAAATGGCAGTATAATCAACTGCAGTTCAGTCTAATAAAATATTATTAAATCTCTTAATAATGGTTGTGTTTTTGAATTACAGCTACAAAAAAAGATCAAACTAAACAACTATATTAAATGGATATCAATACCGAAGGAAGGAGATGTTGATGGAGATATTCTCTGTAGTGTTGCGGGCTGGGGACAAAAGCGGACGAATGGCCCATTGAGCGATCGTCTAATGGAGGCAAACATGACTACAATAAACCACGCAGAGTGTCAACATAAATGGGAATCCAAGTACTTGGCCTCGCAGATGATCTGTGCACATGGTGATGGAGGATCCTGCATAGTATGTACAAAAAAATGTACAGACTTTATGGAAATGTATGAACTGGTTTCACTGCGATATGCTGATATTTGTTTCTTCACAGGGAGATTCAGGAGGTCCTTTGGTTTGTGAAAACACTGCAGTTGGTGTCACATCTTTTGCGTCCAGAATACGCTGCAATTCACTTGAGCGTCCTAATGTCTATACAAAGATTTCAGCATATCTTCCATGGATTCACCAAATTATTAGAAATATTAAGTGAATTAATGAAAAAAAAAATTAAGGAAGAAATGTTTTTTTTTTCTTGAATTCTTCTGTAAATCTTTCAATAAAAGTGTCACATGGCAATCAATCAGTCGAAGTGTCTTCATTGTCACAATCATATATAAAAATGTCCAAAGTCCAAAGTCATTCCACATTAGCTCACTTGGTTGCCATCTTGGTGATGCTCTTTACTTTCTAGTCATGCATGTACGGCTCATATCTACTTGAATGAGGGGGAAAAATTCTAAAAACTAAATAATTGGTAAATAATTGTTCGGTCTGGTGAAACAAAACAAAATAATAAAATAAAAACAGGTCAAACAATCAACTGCTGTAATTTCTTAAACTCACTACTAGAGGAAAGGAATTTGTGAAAACTTGCAAAACCACAAAAACAGTTTGTAACTGAAACCCTGGTAAAAGAAGAACAATTACTGACTTTTGTTGCATTATTCCTAATACTATGTTGGTAAAATATGTATTGATTAAAAAAAAAAAAAAAAAAAAAAAAAAAACTGGCATCTCAATTTATATATATAAAAGTCAGTGTTGTAAATTATTTCTCACAGCACCTTTAATTCATTGGGCGTTGCTTTCAAACATAGGCTTTAAGCCACCTATACCAAAGTTAATCTGTACAGCAACCATTAGGCTTCTCCATGCTGCAAGGTTTTATATCTGTCTTGTGTCCTGTTGTTATTGCAGAGCAATTTAATGTAATGTATGTACTGAAACATGGCTAATATTGTAAATGTATGTATTTTTTAAAACAGAAAAAAGCTGAATTTTGTGAATTATTTATTTATACATTGTGTGGGAAAAGGGCAACCCCTTCTAATTAATTTATTATTTTGAACAAATGTACATTAAATGTATTTATAAATCATTATTAATTTCCAAAAAAAAAAAAAACAGTTTGTGGAACATCTGTTTTCAGAGGATAAATTTATCATAGGTCATTACGAATACCACATTAACAGTGGCTTTCATTAATTTAAACCTTTCTTTTTGCATGATGCTACATGTGAGCAAATTGGTTTTAGTACAATTAGTCAAATACTGGCCAGAACAAGATAAAAAAAAAAAAATAAAAAAAAATCCAAATTGCACAGCAATGCATAACAGGGTGGATATTTTATTATTATTATTATTATTTGTTTGTTGATATGAAGAGAAACAGAAGACCAAGCAAACTCCAGGCCCAGACTCACCAGTGACTCACCTGCCTGTTTAAAGTTTGTGCAGAAAAACTGGCCCCCATCTTCACAAAAATCTACAAGAGATCTACAAGAGAAGTTCCACTCTGCTTTAAACAGTCTACTATGATTCTGGTCCACCCCCAACAACAAAAAAAAACAAACAAAAAAAAAACAGACTTACTGACTACAGACCTGTCGCTCTCACGTCTGTGATCATGAGGTTGCAGACACTGGTCTTAGCCTACCTAAAAAGACATTACAGGGCCCTTACTGGATCATCTTCAGTTTACTTGCTGCACAAACAGGACCATGGATGATGCTGTCAACATGGGACTGCATTACATCCTGCAACATCTGGACAAACCAAGTACTTATGCAAGGATCCTGTTAGTGGACTTCTGTTTGGCTCAATACCATCATGCCTTTTTTTCTCTCAGCTAAACAGACCCACCTCTCTGTGCCCACCCCAATCTGTGGATCACCATCTTCCTGACAGAAAGGCAGCAGCTAGTGAGACTGCCCTCACCATCAGCACTGGTGCCCCTCAGGGTTGCGTTCTCTGCCCACTGCTCTTCTCCTTGTACATAAATGACTGCACCTCTAAAGACTCCGCTGTCAAGCTCCTAAAGTTTGCAGATGACATTAGTCATTGGCCTCACCCAGGATGGTGATGAGTCTTCATACAGACAAGAGGTTGAGTAGCTGGCTGTCTGGTGCAGTCACAACAACCTGGAGCTTAACATGCTCAAAACAGTGGAGATGATTGTGGACTGCAGGAGAATTATCTGTGTGCAGTGGAAGCTTCATTACCAAAAAAATAAATAAATAAATTCTGATTCCTAGAACTTTACAAAAATCCTTTAGACATATGATCTATACTTAAAGAAATATTTTGAAGGTTTAGTACAAATGTATACTTTGCAGGTTTAGTATTTAGTGCAAGTTGAGCTTAGTCAACAACATAATACTGATCACAATAAAAATTAACCCCCCCTCCCACCCCACTAAACCTTCAAAATATTTCTTTAAGTATAGATCATATGTCTAAAGGATTTTTGTAAAGTTCTAGGAATCAGAATTTTTATTTTTATTTGGTAATGAAGCACCATGCACACATGGATATCTTATATCTTGTATACTGTGGTTTCATATAACAGATGATGCAGAAGACTAGAATTGACACAAATGATATCTTATTACTATCAGTGACACTAGAAGGTGAGGAAAGAAAGAAAGAAAAAAAAATTCTTCAAGATAACCATCATCTCTCTGCTCCTGCTGACCTCTCTGCTGCCACACCTGACCTTCACTGGTGAGACTGATTATATACTGTAACAGCATATTGTGCTGATTTGTTAAGAATATTTATTTAGTATTTACTGAAGAAGTTGACTTATGGCACAGATATAGTGAACGGCACAGAAGCAAAACCCCACTCCAGACCTTACATGGTTTCTCTTGAGGAGCTGTAAACACGTCTGTGGGGATTCTTCATTTCTGATAGATATGTCATGACCATTGCACATTGCTGGAAGAAGTAAGACTTCAATTTAATCTCAACTGCAATGATGAGTTATAATAAAAATGTAATCATAAAAAGTTCTATAATGACAGAATTGGCAGTTGCCAAATCCTGCTGGAAAATGAAATCAGCATCTTTAAAAAGCTGGTCAGCAGAAGGAAGCATGAAGTGCTCCAAAATTTCTTGGTAAACGGGTGCAGTGACTTTGGTTTTCAAATAACACAGTGGACCAACACCAGCAGATGACATTGCACCCCAAATCATCACAGACTGTGGAAACTTAACACTGGACTTCAAGCAACTTGGGCTATGGGCTTCTCCACCCTTCCTCCAGACTCCAGGACCTTGGTTTCCAAATGAAATACAAAACTTGCTCTCATCTGAAAAGAGGACTTTGTAACACTGGGCAACAGTCCAGTTCTTCTTCTCCTTAGCCCAGGTAAGACGCCTCTGACATTGTCTGTGGTTCAGGAGTGGCTTAACAAGAGGAATACGACAACTGTAGCCAAATTCCTTGACACGTCTGTGTGTGGTGGCTCTTGATGCCTTGACCCCAGCCTCAGTCCATTCCTTGTGAAGTTCACCCAAATTCTTGAATCGATTTTGCTTGACAATCCTCATAAGGCTGCGGTTCTCTCGGTTGGTTGAATGAATGAATGAATGAATGAGGCATTTATATAGCGCTTTCTTGTGTATTGCTATACACCCAAAGCGCTTTACAATCATGTAGGGGGGTCTCTCCTCAACCACCACCAGTGCAACTTTTTCTTCCACACTTTTTCCTTCCACTCAACTTTCTGTTAACATGCTTGGATACAGCACTCTGTGAACAACCAGCTTCTTTGGCAATGAATGTTCGTGGCCCTCCTTGTGAAGGGTGTCAATGATTGTCTTCTGGACAACTGTCAGATCAGCAGTCTTCCCCATGATTGTGTAGCCTAGTGAACCAAACTGAGAGACCATTTTGAAGGCCCAGGAAACCTTTGCAGGTGTTTTGAGTTGATTAGCTGATTGGCATGTCACCATATTCTAATTTGTTGAAATAGTGAATTGGTGGGTTTTTGTTAAATGTGCGCAAAAATCATCACAATTAAAAGAACCAAAGACTTAAACTACTTCAGTCTGTGAGCATTGAATTTAATACATGAGTTTCACAATTTGAGTTGAATTACTGAAATAAATTAACTTTTCCACGACATTCTAATTTATTGAGATGCACCTCTATACTGTAACATCATATTGTGCTGATTTCTTAAGAATATTTATTTAGTATTTACTGAAGAAGCTGACTTATAGCACTCTGTCTCTAAGCTTGTGTGAATGTGGATACAGTGAACAGCACAGAAGCAAAACCCCACTCCAGACCTTACATGGTTTCTCTTGAGGAGCTGTAAACACGTCTGTGGGGATTCCTCATTTCTGATAGATATGTCATGACCACTGCACATTGCTGGAAGAAGTAAGACTTCAATTTAATCTCAACTGCAATGATGAGTTATAATAAAAAATATAATTATTAAAAGTTCTATAATGACAGAATAATTCACTAATAAGACTTTCTTACACAGAAATGAGAAACTAACAGCTGTGGTTGGTGGAAATGACCTAAAAAAGAAGTCCTTCCACAAGCATCCAGACATTAAAGGGGGCATAACACATATGGTCTCTGCCAATCTCATTAAAAATCTTGAGGACCTATAGAGTAATACTGCATCCTTCATACCTCCAAAGAGTCTTTAGTTTTATCAGATTTATAAAAAAAAAAAAAACCAGATACATAGATTACTATTCTCTGCAAAAACAAATTATTAGAAATATTAAGTTAATGAAAAAAAAATAAAGAAATGTTTTTTTTCTTGAATTATTATGTATCTTTCAATAAAAGTGTCACATGGCAATCAATCAGTCGATGTGTCCTCATTGTCACAATCATATATAAAAATGTCCAAAAAGTCCAAAGTCTTCTTTTTTTTATCAAAAAATAAAAAAAGAAGAAAAAGAATGTCTGAATGCGGAAAATTTGTAAATGTTAAAATACTGTTTCAATAATACAGCCATTTCCATATTCTGAAAATACAGCCAGAGCACCATGCACACGTGCATATCTTATATCTTGTATATTGTGGTTTCATATAACAGATGATGCAGAAGACTAGAATTGACACAAATGATATCTTATTACTATCAGTGACACTAGAAGGTGAGGAAAGAAAGAAAGAAAAAAATGTCTTCAAGATAACCATCATCTCTCTGCTCCTGCTGACTTCTTTGCTGCCACACCTGACCTTCACTGGTGAGACTGAATATATACTGTAACAGCATATTGTGCTGATTTGTTAAGAATATTTATTTAGTATTTACTGAAGAAGCTGACTTATAGCACTCTGTCTCTAAACTTGTGTGAATGTGGGTATAGTGAACGGCACAGAAGCAAAACCCCACTCCAGACCTTACATGGTTTCTCTTGAGGAGCTGTAAACACGTCTGTGGGGATTCCTCATTTCTGATAGATATGTCATGACCACTGCACATTGCTGGAAGAAGTAAGACTTCAATTTAATCTCAACTGCAATGATGAGTTATAATAAAACTATAATCATAAAAAGTTCTATAATGACAGAATAATTCACTAATAAGACTTTCTTACACAGAAGTGAGAAACTAACAGCTGTGGTTGGTGGAAATGACCTAAAAAAGAATGAAGGGTCTGTCTGCCCTGGTGTGAAGTCCTTCCACAAGCATCCAGACATTAAAGGGGGCATAACACACATGGTCTCTGCCAAGCTCATTAAAAATCTTGAGTACCTATAGAGTAATACTGCATCCTTCATACCTTCAAAAAGTTTTTAGTTTTATCAGATTTATAAAAAAACAGATACATAGATTACTATTCTCTGCAAAAACAGTCGAGGTCCTGGAAGGCTGTGGGCAAAGCTAAAGAGTCACGAGCACGTCTGCAAGTTGTGACATCGATATAAATAAAACAGGAACAAAAACTTTATTGACTTAAATTGTATTTATCAAATGCGTATTTCTAAAACAAATGTTTACAACATTTGTCACCAAAATGCAGAGAAAAAACACTGAAACACTCAAAGAGTGTATTTGGCACAGAAATACTCCGTCAAATGTTCAACTCCAAAAAAAAAAAAAAAAAAAAAAAAGAACAGATGGCTCAGCCCATAAAGGCACGTCAGTTAAACGAAAAGTTAAAGGCAATCCAGTAGTGAAATTATTTACATAAGTGCTCAGTCCAACAAGTATCTACAATATACAGTCACTTAGAAATTTGTCACGGCAACGCAGTAGCTATTTCACGTTTGACTTGGCAAACAAGTACCAGATTGCTGTGAGCAATTTCTAAGTGACTCCCCAAGCGACACCAGGAGCATGCGGGTGGAACTCCCAATGCCTGCACCACCAAGATTGTCCACAGAGATCACCTACACATCGAACAGAGACTTGCTGCCAACAGTTTTGGTCAGCAACAGTACCAGAGGGGAAGTCTCCAACAGAAACATATCATCGTCTGTGTAATCTCTACCAGCACTGAGTGAGACATACCAAGGAGGAGGTAGGGGGGAATCATTATCTCGGAACAGTTACTTTGAGTGCTCCCCTATGACATTCGTACCTGGGTTAAGGAGCATGAGCCTACATCAGGTCTGGCAGCAGCAAAATTTGCCCAGCAGTATATGAATGCTCACCAAACTGTTCCTCGCTTTCAACTACTCAGAGGTAAAGCATGTTACACCCAACATACTGGTAGGAGTGGGTCTGAACTGAGTCGCCAACTTCAAGAGGTTATAGAGGGTTCAGAATGGCTCAAAGCTGTTACTAGTCAAAAATGTATTCGCCCAGTAAGAAAGTTCAAACTGACTGGATTTTGCTATGCCCCTAGAGAAGAGGACAGTGCCACTGACTGGTTGGGAGGAGGAAACCAGTCAAATGGATTTGGACATTACTGTGAATGGACAATCTTTGAAAGCTTTACTGGACTTAGGTAGTTCACCATCTCTAATCAAGTCTAACCATGTCTAAAATGTTCAATATGCTACTACCACTGCAGTACAATGTGTACATGGGGATGTAAAAAGGTATCCTTGAGCAGAAGCGTTGGTTGCTGTGCAGGAATAGGTGTACCTGCTGTAGTTGACAATTTACCCACTGATATGATTTTAGGAAGGGACATGCCTGTGTATGCCTGTTCTCCATTTCTGTCACCAATGGAGTTTTGATTCCTTGACACTGTCACCTTTGACTTGCTTAGTGAGTGATGCTTAATTTCTGGCAGTATTGTCAGCTTGACTGCACAGATGCTATTGGAAGAGAGTTGATGACATCACTGAATCAACAATGAACTGACTTCAACTGAAAAATTGACTGTTTGTTCTTGTCCTATGTTGACAAACTATTTTACTGTTTGACACTGTAAAGCTGCTTTGACACAATCTGTATTGTATAAAGTGCTGTATTAAAAAGGTGATTTGACTTGACTAAGTAATCTGGGTAATATTAATGTAAATGCTGACCCTGATGTTGATGTGAACGTTGAAACTGATGTTAATGTGACTGCTGATGATACTAAAAGATCACTTCCTGCTGTGACACAGGCCCAAACTAAGGCAGCTATGCAGCCTCTGCCAGACTATGACAGAAGTCTGTTGCAGGGAGGGACCAAAGGCCCTAGAAAGACACACTGATAGCAGAGTTTGATAAAGTACATGGGTACTCCAGTTGCTAAACCTTCCATGCAGGGTCTTGAGGTTAATGGCTGGCAGGTCCCAGAAAACACTGGTGAACTGCAACGGAAAGATGCAACCTTGAAACCTTTGTTTACTAAAGCTGACTCTAAAAGTGGGTCTAATGTGTGTGATGAACAGTATGTTGTGCAAAACAATGTGCTATATGTGCAAACAGGTGATGTCTTATGCTTGGTTGTACCCATGTCATGTTGCTCCCTAGTGTTGCACTTTGCACACACAGTTACATGGGCAGGACATCTGGCCCAACACAAAACATATGCACACATTAGCTCATTAATTTTTTGGCCAACAATGCACACTGATGTCCATACACATGGCACTACATGTTCCACTTGCCAAAAGACCAGTACTGTGTGTCAGTGGGGCAAAGCACCTCTACATTCGCTGCCAATCATATCCACCCTTTTTTGACGCATCGCCATGGACATTGTGGGGCCACTTGAAAAGAGCAGTGTGGGACATCAATACATTTTGGTCATCTGTGACTATGTGACAAGATAACCGGAAGTAGGGCTGTACAATTAATCGAAAAACAGTTTAGATTTCGATTTCGGCCTCCAACGATTATGAAAATACAATAACCAAGATAAAACGATCATTGTGCCCCATTCCACCCCCTTTCCAGCGCTGTGCTTTCGTTCCTCCATAAAAGCCCAATTTCACATGCAAATCAGTAAAATCATGTAACGTGACTTTTGCAAAATGGGATGTGCTTGATTTATTGAAGTATATTAGATTTATTTGTGTTTTTAAAAGCGTGAAAGAGAACTTGCACTGTTCCTCAGGAGGATTTCTGTGATGCGCTCAGAGATGGACCAAAACACGGACATGAAAAGTCATCTTTTAGCTCAAGGTGCGCGTCTAAATGGTCAAATGCTTGCATAAATGTGTTAAAATGCGGCACTTAGTGATTATTCATGTAAACCTTCATCGGTCATGTAATAAATGAACGCAAAGAGTTGAAAATGAAAATTCATGTGTAACGGTAAATTGGATCCGTGCGGCTCTTAAAGTGACAGTGGGCTATATATTCCTGCTGTGACTGTGTGCTTAATATTAATCAAACAACAAAAGACTAAGACAAAATCACACACTGCTCTTGAGTGAAGGGCTTTTGTAGCTTTAACCCTCTGGGGTCTGAGGGTGTTTTGGTGGCCTGGAGAAGTTTTGACATGCCCTGACATTTGTGCTTTTTTCAGTTACTTATAAAAATATAAATGGCTAAAGTCTAATAACACTGTAAACAGCACAAACTGGGCTATAATAATATGTTAGCAGCATTTATGTACATGATTGTGTTTTTGAGAAAGCAACGTTTATGCGTGGTAAGTGAAAAACTAAAATTTTGAAGTCACTGAAATAAGGCCATAAAACACATACAGAACATCTGTTTACAAGACTTTTGAGAACTGGATCTTGTAGCCTAGAGTTTTTGCTTCAAAATTATGTGAAAATCAGCTTGTTTACTCACTCACAGAAAACAATATATTGATTTAAATTTTTAAAGACATGTTTTGTGATCAAAAGCCTATATGCGAGGGAGTGGCAATGGTCTTGAATATTAAGTGATTCTCACCTGAGAGACAAAGGGCCCTCCCCTAATGGCCCCCTAATGGCCCATCAGTGTGACTGTGACTTTGAGGCAGGTAAGAGAGAATGTGAGGAGATTGAAAAAAATTTTTTTTTTTTTTTTTAATTATTTGTATTTTATTTACAACACAGTATAATCAAAACATACATAATGAAGGTCAAAGACACATTATTGTGCACACTGATCTAACCACAGAGATGTGAACAGATTTTAAGTCATTTCTGCAACAGATTCTGTTCAACAAGTGAAACAAGTAAATCATACCTGATATTTACTTGTTTTATTTAAGTGTTTCTGCTTCTTTCCATGGATTCAAGAAGAAAAAACATAATCAGTAGTCAAGGAGCTTGTTTTACCATAGAATATCAGTGTAATTGAAAATCTGATGTTGGTATAGCACTCTCAGAGGAAAACCGTTTGAAGAGACTGAAAGTCAGCAGGATTCATCTGTGGTGCAGGTATCTGATTCAATAAAATACAAACAACCAAAATAAAAAAAACAAAACAAAAAAAAAAAAACATTTGTGAGCATGTTAATATCACGAGCATCTGTATATATGTAGCCATAGACTCACGCATGCTTTGTACTATCGTAAGAACAAAAACATATTATATCTGAGAAACTAATTATTATTGTTTAGCACGTTATTAAAAATCTATTTTTGAACAGAGTAGGCTATTAATAATAAACGTTCTAAACATACTTAGACTCGTAGCATTCATCATGTTACAGTGTACATTCATATTACCTTTGTTTTATATAGAGCATGAAAACATCATCGCACTGTAAGAAATTTAAATACAATGAATTGCCTATCATATTCAAAATGTTTTACTCAATTTCAAACATTGCAGTCATGAATTATAGTTTGGGAAAAACCCAACTATGATTTTGTAGTCATATAGCCATACTGAACATCATGTATGATTTTATAGTTGCCTAAGATATGATTCTGCAGCCATAGACTCACGCATGCTTTGTACTATAAAAGGATGTACTTTGTACTATAAAAAAAGGATATTTTATATTTGAGAAGTAATTGTTATCATTTAGCACGCTATTAAAATATATTTGTGAACAGATTATTAATAATAAACATGGTCTAAACATTCTTAAATGCGTAGCATTCATCATGTTGTAGTTTGGGAAAAACCCAACTAGTAATGTGTTCAAGTTTATGTCACAATAACACGTTAACTAATGCAAAAAAAGAAACATTACTTACTCATCAGATTGATCTTCTCTTCTGGATGAAATATTGCTCTTCTTTTGAGGGAAATCCAGTCTTTACTCAGCGCGTCTTCTTGCAGAAACGAACAGTATCCGCGATGAACGAACTCCTCGCGCTTTGTTTATGTTGGGCGTTTCCATGCGCACGTGTCTCACGTGGATATTTACATATGAACGGCGCGAGCCGCGAGGGAGCGGGATTGCATTAAAGATAATGAGTTAGACGGAAAGGCTGAACATCGTGTTGATTTCATGCGGATTACTTTATCACAGAATGTTTGTTTTTGACATGACTAACTTCATTGAAAAATAGACACTTCAAGCTTTCTATAGATATAACTCTCATGTCTGTGTGCTGAGTATTTGCTGAGTTACAGTTCATTTTAGTGACGCGTTTCTAAAAGCACCTCGTGGAGACGGAGAAGGCAGAGAGCGCACCCTGTTTGTTTTCGTTATTCTTCAAAAGCACAAAGTTTAGTTGTTATAATGAGTGTATACAAATAAAAGTAGACCCCTTACAGATTCGAATGGTGTTTTGCTCTTATCTGTACGATCAAAACTGGCAGAGTAATTCAAGCTCATTTCGGCCTTATCAGGAAAATCTGTCGACCCCAGAGGGTTAATAAGAAACAAAGAAAGTTTAATTCTTATTGTTTTATTTTTACACTTGATTATTCATTTCTGTAGTAGGCTGCTTGTGACTTGCATAAAAAACCTTAAAGCACAGTTTGTTTCATTTGTATCTTTTTATTCTATTGTATTTGTCCTTTGCTTTTTTTATCACTGACAGTTTAATTATTTTCAATAATTTTGAGGACTTTTTTGTTTGTTTGTTTGTTACTAATAGTATAGTGAAGTGAAGTGACATGTGGCCAAGTATGGTGACCCATACTTGGAATTTGTGCTCTGCAATTAACCCATCCAAAGTGCACACACACAGCAGTGAACACACACACACCGTGAACACAAACCCGGAGCAGTGGGCAGCCATTTTTATGCTGCGGCGCCCGGGGAGCAGTTGGGGGTTCGGTGCCTTGCTCAAGGGCACCTCAGTCGCGTATTGAGGGTGGAGAGAGCGCTGTACACTCACTCCCCCCACCTACAATTCCTGCCGGCCCGAGACTCAAACCCGCAACCTTTAGGGTACGAGTCCGACTCTCTAACCATTAGGCCACGACTTCCCCAGGCCACGACTTCCCCAGGCCACGACTTCCCAGAGTACTGATAGTACTCTGCTGTGGTATTGAGAATTGTGAAATTTCACTGGTCTCTACAATGCAGATGTCATAGCAACCTTACAGGAAATATATATTTGATATGTATCACTATCTTTAAATAAATCACTCATATAAAGTTTTGGTTATATGGCCCACTCATAATCATGTTGAATAATCTCGATTACAATATTGACCAAAATAATCGTGATTATGATTTTTGCCATAATCAAGCAGCCCTAACCGAAAGCCTTCCTACTTCGTACTATCACCAGATCAAAAGTCATAGATGGCCTTATCCAGCTATTCTTAAGGGTAGGCATCCCAGAGAAGGTCCTGATGGATCAGGGGACAAACTTCACCTCACACCTCATGAAAACACTCCACCAGCAACTGGGCATCACTGCTGTGAGAACCAGTCCCTACCACCCTCAAACTGATGGACTAGTGGAGAGATTCAACCAAATGCTGAAGACCATGCTGTGGATGTTCTTCGCAGACACAGGACTTGACTGGGATAAGTGACTACCCTTTGTCCTGTTTGCATACAGGGAACTACCTCAAGCCTCGACTGGTTTCTCCTCTTTTGTATGTATGGTAAGTTCAAGGCCCATTGGACCTGCTGAAGAAAGCCTGGATGGTGCCAACAGCTAATACAGAGGAGAAGAGCATTGTTAAGTTCATCTCGGAGATGAGAGACTGGCTCAAGCACTACAGAGAACGAGTGAGGGAAAACCTACAGCAGGCACAAGCAGTACAGAAGAGATGGTATGATCAACAGGCAAGATTTTGTCAGCTACAGACAGGACAGAAGTTGATACTACTCTTACCCACCTCCACATTGGCCAAGTGGCAAGGACCATATACCGTGGTAAGAAGATGGGACCAGTGACCTATGAGATACACCACCCTCACCAGATGAACCATGTAAACCTGCAGAAAGAATGGAAAGAAGCACCCATAGATGTCGCTGATGATAAGGAAGGTGGATGATGAGGAAGAGGATGAACCCTCTGCTGCAGAGGTGAGACCCCAGAGACACTCTGCAATGGTAAAATTGGACTATATGAATGAACCCCAAAGGGCTGAGATCCAAGACCTTCCATCACTCTTCCATCAGAGGCCTGGGTGGACAGAACTGATACCCCACACCATTCACCTTACAGATATAACCCCCTCACAACAGCAACCTTAACAAATACCTGACAAAATTGTCAAGCCCTTGAAGGAGGAAATTGAGACGATGAAGCAGCTGGGAGCAATAGAAGCCTCCAACAGTGAATGGAGTAGCACTCTCGTCATCGTCCCAAACAAGGATGGATCTTTATGTGTCTGTGTCGACTTCCGCAAGCTTAATGCCCAGTCAAAGTTTGATGCCTACCCTATGTCGAGAACCGACGATCTGCTGGAGTGGATAGGATGAGCCCAGTACATCACCACCTTGGACCTGTGTAAGGGGTACTAGCAGGTGCCCCTTGATCAGAACCCCAAACCCTACACTGCATTCAGGACACCGGTAGGACTGTTTCAGTTTATGTTCCTGCCCTTTGGGCTGCACAGGGCTCCTGCTATCTTTGACTGACTCATGGATCGAGTTTTCCAGGGCTGTGAAGTGTGGTCTGTGGCATACTTGGACGATGTAGTGATCTACAGCAACACCTGGGGAGACCACCTGGAACACCTACGACAGACTCTGGAGGAGCTCAAAGCAGTGGGCCTGTCCTTGAAAGTGTGAGTGGGCTAGGCAAGAAACCAGTTACCTGGGATACCATCTGGGCAACGGTGAACTGCGACCCCAAGTATAAGATCATATTTAACTGAAAGTCAACAGTGTGTTCAGGTAGGCCATACTTCACAATTACTTACTAATTTAATTGGTGTACCTCAAGGTTCAATACTGGGTCCTTTGTTATTCAGTTTGTATATTAATGACCTGCCTGATGTTTTTGGACTGTCAGCTGTGTGCTTATGATAGTTATAAATTGTATGCTAAAAGCAAAACGCAAGCTGCAGAAGAATTATCGGCATTAATGGTTAAAATTACTAATTGGTTAAAAAAAAAATCTTAATGTTAGTAAAAGTATGCAAATGAGTATAAATATTTAGGTATAATACATGATTCACAACCCACATTCAATAAACAAGTTAAAAAAAGTTTAACAAGTTCACTGAATGTGAAAACAGTGAGCTACTGTTGGTAAAGGGTCAGTCATGTCAGTGAAATTTTGCGGGCAAAAATGTCTATTGTCTATTACCTATAACAGGGATAGGCAATGTTGTTCTTGGAGTGCCACTGTCCTGCAGAGTTTAGCTCCAACCCTAATCAAACACACCTGAACAAGCTAATCAATGTCTTCAGGATTACTAATGCTACAGGCTTTTATTATTTTTTTTTTATTTATTTTTTTTTTTTGGTTGGATCTAAACTCTGCAGGACAGTGGCACTCCATGAACGACATTGCCTATTCCTGACCTATAGTTTACCTATAATGTAGTTCAGGGTTAGGGTTCAAGTTGAGCTCAGTCAACAGCATAGCGTTGATCACAACAAAATTAATTTCCAAATTAAACAAATCAATATAAAAAGCCATTTTCATATTCTGACAGCAAAAGCTACATACACACATGCATCTCTTATTTATTTTTCATTTAACCAGGTAAAACTTCCTGAGATTAAAAATCTCTTTTACAGAAGTGACCTGGCCAAGATGCAAAAGATTTTAACGATGCAAAAGATTTTAAAGTTTTTAAAAATCTTATATTTTGTGGTTTCATATAACAGTTGATGCACATGACAAGTAGTAGCACAACTAATATCTTCTTACTATCAGTGTTACTGACACCACAAGCTGAGAAAAAAAAGCAGCTCAATGTCTCCACCCATCCTTATATTTATGTTTGTCAGTAAGAGACTACAGATTGTCTTCATGATGACCATCATCCCTCTGCTCCTGCTGGTCTCTCTGCTGCCACGCTTGACCTTCACTGGTGAGACTGACTATATAACAACATATTATATTAATTGGTATCTGCTGAATAAGCTGATTGACAGCAGTCTCTCTCTTTCAGCTCATGTGGATGTTGGTATAGTGAATGGCACAGAAGCAAAACCCCACTCCAGACCTTTCATGGTTTCTCTTCAGAAGAACTGGCGACATATCTGTGATGGATTCCTCATTTCTGATAGATTTGTTATGACCGCTGCACATTGCTGGAAGTAAGACTTTAATTTAGTCTGAACTGCAATTATGAGTTAAAATCATATCATAATTAAAAAACTTCTATAATTGAGAAGTTGATGATGGTATTGTTCATTATACTAATATGACTTTCTTACACAGAAATGAGAAACTAACAGCTGTGGTTGGTGCACATGATCTAAGACAGAATGAAGGGTCTGTCCGGATTGGTGTGAAGTCCTACCACATGCATCCAGAATTCAATATGCACACTTTGCAGAACGACATTATGCTTTTGAGGGTAACAGTAGTTCAAATGATTCTTATTAAATGATTAGACTGTCTTTTAATGATGATAATTTTATTGTATTACAGCTAGAGAAAGAAGTCGAACAAAACAAGAATGTCATGAAGATTTCCATAAAAACAAAGAAAGACACTGAAGCTGATTCTGTCTGCCATGTTGCCGGCTGGGGAAGACTGAGTTTTAAAGGGAAAAAGAGTTATCGTCTCATGGAAGCAGATGTGAAGATCATGAATAACACTGAATGCAAAAATAAATGGAAAGACAAGTTCTCAGACTCAGAGATGATGTGTGTCTACGGACATGGAGGAAGCTGTAGTGTAAGTAAAAACATTATCGAATTGAGACCATCATTAGTGAGAAGTACTGTATCGTTTCAGTCATGTGTTGATCTGTGTTTCTTCACAGGAGGATGGAGGAGGTCCTTTGGTTTGTGAAGACACTGCAGTCGGAGTCACTTCCTTTGGTGACCAAAAAATCTGCAATAGTCATGAACGACCTGTAGTTTATATAAAGATTTCAACATATATTTCATGGATCTGCTCCATTATTCAAAATGTTGAGTGATTTTTGCAATGAAACAGAATGAAGTATTTGTTTAAATGTTCAATAAACAAACTATGTGTCACGCATCTATTGTAATTGGTGCTTATTATTGCAGCCCTATAAAATAATAGTAGTCTACTTATTAGGATTCAAGTAACTAAAATTGTATCTGCCACAATCATATAGAAGTCAAATAAATTCTTGATAATGATAATCATGATTGTCAGCATAGAACCTGAAGTGAAATGTCTAAACTTATCAATGCTCTTCTTTCTACAGTGTTCATAAAATGTGTTTGGACACTGAAGCACTTTCTGACACTGAAGTGTTTAAAATTGAATGAATGTCACTGCATTAGATGGAAATAAATATCACACCAAGTAGCATCCACTGAATGTGAAACAGCTACAGTTGGTAAAGGGGCGGGACTAGTCCCCCTGCACGGGACTATTTTCTTAATCATGCTCCCAATTTCTGGCTATTACCGCCTGCTCCTGCAAACATTCTAATTTCAAATATACTTTTCGCGCATCAGAGAGCCGCATAAATTACATTTGATTGAAATGCTTGTATTGAAACATTTTGCATTCTACCTATGATAAAACTATGGTAGATGCTAAGTTTTGTGAAGGACGACCACTGGTAGGAAGCCTTTTAGCTGTGTTTATGATCAATCTGCAAAACGGTGAGAGTAAAATATGTATTTTAGTTATGGAAATCACATATTTTGAGTTTTGATATGGGATATGGTCATTGAGCTACTTTTGAATTGAGCCCATTGCAGATTATATTTTTGTTGTTGGATGGGGTGACATGGACCAGCAAGCTAAGAATGATCATGATTTCAAACTCCAGGCCCTGTTGGAACATTGCAGAGAGATCAAGCCATTACTTATATTAAAATAATTGCAATTAAAGGTCACTGAAGTGCACTTCAAAGGTCATATTCTTTCATTTACTGGCATGAAGCCCGACCCAGAGAAAGAAAGGGCTATCATGGACATGCACAACCCTATGGATGCAAATGGTGTACAGCGTCTCATCAGGTTTGCTAATTATTTAACCACGCTCATTCACCACTTGTTGAGTGTTTGCAAGACAAAGACACCCCTTGGCACTGGCTGCCCAAACATGAGACCGCAGTAGGCAAGCTTTAATCCTTGGCCACATCAATGCCTGTGTTGTGCTATTATGATGTTACTAACCCTGTCACAGTACAAAGTGACTCTAGCCAAAGTGGTCTTGGGTGGCATCTTATGCAAGAAGGACAGCCTGTTGCCTTCGCTTCAAGAGCTCTGACTCCCACCAAAAAAATTAGCCTAAAAACGAGAAAGATGGTCTTAGTATTGTCTTCACTTGCCAAAGATTTCAGCAGAGACTGACCACAAACCCTTGATTTCTATATAAAGCAAACCTTCAACACTACCACCTCAAGGCTGTCTACAAGCTGGGGCCTAAAATGTTCATCAGTGACATGTTAAGTAGAGCAGCTGCTGACTGTACAGGCAAGGAACGAGTTTACCAGCAGCATGCCATATGTCATCTGCAGAAAGTGTAGGAAGATGTACAACTAAACAACCAAGAGTACCTTAATGTGATGGATCAGTGGCTGGAGAAAATCAGGGTACATATTGATAGGGATGATGCCCTACAGGCCCTTTAAACCACTATACTTGCAGGTTGGCCTGATGAAAAAGAAAAAAAAACAAAACAAAACAAAACAAAACAAAAACATCCAAGAATTCTGGCCTTATTGAGATTAAAGGGGTGGTTGATTGAGATTTCACTTTTTTAACGTTAGTTAGTGTGTAATGTTGCTGTTTGAGCATAAACAATATCTGCAAAGTTATGACTCTGAAAGTTCAATGCAAACGGAAACATCGTCTTTTAAAATTACGGCAGTTTAATGCCTACAAAAATGGCTCGTAGGAACTACAACGAGTTATTTCCCGGGTTTGTGACGTCACAAACCCTAATAACCGCCGCCCCGAGAACGATTTTTGCAAATTCAGAACAATTTGATTCGATAAGATTCACAATTAAATTCGATGAGATTCGATTAACGATTCAATTCTGCATTCTTTAAGTGCACTCACATAATTACTTAACACACTTTATACCAATTTAGTATAGGCTACTAAAAGTACAATTGCAGGGTATTTTTATTAAGTACATAAATATGTAAATTTATTTGTAGTATACTTAGCATGAAATAAATTCTAGTATATTTATTTTTCACTAGGGTATAGCCAAGATTTAAAAATGGCTTTAAAAGTATTATTTCATGTTAACTACTGTGTAGCATACTGTGAATGTAGGCTATAGTGTAACATTTTATGTCACACCTTTGCAAGATGTGAGTTTCTTTACATTATTTTCATAAAATAAAATGCTACAGTATTTAACGTTTCCTTTCTATAGGCTTATGATGATTCTGGAAGAAAATGTGCCCAATATCTGTTTGCTATAATAACGAACACAACTTTCATACATCTGATTGAAAGATAAATCTTACGCTCTTATTTCAAGGTTGTTGTTAATGCTGTGGTTATTTTAATGGTTTCCTTTGTACATTCAGTTTAACGACAGTTAAATGTCATTTATCATTCAATGGAACTGTGAGTATGCTTTTAGACACTTATATTGTTTTGGCTCCATCCATGCAATAACTGCTCAGGCAATGTCAACCAATGGGCATTAACTACGCTGTTCAAGGTCTCCATTAATTCATGCTTGTAGTAATTTAATATGTATATTTTAAATCACTGAATCGCTATAGAAATTGCGATTGTGGCTCCCCATGTGCTCTCCATGTCCTTATTTGGTCCTTCCTGTTTCCTGTTCTTGTTTAGTTTGATTATGATTCCTCCCAGCTGTGTTTAATTAATTTCCTCGTGTTCTTAAGCCCTGTGTTTCCCTGTCTTGAGTGTCCGCTGTTGTATATGTCATTTGATGTGCTCCGTGTCTCCTATGTTCCCTGTGTTCCTAGTTATTGGCTTAATAAATACTGTTTGTGGAAGAATTCCTCGTCTCCTCGTTTCCTTGCTCCATGTGTAAATCGTGACACTCAGCCTCAGAGATGATTTGTGTCAATGGCCATGTAGGAAGCTGTAGTGTATCTACAAATTTCAATTTGAGACCATCAGTATTGAGAAGTACCACTTCAGTCATGTGTTGATCTGTGTTTCTTGACAGGGGGATTCAGGAGGTCCTTTGGTTTGTGGAGACACTGCAGTCAGTGTCATTTCTTTTGGTGATCCAAAAGTCTGCAATAGTCGTAAACGACCTGAAGTTTATACAAAGATTTCAGCATATCTTCCATGGATCCATTCCATAATTGCAAATGTTAAGTGATTTTTGTGTTGAGAAAGGATGACATACTTGTATAAATGTTCAATAAATGAAGCATCAGTATGTTCAAGATTCCCTCATTATTGCAACGCTTTAAAATAGTAGTAGGCTAATAAGGATTCAAATTAACAAAATTACTTGTAGGTTTCTGGAAACCTGTTTGTTTGACCTCGTATCTGGTGTTAATGCGTTTATGCTTTTAATGTGTTAATGTGTCTGGATATCAGAGCCGGCGCCAGGGCACCTCTATCAGGGGGGCATTTGAAATGTGGGGGGGGTCAGGTGGGAAACGTGCAATCTGTGATCGTGTGCATTTGCTGAAGTGTGCAATCGCTTTCTTATGTGCGCTGTTTTATCGGTTTCATTTTCGCAATCGATCACGTTCAGCAAGGAGGAAAGAGGGCGGAAAGTGGGGGGCACTGCAACTCATTTGGGGGAGCACGGCCCGCGAATGCCCCCCCCTTGGCGCTGGCCCTGCTGGATATTAATAGGAATATATCTCTCTGTGCTGGAGTTTTGGTTGTTTTTTATTTATTTTATTCCTGTGATAATTATTTTTTTCTACGGGCTACTTACAACATCAAAACATCAAAAGAACAGGCTCAGGTAATTCACACACGGTCAATCTCTCTCTCTCTCTCTCTCTCTCTCTCTCTCTCATAACTGCATTAGTCTGCATTAGCCTCTGTTACTAGCTCAAAAATATGTTTTTCAATGGGATTCTGCGATAGAGAACAATGTGACTAGAACATCTGCTGTAAGATGTCTGTTAATAAACGCTTCATCTGCAATGCATCTGCTGTATACAAACATCTGATAAATGTCTTTAAGTTATCCTTTTAAGTGTCTCTTTTTGGTCACTGCATACAAAAACAGCTACAGTTTACGGTAAACTGTTTATGGCCAGATCAGCAAAATTTTGTGGGCAAAATCTGTCTTTAGTGCCTAGTGTAGCAATGAATGAAGCACCGCTCACACAGAAGTTACTTTCAAAACAAGTTGCTTTTTGGGGTTAACAAAGTTTGTGTGTGGCAAATTCTGTATCATGTGGATTCCTATCGAAATAACATGATTTCGCCCACTAAAATTCAACAAACAATGGTAAATGTGACCACACTAAAAACAATTCAGAAGCTATATTTAAGAGGAGTGAGGAACAGGTTGGTGTTTTTCTCACCTCTGAGGTCTTTTGTTTTGTTTACAAAATGTCTTTCATGTGAAATGATTTCATTTTCTACCAGAGTAGAATAACTGAAGATTATTTAGAAGTTTGTCATTTCTGCAGTTCCTTCAACTCACCCCCAGAGGTCACCATCCCTAGCTTTCTAAATTGGACCTCTAAATGGACTATATGTGGACTATATAGGCCTATAAATATATGGCATAAGCTGACAACTTAATTTTAAAACCACATTGTGGTATATTCCACAATGTTTGATCTTATTCTTTCTAACTTTGCGCTTATTCTTACTAACAATGGTTCAATGGCTATAGCATACAACATGCCTGACAAAGCACATTCTTGCCTTATGGCCCTTGTGATCTTAAAAGGAGCACTCGGGCCACCATTAATTTTGAGTACACTCTCAATGGGTCTCATTCACTAAGTAAGCGTATGCAAAAAATTGTGCGTGAAACCTGCATACGAACATGTTCATGAACAAATCATGATTCACTAAAACTTTCGTATTAAAATTTATTCAAAATTTAAGAAAAAATATAGGAACAGCTGAAAAGCATGCTTCACACTCTGTCCGGTCTTAATAGCCAAATCTACATACAGGCTAGCCTACATTCAGTTGTGTGCACAGGGAGGGGGGCAGGGGGGCTCGAGCCCCTTCCCTTTTAAATGTTGACGCTAACTTGCCCTTTCGGTCCGATCTATGTGCCCCCGGACCAAGATTAAGTAGTTAATAGTTTCTTACTGGCCTCTATATACAAGCTCTCCATAAAACAAACAAAACAAGCCCTGCAAATTAATAGAAAATATTTTAAAAACCACATATTATACAGACACTTAATATTTAATGGTATTTATTATTTTCATTGCATTTAATGTATTATACTTTCAATAAAACATTTGCAATGGGTTTTTAAAAGCTGTTTTAATGCATGTTTTAGCCTGAGTTTTTGTTGCATTTAAACACTTTTAACCAGCAGGCGGCATTTTGGTGTATCAAGGGAAGTGCTTTCAAGTGCTTCGAAACAGTGAATAATTTTGCTAAGCAATTAGTTCAATTGATTCGAAGCTTCGAAAAGGTTTGTTTCTTCCATCACTAGCCTATATATAATGTATGTTTCATCTTAGGATAATAGTTATATATTATATATAATTACGATAAAATGTATATTACATCTTAAAATTATTTCATTGTATACAGTGAAAGAGTAAGAAAAGCTGCATTAGACTATAGCTCAAACTGCGAGGTATCCCTGAATATCCCTGAATAACAATGCATGTACAGCCGGCTAATAAAGCTTTGTAAACTGGGTCAGTATAAAAGGTGTTTTATTGTGTATGAACTGATTTTGAGGACTGCGCACTGGGCATTACTCAAAGATCTGGCGAAGGCACATCTGCAGACAGTGTCATATGGTTGCGTGGAATATATTCGACATGAGTGACGAAAGGCTGTAAAGGAAAGGATGTGAGGAAAGTCCTTAAATGGAGATGGTCTGGACGTGTTTTATGCAAATGACTAAGCTTGTGCAGTCGGCGGCTCATTCAGAACACTCCAAATTTACTAACGTTAGGACGAGGTTAAGAACTAATTCATGTGCGTAAGCACGTGTCGTGAAAATGCGGAAAGTTTTCGTGAGAAGTTTGAATGTGTGTATACGAATAATTTTTGCAATTATTAGTGAATGAGACCCATTGTCTCTGGATGTACAGTATCTACTTTCACAACACTACCAACAATGTCATTTTCTACTTCAGTTTTCTCCTGTCCTAGTTTTTCCTCATTACCCTTGTTCACAATTTCTTCATGATTAGCTCCTTGTTCACTTTTTTTCCCCCCATCATCACTTCTTTTAGGAAAGGGATAGGAAAGGAAAGGGAAGTGGTATGTGGCCAAGTATGGTGACCCATACTTGGAATTTGTGCTCTGCATTTAACCCATCCAAGTGCACACACACACAGTAGTGAACATGCATAGTTTCAACTGGAATGATGATGATGAGTTAAGATCATATTATCAATTATAAAACATCTATAATAACGGTATTGTTCATTATACTAATAAGACTTTCTTACACAGAAATGGGAAACTAACAGTTGTGGTTGGTGTACATGAGTTAAATAGAAAGAAGAGTCTGTCTGCATTTATGTGAAGTCCTACCACAAGCATCTGGACTTTAACATACACACTCTGAAGAAAGACGCTATGCTTTTGAGGGTAACAGTACTTCAATCTGACTCTTATTAAATGATTACTCAGTCTGCCTTTTAATGATGATAATGTTATTATATTACAGCTAGAGAAAGAAGTCGAACAAAATGGAAAGGGAAGTGCTATGTGGCCAAGTATGGTGACCCATACTTGGAATTTGTGCTCTGCATTTAACCCATCCAAGTGCACACACACAGTAGTGAACATACACCTGGAGCAGTGGGCAGCCAATGCTGCGGCGCCCGGGGAGCAGTGCCTTGCTCAAGGGTCTCACCTCAGTCGTGGTATTGAGGGTGGAGAAAGTGCTGGTTATTCACTCCTCCCACCGACAATCCCTGCCGGACCTGAGATTCGAACCCACAACCTTCGGGTTACAAGTCCGACTCTCCATCCATTAGGCCACGACTGCCAAGGATGATGGTTGATGATGGTTTATGGTCTATTGATGGTTCTCACTCACATCATTTTCTTCTTGTCCCTCTCCATCAGAATTATTATGAATTGTTTCATGTTCTTCATTCTCTGGACAAGCACAAACAAGATGTCCTTCCTGACCACACTTAAAACATTTTATTGTTTCCGATGTTACGTAGATAACATAGTCAAAAATCGAAAATCCTAAACTTCAGTGCAAGATTCAACTCCTGTCCATTATTTAGAATCATATACACTTGTCTTCGTAAAGTAACAACATCTTTGAGTTGCACAGATTTACAAAATAAAGCAATCTTTTTAATCTGTGATAGAACTTTCCCATGCCTTGCCAGCTCTTACAAGTTCATCTTTAATAAATTGTGTAACATTTGACAGTATGATCTTTTTCGCCGTTTGCATCAAAGGCATTACCGCTGTTTAGGCATCATTTATGACGATTCCACTTGCAATGATCTCATTAACTTTGTTCATGTCATATATGAACAAAATAATTGCGCTGTTCATTCTTGATGCTGACAGAACACTTCTGTAGTCAACAACCTGTGCGACTGCTAAACTACATTCTTCCACAGAAGAGTGTTCCGTGGGGACAAGTCAAGTCAAGTCAAGTCAAGTCACCTTTATTTATATAGCGCTTTTAACAATACAGATTGTGTCAAAGCACTTAACAGTATCAAATTGGAGGATAGAGTGTCAGTAATGTTTAATAATAAGATTAAACACTCAATTTTCAGTTAAAGGCATTTCATTATTGAATTCAGAGATGTCATTGTCTAGCTCAGTTTAGTTTAAATAGTATCTATGAAATAAAATTGACGTTAATCGTAAAAAATTAAGTGTCCCCAACTGAGCAAGCCAGAGGCGACAGCGGCAAGGAACCAAAACTCCCTCTGTGACAGAATGGAGAAAAAAACCTTGGGAGAAACCAGGCTCAGTCGGGGGGCCAGTTCTCCTCTGGCCACCAGTTCTCCTCTGGCCAAGTCACCTTTATTTATATAGCGCTTTTAACAATACAGATTGTGTCAAAGCACTTAACAGTATCAAATTGGAGGATAGAGTGTCAGTAATGTATAATAATAATAAGATTAAACACTCAATTTTCAGTTAAAGGCATTTCATTATTGAATTCAGAGATGTCATTGTCTAGCTCAGTTTAGTTTAAATAGTATCTATGAAATCAAATTGACGATAATTGACGAAAAACCTTGGGAGAAACCAGGCTCAGTCCGGGGGCCAGTTCTCCTCTGGCCAGGATATTATTATTTATTTTTTTACTTATTGTTTTAATTAAATTTTAAATGTATAAATGTATTATATTTCTATTTTTATATTGTTGCAATTTCTAACAATAATAGTATTATGTAGTTAGGTATTTTATTATATTATAGTTATTTTGTTTAATTTTAAGTTTTATTGTATTTAAGTCGAGGTCTTCACTGGGGATATGTCCCCGGGGCTCATCCAGGTGTCCGGCCTCCGCTGACGGTCAGGGTCGCAGACATCATCTCCCAGCGCCATCTGATCCGGACACGGACTGAGAAACAGAATAATAAAGAAACAGACAAATATTAGCGTAGATGCCATTCTTCTTACGATGTAACGAGTACATCGTGTGTTATGAGGAGTGTTCCCGGTTCCGGTTGATCTAATTAATGCAGCCTAACAATCCTTTAACGGATTTGAATAATAGAAGTGTATTAGTGTGTTATGTGTAAGCCAGGTTAAAGAAATGTGTCTTTAATCTAGATTTAAACTGACAGAGTGTGTCTGCCTCCCGAACAGTGTTAGGTAGATTGTTCCAGAGTTTGGGCGCTAAATAGGAAAAGGATCTGCCGCCTGCAGTCGATTTTGATATTCTAGGTATTATCAAATGGCCAGAGTTTTGAGAACGCAGCAGACGTGGAGGACTATAATGTGATAAGAGCTCGCTCAAGTACTGAGGAGCTAAGCCATTCAGGGCTTTATAAGTAATTAACAAGATTTTAAAATCTATCCGATGTGTGATAGGGAGCCAGGTGCAGTGTTGACAGAACCGGGCTAATATGGTCATACTTCCTGGTTCTAATAAGGACTCTAGGGCTGCATTTTGGACCAACTGTAGTTTATTGATCAAGCGTGCAGAACAACCACCCAGTAAAGCATTACAATGGTCTAACCTTGAGGTCATAAACGCATGAATTAGCATTTCTGCATTTGACGTTGAGAGCATAGGTCGCAATTTAGATATGTTTTTGAGATGGAAAAACGCAGTTTTACAGATACTAGAAACATGGCTTTTAAATGAAAGATTGCTATCAAACAGCACAGCTAGGTTCCTAACTGATGAAGAAGAATTGACAGAGCAGCCGTCAAGTGTTAGATAGTGTTCTAGGTTATTACATGTGGGGTTTTTAGGTCAGATAATTAACACCTCTGTTTTTTCAGAATTTAGCAGTAAGAAGTTACTCGTCATCCAGTTTTTTATATCGACTATACATTCCGTCAGTTTCTCAATTTGGTGTGTTTCACCGGGCCGCGAAGAAATATAGAGCTGAGTATCATCAGCATAACAGTGAAAGCTAACACCATGTCTCCTGATAATATCTCCCAAGGGTAACATGTAAAGCATGAAAAGTAACGGCCCTAGTACTGAGCCTTGAGGTACTCCATACTGCACTTGTGATCGATATGATACCTCTTCATTTACTGCTACGAACTGATGGCGGTCAGATAAGTACGATTTGAACCATGCTAAGGCACTTCCACTAATGCCAACTAAGTTTTCTAGTCTATTCAAAAGAATGTTGTGGTCGATAGTGTCGAACGCAGCGCTAAGATCCAGTAGAACTAATAAAGAGATAAAACCATGATCAGATGATAGAAGCAGGTCATTTGTAACTCTAATGAGAGCAGTCTCAGTACTATGATACGGTCTAAATCCTGACTGGAATTCCTCACAGATACCATTTTTCTCTAAGAAGGAATATAATTGTGAGGATACTACCTTTTCTAGTATCTTTGACAGAAAAGGGAGATTTGAGATCGGTCTGTAATTAACTAGATCTTTGGGGTCAAGTTGTGGTTTTTTAATGAGAGGCTTAATAACAGCCAATTTGAAGGTTTTGGGGACATATCCTAATGACAATGATGAATTAATAATAGCCAAAAGAGGATCTATGACTTCTGGAAGCAGCTCTTTTAGTAGTTTAGATGGAATAGGGTCTAACATACATGTTGTTGGTTTAGATGATTTAACAAGTTTATACAATTCTTCCTCTCCTATAATAGAGAATGAGTGGAATTGTTCCTCAGGGGATCTATAGTGCACTATCTGATGCGATACTGTAGCTGACGGCTGCATGGTTACAATTTTATCTCTAATAGTATCGATCTTGGAAGTAAAGTAGTTCATAAAGTCATTACAGCTGTGCTCTTGGGAAATGCCAACACCTGTTGATGCTTTATTTTTCGTTAAATTAGTGACTGTATTGAATAAATACCGGGGGTTATGTTTGTTTCCTTTTAGAAGAGACGAAAAGTAATCAGATCTAGCCGTTTTTAATGCTTTTCTGTAGGATAGGGTACTTTCCCGCCAAGCTATACGAAATACCTCTAGTTTTGTTTTCCTCCAGCTGCTCTCCATTTTCTGGGCTGCTCTCTTTAGGGTGCGAGTGTACTCATTATACCACGGAGTCAAACTGTTTTCTTTGATCTTCCTTAAGTGTAAAGGAGCAACTGTATCTAAAGTGCTAGAAAAGAGAGAGTCCATAGTTTGTGTTACATCATCAAGTTTTTCTGCGCTGTTGGATATGCTGAGGAATTGAGATAAATCAGGAAGATTACTTACAAAGCAGTCTTTTGTGGTAGAAGTGATGATTCTACCATACTTGTAACAAGGAGTAGAATTTACAGTTTTAGCTATATGGAGTTTACACAAGACTAGATAATGATCTGAGATATCATCGCTTTGCTGCAGAATTTCAACACCACTAACATCAATTCCATGTGACAGTATTAAATCTAGAGTATGATTTCGACAATGAGTAGGTCCTGAAACATGTTGTCTAACCCCAATAGAGTTCAGAATGTCTATGAATGCTGATCCTAATGCATCTTTTTCATTATCGACATGGATATTAAAATCACCAACAATTAAGACTTTATCTGCAGCCAGTACTAACTCAGAAAATCAGAAAATTATTTAATAAAGTCTGTGTGGTGCCCTGGTGGCCTGTACACAGTAGCCAATACAAACATCACAGGGGATTTATCACTAACTCGTGTTTCTCTAGATAATGTTATACGCAGCACCATGACTTCAAACGAGTTATACTTAAAGCCTGCCCTCTGAGAAATACAGAGAATATTGCTATAAATTGTAGCAACACCTCCCCCTTTACCTTTTGGACGTGGCTCATTTTTATAGCAGTAATCTTAGGGGGTAGACTCATTTAAAGTAATGTATTCATCTGGTTTTAGCCATGTTTCTGTCAAACAAAGCACATCTAGCTTATGGTCAGTGATCATATCATTTACAAATAGTGCTTTTGTAGAAAGGGACCTGATATTCAGTAAGCCAAGTTTTATCAGTTGTTTCTCTGTATTGTAAACATTTTTTATTTGTTGAACATCAATTAAATTGTTACTATTACTTTGGTTTGGACGTTTTCTGTATTTTCTAGTACAGGGAACAGACACAGTCTCTATAGTGTGATATCTAGGTGAAGGAGTCTCTATGTGCTGAGAATTAACTGACTTCTGTGACGTGAGGCGGCTAGCAGACGGTCGGTTTAGCCAGTCTGTCTGCTCCCTGACCTGGGCCCTAGTTAGTCAAGTACGAACTCTTAAGACTATGTGCCATATTTCTAGAGAGAAGAGCGGCACCACCCCAGGAGGGATGAACACCATCTCTTTTCAACAGGTCAGGTCTGCCCCAAAAACTCTTCCAATTGTCTATGAAACCTACGTTATTCTGCGGGCACCACTTAGACATCCAGCCGTTGAGTGACGACAGTCTGCTATGAATCTCATCGCCACGGTAAGCAGGGAGGGAACCAGAGCATATTACAGTGTCTGACATTGTACTTGCAAGTTCACACACCTCTTTAACATTATTTTTAGTGATCTCCGACTGGCGAAGTCGAACATCATTAGCGCCGACGTGGATAACAATCTTACTGAATTTACGTTTAGCATTAGCCAGCACTTTTAAATTTGCCAAGATGTCAGGCGCTCTGGCTCCCGGTAAACATTGGACTATGGTGGCTGGTGTCTCTATTTTCACGTTCCGTACAATAGAATCGCCAATTACTAGAGCACTTTCATCAGGTTTCTCAGTGGGTGCGTCACTGAGTGGGGAGAACCTGTTTGATGTTTTGATCGGAACGGAAGAGCGGTGTTTTGACCCGCGACTATGCCGCCTTACAGTCACCCAGTTGCCCTGCTGCACGGGCACAACCGGAACCGAACAATGTACAGGAGTCCCTGAGCTAGTCGCATCCAAAGCAGTATCTACAGCCCTCACATTCTTATTATCCTCAACTAAAGTTTGGATGCGTGTCTCTAGTTCTAAAATCTTCTCTGTCAGCCTAACTATTTCCCTGCATTTATCACATGTGAATCCCTCGTCGCCGACAGAGAGAGATAAACTGTACATGTGACATGAAGTGCAAACAACAAGAGAAGGAGAAGCCATTACTCACCGTGATTGATGAATGATACCAACTTAACTTACCACTGTTGTTTGATGAACTTGTGAAAAACGGAGCGAGAGAGAAATGAAAACGGAACTAGAAAAAGAAAACAATAATAGGCGCGAATAGAAACGTGAATGGAACCGCGAGTAACAAGCTAACCGGCTAACGCGCTGCACGCGCGCTGCACTCGCGGTTTTAAAAGCGAACGATCAAATTAGTTAGATTAGTTTGATAGATAATACCAGAAATATGGTGGGAATTAAGTTATATATTATCACTTTAAACAACAGAGAGTGAAAGTAAGGTAAAGATTCAATAAAAAAGCGGAGCTACAATCGCAAACCTCTCAGCAGCACAACAGACAGGAGACAACTTTAATGCCATGCCGCCCCGTTAGCTGATCACGCAAAGCATCACACTTTCAGACGCTGCCATTCTAATCAGCACACGCTGATAGACAGCGTCTTACTTTTGTTAACTGTAGCAAACCCCCAAAACAAGCACCAGCAGCTCTACCAGATTATAAGGCGGCAAATGCTCTCACTCTAAACACGTCCAACTCCGCCCACTCACGCACTCAGAGAGAGAGAGAGAGAGAGAGAGAGACTAAGCTTGTGTGAATTATCTCGACAGCACTACTAATAGTGAAGCCATTTATTTAATTAGACAGCGACTTTACAACTTCTGAGTAGGACAGATTCCTGCCAGCTATAGAAGAATGGGCTGGCAGATATGCTGGGTGGACAAAATTTTTTTTTTTAGCAAAGTTTTTAAACTTTGATGCTGTCACTCTACAAACAGACAAACAGACAGATAGACAGGTACTATGCTTCATTCACTTTGCTTCGTACATTGTTCAACACCAAGTCAAAAGGGACAAGCTTCCAACTGAACTGTATGCGTTTCAGCCCAAGACCGGAAAAAGATATGCAGAAAATCATTTCATGTCACTTTTTATATAATTTGGACTAAAACATACCCAAAGTAATTTTTTGGTACATATTAAAAATCATCAATATTTCTGTCCTTTATTTGATGCAAAAAAAAAAAAAAAAAGGTAATATGCAAAATAAGCTGCATGTATAATGTCCTAAAATTGAGGCATCTAAATATCTTGCATTTTTTACACTGCTGAACTGTCCCATCTTCAGCCTCAAGGCTGATCAACTCTGGCCTGAGGTCCACTGTCCACCAGAGTTCAGCTCCAGTCCTAATTAAACACACTTGCCTGTAGACTTCAAGTAAATCTGAAGATTTTTGCCTGATTTTGGTGGGTTTGATTGGGGTTGGAGCTAAACTATTCAGGATGATGGCCCTACAGTAGCAGGGTTGGTACCACTGTTCTAGATGTAGTCAACAAAATATAATAAGTTTAATAAATATAATCAGCTTAATGTGAATATTAACATTTGCACAATTTTTAAACTCAAATCCCCTCCCCACTCACAACCCCCTTGTGTGATTGTGAGCCTATGATTTTCCGTGACAGAAAAGCTAATAAAACTATAAAAATGCAGCAATTCTCTGGTGTTATTTTAATGACTGGTTAGGTCAGTATTCAACCCTTCCTCAAAATTATCAACATACAGCCCACCTCAGACAATTCTTAAAGCAAATATAATTAAATCAGAGCCAGGGCTCAGGGCCAGATCCCATAGACCAGACCTGGGCGTTTTACGGCCCCCAGGCCACATCCAGCCCTCTGGATGTCCTTGACCGGCCCGCGTGAAGTAATTGGTTAATTAAAATTCAAATGCAAACGGGGCCGTGCAATGTCCATGTCTGATATAGAGAGAAATCTATATCAGAAATCTATATGTAGAGAAATCTACATTATTTTGGCATTTGTCCGCAACATGTCATAAATAACTTATAAACACGTAATCCGCTTGTTAAGTGGTGACGTAAGGAATGCCGTTTCCGGGTCCAAGCCTCAACTCATTTGACTTGAGAATACTATCTTAAAAGAACACTCCACTTTTTTTGGAAAAAGGCTCATTTTACATCTCTAGAGTTAAAAAGTTGAGTTTTACCGTTATTGAATCCATTCAGCTGATCTCCTGGTCTGGCTGTAGCACTTTTAGCTTAGCTTAGCATAGTTCATTGAATCGGATTAGACCATTAGCATCGCGCTCAAAAATGACCAAAGAGTTTCGATAATTTTCCTATTTAAAGCTTGACTCTTCTGTAGTTATGTACATCGTGTACTAAGACTGATGGAAAATGAAAAGTTGTGATTTTCTAGGCCGATATGGCTAAGATCTATACTCTCATTCCGGCGTAATAATCAAGGAACTTTGCTGCCGTACCATGGGTGCAGCAGGCGCAGTGATATTACGCAGAGCCTGAAAGTAGTCCCCAGCTAGGTAACTAGTTATGATATAGCTGGAGACTACTTTCAGGCGCTGTGTATTCAATGAACTATGCTAAGCTAAGCTAAAAGTACTACCGCCAGACCAGGAGATCGGCTGAATGGATTCAAAAACGGTAAAACTCAACTGTTTAACTCTAGGGGAGTTGTAAAATGAGCCTTTTTCCAAAAAAAAGTGGAGTGTTCCTTTAACAGCCCTTTATGAGCACTGTTTATTCATATTAAACATTTAAGTTAAACGTTTCAAACTTACGGTGTACAGTACAGTCTCTGTGCTCACAGTGTCTCAAACACAGAGTCTCAAACACATTACATTGTGAGTGTATATTAGCACCGTTTGTTGCTTTCTCGTGGCATCTGATGGACCTGGAAGCGGTGACGCGTGACGTCAGACTTAACAAGCGGAAACAACTGCACTGCTTTTATTTTAAAGAAACTATTTAAAGGAAACTTTTTTTTTTTACATACGCGTGACCGTATGCACCCTCACTCAAATGTGTTCGCGATCATGACAGCTTGCAAGAAATATTGAGTTCGCCATTAGCCCTTAAATATGTTAGTTAACATTAAAAAAAGAAAGAATAATGCAGAATGTAGAGTTTTTAACAAGACATGCACTCTTAAAAATAAAGTTGCTTCACGATTCCATAGAAGAACCTTTTTGTCTAAATGGTTCCATAAAGAACCTTTAACATCTGAAGAACCTTTGCTTCACAAAAGGTTATTTGTGGCGAAATAAGGTTCTTCAGATTATGAAAAGGTAAGAAAGAGATGGTTCTTTAAAGAACCTTTGACTGAGTTCTTTTCGGAACAAAAATGGTTCTTCTATGGCATCGCTGTGAAGAACCTTTTGAAGCACCTAAGTATTTATTTACTGAAGTCAAAGGCAAAGCTGTGTGCCTAGTTTGTGGAGAACAGATAGCTGTGTTTAAGGATTACAATTTGAATTGCCATTACAAGACTACACACGCAGAGAAATACAATTGAATTTGACGGATGCAAAGCGGTCACGGACATCTGAAGCTTTGCTAGCTAAGCTGCAAAAGCAGCAAGGACTTTTTACCAAGCTTCATACATCGAGGGATGCAGCAGTCAAGACCAGCTTTGTGATATCCGACAAAATCTGGAAAAACAGTAAGCCATGCTCTGATGAGGAGTATATCAAAGAATGTTTGGTGGACTCTGCAGCTGTGATGTCCGCGACACAGCCCAGTTACTTATCTTTCTAAGTGGGATAACGAAAGACTTTGAGATGACGGAGGAGCTGGTAGCGATTTGTTCACAGAGGTAAAGTCATGCATGGACAAACTGGGACTAAAATGGGACAAACTGACAGTTGTTACAACCGATGGCTGTCCAAATCTGACAGAAAAACATGTCAGACTTTTGAAACGGATACAAGATAAACTGACTGTAATAAACACAGAACAGAAATTGATACTTTTGCATTGCATTATACATCAGGAGGTGTTGTGCAAGTGCTATTGATGTTGTGACTAAAATAGTTAACTTCATCAGGGCAAGAGCACTGAATCATAGACAGCTTGTTGCACTTTTGGAGGAGTATGAAAGTGAACATAGTGACATAGGCTACCCCACAATTGTCAGATGGCTCAGCCTGGGCAGGGTGCTTAAAAGAGTGTGGGACTTGAGAGCAGAAATTCAGGAGTTTCGTGAGAAGAAATGCAAGGCCATCCCAGAGCTCTCAGATACAGACTGGATGGCAGATCTGGCTTTCGCTGTTGATGTGACTGTACTTATGAATGAACTAAATATTAAACTGCAAGGCAAGGGCCTCTTTGTACATGAAATGTACAGCTTAGTGACAGCTTTAATGAGAAAGTTGAAGTTTTTTTCAAGCCAACTGGAGGGCAACATTCTTACCCACATGCCAACACTGAAAAAAGTCACACTATCAGGTGATCACCTCCACAGATACTCATTAGAGGTCGACCGATAGTGGATTTTACCGATACAGATAGCTAGGCTGGACCACACTGTCCGATAACGATTAATCAACCGATAGTTTTTAAAGTAAAATAGTGCTTTACTATTTTTTAAAAAAGCAGTAACAGTACTGAACCATACTTTGTAAATGAATAAAAATATTAATATTATTATATTAATCATTAAAGTTATTACATAGTTTGCTAATGTTAAAAGAAGAAACTTTACAAGAAGAAATTTAAAAATGTAGCCTATTAGTAATAGTAAATGTTGAAATGAACACACTCTAACAAGGAACAATACTTCTACAGCTTTCATTAATGTTACAAATGGACTCTTATTGTTAAGTTTTAACATTTCATTTCAACAGTCATGCTTAAAGATGGCTATCTTTAAATATCTACACGGCCATAGCATTAAAATTACATACATATGGATTTTGAATGTGTACTCTCACACTTTATTTGCTTCTATTTTAGAACACTGCATGATTATCTAATCAAAATAAAATAAAAAATATGTTAGTCACACACTGGACAAAAGCGCAGCGCTGCGTCTAGGAGAACTCACAGGTATCAAGTATCACACACACACACCGGATGTGTCGCGTTCAGCTCAAGCGGGGGTCTAAAACAGTTTATTTAACCACGAAAAGGACATAAGTTTGCTTCAAGAATGAACAATGTGGCATAAATGAGTTTGAAGTTCGATGTTTAAAAAAAACAAAAAACAGAGCAAACGGAAAGAGAAAGCGCGATCTATATTACAGCTGTCTAGATGAAGCATACAGACTTTATAAGAGCCACAGAAAGACAGGAAATAAGTGCGCAAGACTGTCCCAGGTCTTAAAAATGGCAAAGCGCAGTGCCCTTAAAGCCCGGATCACACCAAGCCAACGGTCGGCCGTCGGGCAGTTTTTGTTCGTCGGCCGACTAAGTTTTCTCAGTGTGTTCCACACCATCGGCTGAAGTTGGTCCTCGTCTGCTTTTTTCCGGACGATTTGACATGTTGAATCGGTGTTGGAGCTCGTCGGTCAGTCGGGCCATCTGATAATTTTGATTGGCTGTTCAGCTGGCGAACCAGTGCACGAGACTTCTGCCACCTGCTGGTACGGAAAGGCATTTCTTTTTACACAGGTGCAGAACGGACGTGCTACTTGGCCGTCGGGTGTCGAGCGTCGGCTTGGTGTGTCAGGGCAACTTTGGACCCAGACGCTGCCGACGTGAGCAGACCCCGCAGTCTGCTTTCGTTGCCACTAGTTCGTCGGCGTCAGCTTGGTGTGTTCCGGGCTTAACACACACTAAAGGTCAGGACGCACCGAGCCAACGGTTGGCTGTCGGTTCTCGTCGGGCCGTCGGTGTGCATCTGTCGGGCTAGTCTGTTTGGTGTGTTCCACACGTCGGCTTTCGTCGGGCTGACGTCGGTGGGAGTTTGCCCGATTCAACATGTTGAATCGGCGTCGGGGCCGTCGGGGAAAGTGAGAACTCTGATTGGATGCATAGTTTCGCAAATAAGTCAGTGCCAGAGAATTAAAGCGAAAGTGATGAAAATGAGTAAGTAAAGGCGGCACAAACAGAAGACTGTTCTAATGTTACGTGATCTTACCCAAGCATTGCAATATGTGAATATTATCATAACAACGTGAGCCACTTAAAATGAAGAAAGTTATCAACGTAACTGATTTTCGAAATGGTAAGCAAGCGCTGCTTTGTTTAAGCGTTTATCTCATACATCTTTGTTTCGGTTTCTCTGTTTAAATGACGAATATTTACTATTGATAGCTGCTGATATAGACAGCTAACTCCTCTCACGCAGGCGCAGAACGCACGTGTTTAGTTTGCAGTCGGCCGAAGTCTGTGCGGTGTGTTCACGTGCAGCTTTTTTGTCCAACACTGCCGACGCGAGGAAATAACACCGACGGCTTTTGTCGCCACTAGTTCTTTGAAGTTGGCTTGGTGTGTACCGGCCTTAAATCCACACTATCTCGAATACCGCTCCGGAACGCTATTCAAGGCTTAGTGTATCCCATCATGCATCATGTTCTGGAAATAAACATGAGACTTTTTGCCGAGATCTTGCGAGAGGTCACAGAAACCTTTCCAATGTAAGTTAAATATTAATATAATAATTAGATATTACATATAATTTGGTAGAAAACAGTGTTTTTAGGTTTTATTGGTGCAAAGATGAGTAGTGGTGATATTTATTTTATACAACATTTGTAACTGCTTTTTAATCAATTAATTAGAAGCATCACAAATTAAAATTATGTCATGTTATAGGGACTACTGAACAGACATTTAAAAGTTGATTTTAAAATGCAAAGTATTTAAAATTAAAATTAAAATAAAGCTATGTAAAAACTTGCATTTACAAAACTATAAGTGTGTCCCATCAGGTAATGAAAAGTTCGACACACACTTGTGGTCTTCATCCTCACTTGAACACTTGGGCCAAATACAGGAAATACGTCATATAAGTTGTCAAGTGGTCAAGTGCAAAGGCTGCAAGTGTGGATATTTGGACAAGGCATCAGCCGCTCCAGCAATGGATGCAACCCGTAAAACCCATGCCGATATTACCGATAGTTCCGGCAATCAACTATTGGTGCCGATTAATCGGCAAAACTGATGAATCGATCGACCTCTAGTACTCACCATGTTAGTGCATGGTGAGTTTTCAAGGTGATTTGAAGACCTCAAAACAATTGAGAGTGAAATGCATGATTTCTTCTCCCTTCACTTGCAGTGTGTCCACAAGGGAGGATAAATCATGCACCCATTGATGTTCAGCTTGAACTCATTGACCTGGAGTCTGATAAACACTACTGGCAGAGCACTTCAAGTCAGTATCACTGCTGCATTTTCATTCTTCTCTCAAAGAGGAAAACTTTCCACACATTAGGAGGCATGCACAGAGGATGTTGGTTCTCTTTGAATCTACCTACATTTGTGAACAAACATTCTCAGTGAAGAAGTTTAACAAATCCAGATACAGATCCTCTCTCAATGACGATCACTTGTGTGCTGTCCTTTGCATATCCACCTCCAACTGATTTCAGTGCACTTGTTCAAGCCCAACACAGGCTAGATTTCTCTCACTGAACAAGAAAAATGAACTCAGGTAGAACAATCAAACAAACAACACTGGGGCATTTATTGTTTTTTTATATGAAGTTGATGTTGTGATGCTGGTCTTTGAAATACATGTACTTGCATTTTTGTATAAAGTTGATAGTTTTTGAAACTTCAAAATATGCACATTTCCAAACTGTTTTTATGAATGTTTAGTAAATAGTAATATAATTGTGTGCTCCACATTTTCATTTTTTATGAAGAGATATAATATATTGAGCAGAACTGAGTTAAGTAAGTATTGGTCCGGCCCTCTAAAACTGCCCCAGTTTCTAATGTGGCCCCATGGGAAAATGAGTTTCCCACCCCTGCTATAGACAAATAGCGCAACCACTCAGCTATCAATCTATAAGATCTCGTTCTACTTCTGAGAAATGTTACATAGTTTTTTTTTTTTTTTGTAGCAAAACTATTTTATAATGAAATAGCATGGGAAGCACTGATAACAAGTTTCTGTGTGCGAGTCTGTGGGTACATGTGTGTGCGTTGAGAAGAGAGCAGGGGAAGATTTTGCTCTTTTTAAATAAAAATGGTAATTTCATTAAAAAAATGAAGTAATTTGTCATTTATATCCTGTTTGCCATATTTGTGATCAGTGTCTTTCTGATTATTTTGCTGTGGTAGGCTGCAAAGCTCATTGAAACAACTGAAATAAAATCATAGAAAAAAATCTAAAAATTAGTAATTTTAGAAAGCCATAGTATAACCTTTATATGTGCTGAAAAAGTTTACTTATCGCTTCATGTCTTTTAGCCATCATGACTCTATGACTCTGTCCTCATCAGAATGAACATCCTATATCAAAACAGATCTTAGCCTTTTTAGAAAGACATTTGTGCATTTGTAGGTAACTGTAGTTGTATTATGAACTGTAAACTATTAAAAAGCCAAAATGCATGCATGCATGCTTCATTTTTTTATCATCTATACCATCTTTAGTCAGAAGGTAAGACAGGAAGTATTAACAGGAACAATATCTTTTCATCAATGTGTGGCTCATATTGCAAGAAAAACTGAACTTATGGGGAACTCAGTGTCTCCACCCACCTTCAAACTATATTTATACAGTGTTTGTCAGTGAGAGCTCACTGATTGTCTTCAGTTCATCATGACCATCATCTCTCTGCTCCTGCTGAGTTCTCTGCTGCCACACCTGACCTTCACTGGTGAGACTGATTAAAAAAAACAGCATTTATTATAATGTTTTACTGGAAGTTCCTGAATTAGTTGACTGACAGCACTATCTCTCTCTCAGCTCATGTGAGTGTTGGTATAGTGAATGGCACAGAAGCAAAACCTCACTCCAGACCTTACATGGTTTCTATTCAATCGAAAAAGACACATATCTGCGGTGGATTCCTCATTTCTGATGAGTTTGTGTTGACTGCTGCACACTGCTGGAATAGGTGAAGGGTTTTTGTCTAGTTACAGTCATTTTGGCTGACATCTGCAGTGCACTATATGATAAAACTAAGAATCATGGCTTTCTCTTTCAACAGATTTGAGAATTTGACGGTTGTGGTCGGTGCTCATGACTTAAGGAAGAGTAAGGATTCAGATCGTATCGGAGTGAAGGACTACATCCAGCATCCAAGCTATATGATTCATCATTCTTGGAATGACATTATGCTTTTGAGGGTGATGCATTCAGTTGTTAACAACTCAGAAACAGCAGTATAATCAACTGCGGTTCAATCTTATAAAAGATGATTAAATTAGTTTATTAATAACTAATAATTGTAATAATTGTGTTTTTGAATTACAGTTACAGGAAAAAGTCAACCTAAACAACTGTGTTAAATGGATATCATTACCAAACAAAGGAGAAGATGTTGAGGCGAATACTCTCTGTAGTGTTGCGGGCTGGGGACAACTGCAGACTAATGGCTCAAAGAGCAGTCGTCTAATGGAGGCAAACGTGCATACAATAAACAAAAGAGAATGTCACAAGAGGTGGGGAGAGAAGTTCTTAGTCTCACAGATGATGTGCACACATGGCTATGGTGGATCCTGCATTGTACGTACAAAAGACGATTCACACACTTTGATTCTTTCGTTAATTTACGAACTGAGTTTTAACTGAGACAGTATGGCATTTTATTGACTGTTTCTCTTAACAGGGGGATTCTGGGGGTCCTTTGGTTTGTGGAAACAACGCAGTTGGTGTCACAGCTTTTGGGTATAAATTACTCTGCAATTCACCTGAGAAACCTAATGTGTATATTAAGGTTTCACTATATGTTCCATGGATCAACAGCATAATTAGCAATGTGAAGTGAGTTAAGCTCTTGAATTCATCTGCATAACCTCTTTTAATAAAAGTATCACCTGATAATCATCAATCATTCAAAGTGTCTTCATTGTCACAAGCATGTATGTGTGTGCGTGTGTAAAATTTAAGGGATTTTAAAAATTCTAATTGCATTCTAAACCCTGTCTAATTATAATCCTGGGTTATCTTGTTTCACACTGCACTTTTTACAGAGTTAATAATGAACAATCCTGGTATTCATAAGCTGAAGTTTCACACTGAACATTCTAAACTCTGAGTTAACAGGTTGCAGTGTCAGTGTCATTGATTAGATGAATGCAGCATGTGACCTGTTCACAAAACAGCTCCAGCATTGCGCATAAACACAATTTATATTGCTGATATTGCTTAAGTTTTTCCTAAATGGACAAATATTGTTTAAGTTTGTGTTGCAATATTTCACTGTCGCTTGAAATTCTTTATCGTGTGGATATACAACGTGATTTAAATCAACGAAAATTCAACAAAAAACGGTGACTGCGCTAAAAACAATTCAGAAGTTACATTTAACAGATTGGTGTCTTTCTCACCTCTAAGGTCTTTCGTTCTGTTCACAAAGTGTCAAGAGATAAATTTCATGCCTAATGATTTCACTATCTAAAGTAGAATAATTGAAGATTATTTAGAACAAGTTGTTATCTCTGCAACTCCCTCAGCTCACCACCAGAGGTCACCATCACCAGCTTTATAAATTAGACCTCTAAATGGACGACTATATAGGTATGCTACTATATAGGCTTATAAATATACCACTTGTGTTATAATGTTGCTTTCCATTCATATATTCCATTCGTATATTTGTGGTAATGAATTGTAAGTACTCAAGTACCAAAATGTATGCCATCCTGCTTAATACTTCTAGACTCAAACATCTGTGGCCAAGAACAATATTTACTCATCATTGCCACTTCCACCACAAATTGAAGAAGAAGAAGAAGAAATGAGTAGTTTACGGGCAGCTCAATGTCTCCACCCACCCTTCTGTTTATAAAGTGCTTTGTCAGCGAGAGATCACTGATTGTTTCTTTATCATGACCATCATCTCTCTGCTCCTGCTGGCCTCTCTGCTGCCACACCTGACCTTCACTGGTGAGACTGATTATATAACAGCATATTATGCTGATTTTTTAAAATACTTAATTGGTATGTACTGCGTAAGCTGACTTTAGCACTATCTCCCTCTCAGCTCATGTGAATGTGGGAATAGTGAATGGCAGGGAAGCAAAACCCCACTCCAGACCTTACATGGTTTCTCTTCAGATAAATGGGCATCATAACTGCTGTGGATTCCTCATCTCTGATGAGTTTGTCTTGACTGCTGCACATTGTCAAAAGAAGTAATACTTTTGTTTTGCTTAAACTGCAGTATTGATTGATTATTGAGTTCTTAGATGAGCTGACAGTAGTATAATATGGTTTACAAATTTTTGTCATCAAATCAGTAGGCTAAATATGCTTTTAGAAGAATACATAAAACTGTGAAAAACATTCATTATACTACTGAGACTTTCTTTCAACAGAAATAAGATACTGACAGTTGTGATTGGTGCACATGACCTAAAAAATGAGAACGAGGGGTCTGTCCGCATCGGAGTGAAGTCCTACCACAGGCATCCGGACTATAGTCGTGATTCGCACCTGAATGACATTATGCTTTTGAGGGTAAAGTAGGACATATACTCAAGGAGGCACTTCAGAAATAAATAGATACATAAATAAATAAACCAAAATGAGAGGGATCATTCAAAAAGCATATTTTTTATTTAGTACTGACCTGAATAAGATATTTAACATAAATGACATTTACGTATAATCCACAACAGAGACATTCTAATTTATTGAGATGCACCTGTATATGTGGCTACGTTCACACTGTCAGTTTTTGGGACTGACAACCGGATTTTCTTTACAGGTGTGAGTCTCGAAATGTCTCGTTCACACAGCCGCTTACAGTTGTGTTTAGAATACTGTCTGTGTGAACGAGCAACGGGAGTCAAGCCCGTATTCTTCACCAGTAACCATAGCGACAGTGACCAAAATAAAATCAAAGATGGCGCCGTCCATAAAACTGAAAGTCTTATCACTTTCTGACATGACAAGAGTCCAATCGAGCTGCGAGTTCATTCATCAAATCTTCATTAACCGACAGCAGCTTTTATATTTGGGTGGAGAGCGGAGCATTTGAATAGCGCGGACACGCGCAGAACACAAAACTGACGGGAGCGACTCCGGTGGAAAATTGACGGGATCTAAAAATTTCAGATGACACGCAGCTCATTTCTCCGTCACTGTAAGTTACCGAAAACACGTGAAAACACGAAACACACGGTAGACGCGCATTTGTGCGGCAGAGCGGCTCTCTCTTGCGCTGTATGACGTGACAGACAACTAGTTGTCCAGTGCTGTTCTGTTCACACAGCGCATGTGTTCCGAGAATACGGTTGTGAGTCCTGAAAATTTACAGGTGTGAGTTCGGTTACAGAATGCGGTTGTCACACCCGTAAATAACCGAACTATGTGTGAACGTAACCGTATTAAGGACTCAAATACAGGAATGACAACCATATTCTGCTGCTGTGTGAATGTGGCCTATATATATATATATATATATATATATATATATATATTTAGACAAAATAAGAAAAACGTACACATCTTCATTCTGTTCAAGCATTTACACCCCTGGCTCTTAATGCATGGTTTTTCCTTCTGGAGCATCAGTGAGCATTTAAACCTTCTGTAATAGTTGCATATGAGTCCCTCAGTTGTCCTCAGTGTGAAAAGATGCATCTCAAAACCATATGGTCATTGTCGGAAAGGGTTCAAATACACACACACAAAAAAAAAAACAAAAAAAAACAGAAACACACAGAATTTGTGGGACCTGAAGGATTTTTCTGAAGAACAGCAGGCAGTTAAACTGTTCAAGGCAAACAAGGGACTCATGAACAACGGAGGTTGGAGCCAGCTCCAAATGGGCGGGTCAGCTGCAAATGGGTGGGATTTGTTAATATCGTCTACATCAAACCCAACCCTAAACCTACCCTCTCCCAACCTACTTGCAGCGTAAGTCCCTCCCACTTGCAGGTCTCTGGGCTGCAGCGATACATAATTGCAGCTGTGGATCATTCAGGTAACAACACACTGTAAAAAAAAAAAAAAAATTCCATGAAATTTACGGTAAAAAAACAGCAGCTGTGGTTGCTGGAATTCTACCATAAAAATACGGTAGCAACATTTTAGGTTTTACGGTTTTAACTTAAATTTACAGCTAAATACCGTAATTTCATTAACTAACATAATGTTAATATACCAACCTACTGAAGTACTGAAATCTGTTTTGTACATTTGTAATGCACTGATAAGCACCAAATGCAGGTGGTGATGAGAAAGCCACATGATGAACCAAAGCCCATCACAAGCAGCTTTTAAATAATAACATATAGAAGGTGCTATTTGTGTCATTCACACAAACACTAAACACCATCATGGTGAGACTCATTAAACTGAAATATGCAATAAACATTAATTTAACAACATTAGATGTAACATACAACCCTAATAAACATAACTGATAACAAAAAAACAAAGAAAAAACATAGTTATTTCAAAGAAAAGAAACATCCAATTTGAAATGCAATGCAGGGAATTCTGGGAACATCAATTTACAGGTTTTCCCTGTAAATTTTACATTCTTTTTCACTTCCAAAAATGGTATTTCACCTTAAAATTGTTTGAAATGTATATTACAGTTTTTCACCGTATATATTAGGGGAACTTACCATTAACCATTTAACAGGTTTTTACCGTAGCATTTTCACAGTTTTTTACCTTTAAAATCACGGTTATTTTTTACAGTGCACGGTATTAAGAATCAAGCGTATGTAAACTTTTGAAAGGGTAATTTTTATAAATTCAACTGTTATTTTCTCTTGTGGACTATATGTAACTGTTTTGAAATATCTTATTCAAGTCAGTACTAAATAAAAAAAATAACATGCTTTTTTTATGATCTCTCTTATTTTGGTAAAATAATTAACATTTTGCAGATTCTGCAAGGTGTATTATGTAAGCTTCTGGTTACAACTGTATGTATATGTATATATATAATATAATTAATTAAGCAGCACAAACAGAGGCAATATAATAATGAATGGTTTAATTTTATGAAGAGTGATTAAATGTTTTTTTTTTTTTTTTTTTTTTATTTTTTTTATTACAGCTAGAGGAAAAGGTCAAACTAAGCCAAAATGTTAAACCGATATCATTAAGACACAATAAAAAAGACATCAAGTCAGGTGTCTGTAGTGTTGCTGGCTGGGGAAAACTGCAGATTAAAGGCTCATCGAGTGATCGTCTAATGGAGGCAAATGTGGAGATAATGAAAAACAAACAATGTAAAGGAAAATGGAAAGGAAGTGAGAAATATTCAGTCTCAAAGATGATGTGTGTATATGGGTGTGGTGGATCCTGCAAAGTATGTACAAATGATAATTCACAGACTCTATTTCTGGTTTCACTGAGTTTAAACTGATATACGATTTTAAGTCATGTGTTGATCTGTTTCTTCACAGGGGGATTCAGGAGGTCCTTTGGTTTGTGGAAAAACTGCAGTTGGTGTCACTTCCTTTGGTGACGCTAATGTCTGTAATTCACCCGAGCATCCTAATGTGTATACTAAGATTTCAGCATATCTCAAATGGATCCAAAAAATAATCAAAATTGTTAAGTGACTTCATGGAAAAAAATAAATAAAAAATGATTTTTTTTTTCTTGAATATATTATTTCAATAAAAGTATCACATGACAATAATCAATCATTCAAAGTGTCCTCATTGTCACAGCCACATATAAGTAAATTATTACATGACAGACACATGTCCAAGTCACTTCACATGAGCAACTACGGCTCATATCTTGCCTACTTGATTAGGCAAAGAATGAAAACTTCAAAACTGATTAAAAAAAAAGTAAAAAATGATATTTAAAAACTGAGATTCTAAAGCTTTTTGTACATTTTTTCTTAAGATGCTTTGGTGTAGAACTCAACTAGAACTAATTTCTATGCATCTCACCTCAATCTACTATTGCTAATTCCAAAACATAATTTCAGAACTATAATGGTTAGTAGAGCCACTAACATGCAGTTATGAGAAATTATGATTAAGCATGTGTGAATTATCTGAATTTGCACAGCTTGCCTTGACAGCATTACTCATAGTGAACCCATACTTTTAAACAGTGACGTTACAACTTCTCTTCTGGGTAGGCCTGATTCCTGCCAGCTATAGAAGAGTGGGCTGGCCGATATGATACAAAGATACATTTTCTACGTGGATTTACACTTTGATTTGAAAGCAAACAGCGCATCCCTATGTTGCGGCTGACACAGAAGAGCGTACGCTATTTGCGTGCAGCGATACTCTCCAAAATGGCGCTATGGTGCCGAATTGTTGAATAAAGTCATTATTTTTGTTTTATTTCCGTACAAAAAGTATTCTCGTCGCTTCATAACATTACGGTTGAACCACTAATGGCAGATGGAGTATTCTGACAATGTCTTTCACTTTGCTGGACCTTGACAGTGTAATTTACTTGGCAGTCAATGGGACAGTCACAAGCCTCCCGGTTTTCATCCAAAATAACTTAAATTGTGTTCTGAAGACGAACAAAGCTTTTACGGGTTTGGAACGACATGGGGGTAAGTGATTAATGCCAAAATTTTCATTTTGGGGTGGAGTATCCCTTTAAGCGCATATCGAAATATTTTTGACACGACCGACCCGAGTTCAAATCCGCCTTTCACTCTTAAAACTAAAGGTACTTAAAAAGGTCCTTCGCAGTGATGCCATAGAAGAACCATTTTTTGGTTCCACAAAGAACCATTCAGTCAAAAGTTCTTTAAAGAACCATCTCTTTCTTACCTTTTTAGAATCTGAAGAACCTTCTTTCGTCACAAAGAACCTTTTGTGAAACAGAAAGGTTCTTCAGATTTTAAAGGTTCTTTATGCAACCATTTAGAAAAAAAAGAAAAAAGGTTCTTCTATGGCATCGTGAAGCACCTTTATTTTTAAGAGTGTTTGCTAAACTTTTTTTCTACTTTTTCAAATCTCATATCACATCGGAAAGCCGTTAATTTTCAGTAAAAATGAAGTAAATAATTGAAAAGTTGAAAATTAAGTATCGATAGGGTTAGGGTAAGTGTAGAGAGGGCTTTATTGTCCAAATAAGGTGGCATCCATTTAATAATTTAAATTAAAATTATAATTTACACTCAATACGTTATTATTGCATACTGTTTTATAATGAACTACAATCCTGAGATGCAGATAATTGCCACTATTTGCAATAAGTAGTATAAATAGCAGAAAAAAACCTGATAGAATCTATAGCTATTTGCACTTAGTGTAATGGAGGCAAACGTGTATATATTGAATAACACAGAATGTGAAAGATAAAATGGGGACCAATCTACTTAGTCTCAAAGATGATGTGCACACGTGGCCATGGTGGATATTTTCCCCCCAAATATATTAATGTGACAAGGTGTGACAGGGTTGAAGACTGTAACACATTTGAAGGGATACATTGCCTTCGATTTTAATTTTTGGTTTTATTTCTCTCTCATATTGTCCCCTTCTTTCTGGGTCAACCTATCTGCATGGCCAACATTGTCATTTTGCTGCAAATGTGGGTGCAATTTCTTATTTCTGATGCTCGTTAATGTTTAAGTTGACATATTACATCAAAAATTATTTTTATAACAAAAATATGAGTTGTCATAATTTTGGTAAGTATATATTTACTGAAACCATGTTTTTTTTTTAGTTAAAATTATTTATAAATTAAGTACATAACTCAACCCTGTCACAAGTTAACAACCCCATAACAATGAGATATATATATATATATATATATATATATATATATATATATATATTTGGGACGGGGTCGAGTGTGATGGGGTTGTGGTTTTTCACTCAAAGTGGCCACTGCTTCTCATGTAGTGTAGGAGAGTAGACCATAAATGGCAGCAATAAAATAAGTACATTGTTATACTTAATGGATTCAAATAAAATGTTGAAAACATTAATCATCTTAATTTTATGTGACGGGGTTGAGTTGTTAAGCTTGACAGTACCCTCCCTGACTATAATACGCCTCAAAAATATGAATGAAAAGTATGATAATACTAACCAAAAATATTTTTCACAAGAAAGAAACACAAAACGAATGCTTACATTATTGCCAAAAATCATAGAAATTATGCACATTTTGCTAATAATTTTCTAAGTACAAACTCAGTGAAGTGCCTCAGGGACATGACAAAATGTTTTGTTTAAGAAAGATATAAGACTTTATTTTATGCTAAAATTATTAAAATGCAATAATTATTTTATTTATTATAATGGGCATACCAATGGATTGTGAAAAGCTTCTAACAAGCTTCTAACCACTTTAAAAACTCTGCGGGACTGAAATATTACTGAATCCCAGGAATGACCCATATCCACATACACATACTTATACAAGTCATTCTACAGAAGTGGTACAAATTCAGGCTTCTATGAGGGTGATTTATTTTTTCTTTTTCTTTTTCTTTTCAAATTTATTTGTATATTTGTATTGTATTGCATCTGAAATGCATAATTTTACAATTATAATATACTGCTATGTTTCTCTCATCCCCCATATTTATGGCTCACCCAATTCAGAAACTTGGGTTTCAAAATCATTTCTGAGTTTCCCAGTTGTAAATACGACTAGGGAGGCCATTCATGTCCAATTTCCGACTAGGAAACTCGTATTTACGATAATTCCGATATCACGTGAAGGCAGCATTAATCTATCTTCCTGTTCACATGGTTTGGGGTGTGGCCAAGTACTGAATAAATGCAGAGAGACTGTTTGTCTGTGTTTCAGTATTGACAAAAAAAAGGGAGAACAGCAATTTTCCTATATAAAAGGCCAGAAAAAAAACAAAAAAAAAAAACAGGTCAACTAAATTTCCAAAGAACTTGACAAGGCACATGATGAGGTGTTTTAAAAAATAATGAAAAAAAAAAAAAAAAAAAAATTATATAATTTAATTTCTAAGTGAAGTTTAGAGGGTTAGACTAGGGGACACATGCCATTTAACAGAGAAGAACATATAAACCATTACATTTAAATATATTTACAGTTATTACATGAATTCTTTATACTGCGTCTTATATTAATGAATTTGAGTTTTGTAAATATGTATCAGTTGTCCATACATGCCTTAAAGGTCATTTTGGAGCATTTTGTACCACTTGGTCACATGGACTATTTTAATGATGTCCTTACCTTTCCGAGCCTTGAATGTAGTAGTTGCGTTGCTGTCTATGTAGGGTTAGAAAGCTCTCGGATTTCTTCAAAAATATATTAATTTGTTTTCCAAAGGTGAACAAAGGTCTTATGGGTTTTGAACGACATGAGGGTGAGTAATTAATGACAGAATTTTCATTTTTGGGTGAACTAACCCTTTAAATGATGATGGAAAAAACATTGGAGTGAAGAAGAGAATGTTTTATAGTCCACCGAAAAGTCCAATCAGGAAAAACTTGATACAGTCTGCAAATATAGGAGGATGCGTAACACTAGAGCTGTTATGTAAACAGGTCACGTGCTGCCTTTGTCCAGTCAATTACATTGACCCTTCAAATATGCAAATAAGAACGTTAACCTAGGGTTTAGGAATGTTCAGTGTGAAATTCCAGCTTTTGAGCCCACAGTTAATTGTTAACCTCAAGTAAAATATGAGCATTTTGAAAAGTGAAACAAGTAAACCTAGGATTCAGTTTACACAGGATTTAGAATAACCCAGAATTAATTTTAAATGTGAAAAGCTCAAAAGTCTACAGTCAATCAATCAATCAATCAGTCAATCAATGTGGCTCATCTCTTGCCTTTATAATGTCTCTTTGAGAGCTGCAAATATTTTGAAATCTTTGAAATCCTCAGAAACTTCTGAGAAAGTGAAGAGCTATCGTAGTGTATCTGGATCAGCATCTGTACACGATTAGTCCAAGTATGAAACTGGGCTACATTATTATTATGTACCTCTACATATTGCATGCTTGGTGTGGTTCATGAAAAGCCAATTTAACCCAATGATTAACTTTGTTTTCACATCGCCTTATATTTCATATGTCAGTTTTAAGGTGCAAAGCACATTTTCATTGTTCATATTCATGCTCATAGTACATGCTTAATTCTTATCGTCCAAACCATCTGTGGCTTAAATTTGTGACCGCAAGGATTAACAAGAACAAAGCTTGCTCATGCTCAGTTTTTTTTTTTTTTTTAATAAGAGTAAGTAGCTCAGTGTCTCCACCCACCTTTAAAGTATATTTATACAGTGTTTTGCAAGTGAGAGCTCACTGATTGTCTTCATGAAGACCATCATCTCTCTGCTCCTGCTGGCCTCTCTGCTGCCACACCTGACCTTCACTGGTGAGACTGATTGTGTAAGAATTCTAAGACTATTTCATTGGTATGTGCTGAATAAGCTCACTTATAACACTATCTCTCTCTCAGCTCATGTGAATGTTGGTATAGTGAATGGCAGGGAAGCAAAACCCCACTCCAGACCTTACATGTTTTCTATTCAATTGAATCAGCAACACGAATGTGGTGGATTCCTCATTTCTGATCAGCGGGTCTTGACTGCTGCACATTGCTGGAATGGGTAAAAGTTTTGATTACTTTTAACTGAAACGTTAAGTTAAAACCACATTTGACTGACACAATGACTGCAGCGCAATAAATGAGCATCATGACTCCATAAATTAATCTTTCCAATATGCTCTTTCAACAGATATGCGATTCTAACAGTTGTGGTTGGTGCTCATGACTTGAGCAACAGTAAGTTTTTGGACCGCATCGGAGTGAAGGATTACTTCCCACATCCAAAATCCAGATCCAGACCTTATCGGAATGACATCATGCTTTCGATGGTAAGCAACTGCGCTCATGCTACTTGACTGGTCAGGACACAGAAAATACCAAGTGCTTCTTTGAGTCTGTTTACTATTTATTGCTCATTGTACCAACAAACCTGCAGAAAATCAAAAAATAAAATTAAATAAAACAAAATAAAATAAAACATCACTGGACATTTCTTGTTGTTGTTATACAAAGCAGATAAAAACCAGATGTGTAGGAAATATACTTTTCAATAGACATATGTTTTAATTCAACTTAGCCTTTGGGGTTTCTGTCCTAACCTTAAGAACAGCAATCAAAATTAATTAATTAAAATCAACTGAAATTAGACTTATAAAAGATTATGCTTATTAATCAAGGTTGTGTTTTTGAATTACAGCTGTATAAAAAGGTCAATCTAAACAACTGTTAAATGGATATCATTACCAAAGAAAAGAGAAGATGTTGCAGCAAATCTTCTCTGTAGTGTTGCGGGCTGGGGAAGACTGAGGACTCATGGCCAGCCAACCGCTCGTCTAATGGAGGCAGGCGTGATTATAATAAATCATGCAGAGTGAACATAGATGGGGAAACAGAGAGTACATAGACTCACAGATGATCTGTGTGTATGGCAGTGGTGGATCCTGCAAAGTATGTACAAAAGATGATTCACAGACTTTATGGTAATGTATGAACTGGTTTCACTAATGACGTGCTGATCTGTGTTTCTTAACAGGGGGATTCAGGCGGTCCTTTGGTTTGTGAAAACACTGCAGTTGGTATCACTTCTTTCGGTAACAGTTCTCACTGTAATTCACCTTTGAAACCTAATGTGTATACAAAGATTTCAGCTTTTCTTCCATGGATCCACCAAACCATTAGAAATGTTAAGTGACTTCATGGAAAATTAAAAATGGAAGAAATGTTTTCTTGAATTATCCCATTAACCTTCTTTCAATAAAAGTATCACATGGCAAGCATCAATCAGTCGTAGTGTCCTTAATGTCACCACATATCTTTACAATGTTACATAGGACACATATCCAAAGTCATTTCACATTAGTTCACTTTGGTTGCCATCCTGTTAATACACTCAATTTCCAGTCATGCATGTACAATATATATAGAATTAAATACACTAGACCTGGAAAATCCTCCTGGATTTGAGCTGTAACAAAAACGTTTTGTAAAGTTTAATAGAAAACTGTAAAACCTAATTAGTTGACCTTACTTAAAAAAAAAAAACAAAACAAACAAAAAAAAAAAAACATGCAGACCTTAGTTTCAACAAATTCATTCTAAGTTAAATATACTGGCTGTGTATTAAAAACAACACTTTTAAGTTGAGCTAACTAATGTAACATTTTAGGCACTTTCAGTTTCTCAGTTGTATTTACCTGAAGAGCAATCTGATTTACTTGTTAAACCCATGCACACTGATTGCCTTAAAAAGACCAAGTAAGTGTTTCTCCATTAGAGTATATGCTTCAATTATCCAGTTACCAGTAGCACACATGCATGTGGTAACATAAGCAGAAAGACCACCAGTGCGTGAACATCTGCAAATGTTGATTTTTAAATAAAGCAGTGTATAGTCTTATTTCTAGATCAATCCTCGACCAGACCACAGGCTCTACACTTCAGCACAATGGTAAAACCCTCAAAATGCAGCGATAACAGAAATCCTTTTAAAACCAAACAGAACATTAAAGATTAACAGATCACCCCTAATTTAACAATGCAAAAACACATAAAATAACACTTAATTTCAACATCACTTCTAGAGTCTGAAGCAATGCATGCTGGGAACTAGAAACTATCTTAACAGAATGGTACATATTCAAATAAACTTATCTTAATTAGGGTTTTCTGAGCAACAAAGGCATAGTATGCAAATAGTACAGATTACTATACTTTTACAATTAAAATTGACAAATTGTTTGTACATTAAGAGAAGTCAACTAATAAGTGTGAGACATGAGCCAACCAAGTATAGTATGTCACTTCTCAGACAAGATGCGACATATGGTTTGGTTCAATCGGCCAAAACAAGTGCCGATCATCGCCAACATGGGTGTGAGGGACCGAGCAGTCAAAAGCAAAAAAAAAAAAAGCAAAAAAAAAAAAAAAACAGGATTTCAAAAAAAAAAAAAAAAAAAAAGGATAATTTATTCAATAATCGATAATTTATACAAAGTCACAAATTAAACCACTTAGAAATTAAATGGAAATAAAGAAAATAAAGACAGGTCTGGGCCCATAAAAAAAATGGTCAACTGAACAGAACCAAACTTAACAATCAAACAAAGAAATTACGTGACCTCCCAAACAACACGCGGAGGGAACTTTTATACACAAAGGACTAGTCCATTACACACACACACACCACCAAACACCATCAAATAGTTAACAAAGAAATAGATCATAAACAGCAAATTAATATACAAAAATAAGTAAATAAACAAATAATCCTACACTCCCCCAGCTAGTTTACAGGATGATTGATCCAGCGGAACATAATGACGGCAACTGCCGCCAGCCGGTCCTTTATGAACACGGACCGCCACTGGAAAACAGCGCAGCTCCCGGACAGCGTCCAACCTCCGCTTCCCACTCATAAGTAACTCAAACTCAAAAGAAATAAGTGTTAAAGCATACCATCAATAACTAGAAAGTGTGCACCCAAACTAGTCATCTCTGGTAGGAAATGAATACAAATTGTAAAGATTAACCAAATCTGTGTCTGTCGTTATTATGAAATGTAAATAACGTGATCTGTAACAAATGTTCAATCAAATACTAATAAGCAAATCAAATTAACATGTACACAACCAAAAAGGGAAAAGTATACAGGTGTATCTCGATGAATTAGAATGTCGTGGAAAAGTTCATTTATTTCAGTAATTCAACTCAAATTGTGAAACTCGTGTATTAAATAAATTCAGTGCACACAGACTGAAGTAGTTTAAGTCTTTGGTTCTTTTAATTGTGATGATTTTGGCTCACATTTAACAAAAACCCACCAATTCACAACAACAAATTAGAATACTTCATAAGACCAATAAAAAAACATTTTTAGTGAATTGTTGGCCTTCTGGAAAGTATGTTCATTTACTGTTTATGTACTCAATACTTGATAGGGGCTCCTTTTGCTTTAATTACTGCCTCAATTCGGCGTGGCATGGAGGTGATCAGTCTGTGGCACTGCTGAGGTGGTATGGAAGCCCAGGTTTCTTTGACAGTGGCCTTCAGCTCATCTGCATTGTTGGGTCTGGTGTCTCTCATCTTCCTCTTGACAATACCCCGTAGATTCTCTATGAGGTTCAGGTCTGGTGAGTTTGCTGGCCAGTCAAGCACACCAACACCATGGTCATTTAACCAACTTTTGGTGTTTTTGGCAGTGTGGGCAGGTGCCAAGTCCTGCTGGAAAATGAAATCAGCTTGTCAGCAGAAGGAAGCATGAAGTGCTCTAAAATGTCCTGGTAGATGGCTGCATTGACCGTGGACTTCAGAAAACACAATGGACCAACACCAGCAGATGAAATGGCAGCCCAAATCATCACTGACTGTGGAAACTTCACACTGGGCTTCAAGCAGCTTGGATTCTGTGCCTCTCCAGTCTTCTTCTAGACTCTGAGACCTTGATTTCCAAATGAAATGCAACATTTACTTTTATCTGAAAAGAGGACTTTGGACCACTGAGCAACAGTCCAGTTTTTTTCTTCTTAGCCCAGGTAAGATGCTTCTGACATTGTTTCTGTTTCAGAAGTGGCTTGGTAGCCCTTTACCTGAATACGGCTGAGCGTGGTGACTCTTGATCACTGACTCCAGCTTCAGTCCACTCCTTGTGAAGCTCTCCCAAGTGTTTGAATCAGCTTTGTTTGACAGTATTCTCAAGCTTGTGGTCATCCCTGTTACTCGTGCACCTTTTCCTACCCCATTTCTTCCTTCCAGTCAACTTTTCACTTAATATGCTTTGATACAGCACTCTGTGAACAGCCAACCATTCAGTAATGACCTTCTGTGACTTACCCTCTTTGTGGAGGGTGTCAATAATTGTCTTCTGGACAACTGTCAGATCAGCAGTCTTCTCCATGATTGTATAGGCTATTGTGCAACCATTTTGAAGGTTAATGAAACCTTTGCAGATGTTTTGAGTTGATTAGCTGATTGGCATGTCACCATATTCTAATTTGTTGAGATAGTGAATTGGTGGGTTTTGTTAAATGTGAGCCAAAATCATCACAATTAAAAGAACCAAACACTTAAACTACTTCAGTCTGTGTGCACTGAATTTATTTAATACACGAGTTTCACAATTTACAATTTGAGTTGAGTTAGTGAAATAAATGAACTTTTCCACGACATTCTAATTCATTGAGATGCACCTGTATATGTGTGCGGGTGCGTGTCAGCTACCGGTTTACTGTGTGGCCACTTCATCGGCCATCACACTCCCCCACTCTTCAGAAACCTCTCTGGCACAGTGGGAAAGGAAGTCGGCAATAGCATTGGCCTTCCCTGGAACATACCGAACCACAAACTGAAAGGGCTGCATAGCCAAGTACCATCGAGTGATTCGGCTATTGGTGTCCTTCATCCTCTCCAACCACTGTAGAGCCTTATGGTCAGTTTCCACAATAAACTCTCTCCCCAACAAATAATACTTTAGGGAGTCTAGAGCCCACTTCACAGCCAAGCATTCCTTTTCGATTGTGGAATAGCGGACCTCTCTGGGGAAGAGTTTCCGGCTGATGCAGGCCACAAATCGTCGTTCACTGGGTGACCCCTGCAACAACACTGCTCCAATCCCTTGTTCAGAAGCATCTGTTTGCACAATAAACGGTCGATTAAAGTCAGGATTATGCAAAATTGGGTCCTTACTCAGGGCATTCTGGATGACTTGGACCTTCTTCACCTGGGGTCTGACCACCCCTTTACCAATGATATAGCCCAGATATTCAATTTCACTTCAAGCCATGGCACATTAAGTGGATTGATGGTGAGGCCAGCTTGTTGGAGTCGCTGTAGTACTTCTTGTAGATGTTGAAGATGCTGTTCCCAAGTGTCACTGTAGATAACTATGTCATCTAAGTAAGCGGCCGCAAAAGACAAACCATGCAAGATCTGGTCTATGAGCCTCTGAAATGTAGCTGGAGCACCGTGCAGGCCAAAAGGAAGGACCCTAAAATGAAATAGGTCCTAAAGGCAGTCAACTCTCTGGATTGCGGAGTGAGAGGAATTTGCCAATAGCATTTGGCAAGGTCAATGGTGGTCAGATATTTACTTTGACCCACGCGGTCAATCAAGTCACTTATGCAGGGAGTCGGGTAAGAATCAAACTTAGAAACAGAGTTAAGGTAGCGGAAATCAATACAAAACCTTAAGGTTCCATCTTTTTTAGGGACTAAAACCACAGGATGGCACCACTCGCTCTTAGATGGCTCGATGATTCCCAAAGTCAGCATCAGATCAATCACTTTCCTCAAGGAGGCCTGTAAACGCTCAGGTATTCGATAACTCATCCTTTTAACAACAGCATCACTTTTCAACACAATCTCGTGTTCAATCCAAGTAGTAGCTCCTGGATACTCAGAAAAAATGTCAGGGTGGTAAAGAGCTCTCACCTGTGCTTGGCGATCCTTTGGCAAATGACCCAAATCAACACATGCAGAAATGGGCTGAGGCAAATATTGTTCCTCCAGTTCCTCTTCCTCCGCTACCTGTTGAATCATCAGGACTTGCGACTTCTCAGGTCGAGGAATCCACATTTAGGCAAATTGATATGCAATACTTTACTACGCCGATCTAGGCCTGGTGTTGCAATTTCATAAGTGGTGGGTCCAAGCTTCTGCTGGATCTCAAATTGACCCTGCCACTTCGCCAATAGTTTGCTTTCTTGGCTTGGTAACATCACCAACACTTTCTGGCCCGGGTTAAAGCTCCTTTCACCAGCTGACCGATCATACCATGACTTCTGGTAACTCTGTGCTTCAGCCATGTGAGTCTGAGCAAGTTTTGACATTGCCTCCAACTGCTCCCTCATCTGCAAAACATAAGAGATGACATTTACAGAGTCCCCACTCCCAGGGTTTCCTTCCCAAAGTTCTCGAAGCAGGGTCAGAGGGCCCCTCACATCACGTCCGTATAATAACTCAAAAGGAGAGAACCCGGTCGAGGCCTGGGGGACATCCCTGTAAGCGAACAGGAGATAAGGCAACCACTGGTCCCAATCCTTGCCTGACTCGCTGATAAACTTGCGAAGCATTTGCTTGAATGTTTGATTAAACCGCTCTGTGTGAGCATCAGTTTGAGGGCGATACGGAGTCGACCGCAAGCTCTCGATACCCAGAAGCTTATACACCTTCGAGAGTGGACATAAAACTAGTGCCTTGGTCTGTAAAAATCTGACAGGGGAACCCAACTCTGGAAAAGAGCTGCATCAGGCATGTTGCTACATACTTAGCTTTAATGGACTTCATTGGAAACACTTCGGGATATCTAGTGGCATAATCAGTTATGACAAGCATAAATCGATTCCCAGCTCGACTTCTTTCCACCAGACCTATAACGTCCATACCCAATCTCTCAAATGGTGTACCAATGACAGGTAGAGGTTGTAATGGTGCTCTGGCAGGGCTTTGCGTGGAGACTGTGGTGGCTTCTGCCGCTGTGAAAAATCACTCTCAAAGTCTTGGGGTTTTGATGCCAGAAGATAGACTTTATTACAAGAACAAAGCCGAGAAGTTTTCTGCAGAAAAAATCTCCAGAATGCTTTTGTGCTGTCTCTTTTATACAGTTTTTCCTTTAAGGCGTGTTCCATACTTTCACAGAGTTTCCCTTATACATACAATCTGATTCCTCCCTAGGGAGAAGGGGCTCCAACACGTGTTATGGTATAGAAAGAAAGACCCCTTATATTCTTCCAGATGTTTCTTGTCTGCATGTTCTAGCCACGTATGCACATTCCTTGTCTGCTCACCCTAGCCAAGCAGGGACATTTTACACAGGGGCCTTAGAACATAATGGAAGATTAAATAGATATATTATTGGCAAGATTCACCTTGATTCTACTTGATTAATGCAGATCTTTAACTATAAAAATCTTCTTCATTCCCCCCTTTGAGACTTTATTAAGTCTCACAATTGCTTATGTCTACTCAGAGTGCTACCTCATCATTCAGTATATCAAGTTAACACTACCTAGTGACTAAACAAGTCACACCGTCTTATCACCAATGACCAGATGATGCAGCAGCACTCTGGAGGAGCATCAGAACCAAAAAGTCTTCCTCTAATTTGAGAAAGTAAAAAGATCCTGTCTCCTTAACCCCTTATTTAAGATAAAACCATGTTATAAGCATGAGCGTGCATTTGGTTCAGCGCTTGCCTGTGGTTGTCACAGTTACGTATAAAACACATAAAAACACATTCAAAACATAATACATTGAATATCAAAAGAAAAATAGTTTGGAACCGTTGATCTTTAGCCCAGATACTTTGTGCATCATAGAAGGTCACCCTTGGGCAGAGGTTAGGCTAGCATTTACACCCAGGGTATTTCCCATCTTTACACCTCTTCTTCATACTCATCAGAGTCACTGGAACTATTATCCAAAGTTTGCTCATTTAAGATCTGTTTGTTGAGCAATCCTTCATAATATTCATCCAATTTCCTTTCTGTGATAATTTGTTGATTATTTGGGACTTTTATCATTTTCATTTGCTTAGCAGCATTGTCACCTAATGTTCTTGATACAGGTGATACACAGCAAAATAATAATCCGCCTATTAATATAGCAGCTCCTAAAAACATTCTTAGTTTAGCAAACCATGCTTCCCATGCTCCAAATTTCAGATCGAACCAATCCAAAATTCGTTTGTCTCTTCCAGTATTTGCTGTAACTTTAGCTCTAAATTTTTTAATTTTAATCATCTTTTCACTAAAAGCTCCTCCCGGGGCAGTATTATTTGGTATAACAGTGCAACATTGATCTCCAAACATAATACAGACTCCTCCCTTATCAGCTAAAAGCCAATTCAGTGCCTGTCTGTTTTGCCACGTCATTCTACTTGTTGCGTGCACTTGGTCTCCTAATAAGGTTAACGCATCATCAGTCTAATTAATGAATCTTTGTTGATTATAATAAATGTAATTAATCCACTTTACATTTTTGTTAGGTGTGATCTAAACAAATATTGATTCAAAACCTGCTTTCACTTCATCTCTTGCCTTGAATTCATTAGGAATCCCTCGCGGTTGTCCAACTGAGTCTACATATCCCTTGGTGTCCGGCTCATAACCTCTTTTAATGCTGTTGTCTTCCTTGTTTACCCTCTGTTCTGGTCCCCATTGTGCTATGTTAAGTTTTTGAAGTACTCGTACTCTTACGCACATACCTTTCCATTCGACTGGTAAAGAAGGCAACAATGTCTCACCTCCACATATCCAAAAGTAGTCTGCTATTTTTAATGACTAATCGTCATAAATTTCTATAGAAGGTAAAGCAATAGTTTGATTTTTACATTCTTCAGTTGTTATTTTATTTCTTTTCATTGTTCCAAGTGTTAAAAGTTCTGGAGCTCTAGAAGGACTTCCAGATTTCCAAGACTTTTTCTTATCTACATACCAAATAATAACACATTTGCCCTTGAACTTGCCCACATATTGTGTTCCTTTTGGTTTAGGAAAACACTCCTATTCCTGTTTACCATCTACGCCATACCATTTCGTAATCTCTACCTTCTGTTTTTCAATTTTTATATTTCGGCTAACGTCCGAATACTGACATTAAGATCCCCAGAGTGGTCTAAAAAATTAGTTGTTAACTTAGGATTTTCCAAAAATCCTAGACATTCAGCAATATAATATAGTCTAGTAAAACCTGTTAAATAACAAAAGTTTCTCCCAAATTCGGCACACTTTTGGTAGTCATGTGGATTTGGTATGGCTATTACTTTGTTTAATAGAGATTTGGAGCATAGCAAGCAATTTTCTTTCCTTGTTTCTCTCGTAGTAAAAGCTGTCCATCTATACCATTCATTATTTTGAGCTGTTTCCCATAATTCATCATTTTGACTAACCCTTTGATTAAAATTGAGAGTTGCGCAGCCAGTGGTCTGAGTGTCCCCCTTTTCTCTGCCCTGTTCCCATTTTCCTGTATCACATAACTCCTCTTCACCATTCACTTCCTCATTACTTTCGAACAACTTACTTCTCTCTCTCTCCAATTTATTTACCTCTTGGATCTTTTTGCTGATTCTCTGATTTTCTTTTCCATCTCTTCTTCCATAGCCTCTAGTTGTGCTTTAATTTCTCTATCTTTCTTCTTTATTTTTTCTAACACTTCCTCATATTCTGTTTTGCCGTCTTGGTTTGTTTTCATCATTTCTAAGGCTATGCGTGCTTGTTTATAACAATCCATAGGTAAATATCTTTCACTTTCCCTTTTCTGTTCCCTGCTCTGTTTTTACAGCTGGTTCCTTTTTTCTTCTAACCCTACTTGTCTTTCCATGTCCATTTCTCCCGTTACCTCTACCTTTCCCTTGAGAATAGGGAACTCTCCCTCCGAAGGCAGATAGGGGGTAGTTTGAAACAACATCTCCTTTTTGTTAGTTTTTCTGTCTGCCTCTTTCATTCTCTTCCTGGCTAGTTTTATACCTCTTCTCTGTAGTTTGTTATAATATTGGAGACACTGGCTCCAATATGGGCAAAATGCTATTTTTTGGGTTCCATTTCCAACGACAGTTACTCTTTGCCTCTTTCTATAAAGCATTTGCCTCCCTTTCACTACATCTAATCAGATTTCACTAGATTAGTAGATTTTAGAAGGGTTTTTAAGCGGTGGGTCACAGAGTGGAACAAGGTGGGTCACTCAAAGTCACTTGGCTGTTGCTAAATTTGCATTTCAATGACACGCACACACATACTCACACACAGTTCAGTCTAGGGCTGCACGATATACCAACATTAATTATGAATTGCGACATTGCTTAGTGCAATTTTCGAATCGCAAAGGCCGCGATTTAACACGTGCTGCGTATTTTGGAGTGCGGGCATGCACTAGTTGTAATATTAGTGAGAGTCTCTGAGCGATGGTTCAATATTAAGAGGCCCAGTTTGCATTTCATCTTCACCAGGGTGACTCTTTGTGAGTCGTTGCCATGGTCTTTCCCTCGTTGGCAAGGGAGGGTCGTTACTAGCACGCCCTTTATCCCTCACTTCATGCTGTGTAGGGTTGCTGAAGCTGGTTGGCGTATTTCAAGGAGAGAGAGGTGGACCCAGATGTCACTTTGCACCTATTTTGCTGATCAATGCAAGATTCTTCCTTGAGATCATGACTGCACACTCACTGGTCCTTAAAGGTGGAGCAAACCATTCCCTGGCCTTGACCAAACCGCTGCACCTGTAGGTGGAATCTTTCAGAGTTTTTGTTAGTGATATCAAGCATGCTCATTTGCTCATCTGTCCAGTTATCCTTCTGGGTGTGACCTGTGGAAATTTCATGTGGGTTGAGGGCTGTCCTGGCCCCTTTTTTGAGCTCTCACAAATTCATTGCTATCAATACAATGAGCATAGGTCGAATACCCATTTTCTTTAATATAATAAAGAATTTGGTTTTAGTTATCTTTAATCTTACTATTTTTCAATTCATTACGAATTTATTCTCAACCACTTGCTAATTCAGTTATCTCTTTGTTTTATAAACTAAGTTTCACTATTTCACTAGATAATTTCTTCTAGGCCTATCTTGCTCAGTATCATAGGTAGTTTGACCTGGAAAACCTTCAACCCACGTTTTTTATGTTAACAGTCAGAAAGACAATATTTTATCCTTTTGGCACAGAATCCGCTCCATCATGATATGCTGAAAAGAAAGTTAGATGTGGGGTGGACAGAGCAAGCTTGCTTGCTTTGCCTTCCCATGTAATGCGCTGCGCAAGTGTGGCACTGTTTTTCTTTCTGCCACAACAATAACCTAGGTACTGACCGGGAAACTTAACCAATTTCATCCACGGTCATTATTTTACTGGGCATTATTTGCCCTGTGGGCCCACATATTAAATTTTACATACAGCTGTTTTGGCAAAATAATTGATTTGCGTCAGTGTCTCGTCAGACACCTTCTTTCACTCCACACCACCATCATTCATACTTTTTCACACTCTTTCACTCCCATTCACACCCCCCTTTTGGCCAAAAACATATTTTGTCTTGATTTCAGCTGATTGTGAACTGAATGGTTTTAGCTGTGGAATGCCATGGATTCTGTATAGGACTTTACTGATCGAAGACCTGGTAGCATTCCACATAGTGTCTAATTGTCATACTCAACTGGACAACATCAGTCATCCTAAAGTTTAATTTAACACTGCAGGTATCAACCTCTTTTTCTTCTAACATAATCTAACAGGTTAATTGGTTTAGAATAATTTTCTTAGGCATTTTGCAGTTGAGAGAACTATTTAATTTTTCAAATGTCACTTGTCTAATTTAAATTTTAGTCATATGATTTTTGTTATTGCTCATGAGCTACTTTTGAGAAGGGGATTAGAGATCTCTGCATCATCTAGGATCCATGGCCATCAACATTTCTATCCCGTTATCCCCAGTGATGACAGCATTCATGATTTCATGATTTGGGACCATTGGAGTTAAATTTATTTATTTTTATTACTTCATTCAATCTAGCCCTTTTAAATTACCATTAAACAAAATGGAGTGACCAATATTTTCATTTTATCAGCTCTATTTTTTCTTTTAGAGATCTTGTCTACCCTTTTTTCTTTTCTTTTTCAAAGAGTTCAACATTGTTGTCAATATTCAGTTGTGCATTTTCCCTTAGTTGGTTAATGAAATAGCCCTCGCTATTCCAAATCCAGCTCCATTTTTATCTGATTTGTGTGTCAAGCACCACTTCTGTCTGTCAAAATTCCTTGGTTTTTAGACACAAGGCTGGACTAGTACCTATTGAAAAGCAGATTGAGAATGTTAGTTAAAGTACAGAATTCAAAGAACTGCTGTGAGACCAGTAAGTAATCAAAATTAATAAAAAATTATTAAAATAATTAACAAAATTTGAAGCAGTCTATTTAGTGATCATTAAATATGCAGCACCTGTGCGTGCAAAGGGAAGGGATGGAAGTGCTTCTGGTTAGATCATCAGTCTGCTGAAGTTGTTTGGTTGTTGCACTGGGTCATCAGTCTGTGATGGCACTCAAAGGCTTGATGTTGTGGTGTATGGTCTCCGTTGTTTCTCTGCCTCTCCTCAGTCTGGCTTTTGATTGATCCTGCCAGAGTTTTGCAGTTCAGGAAATTCTCTTCACCCCTAGGAAAAGTCTCAAGTGAAAAATTCACCTTTTCCTGCTTTAAGTCAGCCTTTCTCCATGCAGAAGTGTGTACTCCTCTTTCCGGAGGGGAGTTGCGAGTCCATCAGCTCCTCCCTCTTCTTCTCTGCAGCTTCTTTGTCTTTGCTTCTTCGCCTTTTTGCTTAACAGACTCCAGTTCATTGCTTCCCTTTGTCAAGGCTCTATTCCAACAGGCATCTGAAATTTTAACCCTCAGAGACTGCATTAATCAAATTGAACATTTGTAAACTCTGATCAAATTGTGTCTGAGCAATCAGCTCTTTATCTAATTTTCATTTTTCAACCATCTTTTTCAATGGTTCCTTAATAAAAAGGTTAAATAAAAATAAATAACTAAAAATAAATAAAAAATCATCTGGTTAAATACAGCAGTTCCCTTATTCTATTTTAGTAAAGCAAGTTCTTCATTGCAGAAAAACAGCAAGCAGTTTCTTCTTTGCAAAAAGCAGAAAGCAGCAGTAATCTACCTTTATTATATACTCCAATAAACAAAAGAATTCTTTCTTTTACACCCGCATGACATGCGTATGTTAAACTAAAGACTTCAATTATAATTTGTCTTCTATATTTGCATAAATGTTTCAGAATAATCAGTAATGGTGAATGAATTTTCTCAACCAACATCAAATAATTCATTTTATTTAGTTTAATTCTTTAGTCAACAAGTTCCTTTATTATTGTAAAATGTCTATGGCTTTTGATTTCAAATTTCAATGAACTTGGTCACCCAATCTTGCTCTCATTCAACATTTCACTACACAAGTTATCTTTAGTTAACTTAAATCCAAATCTCTGAAACTGTGTAAAGGATTAATTCTCTTACTGTCCCCCAGGGATAACAAGATACAAATTTTAAGACGTCTTCGACATAAGATATAAAGTTTTAAGCACGTGCAATATTTTTATTCATCTACTTAGATAATTCATTAAATCACAAATGTATATCTTATTTTAATTAATCTATTATTAATTCAATATTCTTCAAAGTCCATATCTTGGAACACTTTTGTCTTCTAATAACATTTATATAGGTCCCTTTATTCAGACAGGGCTTATCCTTTCATTCTTCATCCCTTTTTTTTATATAGGTTCTTCTGTTTTCATATTTCGTCTCTTTTTTCTTGGGCCCATTCTTTCATTCATTCCTCTCGGGTGTAACAAGATCTGCGTCCATCTCTCCCAGGGAGGGGCACGCACCGCTTATTCACCCAATACGGAATTTTTCTCCTACAACCATAGTTTTTCACACTGACATGTACTTGGACACAAACACAGTTTCAGACATACAACAAAACAAAACACTCCACCTCTCTGTGAGTGACCTGCCGCTGAACGCTCACTTTTCTACTTTTTTATCCACTTTCTGTTACTCTCACTAAAAACTAGCGCTTCAGCCAGGAATTTTTACTTGCTCGTGCAGACCCCTGTATCTCTAAACCAGGCGCTCTCTGCAGGCCTCTTCTCGCGCGTTTCCTTCACTATATCTGCTTCACGTTTATTCCTGTCCCTTCAGGCTCAGTCTAAATAAACACAGACCATTGCTAGCAATGTGTGTCTGCCTACACCATCTAGTTCCAATTTAGGCTACCTATCAGGCCTTCCCACCAGTAAACCAGATAAATGCATGCAGTTATTTCTTCTGGACTCAAAACCCATTTTTCCTTTTTGTTCTTTAAATTTGGAAGAGCAATCTTGAGTGTCCTTACCACCTCGTGCTAACTGGCAAACATCACAGATTTATTTAAGCAAAAATTGCCTACCTTTAGTGGCCACAGAATCTGCCGTTTGCCAAGCCAGCCCGAAGTGGTCTTTCACCCTCTGCTCCTTTCCGATCCTGTTCGTGACGCCAAATGTGGTGGCTTCTGCCGCTGTGAAAAATCACTCTCAAAGTCTTGGGGTTTTGATGCCAGAAGATAGACTTTATTACAAGAACAAAGCCGAGAAGTTTTCTGCAGAAAAAATCTCCAGAATGCTTTTGTGCTGTCTCTTTTATACAGTTTTTCCTTTAAGGCGTGTTCCATACTTTCACAGAGTTTCCCTTATACATACAATCTGATTCCTCCCTAGAGAGAAGGGGCTCCAACACGTGTTATGGTATAGAAAGAAAGACCCCTTATATTCTTCCAGATGTTTCTTGTCTGCATGTTCTAGCCACGTATGCACATTCCTTGTCTGCTCACCCTAGCCAAGCAGGCACATTTTACACAGGGGCCTTAGAACATAATGGAAGATTAAATAGATATATTATTGGCAAGATTCACCTTGATTCTACTTGATTAATGCAGATCTTTAACTATAAAAATCTTCTTCAAGACTTTCTGACATTCAGGGCAACTCTTGCAGTATTGAGTCACATCTTTCTTTAATCCAGGCCAATAAAAGTGTCTTTTTATTCAAGCTATAGTCTTATATCTCCCTAGGTGGCCAGCCCAGGGGATTGAATGGCTCAACTTGAGGATTACCTCCCGGACACTTTGTGGCATGACAAGCTGTTTTGAGGTCTCAAACTGGCGATAGAGAATTCCTTGTTGGAATAAATACCTTTCGGCAGAGTCAGTGTCCTCCCCATGGGCCGTAACTTCTTGTTGTACCTTCTTGAAGTACGGTGCAAGGCTGACGTCCTCCTTCTGGAGCTGGATAATATTAGTGGGTACCTGAAAACTTTGAAACAAGTCAAATACAGGGTTAGCAGGTAGGTTGGAAGCATTATATGCAAGTTTGTCCCGCCTCCACTGCACTTTCACTGCGTGACTTTCGTGACTTTGAAGGTTCCACTTCAATATCAACATCAAAGAAGGGCATGGTACTGAGTGTTGACATCGTTTCCTCTGCCTGCTTCATCTTTGCCCTGGTGACTACAACATTGCAAAATAGTTCAGGCTGCAGTAAATCCAAAAGTATTGGTAAATCATGCCATCATATACATATAAATATAAATATATGTATTATCATATAAAACATATCATATAAATCATATACACAAATAATTATAGTAAATAAAAATAAGTAAATAAACAAATAATCCTACACCCCCCCAGCTAGTTTACAGGATGGATTGATCCAGCAGAACAAAATGACGGCAACTGCCGCCAGCCAGTCCTTTATGAGCACGGACCGCCACGGAAAACAGCGCAGCGCCCAACCTCCGCTTCCCACTCATAGGTAACTTAAACTCAAAAGAAATAAGTGTTAACAAAGTATATCATCAATAACTAGAAAGTGTGCACCCAAACTAGTCATCTCTGGTAGGAAATGAATACAAATTGAAAATAAAACTGTAAAGATGAACCAAATCCGTGTCTGTCGTTATTATGAAATGTAAATAACGTGATCTGTAACAAATATTCAGTCAAATACTAATAAGCAAATCAAATTAACATGTACACAACCAAAAAGGGAAAAGCATATATGTGTGCGGGTCAGCTACCGGTTTACTGTGTAGCCACTTCATCAGCCATCCCAATGGGTGCTGGTCAGACAATACCCGACCAACATTTCTGTTACTTTGGTTGGTGTCTCTTAATGCAGTATGAATTGGCCTTCAGAGATCTAACCACAGGTAGTGTGAGCCAGTTTGACTAAGCTCTTAAATGATTTCTCACATCTGACAGAATTTACAAGAAATATTGTCAATTACATCATATATGGGGGAGAATAGCCTCCCATTAAGACCACAAACCTAACACCTATCTTTTCCACTTCAGTGTAAAATGAAAACCACATCAAGCTGTGATAGAGGAAGTATGAGCACTACTGGGGGGCTAAACCAGCCCACTTTGCATTAAATACCACCATCAGCAATGATGAGATCTTCAGCACTCCTGAGAAACCTTCCAAGTTCGGCATCATGATCATCTCCGTGTTTTTGCTAGTCACCCTACTACCGTATCCAACCCTCCCAGGTAAGTCTGAATGGAAAATAACTGACTTCTTTTGCATTATGTCTTCTACATTAATCATAATTATGCAATGTTAATATTTATTTTATGCATTGTTAACACTATGCTCTATAAGTTGATCTGAAAGAACTTTAGGTCAAGTCTACTTCTCATTTAACCAACTTAAATTAATATTTCCTTTTTCTTAGCATCTGTGCAAGTGGGTATTGTGAACGGCACAGAAGCGAAACCTCATTCAAGACCCTACATGGTTTCGATTCAAAGAAATAAAAAACACATATGCGGTGGCTTCCTTGTGTCTCAACAGTTTGTCATGACAGCTGCGCACTGCTTTAAAGAGTAAGTGTTTTTTTTTTGTTTGTTTTTTTTGGTCAGTTACAATTTCACTGTGAGTCAAAGAGAGTCTCATACTGCTGAAAAGGGTCTTCACTTGGTGTGACTACTTTGGAAATGACACATATTATAATAGTACCCAAACAAATGGGTCCACGACTCCTACAGTCTCAAAAATAACGGTTCTTTATTAGCATTGGTGGGTGTATGAAGAACCTTTTTCATCCATGGAACATTTCCACTGCACAAAGGGTTCTTTAGAATATTAACATGTTCTTCACACTAAGAAAAAAGGCCCTTTTAAGAACTGTTCACTGAAAGGTTCTTTGGGGAACCAAAAACGGCTCTTCAGTGGCATCACCGCATCACTTTGGAACCTTTAGAGTGTAGGAAGTCCAACAAATATTGTCTTTACTTAAAGCAAAGCTACAATTAACAAGCTGAAGTAGAGCTAAATGTTTGTGGTTTTGCAATGGAAGCATCATAACAAATTATGTACTGTAAATACATTAACATGGTTTCAAATGCATATTGTTTTAGGTCAAGCCTAAAATACTAAAAATTTTGAACAGCCTTCATTTAAAACATGAATGCATGTGTTTTCCTCATCTTGACAGAGGAGAGAAGCTGAAAGTTGTGGTTGGAGCTCATGATTATACTCATGGTTCTCGCCGCATGGATGTGAAGTTCTACCACATCCACCCTGGGTATGAGTCTGAAAGTCTGCTAAATGACATCATGCTACTTCAGGTAAATGACTCCGCTAGGTTTTGCAGAGCAAAGTTGCTTTAAAACAATAGCATTTTAACTATACTCTAAACAAAAAATTGAGGAACAGAAAAGTGAATGTCCTGCTCTCTTAAGCTTTGTTCACATTGCACACAAATCTGATTTGGTTTCACATCTGATATTAAGGACTGACTGGTCAGTTCATTTTGCAAGTATTAAAATACTTTAATTCATACAGTGTTGTCAATATCTGGTGTATCTACATGGTTTCCCATACTAACAAACTGATACAAAAGATACTTGAAAACTCATTTAACTGTTCAGACTGAGATACGTTGTCGATTTGAATTTGAATTGGATTTCACACCACATATGGATCTGTTTTGGATTGGGAATGTGGAAACATTAGTAATTGTGTTTTGTCTTTTGTTCTAATTACAAGATTTAAGATTGGATATGCCACAAAATAAGATTTTTGTATCAACAAAGCCTTAGAGATTTTATTCTATATGCTGCAAACTGAAAAAATGTTTACAATATTTAATTATGATGAATCATTTAGTATATTTATATTCATTTAGTATATTATATTTTCATGTCATTGTTTTAAAGCATATACAATTACAAAAATAATAGCATACCTAGTAAATTATATTATAAAAAAAATGTAAACAAAAAAATTGGTCATCTAATTTGTATGCATTTTGAAAATTATCAGTATTATTGATTGAATTACTTGCTGTAGCTACATGAAAAGGTCGGTAAGATCAAGAACGTCAACTGGATCTCCATACCAGAGAAAGATAAGGACATCAAGGCCAAGACCAAGGTCAAATGCAGCGTTGCAGGATGGGGGAAAACAACCACCAATGGTACAGCGAGTTCTAAGCTAATGGAGGTAGCCGTCACCATCATTGGAGAAAAAGAATGTAAGAAGTACTGGGGAAAAAATTACTCCATCTCACGTATGGTGTGTGCAGGAGGTCGCGGAGGATTTTGCCAGGTACAAAGAATGTTCAGGATAAATCACATATAGTGTTACAGTTCAATTTCATTTACGGCCTGTAACTTTCATGACTTTTCACAGGGGGATTCTGGAGGACCCTTGGTGTGCAATAATGTCGCAGTCGGTGTCGTTTCATTCAACGAGCTAAACAACTGTGACTCACCTAAAGCACCAAATGTCTACACCAAGATTTCCAAATTTCTAAACTGGATAAAAGCTATTCTTGGAGGTGTGAAGCAAGAACTTGTGTAACTTAATAAACATTTTATTTCAACAATGCAGTCTGTTGATCATATGTGTCCATTTTTAGAGCTCATTTCATTATGAATTTATTGAATAAATCAATTAGTCAGATTAGGAAAGATGGTTTAGTCCCTTCTCGGCAGCCTTGGTTTCCTGGGGGGGGTTGGGGGGGCGAGCTCACTGCATGTGGTCAGACGCCCTGTGAGAAAGACTAGTTTGCAGAGACATCGTAAAAAGAAATTTTGATGCCTATGCAAGGTGAGATTCACCACATATTAAAAAAAAATAAAATAAAAATCTAGTTGTATGCTAACAGTCCTAAGTGAAAGTGCATAAGATACTAAGTTTGTAAAAACAAATTGCAAAAAAAAAAAAAAAAAACTTTTTCACACAGGTTTCCCAAAACACTCTCCTCATATGCCATTGGTCAGGCAGCCCTGCCCAAACTCACACTATTGGTTGAACCACTGTTGCTATGCCAGGCTGGTCAGGATTTTCAAAGCAAGTGAGCAATAGAGCCTAAGTGTTTGTACTTTTCAGTAAAATCAACTAAAATATACTATTTATTGTTTTAAAGAGACAATTGACCCACAAAATAAGTATTGTCATAATTCACTATCCCTCATGATATTATTTATTCTGCAAAATGATGTCTATACAATGGACAACGTCAATGGTGTCCAATGTTGTTTTGGACTGCACTGACTTTCACTGTATGGAAAAAGTGTTTTCAAAATATCTCAGTTTTGTGTTCCACAGAAGAAATAAAGTCATACAAGTTTGGAATGACATGAGGGTGAGTAAATGATGACAATTATCATTTTGGGGTGAATTAACAGGAATCCTTGTTTTAACAATGTTCACACATTACATTCAATTAACAGAAGAAACATCCAGGAAATGCTGTGGTTTGCTGTGTAAAGGGAGGCTTGCCCTTTTACACTGAGTAGTTTAAAAGTCAGTGACACATTTTCAATGTTTCACAAGCACAATGACACACTTCTCTGCGATTCTGTTCGCCACAGCTGTGACCACACTGCACATCACAGGTAGCTTCTTTCATTAGTAATTCTTAACCTTCATACATTGCATTTTTTGAGTTGAAGTATTTCCGTCTTGCTTTTCTCAATAGTTGTGGTTGGGGATGACATAATCAATGGGAAAAAAGCTTCAAAAAATGCCTTGCAATTCATGGTCTCAGTGCAGAACAATAAAAAACATGATTGTGGAGGATTTCTGATATCTCCTCAATATGTGCTCACAGCTGCACACTGTGCAAGGTAAGTTGTTCATTTTTGGAGCCATTAAACATCTAAGCTCCACCAAAAAAAGTCATATGACTTTGGAATGAGTAAATGTTGATGATTGAACAGTTCAGGAAAATGTGAGTTTGACTCCCTCTGCTTTATTGTATTCCAGTGATGAGATGACTGTCATTCTTGGCAACCATAATATTTCTCCTCGGAAAAATCTAAAAAGATACGATGTGGTTCGCAAATTTATACCAAAAACATTCAAAAACGTTAAGATGGGTAATGACATCATGCTTCTAAAGGTAACGCAACACCTGATGGGTTGTGATGAAATTTTCAAGTGCACAAGTGCATATTTAATAACCAAGAATTTGCATTTTCAGATTTCCAGGAAAGCAGTTTTGGGAGGAAAGGTGAACACAGTGAAATTCCCACATCAACATTACAGCATTAAAAACAATACCCAGTGCTTGGTTGCTGGATGGGGTTCCACTAAACAGCGTAGAGTAGTTAATGACCTTTTGGCCTTGAACGTATCAACTGTTGACATCCGCGACTGCAAGGAAGCATGGAAGAAATACAAAGAAAGCATCACACAACTTCCACCAAACATCATCTGTGCTGGGGGATATAAACAGAATGGAGGAGTGTGCTTGGTAAGAAACATACAGGAGAAACTGGGGCAAGTTGTCACAATGTCTTAAGTGCATAAACTCTAAGGTTTTGAGACAATAGTTGAGACAATTGAGAAAGATAAGGTGTGACAACTAGCTCTGGCTTCATCCTCATAGAAACATAGTTATTTATTTATTTATTTTTTTTGGATTAGGAACATTCTATTGCTCTACTATTAAACCACATCTTCACATATATCCTTACAGGGTGATTCTGGAGGCCCGCTGGTGTGCAATACAATGGCAGTGGGCATTGTGTCCTTCAGCATAAAGGGTTGTAAATATCCTGATGTACCGAATATCTTCACTGATATTTCAAAATATGCACGTTGGATCAAAGCAATGATGAAGAAAAAATAAACTTGAGAGTTTTGTGTTCACAGCACTTGTAAATTATGCTTAAACATACAATAATGACCAAATAAAATTGTTTTGCTGATGACTGATGTGTCTGTATTTTCACAATGACCATTTCTGCGCATGCAGATTGTTGTTTTTGAGAAAAACTACTTCAAAATGTCCATGCTTTTGTGTATATAATGGGTTACAATAATAATGCATTTATACGCAGACAGAATAAATCAGGGATGGATAGTATATAAGAAACCTGTGACTAAATTTTGGTTTGATATACACATTCGAAATGACATTTTCCATCAGTAGGGTACAAAATGAGTCATTTTTCTTTCAGTAAAAGGTCAGTAAAAGGAGGTGTTTAACATGATTGTGAACATTTTTTTCCTAATTGATTTTTTGATGATACTAAAAATTTGGGAATCCAAATACAATTTAAAACTCTCATTTTCATGTTTTTATTTTCTAGAAAGAATATACATATATAGTAACAAGGCCATATTAACACCCTGACTGTTATAACTGAAAACCGTAAAGAAGGGCAAGATATTACCAAATAAAGCAGTGATAAAGACATTTGCAACTTTTCATTCTAGGTGATATTTAACACACACCTCTAATAGTTTCACCAAAAAAAAAAAAAAGGATTTGTCCTAGTCTGGGACACCCTATTCATGAAAAGTGCCACATCCATTTGTGGTACATATTCTGTGCTGTATAAAATCTAGCAAATTCTACTATAAATTGAAAATAAGCCATGACAAAAAACAAACAAAAAAAAAAAAACAACAGGTTTGATCAAACCAAAAGAGCAATCACAGGATTCCATCATAAATGGAGTCTAGAGCAATGCTGCCAAAGAAATTAAACTGCATCTGAAAGACATCAGTTTTACCAAGATATGCTGGAGAAGACCTTGTATTCAAGGAAAGCAAAATGTATTTGTAGTATAGTAGCAAATTCTGCATCTTGCGTCATCACTGTCAGGATGTGTCTTGTGGTAGAGACCTATATAAATGACTGTGGTGGTCGCACAGCAGCATCTTATCAAGATGAGTGCAGCATATGGCCTGTTGCTCTCAGTAGCTTTGATGAGCTTGCTATTGACTGGTTAGCAAAATCATTCTTTACTGATAATAATATGATAACTGAACTGTTTTCTGTTATCTCAAATGTGCATCTTTGTTTGCTCAGGCATATTTGGAGCTGATATCATCAATGGCAAAAAAGCCAAGAAGAACTCTGCGCTGTACATGGCATCAGTGCAGATTGATGGAAAACACAGATGTGGAGGATTCCTGATCCACCCCAGCTATGTGCTCACAGCTGCACACTGTGGTAAAAGGTAAGCCTATTGTTAGCCTGGAATATATTTGGTGTTCAACAAAACTTTTTACTAACATGCTATTTTGTTCATGTTGTGAATAAAGTGGCAACATGACTGTGATCTTGGGCACCCACAACATCAGTCCAAAAGGAACAAATCTGAAAAGATATACAGTGCAAAATAAACATAAGCACCCATCCTTCAAAGACGCCAAAACTGGGAATGATATCATGCTTCTGAAGGTACTATATTCATAAATAAATTTAAAAGTATTATAAAATATAACACTATTATTATTATTATTATTATTATTATTATTATTATTATTATATAATCTTATAATTAAATACTTTAATAATAATACAAATTTTAATTATAAATTAAATAATTTGATTAAACATACCATTAATGGTAATCACAAAGACCACACTTTTCTTATATGAAATTTTAGCTGTCCAAGAAGCTGAAAAATGGCAAAGGTGTGAAAACCATCAAAATCCCGACCAAGGACAAACCACTAAAGCCAAAGACCAAGTGCCAGGTTGCAGGGTGGGGTAAAACTGAACAGGAAAATATGGTGAATGATCTGTTGGTGACAGATGTGTCATCTATCAACGCCACCATCTGCCAGACAATGTGGAAAAAAGTGCGAGTGAAACTCCCCGAAAACGTCCTGTGCGCTGGGGGTTTCGAGACCAAAAGTGGCGCTTGCCAGGTACGTCTAAAGCAATATTTTGGAGAAAGTTCATATTCTGTGAGTCTATATTCCTCTGAAATCAATAGAAATGTGACTGTTAATCGATCTCAAATACATTGTTATTGAAGGGTGATTCGGGTGGACCATTGGTGTGCAGTGGGACAGCAGTGGGGATTGTCTCTTTCAACATGGGACGCTGTGACTACCCAAATGTTCCCAATGTTTACACTGAAATTTCAAAATACAGAATCTGGATCAAGAAGGTGATCAATGGAGGTGCTTGATCCCTATCAAAATGCATTGTATTGTTGTGTAGTTTGACATATTCAGCTGTTATCGTGCCATGTAAATGCTAGCTGTCAATCTTGTCAATAAAACGGAGAAAAGAACAACAATAACTCAATAAGCAATGACTTTGCATTTTTTCTTTCTAAAGCATCACTTCAAAAAGAGTGAAACTAGCTAGGGGGCTGTTTGATTCTCAACCACTGCTAAAGTTCACCACCATCACCACATCCTAAGTTACACAACTGTCTAGTTACACAAAAATAGATGCGACACTGAGAAAAAAGTTTGAGAAGACACTTACATGTCTTCAAAATTAATAAATGTACATTTTTGAGCTTTGTTTAAAAAGCCCTGGAGGCACAAGCAATCAGTTTGTCAAGCTGCAAAAAGACTTTATAGCAAAGAACTCCATTCATCGAAGGAATGTTAGTCTCATTTTTTAAGATTTTTATTAGTCGCAAAACTGTTGTTGCATGAAGCAACCCAGATTGAAAGAAAAGAGAGAAAAAAGAGAGAGAGAAGAAATTGCTCTAAAAAGAGCATCTGCCATCACATTAGTTACTCAAAAGTTCTCATTATGGGTGACTATTTTCTATCTTGATTGATCTTTAAGATGTCCACAACCTACTTTTCAAATGAATCACAGAGATTGTGATCTTTTATGCCCTATAACTGTGTCCTGTTTATTTCCGTATGTAAATACATCCGTGCAGCTCTCAGTTGGCAGGACTTTTTAAACTTATTAATGCATTAGCACAATCAGGAATTATGGATGAATGAGAAAGTAAAGACTAGGACGCGATTGATATTAAAACGTGACTTTAAAAGTGCAATAAGCCACGGAAAGAGAACCGAATTCAGTAATGACATACTGACAGGCGTCTTTCTGCACGTGAACTCTGACACGGATCAGAACGCAAAGTATATTTTGCACCTAAACAGTCAACCACACAACAAAATGTGTCAAAATCCCTGACTTTGTGAGTATTCTTGTAAACACAAATAGGTTACGTCTTGGTGAATGTAAACAGTTGGGAGAAAATAAGATGTGTGTCAGTGTATTAGATAGGTCTATTAGGTCATAAAGTGACAGCAGCCTAATAAATCGGCTGTTATCTATACCATTGATATTAATCAAAAAACAAAGACAAAAAAAAAAAAAAAAAAGAGAAAATCACACTGCTCTTGATGGTATAATTTTTGTAGCTTTTAGTTATTATGCTAGTAGGGCCTACTGTTTTTACTTCTCAGTAACTTGCAAAACTGTCTTTAAAACAATCGTGATATGGTCACAGATTGAGATAAGATATTTTCACCATATTGCCCACCCCCTGGTTCTTGTCATTCGCTGCATTTCCTTAGTTTAAATGGACTTCTGCTTAACTATGTAGGCCATAATGCACAAAACCCACAAAACCCTAATATGTTTCCATGCACATTCATGTTCTTTAATCAACAATTTCTGGTAAGACGACATGTGCGGCAACTTTCAAAATGAGTCATGACGTGCAGAAAGGAGTTTGGGTCTATCTCAACATGAATGCAGCATTATTGTGTGGTAAAGCTGAAAAGTGTTACTAAGTAATGCTTTCATGTGGTTAGAAGCTATATAGACTCACTCCAAGCTTAACTTCCATAGTCTTGTAAACAACGAGATTAAAAAAAAAATTGTAGTTGTTAGCAAACACATTCATGCAGAAGAACTACATCCCTCAAAATATTTGACATGATTTATTTTAAATCAGACAAAGCAACATGGGATTATAAACTATACAAAACTCAGTTGCAGTCTTTTAGTACCTATATAAAAATAGTGAATTTTGGATGATGAATGCCAGAACAGAACACTTCCAGGAAGAGATTTCTCAAATAAATTAAAGAGATGAATAACAATATACATACAGAACACACTTATATTATCATCTTCAAATTACTGATTCATCTCAAAGCTTTACAACTGTATAGTTCAGTTATTTCTGTTACCAATCGGAAAAAATGAACAATTTGCTTCATACCATTATTATCTTCATATCTTCAATCATTCTACTTGTTGTTCCTCAAAACTTAAATGGAATTTAGTCTGTGACATATATGAAAGGGAAAACACTTCTTGAAGAGTGTAAGCCTTCTCATCCACTGAAATGTTTCAGTAGAATCTTATACTAATTTTAAAGCTCTAAACACTCATTTTGTGAGGTCTTTAACATATTGGAGGCCTTGTTTGGTGTAGTCACTAACTGTAGACGGGGCGATTGATAGGGCATGGATAGACTTCTGGACCCCTGAGTGAAAAAATGGAGCAATCAGAAGGCTACATTATATTCTTATTATATATATTAAATTTACATTATATTTGTGGTAAAAACTGATTATACTGATTATAATATATACAAACATCTTCCACCAAATACACTATCATTTACCTGAGTTCCATGCATCCAGTGGTGAGAACTCTATTTTGGGTGTGGCAGGAAGCTAAAATATTTAATATTAAAAAAAAAAAAAATTAAAAAAAAAACATTATAATAAAGTGACTTGAAACAACATAGAATACTACCACACAGACACCACGATAAGAAGTATTCTGGTCGCCAGTTATGAAACTACACATACAGTATACTACCATTCAAAAGTTTAAGGTCAGTAAGATTTTTTTTTAATGTTTTGAAAGTCTCTTACACTCACCAAGGCTGCATTTATTTGATCGAGAATACAGTAAAACTGAATCATTTTGAAATACTGTGAAATATTATTACAATTTAACTGTTTTCCTTTTGAATATATTCTATGTATTTTTTTCCTGTGATGCAAAGCTGCATTTTTCAGTCTCACGTGATACTTCAGAAATCATTCTAATATGCTGATTTGCTGCTTAAGAAATATCTGTGCTGCTTTTTTTTTTTTTTTTTTTTTTTGAAAACTGTCATACATTTTTCAGGATTTTTCCTGAAAAATCAGAAAGTCCAAAAGAATTTTGAAACAGAAATCTTTTGTAACATTATTAATGTTTTTACTCCCACTTTTGATCAATTTAATGCACCCTTGATGAATAAAAGTATTAATTTATTAAAAAAAAAAAAAAACTTTCTGACCTCAAATTTTTGAATAGTAGTGTACTCTTATTTCCATTGTCACACCTTTGTAAATGAATATAAGGTATGGTTTAGCTGATGACTTAAAGGGGTGGTTGATTGCGATTTCACTTTTTTAACGTTAGTTAGTGTGTAATGTTGCTGTTTGAGCATAAACAATATCTGCAAAGTTATGAAGCTGAAAGTACAATGCAAACGGAGATATCGTCTTTTAAAATTCTGGCAGTTTAATACCTACAAAAACGACTGGTAAGGGACTACAATGAGTTACTTCCCGGGTCCGTTACGTCAAGAACCCAGAATTTTACATAAGCCCTGCCCCTGGGAACACACAGCAAAGGGGGCGAGGCCATGCTGCGCTGCTTTCTCGCTAGAAATAACATCAAAAGTGCAAAAAGTTAATCAGAAATATATATTTACATACAAACTAACCACCAAACGCAACTTTCAGACGCCATCTTTATATTTTAGCTCAACCCGTCATGGATTGGAACGCACAGGATTGTGGGATATCAAAGGCAGTGAAGGATACATCTATGCTGCCTTCAAAAATCGACCAGATGAAGGTATCTCATGAGACAGGAAGTGAAGCTAACTTTGGATTCAGACATGCCTTGATGCCTTCCTACCTTGGAATGAGGCAGCATTTTTCAGTTTTCGGATGCAGCCTCTCTCTCTCTCTCATTCAGATCATCAGCTCAGTGAATACACTTATTTTCACACACTGTAGCTATGAGAAGCGTTATATATGGACGCGTGTGCGGTTGCCGTACTGTATTAAAGCTTTACTCAGAATAAAACCGTATATTAAAAGCTAACAGAAGCAGTAGCGTTTACAAATAACAGCGTATCTAAAAGCATGAGAAAACAACAAACAAAAAAACTTAGGCCTACCATTAAAAGCCGCGCTTGCACAGGTTCTGCGTGATCCTCTTCACTAATACCCTCTGAGTCTCAATCAGGCTCAAACTGATAAGCAATATAGACGACGCCATTGTTTACAATACAACCAGAGCACATGCCGCTGAGCTGAGGGGCGGGACGTTCAGACGCGCTCTAGAGGCGGTTTAGCCAATCACAACACACTGGACCAGCTAACCAATCAGAGCCCATTGTGTATTTCTGAGGGAGGGGCTTCATAAAAGCAGGAAATGATCAGCGCATTTAAGGGAGAAGGGACAGAGCGGTGTGGTAAATTATGTGAAAAATAATGCGTTTTTTAACAAACGAAGCATTAACACATGTTAAACTGCACCCCATAAACACAATCAAGCCTAGAAAAAAACCAGTCAACCACCCCTTTAAGTACTGTCATCTATCTTTCTTTAAATACCTTTACACCACATCAAAAGTAACAGGCTCTACTTTCAGTTTCATTGATACACTCAGTTTCAGGTCTTTTCATACCTCGAAGCCCAAATACTTCATCCACTCCTCCACAGCAGGTGGGACGGCAGCTTTAGCTCGACCTAAGGCGACAGATCCCTCTTTGCCATCCCCAAGAAGTCCTGAATCATATGCAACGTATAGAGCGCCACCTGCAATGGTAACTTTTGTTGCAAACCTAAAACATAAACCAACACAAATCCAGTCATTCAAAGTCAAAAGCCCAAAAAGAGATAAACTGTAGAGATGTTTGCAAGCTACTTGAGCTATTATGAGACAAACAATATTAATGTTTTAGTTTAACTAAAATTCAAAACAAAAAGCCAATATTTAATGTTTACACTGCTTAAGTTGTTGCTATATATATATACACACATACATACATACAGGTGCATCTCAATAAATTAGAATGTCGTGGAAAAGTTCATTTATTTCAGTAATTCAACTCAGATTGTGAAACTCGTGTATTAAATAAATTCAATCCACACAGACTGAAGTAGTTTAAGTCTTTGGTTATTTTAATTGTGATGATTTTGGCTCACATTTAACAAAAACCCACCAATTCACTATCTCAACAAATTAGAATACTTAAGACCAATAAAAAAAAACATTTTTAGTGAATTGTTGGCCTTCTGGAAAGTATATTAATTTACTGTATATGTACTCAATACTTGGTAGGGGCTCCTTTTGCTTTAATTACTGCCTCAATTCGGCGTGGCATGGAGGTGATCAGTTTGTGGCACTGCTGAGGTGGTATGGAAGCCCAGGTTTCTTTGACAGTGGCCTTCAGCTCATCTGCATTTTTTGGTCTCTTGTTTCTCATTTTCCTCTTGACAATACCCCATAGATTCTCTATGGGGTTCAGGTCTGGTGAGTTTGCTGGCCAGTCAAGCACACCAACACCATGGTCATTTAACCAACTTTTGGTGCTTTTGGCAGTGTGGGCAGGTGCCAAATCCTGCTGGAAAATGAAATCAGCATCTTTAAAAAGCTGGTCAGCAGAAGGAAGCATGAAGTTCTCCAAAATTTCTTGGTAAACGGGTGCAGTGACTTTGGTTTTCAAAAAACACAATGGACCAACACCAGCAGATGACATTACACCCCAAATCATCACAGACTGTGGAAACTTAACACTGGACTTCAAGCAACTTGGGCTATGAGCCTCTCCACCCTTCCTCCAGACTCTAGGACCTTGGTTTCCAAATGAAATACAAAACTTGCTCTCATCTGAAAAGAGGACTTTTGACCACTGGGCAACAGTCCAGTTCTTCTTCTCCTTAGCCCAGGTAAGATGCCTCTGACGTTGTCTGTGGTTCAGGAGTGGCTTAACAAGAGGAATACGACAACTGTAGCCAAATTCCTTGACACGTCTCTGTGTGGTGGCTCTTGATGCCTTGACCCCAGCCTCAGTCCATTCCTTGTGAAGTTCACCCAAATTCTTGAATCGATTTTGCTTGACAATCCTCATAAGGCTGTGGTTCTCTCGGTTGGTTGTGCATCTTTTTCTTCCACACTTTTTCCTTCTACTCAACTTTCTGTTAACATGCTTGGATACAGCACTCTGTGAACAGCCAGCTTCTTTGGAAATGAATGTTTGTGCCTTACCCTCCTTGTGAAGGGTGTCAATGATTGTCTTCTGGACAACTGTCAGATCAGCAGTCTTCCCCATGATTGTGTAGCCCAGTGAACCAAACTGAGAGACCATTTTGAAGGCTCAGGAAACCTTTGCAGGTGTTTTGAGTTGATTAGCTGATTGGCATGTCACCATATTCTAATTTGTTGAGATAGTGAATTGGTGGGTTTTTGTTAAATGTGAGCCAAAATCATCAAAAAATTAAAAGAACCAAAGACTTAAACTACGTCAGTCTGTGTGCACTGAATTTATTTAATACACGAGTTTCACAATTTGAGTTGAATTACTGAAATAAATGAACTTTTCCACGACATTCTAATTTATTGAGATGCACCTGTATATATATGTGTACATATATATATATATATATATATATATATATATATATATATATATATATATATATATTTACACAACCAGACTAGCTCTCCTTAACCTACCATAAAGATAGCTACTCAAATACGTGTTAATTTTATTTATAAATAATATCAATATTTTAGAACTATATAAAATATAATAACGCACAAAATATGCCAATCAACACAACTCTAAAGCCCAAACAGACGCTTGTAAGCTAACTGCTAATTAGCTCCATATACAACAACGCAAAAACACTTACTTGACTACAGGTAAAATCTTTGCAGCCATGGTCTTAAAAGCAATAGTATGCTATTAAGCACAAAACTATGAAATAAAACCCTACTTTACTAGATATTTTGCTCTTTCTTTACAGCGAACTCCACTGACAAGGGCATTTGCTCCAGCAGAACGAGCAGGTAGCAATAAAGTTCGTTTTGAATGATACATCTAAGACTTTCACTATCCGCACGTTCGACAAAATAAACGTCGGATAAATAAAACACGGTAAATGTATTATATGTAATTTGAAAAAATTAAACATATTAAAAGCAGACGATTGTAAGTGTTACTTTTATAGACGTTTGGTGTTATTGATTTAAAGAAATGTGACGCCATAATAACTCACTGAACTTGCTGTCAGCTTTGTTTCAGTATTATTATTTAATTGTATTAATCATTAAAATACTTCGTGATTTAAAGTTAACAGGCTCTTTCTATTAACTTAAGTGCCAAAAAAGTTATCCGATAGTTAAAATCAATTATAGATTAATCTATAATCTTGACTTTCGGTTTTTATTTCCTACTAGCCACTGATTTTGTTCTAAAAACACACACACAAGAAAGAAAATTAAATTACAACTGAATTAAAACAACAACAACAACAACAAAAATGAAATAAAACAAAAACGATTGCTATATCCCGATAATAGAATATAAAGTGTGCATTTTTGCTCCCAAGATTATGTGCACCACATAAATCGGATTGTATTTATGGCTCCGCCTTTTTACACACAAATGATCCGGTTCTGCTAATTAGGTTTGTCTCATTTTTATAAATCAAATTACATCGCTGAGAAAACGGATGGAAAATGACTGCAAAAGCACTGCACAAAACCGTGCAGCGCCAAAAGTCGCAATAATGGTAATCAGTATTCAATTCACTTACATTTATATATGATGCACCGTTTACTATTTCATGAAACTATCATAATTAATGAAGCCCAAGTGCCACCTACAGGCCTATTATGTGAAGTGTAGGCTGGCGAAATAGTGACATGAAAGGACTTTATCATGTTACCATTTTTGATAATTACGCAGCATTATGAAAGTGTCTTATGCTCATCAAACTTGCATTTATTTGATAAAAAAATATAGAAAAAAACTGTAATATTGTGAAATATTATTACAATTTAAAAGAATGTTTATCTGTTTTAGTATATTTTAAAATATCATTTATTTTTGTGATGCAAAGCTGAATTTTCAGCATCATTACTCCAGTCTTCAGTGCATGATCCTTCAGAAATCATTCTAATATGCTGATTTATTGTCAATATTGGAAACAGCTGTGCTGCTCTTTTTATTAATTTATTTTATTTTTTATTATTTTTTTGGAACCTGTGATACTTTTTTGGGGTTCATTGATAAATAAAAAATTTAAAAGAACAACATTTATTCAAAATAGAGGTGTTTTCTAACAATATCAATCTTTACTATCACTGTTTCTATCAATTTAGCAAATCTTTGCTGAATGAAAAGTAATTTCTTTCAAAAAAAAAAAAAGTACTGACCTCAAGATTTTCAATATATGTAGTTATATTTAAAATAAATTATGTGCTTTTTTTTTTTTTTTTTTTTTTTTTTTTACTTTTTATTAATCAAAGAATCCTGAAAAAAGTATCACAGGTTTCCAACATTAATAATAAATCATAATTGCATAAAAAGTATTTTAAAGTATATTAAATATTTTGTTCAAATAAATGCAGGCTTGATGACCATAAGTGACTTTTTGCAAAACTATAAAATAGTAATGTATCCAAACTTTTGACCTATAATTTAATTTTTTTTTTTTTTTTTTTTTATACATTGCCCCTATTTTACATTTGAGCCCCTGCCCCTGAGGAACTCTCTGCACATCCTGCTATAATACCACATTAAAGTCATGTGCAAGATCCGTGATTAGTCAAACCAGGATTTAGGAGGAGGATTTTTTTCTTCCTTTCTTCTGGCAAGATTTGTGGTGGACTAAATAACGTGCTGTTGAGGCTGTTCTGTATTATATGTAAGAGTAATAATTTTGAAATGAGACATTATTTTTTTTTTTTAATTATTTAAATATGTTCCTCAAACCCAGATATCATGAGGTTTTATTCCATAAAATAAGCAGGCATTTTTCAGAAATTATGTTTATTAAATATGGTCAAGTTCAGCAAAAAAAAAAATTGCAATAAAGAACAATATTAACTAGCAAAAATAGTACATAACTCAGATAGTACTAACATGAAAAGTCATGCCACTTATCATTATCTATTTGTCACTTTGAGATATTATAATTGGCTGTGTTGTGCAAGGCAAGATAATTATGTGAACAAACATATGCATGTCATTTTACTACCTAAAATTGTTTTTGAATTAAACATCAAATTCTATGCTTATGTTTCACCATCACTTCAAAATGAGTGGGTGAGTGTGTTTAAGAACGAAACATGACCAGAACTCTACTGAACTGGCCCATTCATAACAGTTTTAATATAGAGTTGATTATTGCACTTCATCTCCCATTAAGGTCATTGAAAATTGATTTTCTGCATTTGGCAGTGTGATAGATAATCCCTAATGTCTAACATTTGATGGTCATCAACATGAACTTGCATGATGATTATAAAAGTGCCACACAGATCACTACATATTTGCTCATTTATGCATAAATATTGAATACCGTTGCCCAAAACCCCACAAAGAGCTTTAATTTACAAGGCCACAATGACATTTATGCAATTAAGAATGTGTGACAAGCAGAGGAGCATCTCTGTCCTGCAGCAGTTGTATCACCTTGTTTTACCCTCAAAATAATTACTGTTACCGCAGAGCATTTGTTGGAGTACAGAGAGGCTATTGGAGAAGTTTAATATAACTTTCTTCCCACAATCGACATCACTAATGGGACAAGGCCATACATAAAATCTTTTAACAAACTGATATACTGCAATAACCCTAGAACCCTAGGACTCCATAGCAAATTAATTGGCTGAGGATCACCCAAAAAGGTGAAACACCATCGAAAATGAATAAAACAACAGATAACGAAACGGCAGAAATTAATTAACAAACTTCATGCCTCCAGTTTTGCCTAGTGGTGCTAGCAAATTAGCAGACAAAGTCTGATTTGTGGTCATAAATAGCACTTACTTATGCAACTCAAACATTCTTTATCAAACATGACCAATTGAGTTACAGATAAAAGGCTCATTCTTCATATATCTCTGATATTTTTAATGCAGATGTTACATCAATATGACCGCTTACCCTGCACACGAAGCCGCATGGCACATTATTGAAGCTGGAGCATCTCGACAGTCTGAGGCCTTTTACTCTTGGTACACCTTCTACGCCTGTCTCTTCAGGGATTGGTTCCCCTACTTCAGGGATCAGATGATTCAAAACTCCTACACGTATAATCCACAAGTTAATAAGGAACCAGTTACTGGAAGCTGACAGTTTCATGGGATTCTGTGTGTGGAGCAGAGCATTAGCGGTTCATGCATGTGCTCTGATAGGCCAAGCCCCGGTGCTCATGAGGATGATGAGTTCTTCTCCCTGTTGTTGAAGACCAAAAATAAAACTTTATAGTGAAATAACATTTAACCTGATGAGAAATATTTTATGATTAAGCTAATTTGTAGTTCATCATCAAGAACATATTGCTGCTGTGAAGATTAAGAGCTCAAACATCGTGTATTTTACTATCAAACAAAACAAAACAATAGACACCATTACAAAATTTGTAATGGTTTTACTGGTTATAATGGGACTTGTATTGGTTTTAATGGAAACTGTAATGGACCCGGTTTCTACTTGATCGCCTTCTATTGGTGGCTTGTTAAAACCACAAAATCCTAATGGAATATGTCCCAAAACAAACTATTATTTAATGGTTTTAATAGTTAAAATTTGATGGTTTGTAATGGTATTTATATGAAACTATTTGAATATCTTACAGACTCGACAATAAAGACGTTCCACTAAAAGTTTGCCGCTTGAGTTTTACTGCTGATAAAATCCAACATTCAGATCGTACAACATTAGATAATGAGAAGTTTCAAGACATTTATGATGTTTTAGAGAAAGAATTGCGTCCATAAAGACACTTTCTGCGTACCCGCACTTCACTAAAGGAATTATACAAATCAGGTAAAACCGCAAACACAAAATCTGTGCTGATTTACATAATATTATCACGCTTTTGAATGTATAATAACAACACTGAGTTACGTTAAACCTCTAAAGAATATTATTGCTGTGAGGTATTTGCACCAAACAGAGTACATTTGGATGTTGTAACACAATATGTCCGGAAGAGGGCAGCAGTCTCTTGATAATAGCGACTTGTACGTGCACGTGTTTCTCTTTCCGTCTCAAAAGTTTGACCAGTAGGTGATTTGATTATATGACCGCCAAGATTGAGACTTTTCTCTTCCGAGTGAGTACTTCATTAGAGAGATGCTCCACATTAATTCCCTGCAATTATCACGGTAGGGTCATAATATATCGAATTCACAGAAGAGCTAGATTAACTGAAATTACGCCAGGCTGTATCAATTCTCATGTACTTGACTGGGTTTAAGAGGAGAAATCAAAGCCAGAACGTCCTCCTACTTAACGTGCACTGCCTTAAGCATTACGCATACACTATCTCTTTTTACTCACACTTTCCCCTTCTCTCTCAGACACACACCCACACATGCCCGCATACACGCTCATGATGGGGCCTCCGGGGGGAAGGAACGGGCCCGGCTGGCTGGGATAGCAGCCAGTAACACCTGCAACAGATTAGAGCTCCTAATGCTGAGCAATAAATCCCCCACCCTCTCCAGCATCACCATGAACTGATCTATCTATCTATCTATCTATCTATCTGTCTGTCTGTCTGTCTCTGTCTATCTATCTATCTATCTATCTGTCTGTCTGTCTGTCTGTCTGTCTATCTATCTATCTATCTATCTATCTATCTATCTATCTGTCTGTCTGTCTGTCTGTCTGTATCTATCTATCTATCTATCTATCTGTCTGTCTGTGTCTGTCTGTCTGTCTGTCTGTCTCTATCTATCTATCTATCTATCTATCTATCTATCTATCTGTCTGTCTGTCTGTCTGTATCTATCTATCTATCTATCTATCTGTCTGTCTGTCTGTCTGTCTGTCTGTATCTATCTATCTATCTGTCTGTCTATCTGTCTGTCTGTCTATCTATCTGTCTGTCTGTCTGTCTGTCTGTATCTATCTATCTATCTATCTGTCTGTCTGTCTGTCTGTATCTGTCTGTCTGTCTCTATCTATCTATCTATCTATCTATCTATCTATCTATCTATCTATCTATCTATCTATCTATCTATCTATCTATCTGTCTGTCTGTCTGTCTGTCTCTATCTATCTATCTGTCTGTCTGTCTGTCTGTCTGTATCTGTCTGTCTGTCTCTATCTATCTATCTATCTATCTATCTATCTATCTATCTATCTATCTATCTATCTGTCTGTCTGTCTGTCTGTCTGTCTCTATCTGTCTGTCTGTCTGTCTGTATCTGTCTGTCTCTATCTATCTGTCTGTCTGTCTGTATCTATCTATCTATCTATCTATCTATCTATCTATCTATCTATCTATCTATCTGTCTGTCTGTCTGTCTGTCTGTCTCTATCTGTCTGTCTGTCTGTCTGTATCTGTCTGTCTCTATCTATCTGTCTGTCTGTCTGTATCTATCTATCTATCTATCTATCTATCTATCTATCTATCTATCTATCTATCTATCTATCTGTCTGTCTGTCTGTCTGTCTGTCTGTCTCTATCTATCTGTCTGTCTGTCTGTCTGTCTGTATCTATCTGTCTGTCTGTATCTATCTATCTATCTATCTATCTATCTATCTATCTGTCTGTCTGTCTGTCTGTCTGTCTGTCTCTGTCTGTCTGTCTCTATCTATCTATCTATCTATCTATCTATCTATCTATCTATCTATCTATCTATCTGTCTGTCTGTCTCTGTCTGTCTGTCTCTATCTATCTATCTATCTATCTATCTATCTATCTATCTATCTATCTATCTATCTATCTATCTGTCTGTCTGTCTGTCTGTCTGTCTGTCTGTCTATCTGTCTGTCTAACAGAAGTTATGAATGATTTGTGAAAGAATTGTTTGGATCTACCTGTTGATGCAGTTTACAAACACTTTGAATGATTCAGTCACAAACCATACCAATTAATTCTCGATTTAGCACACCGTCTAAGGTACCGATCTCTGGTACTGGTCATTTGTTCCACTAAAATATATTTCCATATTATCCAAACACTTTAAAATCTTAAGAAAAAATAAACACTTTTAATGTATCTAAGCAATATTTAATGGCTGTCTTAAAATTTAACCTCCAAATTCAACCTCTCCATTATAAAAATGACCCCCAATGATCCCAATTAACAGAATCTAGAAACAGAACTGCTGTTGTTCTGGACCCAGATTTCCTGTTCACTGTGAGACAGTACTAGTCAAGTGGTGAGACGCTGGAGGGGGTGTTTGCAGTTAGATGAAAAGGGTGTGTTAGCCCACCCTCTATCCTCCTAACCTCCCTCTCTCCATGCCTTTCAAAAAGCACACAATGGTTGACACCTGTGTCCTTTCAGAGCGGCCACTGTTATTGTTTACACATTCAGCGGAGGGGAGGAAGAGGCCACAAGAGCTGTGAAGCGGGCCAAAGCTGCAGCCCTTTACCTCCCTCCTTCTAATTAGGACGCCTCACCCGGACCCAAACACACACTAGTGGTGTATGTGAGTTTGTGTGACTGTGCCTCTTCATTTCTGCATTAGTAGCAATTAAAGTATATCTATCTATCTATCTATCTATCTATCTGGACAGATGCAGCAATGACTGATTTGTAAAAGAATTGTTTTAATGAGTCTAATCTTTTCAAAGAATCAGCTGATCCAGTTCATGAAACACATTCTGAATGATTGATTGAATGTTTATTTATGCTATGAATCTACCTGGACAGAATATCTGCTTCATGAAAGAATTGTTCTTATGAGTCAAATCTTTTCAGTGAACCAGTTAATCTAGTTCACCAAATCAGTCTGTCTAAATGTTGTGTTCACAAATTAGACTGATTCTATTCATCATTCTATTCATCTACATTATCTATACACTGTATGGAGATACGTAGTGATACATGATTTATGAAAGAATTTTTCTAATGAGTCAAATCTTTTCAAAGAATCAGTTGATCCAGTTCATGAAACACATTCTTTGAATTCATTGAATCTTTATTTATGTTGTGAATCTATGTGGATAGAATATCTGATTCATGAAAGTCTAATTCTTTTCAGTGAATCAGTTGGTCTGTTTCACCAAGGCCGTCTGAATGTTCACGAATTAGACTGATTTATTATCGAGGTCAACTCACTGTGTATTCATATCTATCTATCTATCTATCTATCTATCTATCTATCTATCTATCTAGACAGACAGATGTAGCAACGACTGATTTCTAAAATAATTGTTCTAATGAGTCGGATTTTTTCAAAGAATCGGTTGATCCAGTTCATGAAAACATTCTGAATGATTCACTGAATGTCCATCCATCCATCCATCCATCCATCCAAGTCCGATTCATAAAAAAACACATTCTGATTCACTGAAAGTTTATTTATGTTGTGAATCTACCTTGACAAAATACGTGATTCATGAATTGTTCTCATGAGTCAAATCTTTTCAGTGAATCAGTTAATCTAGTTCACCAAAGCAGTTTGTCTGAAATTTGTTCACAAATTACACCCATTCATTCTATTAATCTACACTATCTATATATGAAGATAAGTAGTGATATGATTCACGAAAGAATTGTTCTTACAAGTCAGATATTTTCAGTGAATCAGTTCATCTAGTTTACAAAATCAGTCTGAATGATTCTTTCAACTCACTGTCTTACTACACCTTTAAGCACAGATTTTATGATTAGTTTCTGGGTGGTGATTGTACTTCACTGGCGAACAACAAAAGGATATTTGGGCTTATTTACTGTTTTTTCCTGCTTGCTACAGGAATCATTTGTGTGGTTTTCTGTTGGCTTGGCTTGTATTTGTGGTGATGTATTGATTAAATAATTAGGGGGCATCTGCCGTGAGTCTGAATGTGTTTGCGGGCATTATTTGGACATGTTTTCTCCCTGTTTCTGAGCTTAATGAAGTCCCATGCACAATTATGCATCTTTTTGTACCCAAGCCCTTCTCTTTCCCTCCTGTTTTGGGGGGCACATGGGTGGTGGGTGGGGGTTAGATGAATTCTTCTTTCTCTCCCTGTCTCTTTTTCTCCATAAAGGAGAGAAAGACCAATTAACAAAGGATAAGAAGTGAACCGTAAATACCCTCAACAAGGCCCAGCAAGAACAAGAACTGGCTTTCTTTCTTTATCTCTCTCTCTTTTCCCCCCCATCTTCTATCCCCTCACAAAGGGAAGGCTCGGAGCTTACAAAGTGCCAATTAACACTGAATGTTTAGCCCTTGCGCTTCCCTCCCGGAGCCGCTGACAGCGATGGTGTTTGGGTTAATACCGAAGGCCTGCAAAGAATTATAATTCTCCTCCTTCGCCCCCCTCCCCCATCCCTCCCTCTCCTCCCATCCTCAATCCCTTTATTTTGTTTCCAATGGGGCGGTTTTACAGTTCAATGCACGTTCAAAGGGTGATATAAGATGACTTTCCAAAGAATTTTGTTTGGAACAGAGGAGAGGGGCAGGGTAGGGGTTGCCATTGCGGTGGGGTGATTGGTTAAAGGACAGCGATCTAAAAAAAAACAAAACAGACAGACAACTGAGGCTTCCTTTAGTTAGTGGTGTTTGGTAAGCATTTTGGATTTGAACACAACCCAATCACTAAGGGAATAAACTGATTAAACAGCTGTCCAGTGTAAATGCATGTTCACACCACAATATCAATAACTATAAAGATAAAGTTTTAAAAATCATTTTAATTCAAGAGAATGAGTCTACACCACAAACATAAAGATAATGACACAGAGTAATGATATCCTGATGAATCATAAAAACACTGACAGCCAATCAGAATCCACCCGACTTTAAGGTTTTTGAGCATTTAGTGGAAGACGGCAAAACTGCAGCGAGCTTATAACAAACAGAAGATTTTTGCGAGAAACGGCAGTGGAATTTAACTTAAGTTTAACTTAAGCACAGCATTTTTTGGTAATGCCATGTCACGCATGAGACACGGCAAAAGACGACTGCACCAGTCAAACACGTCTATCTAGCATGTTTACATGGAAAAATAATGGGAAAATATCGCAGTAAAATCTAAAAACTTGCTTTGCTGTATGTAAATGGCACATACAAACAGTTTTGAAAGAAAATCTAGAAAGAAAATGTTTATTTTAAATAATCCAGTTATACCCTAATAAAAAAATAACCATGGTTTTAGTACAAATAAAACAAAAAAAACAAAAAAAAAAAAAAACATGGTTACTGTCAGTGCCGGCCCGTAGGGTTGTGGGGCCCTAGGCAAGATAATGAAAATAGGCCCCACTCTAGTGTAAAAATTAGCATAGCAATTTAAACATAAGTCTGTCTGTGATTGTGGGCATCATTGCATTTATAAAACAAATACTAATACTACAGCAATAAATATTAGGCTATGTATAGCAGTCAGAACATCCCTTTTTTTCGGCTCCATAAAAATAGGCCTACCATTTGGATTCCATTTCTACTACAATTTCAATTTAATCTCTCCATCATTCTTTCATTTCAATTCCAAAATCTGCACATAAAAATCTGAACAAGAAAAGTTTTCAGATAAACTTTTTCTTGATTTGCCAGAAATTATAAAGAACACTAAGTTTGTTTTTTTTCTTTCTCAGTAAATGCATAAATTTCCTGACAAAAATTATGAAATTACCGTTAATGATTTTTAATCATAATCATTTATAACAGCCTAAATCCTTAGACCTTTCTAAACAATTATAGTTATAGGCCTCCTGTATGTTAACAGGTCATGCTGCAGTTTTCTATATATATTAATAATAATCATTATCAATAATTATTACTTTGTTTAATATTTTATTTAGTTATAACTGTAATCAGAATTATTAGTAGTCATATTGATATATAAAAACAACAATTTTTTTTTTTTTTGCCAAATTGTGCAGATCTACAAACAGGCACAGCAAACTCCTCTACACTGGAGAAAAACTTAGAAGTATTATTTTCCCTATTTTTACCCAAAGTAAGGTGTAGGCTAGTCACTAGCAGCTAGTGAGTAGCTGTAGCTGTTTCATTCATACTGGCAGCCAGAGGGCGCCCTCGTGAGTAAAACCATAAGTGAAAAAATCATAAAATGAAAACTCTCATAAATCACGTTGGAGGAAATCCCTAATTTGGACAAAGGCATATGTTATCGCTGCAGTAGCTGAATAAAACGCAGATAGGACGTTTTAACTGATGAAGAATGAAGACAATAAACATACGATTGTGACTAAATGGTGTATCTGTTCTTCAAGCCATCTTGAGTATTTTTATTTGCATAATGTATATTTATAATGCAATGCTAATCGACATATCACTGTATAGAATATTATAAAATGATTTTGCCTCATTAGCTATGTGATATGAAATCAGTTAACATCCTCCACATTTAATTTAATTTAACATCCTACCGTATTGGAGAGATAAGAAGTAGCTCGTTGATCTGTCAGTCTCGGGTCTTTCATGTGTAGAACTCTGCTCATATTTTCTACATAATAATGCATTTAAAAGTTAACGACCAAATGGATGTTTATAAAAGTTCACATTGCTGTTGCAGATGAAATATAACACGGATAACAATAAATAAATATATATATTTTTTTCCCAGGTTAAATGTTGATTATTAGTAACTCAAACCCCTTTTCGAGCGCATCCGCCATGTTTGTAGTTTTTCTAATGCGTTTTATTCGTGTTTGTAGTTCTGGACCGAATCCTTCGCCAAAACGCAATGGACTGTGGGCAGTTTTAGCGGAGTGTGCATGGATCCACATTTCAAAAATCGACCTGAAATAGTAGACCATCCGGGGACTTTTTGCATACTCTTTTCAACATACTATGCTTTGGGACACTCTTATTGTAATCTCACATACTATTTAGGATGGATAGTATGAACATTGGGATGCAGGGCCAATTGACAACCTCGTGGCCGCGGGGCCCTCCTTTTTAAGGCGGGGCCCCAGGCGACCGCCTGTACCGCCTGTTGGATGGGCCGGTGTCCTGACATTTTATCCTACCCGTCAGATTTTCCTACCGGGGTTTACTGCGCATGCGCACATCAATATTTCGGGGTAGATGTAGAAGTTAATAAAACACAATCTAATAGGTAGAAAAAAATTATTTATTGTTGGTTTCCGGTAGCTGTATCCCACCGCGAATATAACACATAATTACTGTATTTGCATTACTGTAAGGGTAGGTTTAGGGTTGTGGTAGGTGTAGACATTAATAAATCATAATTTAACAGGTAGAATTTTTCGTTATCGAAAAGGTAGGGGTAGGAAAATCTGACAGGGTAGCACAAATCAACAAAACACCGGCACTGGTTACTGTAGTTAAACCATCGTAACTACAGATTAACCATGGTTTTGCTACACTAACTATAGTTTAACCATGGTTAGTAAAACGGTGGTTATACAAATAGTAATCAATATGCCAAAAACCATGGTTACTACTATTTTACTATAATAAAACCATGGTTAATTTTCAAAAGGGTAGTCAATAATGTCCGGATGATTCATTTGAGCAGGGGCCCGTTTCAATAAGGAGGTTCAACCAACTCTGAGTTTAAACTTGAACTCTGAGTTGACTTACCGAGAGATTGAAAACTCAAATTGTGAATTGTGTTAGTTCATTCAACTCTGAGTATAGAGTTTAGCGCGTGCACCACAACTATGAAAAGTCATGATCAGTGGAGCGCCGAAATTACGATTCACCATGGCAACAGCTCCCGCCAAAAAGACGTCCGCGTGCGTACTTCCGTCAATGCGTAGCTTTAATTCTTAATAACTGTTAATAACTTAATAACTGTTATAATTTCAGAGGTGAAAACTGTAAATTATTGAACTAATATTCATTTTAATGGTATCCCATGGCAAATAAATAAATAAATAAATAAATAAACATACGTGGCAGCAGCTAAAAATGAAGTAGCCTATAAAAACACAATTCAAACAAGGTAAAGCTTTAAGGTTCATGGGTGTAGGCTAAATGACTTTACAAACATTTGACATTAAATATCATTCAGTGTCTATTTCAATGCACTGCTGTTTTTTTCCCCCTAACACTCTTTTCACATAATTAAATATTCTCTTATCCAACCTGTTACATTTCTTAATTAGAGTAATAAAATTAACTTGCACTCAGTCGACAGCTTAAGAAGCCAGAGGCACCCAAAAAGGGAGGAGAACCTGCACCAGCACCACTGACAGATGAAGAGGAGATGGTCAAGTATTGGAAGAATTTTAAAATACAAAAGGAAAAACAATAACGTTTGCTTTTGTATTTATAGGAAATAAAGATGACCAAATAAATTGTGAATAATTTGTGTTTATTTAACAGCTGTGGTTACGGCATATATCTCATACTACCCTTACATCTGGCATCCTTCCTTAATCAGTTTCATTTTCAGAAGGTGCGATGATGGAGATGTGCTTGTCATCAATGCATCCAACCACACTGGAAATCCTGAAGGAAATTCTGATTACTTCCAGAGTTTACAGCAAGATGTTATCAAGTGAACGTTATCTATCAGATTAGCCTCATTTAAACCGATTGCTACACCACTGACCTACAGTCCTGTGATACTCCTCTTTGACGGATTTGTGCACAGGAAAAAAAATTCTCAGAAAGAGCGTGAGAGGGACGCACACTTTCCTTATAGGTCTGCAAACAGCGCTCTTACTAATGTGCTCTCCGATATTTTAAAGAAAACTACCATTTAAAATGGTACCGCTCACATAAATATGCATGTGAATATGGCAAAAAAAATAAATAAATAAATAATAAAAATAAATAAAAAAAAACAATAAATAATTAAATAAATAAAAATAAAAAATGAATAAATTCATAAAATAATAAAAAATAACATAAGGTAATTAGTCTTGTTTCCACGAAGGAAAAAAAAATGTTTTTCTTATTTTGCCAATAGCAAATTTATCTGCAGACTTTATCTGCCAATGTGGTAAGAAATTAAAAATATTCTTGTTTCCGTTTGCATTAAGATTATTTTTCTTATGGGGGACAATTTTACATGTTTGCACTTAAAGGAAAACCCCCCAGCAAACAAGACTAAATTATACCATTTTATATCTACAGAAAATGCATCTTAACTTAAGAATTTTTAGAAATTTGTACTTGAAATAAAACGAAAATTCTCAACAAGAAAAGCATTTTTTTTTTTTTTTTTTTTTTTTTTTTTTTTTTGCAGCGTGCATGAATTAATAAGCTATTTAAACATCGCTTATGCTATAAAACAGGGGAGGAGACCGAGAGAAACTCGGGGTTTAGCGAAGAAAACCTGCTCCCGACCAGGTTATGTTCACAGAGTAAGTTACCACGGTAATTGACTCTGGGTAAAAGTTACCACTCTTTCAGAAAGGGGCTTGACTTATCCTGCTTTCTCGAGTTTGACAAACCTCTCATTTTGAAACGGAAAACCCAGAGTTTCCCAGTTTCCCTCATTTCAGGGTTAACATACTCAGAGTTTCACTTAACCTCCTTTCTGAAACGGGCCCCTGCTCGAGTTGAAGCGGAACAGTGAATGAACTCCAGTTAATTAGTTATATCACACACATCCTATATGAGATTAATTACATATTTCAGCAACATAAACTTAGGCTAATATTACAACTTACATCACATGCTAGTCAGAATGTGTAATATCCCTTACGAAAATTAACCATGGTTTTATTATAGGAAAAGTGTATTATTTTTTCTGGCGTATTGATTACCATTTTTATAATCACAGTAAACTAGTGTAGCAAAACCATGTTTAATTTGTGGTTACCATGGGTTTTTTGGTTTTATTTGTAGTAAAACCATGGTTAATTTTCGTAAGGGAAGTCAGGTTGTGAATGTTAACATAACTCATTAAAACACACTACAGCATAAAATATTCACTTTATTGTATTACAAAATTGCTCTCAAGGACAGTTTTCAGTTTGTTTTTCTTAAATATTGAACCAGTGTAAATGATTTAATATTTTAATTTTACATGTTCTCACCCAAATATTATTTTCGGTGGCTAAAATTAGATTCCATTTTAGACAGAGCAAAACTGAGTAAAATCAGCTGAAAGATGACTAAAGGACATTTTTGTCAAAAGACTATAACAGTGTAACATTGAGCACCCTATCAACCACATATCAAAGATGGTAAATACATGAAGCGCGCATGCATGCTCGGTACTATTGGAGGCTTCAGTGCGTCACCATGCTGGTTTGGGTCGTTTCGTAGATCGTATAGCAGTGACATGGCTGTTTCTCTTCTTTGCCTAGTCTCATAAATCAGCAAGCTAAATAAAAGAGAGGGCAAATGGGGTTAAACCCTTGAACATGCCCACGTCTCCAGTCTGGACATCCTTCACAGTCAATGTGCGATCAGTTGATCTTCAGTAGAGATCACAGTATAAAAGGAAAATGTGACCTCAAATTAACCTTGTCTAGTCTTGAGTCTAAATGCATGACATTTTGCTGATGACAGTGAACTGCAGAGTCTGTAATTATGGAGATTATGACAAAAATGATAAGACAATTACTTTAGGTTAAACTTCATCAAGTGAATATCTAATGTAGAACACCAAAAACTGTAGGACTTTCCAATGAAATACTCACATACTGTTAAAATATGCTCAGTGAATAAATGTAAACCATCTCAACAATGCAAATACAGCCTGTATTTTTAAAATTAATAGAAATAAGTCTTTTTAACATCTGACGGGACAACTAGATCTTCAGTGCTGGCTTCAGAGAGACAAAATGTGCATTTTTCTCTCCTTTTGCATCTGTTTTTGTGCCGAGGTGGAATTTCCCAAGTGTGTGTCGTGTAAAGCGCTGTGTCTGTCTGTCTGGGGTCTAGCTGACCTCTTCAGGAAGGTTAGGAGAAGATAGAAAGAGGCTGAGAGAAAGACAAAACTACAGACAGAGAGAGACGTTGGTCAACAAGTGTTGTTTGGTGCAGTGACGCATGAGGCAGTATAAAGGGTTGATGTGAAGGTCAAGCAGAGAAGAAAGAGTAGAAAGAGCTCATAAAGATGGTCAAGAATAGGTCCAGGTCATATAAAAAAAAACAAAAAAACAAAACAAATATATATACATACATACAAATATATACTCTATAAAAAGACCGCTGAACAGGCCCATCATGATGTCATCAACGGTCGCTATCAATCATGTGTGTGTAATTTACTTTTACTCACTTTATACATAACTAATGTATCAAAATATTCTAAATATTGTATAACTGGAATAATTATACATAGCTTAATCGTCACATATGACTTAGAGGCAAACATAGAGATGGTCGGTTGAAGACGGTGTGTCACCTCACACAGCGCGAGAGTGGACCAATGGAAATGATTAAAGAAAATATTCAACATCTGGGAGCGATTCCCCCAGAAGACGAATTTCAAAGTGTATGCAAACGACAGCGTAAAAAGCAATTGCACAGGATCTACCAATTTGGTATCTTATTCACATCTTGTTCCGTGACTTTTGACCACACGTATTCATACATTTATGCATGAAGGCACTGTGTTACATACACACACACACACACACACACACACACACACACACACACACACACACCTTTCATGGGCAACCTGTTGTTTTCCTAAAGATGACCCTGAAATTGTTTAGACTGCACCGCATCCACTGCCATTGGCTTTGGATTTGTACAAAGAGCAGCTGTGAACTGATTTATGATGGTTTGCGAGATAATTATGTGAACTTTGTGGGAGTAAACCCTTCACATATAAAAGAGAACAGACAATATATAAGTTAAGCTCTAACATGTTGTCGATTGCCACCTAAAAATAATCAAGGGAGAAAGGCATTACAAAATTATAGCTACAAGATTTACGTGTTAACATGGAATAGTGTCATAAAAAGCTTAGTGTCCTTTGCTGATATTTCCACAAATATTCACTTTTTATCAAACATTTTAAGATTATCGCCTACTGATGAGAATATCAAAACATTTAAAAGCCCTTCCATGCAGTGTTCACTTCTTATAGAGATAGTTCACACAAAAATGAAGATATTTTGAAAATGATACGTTTACACAGCAATGATTTACTAAACACAGAAAAGATTTTCCATTGCGTTTTTGAAAAGTTTTGCGTACAGAGGACAATGTTGTCACAATGATCCCCATTCACACTGATGTATTATGTTGTATTATGCATACCAGGCCAGTAGTTGGCAATATCACTTTGAACACTATTCGCCTGCACACATACCAATAGGAACATGTAATACTGAACATGTAATGCGCAAACGCACAACGTCACCGTTTTCACAAATTTGTATTTTACATGATAACTATAACAGTATCGATAAAAACTGTTTTCAAAGTGAAAGTTTGAAAACAGGCCCCCAAAATACTGTTGTCATGTAAATGAACAGCCAAAACGTATAAAACGTTTTCAGTTATTTCAGATATTCCGTTGCTTTTTTTTTTCATACAGTATAAGTCAATAAGCACCAATGTTGTATAGTTTTCAGTTTTTATGCCCCCTCAATGTGCACACTATCCCTTTAAATGTATGATGATGTCATCACAATAACGTTTTCTGATTTTATGGAGGTTTTCTACATTTAAGGGGGTAAAATGAGGGTATATTGCTTAACTAAAATAAACAACTTTAAATGGTATTTAACTAAAATTTAGACTAAATGCAAGCTTTTAGTTCCATGTATTTTGTTTTCATTAATGCTCCTGTTACCCTAAAATCTGACAACACCTTTTCTCCTTTGGGGTCAATTTGACCCCAGCAATTTAAACCTCCAGAATACGATTTTATTTATCAAAAAGTTTGTGTCAGGTCATTTATGTCTTTGTTGACTACTTAAATAGGCCTTTAAATAAAATAATTTTTGTAATTTATAACATTTGGAAAGAATAACAATTTCTTTTATCAAGGATAGGAACACAAATTCACCAATGAACAGCTATGAAAAGTAAATGTGAGCATTGTGTCAGGAATAGTTTTATGGGACTGTAAGTGCTTTTTATGCAAATATATGAATATGACAGAATACAAACAGCATAGACAGAATATGAACAGCATTTTTTCCCCCTATAGTCCACCAGAAGGTACATTCCAGCCTTTTGTCTGCACTAATTTGCAAGGCGTATGATGTGAAAAAAATGATCACATGTAATGTTATGGCCATGCAGTCCCTCAGCCATGTCTAGTACCACCCTCCTGTCCTGATTTTAGTCAGGTGCTTGTCCAGGGGATTTACCAGTGTACACCGGCATATTCCAGACATAGCTGGATATTTTTATGCCATATTTGGCTGGTTTGCTTGGCATGTATTTTTTGAAGGGACAGCAGTCATGAAATGGATCCAGACATTCATCCACAGTGATCTGGGGTCCTGAATTGTAAAGAAAGGGTAATCGCTGGATGCACTTGTCCCATACATCCCGTATTGCTGCGAGTTTGTCACGCTGTCCTCGGCCCTGTCGTGTAACTTTGTCATCAAAGCGTATGACACAGGAGAAAACATGGAACGTCTTTAGAGACATGGTGGCTGGAAATATTGACCTTCCAGTGTCAGCATTCCAAAGGCTTGCTGTTGCTTCTTCTTTTGACTTGTACACTCCTGCCAAAATGAGCAACCCAATGTAGGCTTGCAAGTCAGTCACATCAAAGTCCGCCATACACCCCTCTAAGTTTATCTTTTCAAGTATGTTATTTTCAACTAATGGTGTAATGAAAAGCTCAAATGCAGATTTTATATCTTGGACATGGCTGACAGCATATCTGGTGGGCCCTGGAACCATTTTGATGACATTAGCAGCATTAAGCTTACCCTGTCATTCAAGTGGGGAGCAGGACTATAATAACTTTCCATTTTTGGAAGGTAATGCGTCTGCTGGCGGTTGAGAGACAACAGGAGGATCAACGCTAGGAGTCTTATTCTCATCTGAGGAGGAAGCCTCATAATCAGGGTCCTCCTCAACATTATCGTTTGTCAGACACATTCTCCTTCAAATTACTGAAGGTTACTTTCATTGTCAAAAAACTGTGACAAAATCTCATTGACAAAAAACCTTTGCTTAGAGGCCATTTTCAATAGAGAGAGACAGAAAGAGAGAGAGACAGAAAGAGAGAGAGAGAGAGAGAGAGAGAGAGCATAAAGAGAGAGCACAAAGAATAATGGTTCAGAAGGCTTCTGTGTAAGCTCTTAAATGTTTGCTCCTCCCCTGTAAACCACGAGAATGTTTATATATATATATATTAGTGCTGTCAATCGATTAAAAAATTTAATCGCGTTAATCACAGTCCTGGACTGTGATTAATCATGATTAATCGCAAATTTAAAATACTAGGATTTACATGTAAATGTGTTGAAATAAAGAAATGCATGACAAACTAGTTTAAGGAAACAGAACCTTTCACACTTCCGCCAGGTATGAGACATAATCCTTATTATTCTTTTATCATTATTCTTTTGTTTTTATTCAGCCATTATCAGTCTTTATACTGGCAATAAAACGTTTACCAAGCCACATCGCTTCAATCCCAGTTTACATTTACCCAACTATTATCAAAAGTATTTCTAAATAAATGCAACAAAACATTTTCTTGCGACCTTACGTGAAGTATTATGACAAAATACATTATGAAGAAGAATTGGACCTGTTCTGCAGCTGCATTAGAGCTAATATTAGCATCATGCTTCATAAGACAATTTATGAGATTAATAGTACACTTTTATTCAAAACTCACTTTAAACCACCATCGAGTGTTTGTTATAACTTCATTTTGCGATCACATGTGGAATTTGGTCGTTTAAAATATGCTATTTATAGCCTTTTATATCGCTGCACAAATTAGCATAGATGTACACATTCATCTCAAGAAAATCACATACAAATATCCTATCGTAATCGTGTGTTTATTATCTTATACAATTTTTAGTGGCTGTTGCCATGTTTATTTCTGCTGTGTAAAAGCCTTAACATGTATGTTCTGGCTGAAACTCATGTTGTTTGTGATGTTACAGCCGCCTCTCCTTAAGTTGCCATTCCAAGTATAATACACATTAGTAAAAGGATCTATTTTCATTTTTATTTGTCTATATACACTTTGGGCGACCGCGGTACATTATAAAAGTAGCCCAAAAAAACGCAACCCACGGCTCTGTAATTTTTCCCGCGACTGTATTTTCAAAATAGCCCACTTGTGCCGCTGCCCTGGCAACACTGGTTCACTGTACCCTCATCAAACAATGATAGATAACCTTCCGCGCTGCGATGACGGGAAGAAGTTGGGGTCAACCCTTAACAAACGATTAATTTGCGTTAAAAAAATATTAACGCGTTAAAATTTTTTGATTAATCGCATGCGTTAACGCGTTAACGTTGACACCCCTAATATATATATATATATATATATATATGAATATATTATGAATATATAAAATTATAGAGAATATTGTAAAATCATAGCATGTTGTAGTGACCTCAATATCACCCAAAACAAATGTGTGTAAAATGTTATTTCTTATGTTTTATACAGCTAAAAGAGCCTGGGGTCAAACCGACCCTAAGGAACACCGATGCTACAAAATGTGTAGAGGGTACTGGAAAAATATCATCATGTTAATTTTATGTTTACTGAGTTGTCCCCATTAAATTAGGCAAAGTCATTAAATTTGAAGTAAAAAAAAAAAAAAAAAAAAAAAAAAAGTCAAACATGTATTTACAGACGTTAAACATTGAATGGGGTCAAATTGACCCCAAGGATAATAGGAGGGTTGTGCATATGTGCATATTTGCTAATATATAGGATATAGGATGGGGCGAGAGAGAATAGGTCAAAAATGGGCATCCTCATGATAAAAATTAAAGTAAAAATTATAGAGTGCTGCAGGAATGATGAACTTGTGTTGCCCAAAAAACAGAAATGAGCATTTTAGCATTTGCAGTTCCACTGTCCTGAAGTCAATGGGTTTTTTGAATGGGTTTGTTTTAAAGGGATAGTTCAGCCAAAAATGAAAATTCTGTCATTAATTACTCACCCTCATATAGTTCCAAACCCATACGACCTTCTTTCATCTTCAGAACACAAATTAAGATATTTTTGACATTAAGAACAACAAATTAAGATTTTTTTTAGCTTTCTGATCCTGCATAGACAGCAACGCAACTACCACGTTCAAGGCCAAGAAAGGTATTAAGGACATTGTTAAAATAGTCCATGTGATATCAGTGGTTCAACCTTAATTTTATGACGCTTTGTGGTACTGTCGTGAAAGCACATTGAAGACTGACCCGGAAGAGAAGAAATTGTTGAATAACGTTGTTTTTTTTTTTTTGTTTTTTTTTTTGCTTTGCCCATCTTCATAAAATTACGGTTGAACCACTGATTTATTTTAACAATGTCCTTACTACATTTTCTGGGCCTTGAATGTGTCAGTTCCATTGCTGTCTATGCAGGATCAGAAAGCTCTCGGATTTCATAAAATATATCTTAATTTGTGTTCCAAAGATGAATGAAGGTCTTACGGGTTTGGAACGAAATGAGGGTGAGTAATTAATGACAGGATTTTCATTTTTGGGCGAACTGTTCCTTTAAATGCTTAAAATAAGTTCTTTGGTTCTCACAAACTCAAGATATTTTCACGTTTATTCTATGAAATAAAACACATCAGTAATACCCTTTTGGGTGAATTATTCCTTTAGTAAGAAGAACCTAAAGAACTGCAATTAACCAATGCAGAACATAAACGATCTGATCACCAACTTGTTTGCCAATGATGTGGCATCTATACACTCCATCTCAGCTGTAGCTTTAATGGTGGCACAGTTGCAGGGTAATCTCTCCACACAGTAGCTACTGTTCCCCCTCCATCCACCCCCTCTCTATACCTCCCTCCCCCAGCTCCGGTCTCCCCTTCACAGCTTGCTGTGACCCATCTTGCACCTCCCGGAGTCCACAACAGACGCTTGGTGTGTGAAGAGGGTCAGGAGTTCAGTGCGCGACTCCGTCCGTCCCCCCTCTCTGTGCAGTGAGTACTCACGAGGTTTATAATTGTCTGCTGTTGGCATCCAGGGCAGATTCAAGCACAGTGCAGTGCTGGAGAGAGAGATGTGTCTTATTAAACAGTCACTGATTAGATGCAACTAATTGACAGGGCCTTGTTTTTACTCTCCTTTTCCCAGCTATAGCTCCCTTCCCGACAGACATACACACACCTCCCTCTCTTCAGCGTGTCCTTGTCATTCATCCTCTCTTCCTGGCATATGAACATTCACATGGAGCTGCTGAACTCTCTATAGGTATTTATACCTTAATTAAGGTGTATCTTTATATGTTGGTTAGTTGTCAATTGGCTTATCAACTTTAAATGTCCACCTGTAACCATCATCTATCTATCTATCTATCTATCTATCTATCTATCTATCTATCTATCAATGTATATGTGTGTATATATATATACACAATCCCCTCCAAAAGTATTGGAACAGTAAAGACAAAATTGCTCTGTTGGCTGTGGAGTCAAGACATTTACAAATATGATTAAAAGATGAATATGAGACAAAACTACAGAATGTCACATTTTATTATTGGGTGATTCAACACATAGATGTTTTACCAGCTAAGAAGTTCAGCACTTTTAGAATTTCATCCCCTTATCTGATGCGAGCATAAGTATTGGAACAGTTGCCTCACAGGTCTTTCTAAGTGATCAGCTGTGTCCCGTTGCATTCATTCTTCAGATATTAAAAGGAGGGAATGTGTCGTATCAGTTATATCCATTACTTCTGCATTCTGAAAAGCAAGCAATTTGGATGCTAAAAGAAAAGAGGAAGTCAATTAGAGCTATAGCAAAAACAAAGGGCATGGAGAAATCAAGAGTTTGGAAACCACCAGCGACACCAGCAACTACCTGATTGGCTGAGAAAACAACAGTAGTTGATGACAGACAAATCATAAAAGCTGTGAAAATGAACCCTAAAAGACGTGTCTGTAAAATCGTCAACAATTTCCAGAAAGCTGGGGTGATGCTCTGACAATCTACTGTCCTCAGGAGACTTTGACACAGAATTACAGATCCTACTCAGCAAGATGCAAACCTCTGACCAGCACCAAAAATAGAAAGGCAAGATTAGAGTTTGCAAAAAAGCACAAAGGTGAGCCAGAAGAGTTTTGGAACTGTGTTTATGGACCGATGAGACAAAGATCTTTAGACAAAGATCTTTATCTAAGTGATGGGAAAGCAAAAATGTGGAGAAAAAAAGGGAACTGCAAAAGATCCCAAGCATACAGCCTCATCTGTAAAGCATGGTGGAGGTGGTGTCATGGCATAGGCATGCATGGCTGTCTCTGGAACAGGCCCTCTCAACTTTACTGATGACTTAATGTATGATGACAGCAGCAGAATGAATTTGGAAGGGTACAAAACCATCTTGCCTACTAATATTCAAGAAAATGCCACCAGATTCATTGGGAAGTGCTTCATATTGCATCAGGACAATGACCCAAAACACCCTGCCAGTTCAGTCAAGGAATTTATAAGGGCAAAGAAATGGAAAGTCTTAGATTGCCCAAGTCAATCTCCAGATTTAAATCCGACTGAACATGAATTTCACCAGCTGAAGAGGAGAGTAAAGGCAGAAACTCCCCAAAACAAGCAACAATTGGAGTTGGCTGCATTAAAGGCTGGGAAAAGTATTTCAAAGGATGAGACCAAGAGTCTGGTGATGTCTATGGGTCACAGACTCACTGCTGTGATTGTGCGCAAGGGATCAGCAACTAAATAATAGCTTTTAATCTTTTATATCTGCCTTATGTTCAACTGTCCCAATACTTATGCTCACATCAATGAGTGGGATGAACTCTAAAAGTGCTGTTCTTTTTATTTGGTAAAACGTGTGTTGAAACGGCTAATAATAAAATTTGACATTCTGTAGTTTTGTCTCATATTCATCTTTTAATCATATTTGCAAATGTCTTAACTCCACAGCCAACAGAGCAATTTTGTCTTTACTGTTCCAATACTTTTGAAGGGCACTGTATATATATATATATATATATATATATATATATATATATATATATATATATATATATATATATATATATATATATACTTCAGATGCAAAAACCTCCAAATCCATCTTAGATTTTTCTGAGATTTTTTCTTTTAAATGAGCATTTTTATCAGGCTCCTTTATGTTTAGGTTCAGTAATTATTTATTTTATTTATTTAAGGTAGCAAACATGATGACATTTGAGACTCTGAATTTAATGTCAATATTTTCATAGTTATCTGAAATAAATGTAAAAAAAAAAAATATATATATATATAAATATATATAAATAATATATATATATATATATATATATATATATATATATATATATATATATATATATATATATATATATATATATATATATATATTTTTTTTTTTTTTTTTTTTTTTTAGTTAACATTTATTTTGTCAACGCATTTCTATTTGGATAGATAATAAATAAAATTTAAACAAAAAATAAAAAAATTAATCATTTTAAAATTTCAGGTGTTTGAGGGAGCAAACATGAGGATATTTGAAACTCTAAATTTACTGTCAGTATATTCATACAGATATCTGAAAAAATGGGGGGAAAAGGAAAAACATTTAAACAAAAAAATATTATTATTATTTATTAATTAATTTAACTGAATTACATTTGGATATTTAATAAATAAAATGTAAAAGATAATTTTTAATTTTCAGGTATTTGAAAGAGCAAACATGATGACATTTGAAATTCTAAATTTAATGTCAATATTTTCATAAAGATATCTGGAAAAAAAGAAAAAAAATGAAAAAAAATATTTATTTATTTATTTAGTGAACATGTTTATATTTGTGTATTTAATAAAAAAATGAAACTAAAAATTAAAAAATAAAATAATCATAAATAAATAAATCAAAATAAACCGTTTTCAGGAATTTGAGGGGGCAAACATGATGACATTTAAAATTCTAAATTTAATGTCAATATTTTCAAAAATATATCTGAAAAAAAATGTGATGGACTTTTTGTAATGCGGTATGTCAAAATTAATTCTACATATCAGGAAAAATGGAACAATTCATTTATTTGTCAAAAAAATCAAAATTACTAAGGTAATCATTTTTGTTTTGTTGCAATACATTTGACTCCCTGTCATTTCAGTTTAACTTCCTATGGGACATTACCAATTTATTTCAAATTACAGCATCTCTGGGTAAAATCTGAGCATAATTGGGTTAATCGATATCGACATTAGAGAGAAGACAGAAAAAGCAGAGTGGCTGCTGAAATGTATAAAACGTTGTTTTTAAAAAGTGACATGGTAGTCTTAAAAACAGTGGAAAGTAAAGCAATAGTGGCCTACAGCTTCAAAGACAGAAATATAAGAAGTGAAAAAAATAAATAAATAAAACTACATCCATAAGGCATTCTCAAACTTACTAGGTGAACCATTTTTATCCTGCCATCTACCTAACTGAATCAGGAAATGAAGGAATGCCATGGTTCAATTGTAATCCATAAGCAACGTGTCATTAGTGTCTTGCTAAAGCCTGAAAAAGTGTGTGCACACTGCAAAAAAAGAGAGCTGTAAGTGTAAAAATACAAGAGAGAGAAGTGCAACAGCAGTAGAGCAGATGTGGCTGGAGTGCAGCCAAATTCAACCTCTCTGTAGTCCATAACTCTCATCTCAGGAGAACGCTGAGGAGACAATAAGAGCGAACCAAAGGATCAGAGAAAGCGCAAGTCTTTCATCTTCTTCCATCCTTGTTCTGTCACCCAAGCGTGTCACGATGAACTCGGTGTTGATAAAAGTCACATATTTCTTAGAGCAACCTTATTCGCAGACAAAACCGTCGCTGTTGTCCTTGGCTTTTGGCGTGACCTAGTTTTCATGTGAGCAGATGGTTCAGACTGATTGCTAAATCAATAAATCGACCAAAGTATGAGTTTCCACATTTTACGCTCTCAGAAGAACGGCAAGAAGATGACAAAATTGGGCAGCTGCCACCATCCGATGTTCTGATGTGGACTTTCTCAGGCGAGTGTTTGGTCTTTGGAGAGCGGCTGTGAACATCCGTCTGCAGATGGCTAACACATTGCATTCCAGACAGACCCTTCTGTCTGGACCGGACCAGGAATGGCACAGTTCCGGCTTCATGGCTCTCCAGGGCCACATGGAACTGAGTCTCTCTCTTAAGCAAGACCCGCAAGATCTTGTGTGCGTCACAGCGAAGTTTTTCCATCAGCAGTAGAACAGGTCTGTGAACATCAGGTTGCACCTTCTTGGTGTGTGTGAGTGTGTGATTCATCATGCTGCTTTAAAAAACAAGTGTTTATAGTTTGAAAACAGTCACATGGTCATAAAATATTGTAACATAAAAACGTTCTTGGCAAAGTTGCGGTTTTGTGTGAATTTGTTGAAATACACAGTGATGGCTGGCTGACCTCTATGAGTAAAGCTCAGCTGTGCCACTGAGAGATCATAGTATGTTTTGGCTAGTTTGACTTTGTCTAACCAAAAATGACCTTTGAAAGTTGTTAGGAAGAGGTCTATCAGCCAGACAAATCCTAAAATAATAATATTTTTGGTTTGGTTTAAATGAACTGTTGGCACCACAAGAATGTGCAGAGTCCCAAACCCTTCACTTGCCACTATCCTAAGCTATGACGTCAAAGATGAAGAAAAATCAATCCATTTCACACTCTAAAGAGCCCTGAAAAAAAGGAATCAGGTACTGGTAAAGCATCTACTGCAGTGTAATATTAGCACTCCAGAAAAATCAATCAATCAATCAATCAATCAATCAAGTTCCTGAACTTCACTTGAATTTAAACTGAGGTAGCAAATAGTCTGAATGTTAAAATGAACTATAGACAGACAGACAGACGGACGGACGGACGGATGGATGGATGGATGGATGGAAAGACAGACAGACAGACAGACAGACAGACAGACAGACAGACAGATAGATAGACAGATAGATAGATAGATAAAAAAACAACACTCTTGGCCACATTTACCAGACAAACCCTGTCAGCTTTAACCAACATATATTAGCTCAGGCTAGCATGGGGATTCATTCAGATTCAATATGGCCTTTAGATCAGGAAAAAAAATGGCTGATAATGGTCCTTCTAATTTGTCACTGAACACATATTGGATTTTTGCCATGTATATGCTGAGGACTTTGGCCTTTCACAGCATTTCAGCCAGTTTACATGAAAAGAGACTGGGAACTTGAGATCCAGTCAGAGTTACAATTTGCTCAATTCGTTCCAGATTATATTCCTGTTGAAACCGCCTCATCTTGATCCAAATGCTCTGACGATGAGACCATTTGAAGAGAAAGAGCTTATTATTACATGTGCCGTATTCTTTCAGGCGGTTCGTTGAGATGGAGATGGTTCCAAGTAGCATCCGCACAGCTCAAAGGTACCAGATGTGTCTCTGGCTCCACGGCCAAGTCTTTAAGCAGCAGCGGACCGTGTCTGCTGCCTCTCTGGGGTGCCTGGAATAAAAGCACAACTGTTAACAGGTAGCCCCCTCCAGTACTGACGCCCCTTATAGACTGCACATAGGAACAGACAGAATTGTTGAGGTCTGCCGAAACAAACAAAGAAGCAGAAGAGAAGAATCGCCAAATTCTTGTCAAAAAGACTCACTCAGACCTTCTACTCCAGACTTAGACTCCCCCCAGCTCAAGCCCAGCCCTTCAACTTCAACAAAGGCAAGACAGAAAGCTATTTTCATAACCTCTTTTTAACGCAAATAAAACTCCCGGGGAAAAGGATCTGGGCCAAATTTGTCTTTTACACCAACAGAGATCGCCGAAGGGGATCACCGGGATTGGAATGTTTGACTCCCATCCTCCCAAAGATCAAGGGGGGGGGGGGGGGGGGGGGGGGGGGGGGGGGGGGGGTCGGGGGGGGTCTTAAGCTACTCAACCAGAACTGTAAGGATTATTGGCTTTTTACAAGGAGGCCACTTGTGTTATCCGAAAGACTGAGCTCGTTAGCTTCCTTGTCTGCTTTCAAGTCCAAAAAGCCACACTTTCTGAGAGAACTGGGGTCACAGATGTGATGTTTTATGATTTATTAAAAATGCATTATAAAAAGCATTCATACAAATGATGACTTGCATACCTGCAGTCCAAACCTCTTCTATAATAAACATTCTTTTAAAGTTGGCATGAAAATCACTCTTCAACAATCTATTTTGTAAATGCATGTTATCCATCTTATTGTGAATGATTCATCTATCTATATCTGCCTTTTTAAATGTTTAATCAAAATGTCACAACTCAGTCTTTCAGTGAAGTCATTTAGCTCCAGTCGTTTAGTTTGTTTACATCCCGCCCCGTTCATTTTTTAGTGCAACACCCACACTTTAAATTCCAATATACAGCTGATGGACAAACTCTTAAAAATAAAGTTTTTTTTATTGGCTTTGATGGTTCCATAAAGAACCTTTAACATCCATGGAATCTTTCAAGGTTCTTTATAGTGGAAAAAGGTTCTTTAGATAAAATAATGTTCACACTGAGAAAAAAAAAAAAAAAGAAGTTCTTTCAAGAACTGTTCACTAACAGGTTCTTAGAGGAACCAAAATGGTTCTTCTATGGCATTCACTGCTAAAACCCCCTTTTGGAACCCTTATCTTTAAGAGTGTACGTTTTTGTTTTTCAATAACATGTATCTCACAATAGAAAAGATTCGTCGATATTTCCATTGTTTCATTGCAATTTTCATCACATATACATATATATATATATATGGGGCAGTCATGGCCTAATGGTTAAAGTTGGACTTGTAGCCCAAAGGTCACGGGTTCGAGTCTCAGGTCCAGCAGGAATTGTCGGTGGGGGGAGTGAATGTACAGCGCTCTCTCCACCCTCAATACCACGACTGAGGTGCCCTTGAGCAAGGCACCGAACCCCCAACTGCTCCCCGGGCGCCGAAGCATAAATGGCTGCCCACTGCTCCGGGTGTGTGTGTGTTCACTGCTGTGTGTGTGCACTTTGGATGGGATAAATGCAGAGCACAAATTCCGAGTATGGGTTACCATACTTGGTCACGTCACTTTCACTTTCACATATATACAGTATATATTTGTGCTGGGCAACAATTAATCACGATTAATTGCATCTAAAATAAAAGTTTTTGTTTATATAATATATGTGTGTGCACTGTGTATATTTATTATGTATATATAAAGACACACATACAGTATATATTTTGAAAATATTTACATGTATTTACATGTATATATTTATATTCATTTGATTTATATTATACATAAATATATATAATATATAATCTTATATATTAAATATTAAAATTTAAATATTTTATTAGGAGGCATAAAGTTGAAACTGTCAACTGTCCTGATACCGTTAGTAAGTGAAAAATTAATTCTTGAATTTTTGTGTGCAAAATCATGTGGTGCAACCAAAAAAAAAAAAAAAAAAGATATCACAGAGGACCCTCAGGACTGTGCGTCAATGTCAATAAGGACCTTTTTATAATAAACCGATCTAAGCTGTAAAACGTCAAGTGGTACAACCCCTCCAAAAACATAATGATATTTTTGAATGATTAATTCAAGATATTAAATAATGTTTTATCTTGAAATATGTATTTGACTTTTTTTTTAATGATTAAAGTGTGCATGCTCACATGAATTCAAGATTTAACATTTTACTTGATGGTTGTACCACATGACATTTTTAGAACTACATTAAAACTTTTCTTTGTATAAAACCAAAAAGCATATTTCTAAAAACATTTTTTTAAACTAGATTTACCTTCATTTACTTTATCATACCTTAGTGAAAAATAAATATACTAAAATGTATTTGAAATACATTTTCTTCATGCTAAGTATACTACAAATACATGTACATAATTATGTACTTAATAATAAAAAATAAAAAAAAACTCTGTAATTGTACTTTTAGTATACTAAACTCGTATACTTAAAGTCTGCTAACTTGGAACAACTAATTTTGTACTTAATGCACTTTAATTGTGCGGAAGTAGTGCTGAAGTCCAACTAAATATATACTGAAGTATATTTGACTGTGGAACTACATAAAGTGGAACTATTGCAAGTATACTTCGGGTACACTTTAAATATCTTGCATTTAAAGACCGATATTATTCAAAGATCATACAACCCTCATCAGTAGTGACATTAAAACACATTTTGGGCTTAATATTAAGAAATGTGCATTATGCACAGGTAGTACTCCAAATGAAGATTAATTGTAATTTCTATATCAGCAAGTCTCAAGCAGCACATCAGTAAATATGTTAATAGATTTGAAACATACTTAGTAAGTTTTTTTTTTTTTTTTTTTAAATATATTACCTTTTTGCTAAATAAAAATGAACACAGAGTATTTTTTAAATATAGACCACTGGAACAAATGTTTCATACTACATCATGACACTTTAATTTTTTGGGGGAGAACTAGCACTTACATTTATAACATTTATAGCATTAATTAGCAATCTTGTTGCCTTTCAAACGCATTCCAGTTTGAGAACAAAAAGTGTCATGAAATCCAAGAGGCGAGAGGAAGCTCGGTTTAGCGTTGAAAGAACACAAGTCATCATTCAACTGCCTGTGTTTTCAAAGAACGGGCCTTTGAAAAACATGCTAGAAGTTAGTGAAAGACATGCCATTCCGTTACAACACCAAACAGAGCTTAGGCTCACCACCTTGGCTGCTGGCGGTCGGCCTTTTATCGACTATACATACCTGCTGATGCAGAACATGTATTTTATAACTCAAAAGGACATAACACAGCAGCTTAAAAACAAAAAGAGCAAAAACAACTGTATAGAAAGTGAACAGGCATGAGAATACAAGTGTAATGAATGTGTTTTACCTCTGACGGCCAGTCATGCATTTCTGTTTTGAAAAGCCATGCCAGTGAGAGGCCAGTTTATATGCGTTGTTTTTTCTTTCCCTCCTTTTTTGTTTTGGTTTCCTCCTCCCAAGCTGCAAGTCTTTAGTCAAAGGCTTGCTTTGACAGGTGAAGATCAACCGGAGCCATCACTATTGGCAACCATGTGGGACTGAAGTGAAAAGGTCAGAACGGGGTCACCGGAGGCTCAGTCATTCTATACCTATTCAATAATATGCCCAACCCCCACCAGGTCAAAGGTCCCACACAACATACCTTACCCAAAGTTCTCCAATTAGCCCTGGATCACAGTCTGGAAATAAGATTCACAATGTGAGGAGGGATTAAAGAAATAAATGTTGGTCTTTATCCATAGAGGGAGGTTGTTATGTCGCAGTTAACACTATATAGCTTATTAAGCGGGTGTTTAAAATTAATTTAAGGGCTTAAGAAATTATTTGTGATAAGCCAGAAGTTGGATACAAAATGGAAAATATAGTAAAATAAAATGAATTCTGACACTACTTAATATCAACAAATGGAAAATTTGACAGGAAAAACAACAAATTGGAGGCAATTTCCAGAGGAATTACAATGAAGCCCATTTCACCTGTCAAAGATGAAAAATTTCATTGGAAATAGTAAAGTATACTTAACAAGGCTGTACTAAACACTGGCCATTTAGCAGCAATTAACACTTAATGCCTAGCACATGGGTGCACACATCGTTTTAGCAACAGCTTTCTTCTTTCACTCACTTTCTCAATGCATATACCACACTATAGTACAGTCTGGAGTGTTAGTAACTGCATTTTGGATTCTATAAACTCTGGTGGATGCTGTTTTTGAAAGAGTATTATGTAAAGAATCATGTCCAAACCAGCCAAATGATACAGTAGTTTCTTAACATTGATTGGTCGATTGGTCAACATTGACAATATATAGTTTTTTCCACATCCCTAATTGAATTCACAAGCTAGAATAGCCTATAACATAGAATTAGTATATCAACTTTTTAGTGCTACATTAAAATAAACAAAAAACCCTATGATCGTAAGAAGAAAGTCAAAATGCCATAACATAAGGAAAAACAGCAGAAACTGTAAATCAGAATCAAAAGTTTTACAGTCAACTAAAAAAAGAAAAGCTTAATCTGAAAGCAATTACAAGTGATCACATTAGCGTAAGTGAATGGAACTGTTCCTAACATATCTAAAATGTATTCACAATGTTTTTTGAGCTCTTTATTTACTATCACCACTAAAATAACCTGAATCCAAAGTAAATGAAATTATATTATAGAGACAGTAGAATGAAAATTTTGTCAATACTCACCCTCATGTCGTTCCAAACCCATAAGACCTTCGTTCATCTTCGAAACACAAATTAAGATATTTGTAATGAAATCCGAGAGCTTTCTGACCCTCCATAGACAGCAACACAACTGACATGTTCAAGGCCCAGAAAGGTAGCAAGGACATCGATAAAATACTCCAAAACAAAAATAACAACTTTATTCAACAATTTCTTCTCTTCCATGTTGTTATTTTTGTTTTCTTTGTGCACAAAAAGTATTCTCGTAGCTTCATAACATTACGGCTGAACCACTGTAGTAAAGTGGATTATTTAATGATGTCAAGTCAAGTCAAGTCACCTTTATTTATATAGCGCTTTTAACAATACAGATTGTGTCAAAGCACTTAACAGTATCAAATTGGAGGATACAGTGTCAGTAATGTATAATAAAAGGATTAACCACTCAATTTTCAGTTAAAGGCATTTCATTATTGAATTCAGAGATGTCATTGTCTAGCTCAGTTTAGTTTAAATAGTACCTATGAAATCAAATTGACGATAATCGCTAGAAATTAAGTGTCCCCAACTGAGCAAGCCAGAGGAGACAGTGGCAAGGAACCAAAACTCCCTCTGTGACAGAAAATTTTAATTAAATTTTAAATGTATAAATGTATTATATTTCTATTTTTATATTGTTGCAATTTCTAACAATAATAGTATTATGTAGTTAGGTATTTTATTATATTTTTAGTTATTTTGTTTTATTTTTAGTTTTATTGTATTTAAGTCGAGGTCTTCACTGGAGATATGTGCCCGGGGCTCATCCAGGTGTCTGGCCTCCGCCGACGATCAGGGTCGCAGACATCATCTCCTGGCGCCGATCCACCATCTGATCCGGACACGGACTGAGAAACAGAATAAGAAAGAAACAGACAAATATTAGCATAGATGCCATTCTTCTTACAATGTAACGAGTACATCGTGTGTTATGAGGAGTGTTCCCGGTTCCGGTTGATCTAATTAATTCAGCCTAACAATCCTTTAACGGATTTGAATTATAGAAGTGTATTAGTGTGTTATGTGTAAGCAAGGTTAAAGAAATGTGTCTTTAATCTAGATTTAAACTGACAGAGTGTGTCTGCCTCCCGAACAGTGTTAGGTAGATTGTTCCAGAGTTTGGGCGCTAAATAGGAAAATGATCTGCCGCCCACAGTTGATTTTGATATTCTAGGTATTATCAAATGGCCAGAGTTTTGAGAACGCAACGGACGTGGAGGACTATAATGTGAAAAGAGCTCGCTCAAGTACTGAGGAGCTAAGCCATTCAGGGCTTTATAAGTAATTAACAAGATTTTAAAATCTATATGATGTTTGATAGGGAGCCAGTGCAGTGTTGACAGAACCGGGCTAATATGGTCATACTTCCTGGTTCTAGTAAGGACTCTAGCTGCTGCATTTTAGACCAACTGTAGTTTATTGATCAAGCATGCAGAACAACCTCCCAATAAAGCATTACAATAGTCTAACCTAGAGGTCATAAACGCATGAATTAGTATTTCTGCATTTGACGTTGAGAGCATAGGTCGCAATTTAGATATGTTTTTGAGATAGAAAAACGCAGTTTTACAGATACAAGAAACATGGCTTTCAAATGAAAGATTGCTATCAAACAGCACACCTAGGTTCCTAACTGATGAAGAAGAATTGACAGAGCAGCTGTCAAGTGTTAGATAGTGTTCTAGGTTATTACATGTGGGGTTTTAGGTCCGACAATTAACACCTCTGTTTTTTCAGAATTTAGCAGTAAGAAGTTACTCGTCATCCAGTTTTTTATATTGACTATGCATTCCGTTAGTTTCACAATTTGGTATGTTTCACCGGGCCGTGAAGAAATATAGAGCTGAGTATCATCAGCATAACAGTGAAAGCTAACACCATGTCTCCTAATAATATCTCCAAAGGGTAACATGTAAAGCGTGAAAAGTAACGGCCCTTGTACTGAGCCTTGAGGTACACCATACTGCACTTGTGATCGATAGGATGCCTCTTCATTTACTGCTACGAACTGATGGCGGTCAGATAAGTACGATTTGAACCATGCAAAGGCATTTCCACTAATGCCAACAAAATTTTCTAGTCTATTCAAAAGAATGTTGTGGTCGATAGTGTCGAACGCAGCGCTAAGATCCAGTAGAACTAATAAAGAGATACAACCACAATCAGATGATAGAAGCAGGTCATTTGTAACTCTAATGAGAGCAGTCTCAGTACTATGATACGGTCTAAATCCTGACTGGAATTCCTCACAGATACCATTTTTCTCTAAGAAGGAATATAATTGTGAGGATGTCCTTACTACCTTTCTGGGTCCTGAACGTGTCAGTTGCATTGCTGTCTATGGAGGGTCAGAAAGCTCTCAGATTTCATCAAAAATATTTTAATTCGTGTTCCGAAGATGAACGAAGGTCTTATGGGTTTGGAACAACATAAGGGTGAGTAATTAATGACAGAATTTTCATTTTTTTGGTGAAATATCCCTTTAAGGTTGTGATATTAGTGATATTAAAATTCATAAGCTAAAACACAATATAGAATTAATACAAAATTTTAGTGTCACATTAAAACTGAACTGAATTTGAAAAAAGCATGATTTCAAGAATGAAGTCATTACGTTGTGACAATGAATTTAACTTCATCCTGACTTTATTCTTAATTTGACTTTATTCTCATAATAATATGACTAATCTTGTAACTAAAAATTTATTCTATTATGAGATTATTAGCAAAACATTATGACTTTTCACAAAATTTTGCCACTAAAACATGGTTGTCGTAAATTAGAGATTATGTTTGTCGAAAACTAGCAGACAACTTGCATTCCAGAACACATGAACTCAACCAATGCAACAAACTTTCCATCAAGGTGCAACATGGGAAAGGTGTTAAAGAAAAGGGGTGCTTTACAACCCAAGAAATCCCACCAATCATGTGCTTTCCTTACGCCAAACTCTCCAACTCCCCCAATCGAAGTGCTTTTCAAAATGTCTCCAGGAATTCCACTTGAGGGACAGACACAGATAATTGGTCGCAGATTTTTATTGGCAGGACACAAAGGGACCTCCTATCCTCCTCAACGCAGCTGTCCCATTCACACCCCGCAACCGACCTCCTGTGCATCTACTCCCCCGCAGGGTCCACACAAACTAGGCCTCGAACACGGCCCCTTTCATTGGCACAATGAGCGTCTCGGATGCATCCTGACCCTGACCCTCAGACCCTTCCTCTACCACCCCGTGGATCTATCAACTTCAGAGAACTGCCCTGAGCTACTATTTGTTCATCCTTTGATATTGTGAGAGCCATCAATTAGAGATCCCAGGGTGCGCTTTGTAGATGCACCTGTTGGAAGAGTTGCAGTTCGATCTATGACTGTTGGTGACGAGGGTCATGTTGACTTGATTATATTTGCAGTGGAAGCATGACTTCGTTGATGAAAAGAGACCTCCTACAATTTTTGTAACATTTGGAATACTGGTGTTTTTCTTGATGAACTCTGATCCAGATACTTGACATCAATTTTCAGGTCATCTAGACCACACCAAGAGCTGAGTGGCCATCTGTTGGATTAGTTGATTGATAGGACAAAGATGACATCAAAATCATGAATCTGTTATCTTTCAATTAGAAAATGTTATTTAGCAAGTAATTCATACTATTAGACACTATTCTAACATGAGCTGTAATGGGTGACATTGACAAGTTTTATCTGATATTTTTCTTTAACGAAAATTTTAAATTACACAGTAGCATGGTTTTAGGATTTTAAATCAGAAGAAGTGTAAAGAAATGTAAAGGTCCATTTACATATACTGGTGAAATTTCACCAGTGAAATTTGATGAATTACCAGTAGGAATCTGTGCAATCAAGAAGTTTTTCACAAAAATATGACATTGCAACGTTGACTGACAGAATGCTGCTACTCATACAGAAGTGACTTTTGTATGAGTGGTGTTTCAAGCAATAGATCTTTTTTTTTTTTCCCTGGAAAAGTTGTGTTGAAAATTTGCTAAGGTGAACAGAATTGTTTTGAACATTTCTACAATGCATTCACGATGGTACTGTGAACTTTTTAGTTACTATTGTCACTACAAAGGCGTACACTTCTCATTATTTATATATACATTAAAATTGTCTGAGAAAATAGCAGACAACAACAACAGTTGCTAAGCCAGAATTGGTCCATAATGTCTTTTAGGGAGGGGCTTAGTGAAATCATCCTAAGTAACCTCATTTTGTTTAATGTAAGAGCAAGGACAGCCATTTGTAACTTTAATGTGCAAGGCTTCCTGTGTCATCCACTTCCAGTTATTTTAATTGTACAAAAACAGTCCATTATGCTTCTATATATTGCAAACTGGTATTTGCTATCATATTATCTTAATTTATTATTATATTCATAAACACACTGGTTTGTAGCGCAAAAAGTTTTACCGTTTATAGCACTTTGTTATTTACCTATAGCGGCTAATAAATTGGAAATCTCACACATTTAAGGGGCGTTTACACCATTTTCTACTAAAAACATAAAACTTTTTTTTTGTTTTGGTCATTCATTTACGCGACAACGGTAGTTTAGGGGTCTGAAAATGAGAATGTTTGAAAATGGGTTTCAAAGTGCAAGTTTTTGAAAACGATACTGTTATCGTCTCTGTGTAAAGTACAAAAACGTGAATTTGTGAAAATGGAGATGTATCATGTGTTCCATCTAGGTATGTGCACAGATACGTAGTGTTTCTTTACAAAGTGATATCGCCAACTAGTGGCCTGGCATGCATAATACAGCATTTTCAGTCTTTTTCGCAGATCGGTATGAACGGGGATCGTTTTGACAATATTGCTGTCTGTACGTGAAAATTTTCAAAAACTCAAAGGAAAACCGTTTCCATTTTTAGTAGATCATTGTTGTGTAAACATACCTTCAAAGAAAATAGATTACTCTCGCACTGCAAAGTAAGGTGAATACAGAACAGGATTTCAATTGTCCATGTTCTTCACCCATTTGCCGACTATAGCTTAATAGTAAAAGCACAGTGTTGACCGATGCAGTGCCTGATTAAAAATCCTATTACTTATTAAGTGTGATTTATATCACTTAGAACTACAATACAATTGACAGGCGATCTGATGGGACCACAAAAAATTCTAGTGCAGCTCAATAGATGCAAGCAGAAGGCATTCATCTGTTCCTGCCATTCCTTGACATCCAAACCGTGTTTTTTTAAATGCTCAAAAATTATATTGTGAGGAAGTAGTTTGGGGGGCAGTGGGGACACTCTGCCTCTGGAAACAGTTGAAAGGAAGGTAACACGTTTTCAGAGAGACTGTTTCCTGTGCTTTCTCCTGGCTCTACCTTAATGGATCACATGTGTTGAAATGATGTATTGTACAGAAAAGCAAAGAGTCGAAAAACTACACAAGGACTACAAAAGGACAAAAAAGGACTACAAAAGGTCCCTCTTTGTGAAAGCCATGAAGACACTGAGTGGAACTTTAGGGGGAAAGGTAAGATGGAAAGTGATTGTTATACCAGTCACAGCGAGTCTTGCCATGCGCGGTGATGGTAGATCTCTTATGCAGCCTGACTAGGCCGTCTCAAGAGACTTTACAGAGGCCAGAGGTCAACCACCCCTTTCCTGACGTGCCATATGTTAAAGGAATTTGCCAGTGCATTGTGGGTGTTAGACCCCCACAACTTTAAAATTACTAACACATACAGCCCCATGCCTTCCCAGCCAATCTCTCTTTGCTGCCAAAAAAAACACTTCTTTGTAGTCGTCCAGAGCTCAGCTGCTCAGAACAGCTTAATTATTACTGACTGTGAATACCAGTACTAATATTAGTAGTTATATATATAAAAGTGATTTATAAGATAAAATAAGAGGTTTTACTTAAAAAAAAAAAAAAAAAAATATATATATATATATATATATATATATATGTGTGTGTGTGTGTGTGTGTGTGTATAAATGCAGAATTTGTAATAAGTACTATAGAAGAATTGATTAAAAATGTCACTTAATTCAAAAATCTGAATCTACATATTTAAAAAATATATAATACATATCCTTTTTATAATATATAAATTAGATTTTAATAATTTGTCATGTGATGTGTAATATATTTACATATTTATATGTAAATATGTACACAGTATATTCCCATGAATATGAATAAAATATTTCAATTATGCTAAAGTAAATGAGAACGTGAAGGAATCCAGTGAAGTTAGATCCAGTAAAAGAGTAGCAAACACTTCAGCCATAGTGGGTCTTTTGTTTCTGTTACTGTTCCCTCCCCCTTCCTGTTTTTCAGAGAAACTCTCTGACAAGCCTAATTAACTGTTATTAGTAATCATACCCTCTCGTTATAGGTGATGGCTGTCTGTTACGCTAGTCAGCCTAAGAGGCGGAGGCCGGGAAGCTAATACAGACGCGGTGGTTGTGCAGCTAATAAGATAAATCATGGATAAATTGCATGCTAATATGTTGTTACTCAAGACAAGGCAAACTAGATTAACTGGAAAACAACATTGGCTGCTCCCCTTAAAATGACCTTTTACAAATCACCATAAAATATTTTGAAATTACGTAAACCAGCCAAGGTGATATATGTCTGTCAGCCAGCATTTGAGAAACAAACTTGAAGAAAAACAAACCTGTGGAGGTTGAAGGACAACCAATTCACATTAGCATTCAGGACAGCTATTGACAAAGACACGCAAGGCTGTAATTTAAAATCGTTTGCCGTTTCGAAAGTGACGACAGCCTCGAAAACAGCCCGAGATGGGCGAAGTGGTGAATGGGATGGGTAAAATCCCCAAGCCCCCTGAGGGGCAATTAGATGGGCCTTGAAGCAGCAGTGGGTGGCAAGAGTCTTACGCGACAGATGGTACAAGTCAGCTGCTTTTGGCCCTCATGGATACAGTGGTATGCAAACATGCAAACTCAAACAAATGAAGGTATGTTCTTCACATTTTGCCCAGCATTTACCCGCACATACGCATGACCACACACATCTTATGAAGTCATGCTTGGCCAACGCCTACGGACACAAGTTCTCTTGTCTCTGAAACACAAAGCCTGCCTATGCATGTCCGGGAACATCAGGACGGCCAAAACGGAGTCCTTCAGTCAGTAGTGAGCCGTGGACTCAAAGTACACTAAAAACATACCTAATGGTATAAACATGAACAACTGTGTGGAAAATGGGCGTAAGACTTATTCTCACGCTTACTTAAGTCCCTGTACAACCTACTGCATTTACAGCGCAATAAATCCAGCGAAGGCACATATAATACAGAATATGAGGTGCAGAGCTGGGTATTTGCATTATCAGCCTTAAACAGAAACTATATTTAATATGCATATTCAAACTACATTTATAGAACACTGTAACCATACTGCAAACAGCTACTAAAGTGACACATGGGTGAAACCTTGTGACTTTGACCTTGGAAGTGCTTTTCCAAAAGTTTTTGTAATTTTTTAAGTTACACATTTTCAACACTGATAACGTCAATGGTGCTAAAAAATCTTTTTAAATTATTTATGTTATTAGTTGCTTACTTTGGTTGTCTTTTTTACATACTAAAATGCTTTGCAATTATGCTTCCTGTAAAACTAAACAAAAATAAATAAAATAGTCACACTTTATATTAAGGTCCAATTCTTGCTATTAACAAACCATTAACTATGACTTTTGCCACAAACTCCTAATTTGCTGCTTATTAACAGTTAATAAGGTAGTTGTTAAGTTTAGGTATTGGGTAGGATTAGGGATGTAGAATATGGTCATGCAGGATATGTGCTTTATAAGTACTAATAAACAGCCAATATGTTAATAATAGGCTTGATAATAAGCAACTATTATTAGCATAAAAAAATAGTTGCTTATTATAAGCAACTGGTTACAATAAAATAAATAAAATGCATTTTTTATTTTTGGTTATTTTTTTGTACTTACTAAAAGGCTTGAAAAAAAAAACCCTAACAATACTTGAACTAATAACATTTAATTTATTAATAAAGTACAAAAAAGTTCCTTTTTTACTTATTTAATGGCTTTGTAATAATACCTCCTAAAAAACAACAAAACAAAACATGTAAAACTAAATATAAATAAATAAATAAATAAATAAATAAATAAATAAATAAATAAATAAAAGACAAATTTGTAGCTGAATATCGGAATGTCCAAGCTGCTTTCTCCATACAATGAAAGTAAATGGTGGCCATGACTTGAATGTTACTCTTTTCACCAAAAGCAAAGATATACAGTTTACAAATTGTATGGACTATTTTATTACACTTTTTTTTTTTTTTTTTTTTTTTTTTAAGCTGTGCAGTTTCTGGTCCCCTTTCACATTCACTGAATGGAAAAGAGCAGCTCAGACACTGTGCTAAACATCTCTTTTTGTGTTCTACAGAAGAAAGAAAGTGAGAGAGTCGGTTTTGGAGAACTATTCTTTAACCAAGCTTGTAGTGTCCTTAAAAAGATGCTCACGCACACAGAGAGGGGAAAAAAAAAAAAAAACCATTTCTTTTTGCTCATTCACCTGACAGTGTGGCATTATTATACACTACAGCTATATTTCTCAAAAATAATTTTGTGGAGTGATTATATAAGCATTGGAAAAGTTAGTGTGTGTGGCAAAAAAAATCCTTTCAAGGCCAAAAATTTGAGACTGGATTTACGACGTGCCACCAGAGGGATTAACTGGCTGTCGCTCATGTTTATTTATTCAAATGTTTGTTTTGGTTCAAGGTTTTTTTTTTTTTTTTTTTGCAAATGTGCCGTGTGATGGATTTAAAGTGTGTGAAGACTGTACAGATTTCAACATCTCCACTCTGCTGGGACGCAGACCGAGGGAAACGCTGATGAACATTTTTGACTTTGTTTCAGATTACGTAGCCTGAATGATTCACTTCAGGGCCTTGTCTTGTCACCGAATGAGCAACTGTGCCGCAGATTGGCTCTCCGGGGGGTGCCGGCGTGTTTCGAATTATTGCATGGGCGTGGGGAGGATTTTATTTGTCTATCAGGTGGTATTGGGGGTGAACCCTTAAATCTGACAAATTGCTGAAAATTGCAGACATGCACTCATTCCTGTTTGGACGCTCTTGACACATCTGGTTGTGATCTCGGCACAAAGGCTCCTCTGCAGAAGCCCCCCTAAACCCCACCTTCCTCCACAGCTCATTGCTATACTTCCCCCCCCTCTACCCTCGAGAGAAGAAAGAAGATGCTCTCTGTTTTCTCACCATTTTGAGGTGGGGGGTTCGCGCCTCGTCGATGTGATGTTTGCAGATGTTCCACATTGAGCATTCCTCTACGTTCTTCTCAGCTTGCGAGCAGTGGGTTTTAATTGAGAACTTGGGAGATGAATGAAGCACCATGACACCGCTGCACATTTCAAAGGGTCTCAGAATCTGGCAGCTGTAAACGAAGCAGATAAAAAGATAAATTTTCTTGCGCTGAGCCCATACACAAATGATTAGTTGCCTACTTCAAAAACGCCACGTTGGGGGCTCAGAATGCTTTGCATGGCCCATTGGGTATTAGTCTTTACCGAATGTGGTAGTTTGCTTAATTTTCTGCCTTCCTACAGCTCGTATACTGTAGCTTTTAAGAGTGAACTACCCTTATGCATAGATAATGACTTTTTAAGTGCAGTTGGAATTAAACAAAGAGGCTTAATAGCAGTTTCGTAGGGTTTTTCTGAAGTTTCCATGGAGACAGTTTAAGTTTAATAGACTGTTCTTTCAAGTAATTGAAAAAGAAAAACACCAAACCACAGCAACTTATATGGTGGTACTTAAACTTGTTGATATATTATTAAAATTAATGAATATGAATGTACTGTATTCATAAATAATTAATATAAAACCTACAACAGCTCTTGTCTAATAACACCAAGAGGCTCTTCACATTGTTTGGCTAAACCTTTCAAACATAGCTGCTGAGTTCCTGAGCTCTCAAATTACTTCTTTCTCATTTTCCTGCCCTGGAACCAGCTGACCCCTTAACAGACCCCACCAACAACCCCCTCCTGACTGAGCCTGTTTGAAAAATGATGATGTCACCACTGCTCTGTTTTCCTTAATTTTTGCACTTCCATTGTTTTTAAATATTAACAGGTGCTGCGTGGTCCATTTTCCCAGTCGTCTCGGATCCTATCACATCTGCTTCAGTTTGGACTGTCCCTTTGTGTATTTGTTAACATGCATTTGTGTTTCTTCTACACACAGTTTGAGACATGAGCTAGACATTAATGCCTTTGGCCCTTGCTTTGTTGCCTGAGCATTTAGATCAATTTGTATATGGGGGGATTGTATATGGTTTCCTTTAGTATAAAGCAGATCAGCCTATTAAACAGCACTTTTTTTCTTTCATCTGGATTGATGGATGACAGACAGACACAGAAGGATAGAAGAATAGATAAACAGTATGTGTTTGATTACTTTCCATTTAATGGGAGGCCATATCTATGGAAGCCACTATGGAATAATCATGTTGGGGGGCTTGAATTGTTCTGCTTTAATAAACTTAAAAGCGCAGAAATCAACAAGCGTCGAAAAGACATGAAGCACAAAACTGCTGGACGGGCCCCAGGGGGGTTTTACAAGCCAGAAGAGACATATAAGGCATTAACTAGAATTGTTATGAATGCTTTGCTCTGCAGCTGTGCCCTAGCCTTACACAAAGCAGAAAGAACATGATACAAATTTCCAGTCACATCACGGGACGGAGCGCATAGCTGTAACAATAGCAATTCTGTTCTCCGAAAAAGCCGTGCCCACTCCCACCCCATCCCTCAAGGTCCACCCTACACCTGCTGCATGCAGTGAGGGCGAGGAACAGCTGGGGGCACGTTGGGTGTGCATGTGTGCGAATGCATATGTTTGCGCTGATGTATGTGCATGTGTTACGCTTTACATGTACGTTTTTCTGTTATTGCGCGTAGGCATGCCCGCATGGAGACTGGCATGGAGTGCTTGCTGTCGCCACAGAGGCTTTGTTCATATGGATTCTTCTCATACAGAGAGATATGGAAAAAATGTGTAGCGAGTGAGAGATTACGTGGCTCCTAGAAGCTTCTCCATCCAATAGTATTTCAAATCCAATGGTGCCATGATGTTGCTGTTTAGGCCCCTTTGGTCTGTAGAAATGTAACGTATTGTCGCTATAACATGCTTCAAATTTGGTCATTGGATTCATCAATGGATAAGAGCGCTCGAGTCTGTTTTTGAGCACAGGAACGTTCATGGGACCAAGGATTACTTGTTGAAATAGCAATGGATCAACTCAAAGACAACACTGGCTTGATTTGTAATCACTGCCATTTGAATGAATGGCCCGAGCAGCTGTCTGTTTGAACAGCTGCTTGAGCAAAACTTTTTTTACAGAAACAAAAAAAGAATCTGGACAAAGTTAAAACCTTTTAAAAGTTGATGCAGTTTTACTTTTGTGGTGTTTCTAAACTACACGTTTATAGTAGCACATTGCATATAGTGGATATTTCATATTTGATTCGTCTGATCTTTTTTTTTAGCAATATTTAGTGTTGAGAAATAAGTAGATAACAGAAATATTTCAAAGAATAATCTAAAACAAAACATTAATAGGCCCCAAAATGTATTTGGAAACTTAAACCAGAGTTAAAAATGTGTTAATGTCTTTCCTGTATATAACAAAACATCAAACCAATCATTATTATCCTTTAGTTTTTTCTTTTAAAGAATATTTAAATGCCGATTTTTTTACTACTTTAATGAGAGTTCTCTATTTACATGCAAATTCTTTCCATTATTACAGTGTTACCAAACAGTATCAGTATATTATTTTTCTTCTATGACCCAAACACTGGACTGACTAACTCTGACAAATGTTTACAGCTGAAATTGAATTTGTTTCATAATTGATGAATTCAACATCAACATTGTTATTTTCCTGTTTATTACTGTGAAACCAGTTTGACAGAATCTGTACTGTATAATCTGCTATATAAAAAATAAACAAATACCACCTAATATTGCAACAAAAAAAGTATTTGGATTCTTTCAGGTTGTCAAACATTAGCAGAACATGCTCATAATTAATGTGATGAACTACATGTGGTTACTCTGTGTGAACTTTAGAGAAACTTTATAAAATAACGACTGATAAATTTAGTTCTGGGGAAAAAAGTCATTATTTGTTTGCAGATCCCACTTGGGTTGAAATTGTTCATGAAATAACATTCATTTTAAGGTGTGACTTAAGTGCCCATATAGTTTTTGAAGCCGCTATATATTTGTTATAACTCTCTGGCCTTAATACAAACCGCCCTGTGTGGATGACCATTGTAGAATATGGGACGCTGGCCAAAGACGACATATGTTGTCAAATCCCTTGAATGTGTATAATTGTGCATGTGTTTCTGCATGCTAGTGTGTTCGGGATTTCTCGTCTTTTTTTCCTACCCGCCCTTCTCCGATATGTGGGAATTAGCGAACATTGCTTAACTACAAACCGACCCTAATCAAAGTGCCGAATCTTTAAAAAGACAGCTGTTGTCATGTGCTTTAATTCACAGCTATCACCCTTTGTCAAGCAAAGCTGGACGCAGTTGTCTGGTAGAGACAGCTAGGGAACAGGGGTTAACAGACTTCTCTCAGTGAAATGGTCTTTTACACATCCATGCCACATGCCCATCAGTCACAAAAATCAGAGGTAAGTTCCATTTCATCTTTCTGCCATTCGCTTTGGGACTAGCAATGCCATTACTCATGTCATTTGATACTTACTGACCCTTAAAGTGAACCCTTGGTTGTTAAAAGTACTACAGTAAAGCTGGTTTGCCTGGTGCTCTTTTGTGGTTTCAAGCCTCACGTTTCTATATTATGCATTTTTGAGTTTAGAAAACAAACACTTTGAATGTAGAAGAGTACAGTCAGTTTTGATTCTTTGTAGAGGAATCAGAAAGATGCCATAGTCAGACAACGGAGTTTCTTTGGCATCTGCTTTTTGGAGTTTAAACTTTATACTACACTTATAAGAAGTTTTTTCGCCTACAACTAACTCCTTTATCTCAATATAAATTACAATATTAAAAATATGTGATCAATATCAATTACAATATCACGAAATATGGTGTACTGTTAATTCCTATTATCTGAGAGTCATAACCTTACTGATTTATAATCACGGGACAATTATGTATGTATAATTATGTATATAATTAATGTATAACTCTTCAATAAAATTAATGTAAGTTTTTATTGAATTTTCAATATATTGAAATTAGAACTAATGCTGTCAAGCTTCAAAACATCAAAAAGCATCATCAGTGTATCATAAAAGTAGTTCATATGATGTGTCTGATATATTACAGGTATTCTGAAGTCATATGATAACTTGTGTGTAGAACAGATTTTTGGTAAAAAAAAAAAAAATTACATTCCTGAGAGTAGATTTTGTGAACAATTATTTATTTATTTTTTGAGTCAGATATTTGCAATGAATTAGTTCATAAAACTGGTATAAATTATTTGTTCACAATTCAGACTGATTTGGTTCTTGAATTCACCTAACTGACTCAATTATTTGGTTCCAATGGTTAATCGCCCAATGGAGGAGACAATTAACAGTGAATAACTACTTAAATTTCAGTTTGATTCTTACGCGAACCTGGCATGTAACCATGGAAGATTTAGAATATAGCTGCACAACTTTTTGAAGTTTGAAAAAGAAAGGTATACAAGTTTTTGAGGGTGAGTAAAGGATTGCATTTTGCAACATCAAAGGCTACAAGTCTACATTTTTAGGTAACAGAAGTGCAGTTCATCCATTTTCAAACTTCGTAAGTGGAGGAGGGACACAGCTGCCATCCAATGAGATGATGCTGGTCAGGGTGTAAAACTTTGGGAACTTCAGACAACTGAAAAATCAGAGACCGAAATTCTCAGATGACTAGTAAGCTCGGGGTGATGTAGGCTTTGTTGCACTCTATTGAACGTATTGTGTTCCCATGGCTTGAGCTTGGACTGGCTGGACTCAGAGGTCTGGGAGCGGGAGTCACGTTTGATTCCACGGATTTATTTGGCCATAGAATGCTCCCACAGCTGAGAGGTTTGAAATGAGAGCCTGAGCAGGTGTTGTTGTGGGAGGGAGAGAGAGAGCGGGAGAACTTTAGGAGTTTTAATTGCTTCTCTCTCACATTCTTCCCTTCTCACATCAGTAATTGTGCTGTGTACTTCAGCAAAAATGTTTGAAAAGACTACTGTACAATGTGTACATGCACCTTTTCGTAATTCCAACTGCATCAAATATGTGGACGTTGTTTCTACTTTTAGTGTTTTTTGTTTTTTTTCAGTCCACATGCTACTTGACAACGGTAACAAAAGTTGTACAATAAATGATGAGACTCTACGATCTACGTTTACAGTATATGCACCCAAATAATCCATTAGTAATTGGATTGATAGCTCAATTGGATTGAAAATCCTTCATATAAACACCTTAATCTGGGTTCAATTTAAATCGGATTGAAAAAACTAAGCATGTAAATGCTTTAAAATGACTATTTTCTCAATCGGAATGAAAAATAATTTGTACAAAACAAGCACCTCTTTTGACATATTTGACAGCTTTCCTATTAATTGTGTTAAACATCTACTCTCAAACTCTTCAATTTTTATTAGAAAACATTTTAAAAAGTTGATTGAAGTAAATTTGAGTTCAAGAAAATCAATGCATTCAACTTTTATATACAGTACATATCAGTTGACCCAAAAATGTTGTTCAAAACCAGTATGGCTTTCTTTCTTCTTTGGAACACATAAAAAGAGTGTTTTTTTGTCCATACAATGAAAGTCAGCGGGGTTCATCATTTCATTGTATGGACATAAACATTTCTGCAAAATATTTTCTTTAAATGGAGAGACCTTACAACCTATACAACCTCTACAAACAGGACACATATCAGACCACACCTACTAGTCATTTGTTTACACCAAAACATGTTTGAGTTAGATAAAACATCTTGAGTTGAGTCACTTTGAAATGTTTTAAGCCATATATGTTCCTGTTAATCGAAAACCCAAAGTTCAACAATAAAGTCTCTTGGATTCACCTATTGTCAGGTATGGATGGCAGCAGCTCAACGTTGATCCCAAAGATTGCCTTTGCTTAAGCTTAGCCTTTCTCAGAGAGGAGATCTAAGGCTTCTCCTCATTCTGCTTGTTTACTTCCACTATCTTTCTTCACCAAACTGAGAAGACCCCATGACCCTGAATCTAAGGTTACTTGTGTGTTTATCTTTTTAAAAAGGACTGAGCTTGACACTATGTCAACAGCATCTCTTGAGTAGAAGGAAACAGCTCTAAGGGGTAGTGAGGGGGGGGGAAAAAAGGATTTTGTGTTTGGAAACGAATTACCTGAAGGAAGCAGACAGTACTAGCACCTATTAGATGTAAATGCCTAATATTTTCAGTCTATCAAATCTATTAAGCCAACAATGTCAGTTCTTTCTAAATGCAACTACTTTTCCCAATGAAATTAAATGTACTTCAAGTGCAATTATTACAAATTAATACCTAACAACTCTCAGGGAGAAAGAAATCCACTTAGGACCCACAAAGACCTTCTCTTTTCGTACCCCCTAGAGTTCAGTTGGGCATCAATCAAGGCAGTTAAGTGGGATCCTTGAGCAGAGATGGTATCAGTGGCAGCCTCTTACAGGCACACACTTCTGTCCCTGTTATCTATGGTAATTGCTCTGAGTCTCTGTCACCAGTGAAGTAAATATTTTATCTCTGATTCAAATGCACTACTAAGAAAAGTTTAATTTTAGCTCTGTAGTGTGGGTAAACACATTTTAAGCCCCCATTTCTCACAGTTGCACTTAAGGACACTTTACTCAACTTCTGTGGATGGCTAGACCAGGGCTTCTCAACTGGTGGTTCACTGACCTGTTCTGGACAGCAAAGAAAAAACTCCCCCACTAAATTCAAAATATAAAATGCAACATATTTTATTATTAATATTTTAAGGAAGGCTTCAAAGGTTTCAAGTCCAATCAAAACATTTAATATATTTTAATATAATATACCAACAACATGATAAAACAATGTTCTATAAATTATAATTTTATTACAATACTTGATGCCCAGTCTTTGTAAAGCATTTTTATTGTTTTTTTCTTTTCTATTTAGCTTTATTTTCAGTTCATTTTTAGTAGTTTTAGTACTTCAACTTCATTTTTATTTCAGTTAGCTGCCAAGGCAACATTTCTCATTTTTGTTAAGTTTAAGATTTTTCATCTAATATTTATGTATTATTTTTTATTTAAATTAGAAAAAAAAAAAAAAAAACACTGGGTAAGACCTGTCAGTGTCCCAATATTCCAGTGCCCTCCATACCGATATGTGATGGCCTTAATAACAAAACCAAGCAGCGCGGTGTGGAGCTGCTCCCACAGAGTGAGCACCTTAATGAGGACCATATGGTGCTGCCCAGACATACAGTCAGTGGAAACCTAATTCCTCTTCCTCTTTTTCTTCCCTCTCCTACTCTCCTTCAGTCACTTCCCTGCTTCTCTGTCTCTCACTCTTATGTCCACTTTTGAATTTATTGCATAAAACTTCAGTCGATTGTTTTCTTAAAGCTGAAGCTTGTTAAAAACTTTCTCCTATCCCAGCTTAATATGCAGAGACAACTGTAAGTTGATAAGTTCATTCCCCCGAAGAGTTTAAACATTCTGTGGCATTATATAAACATTGTTTGAACATCCCGACCCACCTGACGACAGCAACAGCAGCTCAAAAATGGTGTGGGTTTGAGATGTCGCCAAGCTGTTTGTTCAACCAATGCCAGATGAGGGGAGTCTTCAGGAAACCTGTTTGAAAATAATCATTTCCACGATTCAGTTCAGGTTTTTTTTTTGGTCTCTTACTTGGTGTAATGGTTCATATCATTCCATTTCACTTCTTTTTCTTAACTTACACTGAGTAGGAGTTCTGGGCTTTTAGCAAATGACCTTCTTCTCTTCCCAATACTTCATCTCACTCTCTGTCAAAAAATGTAGTCTCTTTATTTCTCTGGTTTCTCAAATGGAGACTCTCCGTCCCCTCTCACTGGCCTGGCATTCAGTCCTGCCATGAAGCGGATGGCTAATTTTACCAGACTGACCTCATTCCACTATTGTATAAGAACAAGTGAGTCAGTGTCAGGAGAAATGTACTGGCTTATCCCTTCGTTTCCGTTCCTTTCTCTTCTCTTTCTTGTTTTTCTTTCTTTCTTTTTCTTCTTCTTTTTTTTTTTTTTTTTTAAACCTGATTCATCTTTGTAATTGACTCGCTCCCTTCTTGTTTCGACCAGAGGAATATGTATGCATGTAATATGCTCACAAACGTGGGGGAAAGAAAGAACCCTTTTTCCGCCCATCAGCCTTGTCAAGTCGTCTACTGGCATGAGGTGCTTGTAAGGGGCTCACTGACCCATCCACCTGAGTGAATGAGGTATTTGCTTCAGTGGCCAGATTCTGAATGATGCCTCTGTAGTATCAATACCACTATAAACCTGAGACAGAAATGACTTTATGGGTCCAGCCAGCTTTTCAGCAGTAGCATTTTGGTAATTACTATTACCATTGACCACATTAATGCAAATACTGTATTGTTGTGTGGGAGAATGAAATGTCATTTTAAGTCAAACTTCAAGTGATCAACCAATGTGTGATGATACAAGGACACAATATGATCATATATCTATATCAATAGCAATTTTATAAAATCAATGTATTTTATTATATATATTAAATAACTAACAAATATGTTTTAAGACACTGTGTGTATACAGATATAATGTATATAAATTAACGTGTACATTTTGTGTTTACTCCAAGGCTACAGTCTCAATGGATCCACAAACTCATTTCAAACGGTAAGCAATATATTGTTCTTTTCCCATAATCAAAATGTAACCTCATATCTCAAAGCACTAACTGCAAACATGATCAAACCATAAACCAGCTCAAAGTAGTTCAACAAACCATGATATTAGACCGGAGGACGTAGGATTAGCATGCTGAAGCCCATAATAAAACTGAACCCTACAGGCTAGGCTGAACTATTTTAATTTCTTTAGTTTTCCTCTGCTTATTACATAGATTAGAATAAGCTTTGTAGATTTTCAGATGCCCAAAGCGAGGTAACAGATAGATGACAGTTTGTTCCCATCATGTTTGTTTTGGCACATTTAGTTTATCACTTGATGTTTCTTTCAAAAAAAATAGGCCTATCTATTCTATAACTAAAATTAAGAGTAGACTGAATTTACGCAGAAAACTAGACATTTTAAATGGCTGAAAACTTCATAGCAGGCGTGCCAACGATTAATAATAGTTGACTGACTCTGTAATGAAAAAATGAACAAAACAACATTCATGCAACCTTCAAACGTTCTTTTATAGACAGCATCGTTCATTCTTTATGTGCATACTTATGCACTGCATAACTCATATAAAGACGTGACTGAGCACTTGTCAGCATTCATGGAAAGGGCTGGCGAATAGAAACTCCTCCCATGCGATGCTTTTCAGCACTTTTCCTTTGAATGACAGTGGCTGGGGAAGGGAATGAAAAAGTTGTGTGATTTTTCTCAGCCTCAACGCCGATGAGCAGCAGTTGGAGAACTGCAATCAAACTGAATGGATTGGCATGGGGAGAAGCGGCACTCTCAACCTGGCTAAGCGGCAGCTTTGGAACTGGATTTGTCTTTTAGTGGTTTCTATGTGCCTGTTACTCCGACCAGGTAAATCGTTTTGCTCGTATTAATCGCTCTTATGTGCTTGCACACATCCCGAAGCGAGAGCTGCTGGGAAAACTGTCGTTTTTTAGAGAGAAGTTGTTCAATCAATATCTATTTTAAAGTATTTTAAAACCCTAATCGCTCATATTAATGTACTTTCCGTTTAATACGCATTTTTAGTTCTTCTGTAGGCCAGAGTTGTGCTGCTAACTCGCTAGCAAATCAGCACCGTGTTTGCGAAAAAAAATTAAACCCAGTAACAGTTATATTCCTATAAAAGTTTGCAGTGATAACCAAGTGTTTTATACTTACCTTCTCATGTTTGACGTTAATCCTCACTGTTTACCGTTCTTTAACCGCGTTGCTTAGTTTAGTCAGATATTTTATTAGTGTGGCAAAACTTTCGCTAACCTCGTTAGCTTCTCACCGTGTCGCCGTTTGAAGTTGTTTACTTCGAAAGCCAGTAAATGTGTTGAAGAAGAAAGTGTGACTTGAAGAGTAACTTAAAAAATAGCGATTTGTTAACAGCAGCGATCAAATATGGGTTATTTACACTTTGCGTTACTTGCGCGTAACCGCATGCGCCTCTCTGAAAAACACGCGCAGGATGTTTTTTTTTTTTTTTTTTTTTTTGCGTCGCGAGACGAAGTTTGAAACGTTCGCGAGTGTGAATTAAATGTAAAAATCGATTTTGTAGAGTTAAAAGTTAGCAAACACTTTGCTGCCTCCTCTGAGTAAGATTGAAAAATTTTCCCCCCTGCAGATTGATAATTTCTTTGATGTTAACTAAACTCTTTAGCTGTAACGCTATGAATAGCGAATGATTTAATGTAGTAATTCACATTTAACAGTAATCATGTTTAAAGTTCAATAATATTACACTACTAGATAACTTTGAATATAAATCCATATAAAACTCCTCATATTTTAAACAGTTTATAATTCTGTATGATCACGCTGGGTTGTTTCAACCCAATTTTGGGTCAAATATGGACTAACCCAGCTGTTGGGTTAAATTTTTACATTCAATTTTTAACCCAAAAGTTGGGTAAGTCCATATTTGACCCAAAATTGGGTTGAAACAACCTAGCATTTTTTTTTTAGAGTGTATGATCAATGCATCTACATCCAGTCCAGCAGAAAAATTAATACATCGTCACCTCACACCAGTGCTCTGTCTCACAAATTTAGTCTATAAGGCCTAGTCAAAAACAACAGAGTTGTAAATTACATGTATGACGATCAATCTACAACAGTTTATGTAAAATAGTATATGCTATTCTAAAAAGTACATATTAATCCTATATTATTAACATGAACTATGTATTAAATAAGTTAATTTACATGTGAACACCGCTGCTTCTGTAGTGCAGTGTTTTTAGTCATTACTTCTACACTACTCTGAAGTCATGGAAATTCATTGGTCAAAATTTGTGGAAACCCTGTAGAATCCAATTACTATGTCCTAACAATGGGAGTTTTTCATATTTTTACTTACGCTAGCCAAATTCCATCCCATTTGTTATTGTTGGGCCTGTATTCAAAGCAGTTAGAAGTCATCATATCAAATGAAGCAGTAACTATTTTCACACTTTCGTTAGACCATAACCATAAAACAACTTCACTAAAAGGAATCCAGACAAGGAATGTTTTCTTGGTTTGGAATAGCAATCACCAGCTTGTAGTTATCATTTCAGATGCCATGCTGCCTCGAGTGCAACCAATGAATGTGTCAGAATGACAAAATACAGCAGTTGTGTAGCTGTTAAACAGGTTTAGTCTATAGACTGATAGCTAGAAACCATCCAAGGCTAAGAACTTTGATTATGAGCGTCTTCATCACCAACCAACCATCAAATAGTGATTCTCTCACAGTTTTAAATGCATCTCATTAATCCCGAATTCTTCTTGATTCTCAACAGTGTGCTGCCAAAAATGTCGAATTCAGCGCTGTAATGCGGAGTACGTGGCCTCATTCTCACCCTCCGGTGGCTTGCAAGAGGAGGTGCTTCCAGATGTGGACTACTGCATCGCTCTGAGGGCCTACTCGTTGTGTACGCGTCGCACAGCTCATGGCTGTAGAGGGGACTTGGTGTACCACTCCGCTGTATTCCGTATTAAAGAGCTCTTTGCACAACACAACTGCTCCAGCGACGGCCCAACGTCGTCGGCCAAAGCACCCAGCACTTCCAAGCCACCAGTGGTGGATGTCTGCAACTATGAAAGCAGGGTGCTCGCCTCGGGCCCGGCAGCCCAACAGAAAAAGTACGGACATTGTGGATTATTCGGTGATCCTCACTTACGGACGTTTCGGGATGAGTTCCAGACATGTAGGGTTGAAGGAGCCTGGCCGCTCATCCACAACCGATACCTTTCGGTTCAAGTCACGAACGTACCGGTGGTTGAAGGCTCCAGTGCTACAGCAACCAACAAGGTTAGTTGTACAAATCGCCTTGTGTTAACAGTGCAAGTGTGACCTGTTCCATATTGTACTGGTCCTTTTAGTAAAGCAGAGTAACCATGATACTTGTGGTTTTAGGAGATGGGCACAAAAGTTGCTTTGAAGCCTGGTTCGTCAGTGCAAGTGTTGAAAATGTGAAAAAGCAATCATTTACTCACCCACATGTTGTTCCAAACATATATGACTTACTTTTTTCTGCAGAACACAAATGAAGATATTTTGAATTTTTTCTTCAGCTTTTTGTCCATACAATGAGTCAGTCAAGTCCAAATCCAACATTTGAATCCCATGACTTTGTAAGGACAAAAATATCTTCTTGTATGTCACAGAAGAAAGAAAGTTGGTTTTGCTGGTTTTGGACCCAATTAACTTTCATTAATGTTGAAAAAGTTTTCAAAATATATTCATTTGTTCTTTCCAGAAGAAAGAAAGTCACATGGGTTTGGACAACATGAGGACATTTTTGGTGAACGTTTTCTTTGATACTATACAAAACTGTTTGGCAAAGTACAGTAGTCAACATTTGAAGTGGATAAAAACCTTTCATCAAAGTTGTCCTAAAACCAAAACAATACCCGTTCTTGTCTTAGGACAACTTTTTTTTTTTTTTAATCCACTTCAAATGTTGACTACTAATTTATATTAATATAATATTAAAATAGATTAAATGTAACTGATTTTTGGGATTTCTGGCCATGTCTTATGTTCTCACATGGTCCAAAGAAACCATTCAAACCAAAAGCTTGAGAAAGACAGACAGTCAGCCCAAACAATGATGTCATTAGGGGGACATATTTTTTTCTCTTCTATTAAGGGACGTGGATTTAGACTGTTGAGCCTTGGCGACAATGCAGGAGCGAAAGACTATAATAGAATCCCCCAGCTGTTTCACAAAGAGTGGGGGAGACACAAAAAAAGGAATGGAAAATAAATTATTCAGACTCTGGCTACGGTCGGTTAGTTTCTGGAAGGTGAACAGACATGAAGTATGACTGTAACATGGGAATGACAATGTCTGCACATTTTTTTCAGAGGAGGGAAAGTAATATAACACCAGAGGACGTAAAACTTGTCATTTTAATAAACGTTCAGGGGACCACTGACTTTAACATGAAGAGTGTTTATTTTTGTTTAATTGTATTAATTGTTTAAAGATCGTTAAGGATTTCTCATTAATTTATCCTTTGGCCCAAGAGGAGCTCATGAAATGTTTCTAAATGTTGCATCAGTGCTATATCATTAGCTTTAAATGTAGTGAACATGCTTGGATTAACTGAGCAGAATATGACCTAATTTTACTGACAGTTGATGGTTTACAGCTTCATGCCTTGATCAGAGTTTTATAAAAGTCTGCCGTTGAATGTTCCATTGGTTAGTCATTGAGTTTGTTTTAGATTAGATACTGGCAGAGCCCAAGTTGTCCATTTGTTTTTTTCCTGGTCCTCTACAGCCATCATGTGGTGACACCGATTCATTATTTTCTCAAGCACTAGGTCTTTGGCACTAGCAAGCAAGCTCTCTTCCAATGTTACTTTACTATTATTTATATACTATTATAGTTTTTATTCATACTTTGTATTTGCTGTTTTTATATTTACAGTATTCATTTTAATGTAATTTTTTTTAGCAATTTTGCTATGTGTTTTTGTCATTATTTTATTAGATTCTGTGTTTTAAAAATATTCCTGTTGCATTTAGGTTTATTTTATTTTAGTTCTGTTTTATTCATTTCCATTTAGTAATTTTATTGCTTCACCTCAAACTTATTTCAGTTATTTGCAAAAATTTTTTTATTTTTTATTTTCACACACACACACACAAACATTATATATATATATATATATATATATATATATATATATATATGGGTATAAATATGTATGTATGTATGTATGTATATGTATGTATATATATATATATATATATATATATAAAAACATTATTTAAATAAAAATAAATATATATATTTTAAATTATTTTCTTATCCACATTACGTTATTTTCCTCATCATATTTAGATTATATATTTGGCCTTTTCACCATTTTATAAAAGGGACAAGAAATAATTTGTCTGTCCACCACTGATAGGTAAAAAGCTGCACAGTGTGACACAATCTCATCCAATTTTAATATGTTAATATTGTATAATTTAATAATGTGATGCAGGATTTTGAACCAGTGAGGTCACTGTTGGTTAGAATGCTTCTGTTTGTCTCTTGTTGATTTGTTTCTCTATACTTGGTTCAGTGTTGTTATTGTTTACTAAGAAATGGTTTTCGTTAATTAAAATAAAAATGAAATATAATGTAAATATTAGATACAAAACTAAAACAAAAAAAATAAAAATGTTGCTTTGGTAGGTAACTGAAATAAGTTAAAGTTGAAGTATTAAAACTGAATAAAATATAAAGCTAAATAGAAATAAATATAAAAAAAATCATGAAAAAGCACATAACGAAATGACTAAAATTGAAACTAAAAATATAAAAGTAAAAGCTAATTCAAAAAATTTAATATTATAATAGTATATAAATAACACTAAAACACTACTGACCTGGTGGTTAGGACACGTTCCAACATATAGTTTTTAAAGCAAAAATCAGGCTGCAGAAAAACACAATGTTGAAACAATCGTCTAGTCAATTGAAAGCAATTTCATGTATTGATTTTCAGTGTGAGCTATTACTCACCATTTCCCGTTTGATCTTCCCTGTAGATAACAGTCATCTTCAAGTCCTACCATGACTGCGCTGAGCAGAAGGTGTACCAGGCCACCACCGAGGACCTGCCGTCAGCGTTCCAGGACGGCACGCGAAGCGGTGGGAAAGGAGAGAGCCTGTGGATCGTGGAGGGTAGTGGAGGTCTAGGCATACGGCAAGTGAAGATCCACGCTCGCTACCTAGGCACGTCCATCATTGTGCGGCAGGTCGGCCGCTACCTGACTTTCGCCATCCGCATGCCTGAGGACTTAGCGGAGGAGAACGGAGGCCTGCAGTTGTGTCTGCATGGCTGTCCGCGCAGTGAGGTCATCAAAGCCCATGTGCTGAACCGGCAGCAAAGCCTGCGTCCGCCACGACTTATGGGCGGCTGGTACGGGGAGGACGATGGTGGCGAGCTGCAGCCAGGCCTCTCAGCACATGTGGACATCTTGGAACATGCAACCACAAAATGTCGAGAGATGCTGCAGGTGGAGGACGTTTATTTCCAGTCTTGCGTGTTTGATCTTCTCACGACAGGAGATCCGGAGTTCTCCATGGCTGCGTATGGTGCCCTGGAGGACCTTAAGGCACTTCCGCCAAGCACTCTGAAACAAAGTTCACCCAGGACTCCACACATTTATAGTAGAGGAACAATAGTTACACCTTCTGTTTTCGCAGCTCTGGTTCTTATGCTGCTGTTGAACTGAAAGAGCTGGTCTAGACGCCAGCTTGAGGATGGATAACCACCAGCCAGACTGTTCTTCAACCATGAAACCCTCCTGGAAAAACAATCAAACTGACTTCAAACTGTCTGCAAGTGAGAGACAGATCCGAACGGACTCATTTACATTCAAACATGCAGTGTTTTACTCTTCAAAAGGATAATGGCAGAACACTCCAAGCTTTCCGAATGTGAAATCGACAATCGCTCGAATCTGGAAAAGATGAAGGCAGCTAATCTGCATATCTTCGTGGTTATCACCGATTAAAGAATGGAAACTGTTGATACAGATGGACGAAATTATTTTAAAAGACACATAGGATCTTCCTGAATCACACAAGTTTAGGTGCACGTCAAACTTTCTACTCGGATACAAGAAAATGTTTTCTACACGGGATCCAACAACTAAATGAAATGCTACCTATCCATATATTTTTAGGTCTGGGTCCATACATCCACACATTAAGCTACAGTCATGGTAGAAAGACTTCTTCAAGCTGCTCTGCTTATTAAGGAGAAAACAAAACAAATTCTTTATATAATAATATATTGAAAGAGTGTATATATGCGTTTTATAAGTGTACATTCACTTGTGTATAGTTGTTAATGTTTTAAATGTGATGTTTTGAAGCAGTTTCATCTAGTTAGTTTTTTTTTTTAGATTGTATAAAACATAACTAATATTTGTTGTATTGTGTAATCTGTTGTTTTCCATATTAAAAAATGAGTTGTGACTATATCTCAAGTCCTTTTTTCCCTGCCCTTCTCTTGTACTTTGCAGCTCTCGGCACTCCATCACTCTCAAGTTTTAACTGCGCCCGATGTGAGGAGAAGAAAGAGGCAAGTTCTTCTTGCTAAGAGCTGTCAGAAATCATCTCGTACATATAGCACAGGCCTGTAGTTAACCTGCTGACAGCTATATGCTTCTGTTACTCCAGTACAGCGTTTGGTTTAATTGTTTTTATATCGCATTTTATCTTCCCGCGTTCCAGTCATTTAATTAGTGCAATTATATTGACTATGCTCTTCATAGACCTACTCTGTTCTAGATACGGTATATAATGAGGCAGGCCTATATAAACAAATGTGTAAAAAGCAAAAGGACAATCCACTTTGTTCTTTACTCACTTTGATCTAATAAACAAGGACAATTATTGGGCTAATGAATTAAAATAAGCCTCTAGAGTGATTAATATTCACACTGGAAAAATTAATTTGACGTTAATAGGATATTTGGCAAGATAAATAGACATCACGGGACATTGATAAATGGATAGATGGATGGCTCTCTTTAAACAAATGCCTTTTTTAAATAATTAATCAATTAGAAACCATAACCGCAAGCGTTTACAGTTTTACTGGATACATTAAAGCTGTAAGTGATTTTTATTTGGCATACCTTGCATAAAATCCGGATAGCCTACTTCACGGCGGATATTCCTGAAGGTGTCTGAGAAATAAAATGCTTTGTAAACAGCAAATAAGAATTTGACCAACCCGCTTGGGTTAACCAATCAGAAAATTCCTAGCCAGATCTTGGCTTGGGGTTGGGGCGGGGCTTCATATATTTCTTGTTCAGGAAACCATTTAAATCATTTACAGTAACTTTCAAGTCAAAACTGAATAAAAATTAGGTAAACTGGCAGTGGGCGGGTTTCACAAATCAAAACACAGGCTGACATTCCGGCCCGGAACGCACATTTTCAAAGGAGAATAACTGACTGTTGCATTGTTTTTCAGATAAACATGTATGTTACTTAGCATGTTTCTCAAATATCTGCAAACATATTATGGTATTTTTATGCTTTAGTACAGTCAACCTACATATAGCACCTTTAAAACATGTTCCTATTGTTATTTTCCACAATTCATGATTTAATATTATTTTTTAAGAAAATGTTTGACTTTGCATGACTTTGTAAGATTTCTAAAAATTTCGCTCCCTATGAAACATTTCTTTGTCGACTGATGTCACTTAAGGTTAATTCCCCTTTTTTTCTTGTTGAAATAACATCTCATTACTCAAGTAAAATTGGCTGCAAATGCAGTTCCATATTCTAATCTATATAGATATTTTTTATTGCTTTTAGGAACTTCTTTGCTATTTTACTCTGTAGACAAAATAAAACATTCGTACAGGTCATTTGTTCACTCTCAGATCTACAAATCAAAATCTTGCATACATAATGCGCTGCATTTACGTTTGGCGTTGTATATTTGTTAATAAGTCTACGCTACAGAACTTTTTAACAAATGGCCCCTCTACACCTTCAAGCCTGGAAAAATCCAAGCTGGAAAATTAGGCATCTGTATCATAAATCTTGGAAAGTTATGATAATTTGCAATTCACTCCCTCATCAAAGGCAATATTACCCTAATTTATTATCTTCCCGCGTGTGAGGCACTCAGAGACCGTGGAGATAAGAGTCTATCAGGAGGAGGATTGATTTTCATTAACAGATTGTAATAAAGATGAACTGCTCGGCCCGTACACTGACCAAGAGCCACACTTTATTGTAATTGGGCCAATTTATTTCATGAGCCACTGCCTCCACTTTTTTTAGGCTCTCTCCTTTCTTTTCTCTCTCTCCCTCAGTTCATTACTGTAATGTTTCAACCACATCCTCGTTTATTCTCTTCCCATATTTCAGCTGCCAGACAAACTGTATATTCACTATTTCATATGTCTATGGCTTCACAGTATGGACTATTTATTTCTAGTTATCATTTTTTTGTAAAATGTAAGCTGTAACCATTTAATTGATTTAAGTGATTACCTAAATATTATGCAATCCACCTAAATTGAATATGCAAGGCTTCCGGTGTTATATTTTACCTGTACAGGACAAAAACAGTCTGTTATGCTGCTGGATATTGCAAAGTGGTATTTGTTATCATATTATTTTAATTCATTATCATAATCATAAACACTGGTTAGTGGTGCAAATAGTTTTACTATTTACTGCAGTTTGATTTTCTTCTTGTTATTTACCTAGCAACTAAACAATTGGAAGTCTCATACATTCAGAGAAATCTAACCTGATTAAGATCTATTAACAACAATTAACAAAGTTAAAAGTTTCAGTAGCATGTTAAAAAAGAGGACGTTGTACATACCTTTACACAGCACTGCATGGTTTAGGCTCAATAGAGTTAGATAAGAACCAAAGACAAACAGACCTCATATTTAAATTTAAAATTTTATTGTAAAATTGAAAAAAAGAGAGAGAAAGAGAGAAGCCCATTAAGCGTTTCTTTTCGATGCATACATTTTTCTAAACATAACAATAAATAGGCAATTCATAAACAGATTGTTGTCCGGAATAAATAAATAAATAAATAATTAAATAAACATGTTCATAAATTAATCGGTAAATCTTTAGATGAGTTGGCTTAACCGTAAAACAATGTAAGCAGCAAGTATTTGAGAAATGTCAACAGGATGTTTGGTTTCTCAGGCATTTATCTTGGACATATCTTCTCTGTCTCAAAAAAAAAAGAAAGAAAAGGAAAATAAATAAACAGAAAAATTGTCCATTTCTGTTGGTCATGCCTCACCAATCACATCGCAGAGATAGATGGTGCACCTTTTGTCCTCTTTTCTCGGAAAATATCAAAATAAAACAACAAACATTAACAAGAAAACCAAAAACATCTGTAAACAGCATTGTCTCATCCAGGCTTTAAGAACAGCGCAGGGAGTGCCTGGCTCTCGCACTGCACATTTCACACAGCAAAATCAATACTCTTGATATATATTTCCTTACGCTTTGTGCTGAGAAAACCAGAACTTTAACATGATCTTTATAAAGCAAAAAAACCCACCCCACCCCGAAACCCGCCCGCCCACCAACTACTTTCCCCATAGAATCTGAGAAATGTGCTGCTGCTCCCTAATATACAGATTTCATATCTATAATAAGCTACTTTCCTTAGCATACAAACCATAGTTAAAGAATCATATTGTTAATATGAGTAGTACCTTTATAACACTTTAACCCCCCGAAGCTTTCCCACCCTTTCCCCCCTTGAGCATGCTCATAGAACAAAGTTCGGCATGAAGATCTGAGGAACGAAACGTGAACGTGGTTTGAATGAGACGAAAGCAAGTATGAAATGCTGGTGGTCTGGTTTCTTCAGAAATACCTGTAGTGCAAAACCCCCCCCCCACCTCTCGTTTATAGCGCAAACGCGATTTGTATTAACGCCGTCGGTTCACCTTTCAACACATCAAGTTTCATTTTATGTGCCTTTCCAATCTCATTTTTTTTCTTTCAAGCTGTAAATGATATCATCCTTCAAACTTATTAAACTTCAGGCACTAGTTGCCATTTTTAATTTGTATTACACTTGCTTTTACATGCAGGCCAAATTTGATTTGATTTTAATAATTCACATCTGGCATGGAGAGATTCTGTGAGGAAGGCCCCTGCAACATGAGGTTATTAGAGCGCCGATGCCCGAGGGCTGCGTGTCTGTATATCACCACGTTCTGATATGCCACCACAGGACAGGAGAGGGAAGATGAAATGGAGAGAGTTCAGCAGAAAAAGGCCATTATAACCTGTGAATCGAATGCGATCCATTTCGGCGCGACCTGAGGCTAAAAAAACGGCTGTGATTTACGGGTGACGTTAATGTTTTCCGGCAAAACTTATTTCTGACGTCTGCGAGATTAAACATTTAACATACAGATATATTTTTAGGTAAGACAAACAGGTCAAATATCCACAGTGGAAATCAAATGAGGTCAAAACATGTGCTTTTTTGTCCTACCTAGATTCTAGAGCTCTGTTTTTGCATCTATTTCTGTTTATTTGTGAATTCTGGGAGGACCTGATTTTCCTGTACTTCTGTGTCACTATATTATCTTGTAGTTTTGGCATATCTATGAAGGCAGTGCGGAATTGGCGAGTTGGCAAATGGTGAGAGTAGTATAACGGCAGCGTGGATAAAACGTAAAAATGTACGAAAAAGGCAAACAAGAACTTTAAATGCATAGGAAAACAACTCGTTTCAAGAATATTGTCAATTTAATAATTAAAGACCCTGTGAAATCATTTGACGAGTTTAGCATTGAAGCATTTCCTTTTGAATCGGGAAGCTTATTTTAAATAGCCAATAGCCTTTAGTTTACATTACAGCCAAAATGTGCTACTTATTACACTGCAAAAACTCTACTCTTAGAAAGTACTGCATCTAATTTTCCATTTAAAATATCTAAAAATAACTCTTTGATGAGACAAAATACACATTAAATATACAATTTAGGTCTTAATCTATATATTTTTAGATATTTATAATTTTTTTACTGGAAAACAAGTAAAAAAGGACTAACTGAATGTCTTGCTGTGTAGTTACTTGCAGGTACAGTAGTATTAGCGGAGCATCTGATCGGACAAAAATTAGTAGTGCATGTTAAATCAGTATTTTTGGTCCATTTTCCAAGTAACAGAAAACAAAAGACTACTAATTAAATGCGCTTTGCTGGTAAAATGTAATTTTAGTTAGTACTCAAATATCCACCAATTCAGACTTCATTCTAGAGCTTTTTTTTATTTTTAGGTCCAGAAGACTGTAAATTTCAAATTTTGTGTGTTAGTTTTGTCGGCTAGCATTAGCCTCAGAGCTAACACACAAACTAAGCGATTTTGATTTCACGGGGTCTTTAAGATTCTTGCCAAGCAAGCGCTGTAGAGTTGTGTATATTTGCGACTTGTCTGAGAGCAAAGCAACAGCTGCGGTTAAGTACACCATAATGTCAGACTCTGTGGCTTTTTTATTGATGGATCAGTTTGCTCCAACTGTAACCCCCCATGGCTGCTATTTGCAAGCTGTTCGTGAGCTCTTTACAGGCTGCTCATTAGACCTTTGCAGACAGTTAGCGTCAAGCTAATCCATACCAGCCTGAGAAGCGTATTCTTAGAAATATGGGTTATTCGCAGATCCAACGAGTCGTCTCGCTGCATTTTCTATATCTTAAACTCATTTATTAGCGAAATGAACTCTGCAAACGTCAATGTGGAATTGATTGTGCAGGTTTCCGAGGCTAAATTTGATTATTATTTTAATGCTGCAAGATGGTCCCTGTAAAATTCTGATGTGCTTCAGAAGTTGTAAGCAATAACAAGTTTGTCCCTTCAGTAGGTCCTTCACGAACCTCATTTTGTGGGCTGTGTAAGGGTTTAAGGCTTGGTATCTTTGTAACTGCTTGGTTTACTTATTAATGTGCTTTATCAGTTGATATTCAGCATTTGGCACCAACTGTTTGATGAGTATGTTCTTGAAAGATAGATGATATGAAAGGTCTACTGGTCCCTCGTAATAGTAAAGTTGAGTGTTACTTCACGAAGCACGATCGTAGACCAGATGAAATCAAACTAGAACCACTTCACTTGAAAAATCACTGAAGTGGTGAACAAAAAAACCTAAAATTTCCCATCCTTATTAAGCATTAACTGTATTTTTTGTATTATTTACCTGTGCAATGGTACAGCTGTTTATATTGCGGAAAGTTTGCGTTGAAGCCACAGGTACTTATTCTGCTCGATAAGTAAAGCTTTCATCGGATAAATATGTTTGTTTGTGTGTACTGAATATCTATCCAAGGTTTTGCTAAACCAGCAACACTTCGCACATGCATATATAGTTATACTCAGCATTTGTTCTCTGGAATATGGGCCTATTTCTAACATGGATGGATGATGGACAGTTTTTTTTTCTTCATGGATGAAGATGGCTGAACATGCTCCTAACAATCTCCAATCCACATATTCTACTCCACTAAAATAGTATAGCTTTTAAAATACTTTTTTTTTCTTCATTTTTTTCTATTTTGTTTAAATATTCTGAAACCCAGTAGCTATAAATGTAAAAGGAAAAGAAATCAAAATCCCTTTCCTCTTCCGACCTGAAGCGAATATTTATGCTTTTTTTTTTCTTTAAACTTATGTCGTTAGTAGTAGTTTGTAGTATTAGTATTGTTATTAATACCATATATTTCTGTTGAGGAATAAAAATGTTTGGTCCTTTGGTCCCTTTGGGGTGAAAGATTTATCAGTTTCAATGAGGGCATGGAAACCTCTGTGACCACAGAATGTCCTGCGTTTGCTGAAAGACGGTGACAGAAGAAAAGGTAAGAGGAAAAGAGAAAGAAAGTCCTCTAGCGGGACAAGAAGAGCTTCTTTTTTTCCACTGCATTTTTCCTTGGTCTTCAAGTTTAACCCTCATTTGTCCAGTGTAATAAAAGCCATAAGCTCCTCTTCCTTTAAATAGCATATGTGTGTATAATATGTATATAGAAATCGAAGTTGTTCTCGCTCGTTTTTTTTCTTTTTGTTTGTTGCTTGACTGACGGTGCGAAGCTCAGCGAGAGACAGGACATGTTGAGTTCTCTGTCTTTAGAGAGATCTTCCACTTGTCTTTCGTGCGCTGTGCCGAGTGTGGTTTGTCCACGGGTGCCGGTTCACTTGCAACCCCTCCTCTGTAACATCTTCGTAAAATAAATGCTGATAAGTCTTCAAAAAAATCCATTCTTGTTGTTCTTGTTTGTTTTGAAAGAAAAAAGTTAAATTCCTTTTCAGATTTCACTCGTCAAATCCTGTAAAGAAAATTAAATTCTATATAACATCAATAATGTATTTCTGTTAAAAATCGTGTCTGTTATCCAAAAGTGCTACCTGTGCTGTTGCTGAGAGCCCTGTGTGGGTCAGTACGGGCGGCTCGCATCCTTCGGCCGTTTTAACTGCACTTTCAACCTCTTCATGCCGATCTGAAAGCCGTTCATGGCCTGGATAGCAGCCTGTGCACTTGCTGGGTTGTCGAAGCTAACAAAGCCTGCAAGAGATCACGAGAACAAACGTGAACCAAGTCGCTCGGGTGCTAAAACTGATTACACTGCATCATATTAAAGCAGTAAAGTTTAAAACAAGTCAATGAACTTATTTCCATTTCAAACTCTTGAAAAATCGGCATATATGCATCTGTGTGGGCTACTTTTGAGCATATATAAGCCACTGGTGGTATAGAACAGGGACAAATCGCCCCACGGGACTCCGAAACGGGGCCACCCACAGCATGCAAACCACATTCGTCCGTGACATCCCCAGCTTCCCGTTCAAACCCATAGGCTTTTACAAGCCAGTGACCAAAAAGCCAAATGACGTGAGGATGCACTTTCCCTGGCATAACGAGCATCATCAGGAACCGGCAGTGAACCGTGAAAAACAGCGGGCGCTTTCGTCGGCCATCAGCCACCTGGGAGCAGAGTGGCCTAGGCGCCTAGCCGCGCCTGGAACTGCCCCCATTTCAAGGCTTGTATCTACAAGACGAGAGGGTCCGCATGGAGGTGACGTGGGGGAAAAAGCCACAAAGCTGCTTAATAGGGAATCTATGTATGTCAGTGCTCTCAGCCAAGTCCCATCGGTCCATCTCGGGCCGCGGCGCCCACCGCAGATTAATTACTCTACCGAGCGCCTGTTACCCAGACCTGACATTATGCAGTAAATGCATAGTGTATAAGTCAATACCGCAAATAGGTCCTACTTCACAAATTTATATCTTATTAACCTCCTCCAGGAGACGGGAGCTGCTATTAATTGTGGCTTGGGAAATGTCTCCCCCTGGAGCGGGAACAGATGTTGATCCATAATGGGCCTTTTTGCTTCACTTAGGACTTTTTTTCTGGCTCAGGGGTTTTTAAAAGGCAGCGCTCTGGTTTGTGGCTTGACAGAATACAGAATGGAGTTTACACTGTGAAACGGACAGAGACCGATTATTGTTGTTTTGGAACGGGCTATATGCAGAAATATTACTTAACTCGCTTACATAATACTTGTTTTGTTATTCACATTGAGCGTGCTGTAATCAAATATTTTTACAGTTTTTTGGTTCATTTTTGACTTTTTACTGATATTTTAAGTTTAACATTGATGCTGGAATCAGACTAGACAGAATAACCAGCCATTTTGAGATCATTGGCATCTATTACCGAAACATATTGATTTGTCTCACCAAAACATTTGCTCTGGTTGGTGGCTCTGTCCATGAAGACCTTGGAGGAGATGACTGTACCAAATGGAAGGAACATCTGCATGAGTTCATTGTCGCCAAATTCCTGTGGTAGATGGTAGATAAAGAGGTTGCAGCCCTCTGGTCCTGCAACACAAATATGTTACTCACTGTGGAGTCTCCATTCAAAACAAGTCACAGAGACAACGGAAATGTTTTAATATAAGAACTTGTATTTAAATTATATTGTTAATTTCAGGCCTTTGTGCCCTTTTGTTTCAGAATACCATGCAAGCAATTTTGTTACATTTTTATCATTATGCTAAAACAGGCCCAAAAAATTGATTCCATTTTTTTTTTTAATACTTCTAATACATATTCTAGCTATTAAAAAAAACATTAAAGGAATAGTTCACCCAAAAATTAAAATTTACTCACCCTCAGGCAATCCAAGATGTAGATAAATTTGTTTCTTAATCGGATCCTTTGGAGTGAATGAGTGCCGTCAGAGTCCAAACATCTGATAAAAACATCACAATAATCCACAAGTAATCCACACCACTCCAGTCCATCAATTAACATCTGGAGTTGTGTGGATTAATAGTGGATTATGTGATATAGCTGTTTGGAATCTCATTCTGACGGCACCCATTCACTGCAGAGGTGAGAAAATGATGGAATGCTGAATTTCTCCAAATCTGTTCTGATTAAGAAACAAACTCATCTAAATCTGGGGTGGCCTGAAAGTGAGTAAATTTCAGCAAATTTTCATTTTTTGCGTGAACTATTCCTTTAATGGAAGATGCAGTTTGCAATTATTTCAGCATAATGAACTATTCACTCATCATCATGCATGTAGTATTGATCCTTCTGCCAAAACAAATGAAAAAATCTCTCACCCTCACCTTCTCTCTGCTGCTGCTGTTGAATGACTTGCGGTGGCTGTGGCAAACTTTGGCCAATAGTGGTCAGTGTGGTCGCTGGGTAGATGGCTGTATGTGCAAAGAAATTTGTGTGAGAACAGCCTGGATTTATGGGATACAGCATTGAACAAGGCTACTCGAAAGAAAGAAAAAAAAAAGACAAACAGACGCATGGTTGGTCAAAAACAACCATCCATTTTAAGTAAGCAGCACAAAAATTGAATATATTTATATATACATATATAGAGAGAGAGAGAGAGAGAGAGAGAGAGAGATAGAAGGTTCATTAAGGTAGTGAACCTGTATATTGCTGCACCCCGGTGAAGGCCTGTTGTAGGGTGTCTGCAGCCGTGGGGCTTTGGGTGGAGTAAGGGGGCAGTCCGTTGGTGTACATGGCCTCGACCGCGGGGTGTCCGTTGGGCTGGTGAGGGATGCTGGTAAAGCCGTTGACGATAGGAGTGACAATGCTGGGGACAGCTGATGTGGTGATGTTGGCAGGCGGTGAGCTGAGGCCTGCTGAGCCAGGAAAACAAACATAGACAGCACATTGTACATTGGTACAGTTTCCAAACAAAGTATGCAAAAAGTCTGCAATGTCATATTAAAGCACAGAAAATGTTTATGTATACATATAAAGAGAATGCTGTTGATAACTCTCTAAAAGAGAATGATGTCGATAACCACAGAAAACTGTCAAAAACTTATACCACATCATTAGCATTTAAAAATACATATCTATCTATCTATCTATCTATCTATCTATCTATCTATCTATCTATCCGTTCATCCGTCCGTCTATCTATCTATCTCTTTTGTGTATCACACACACGCACACACACACAAACACTTATGTATATATATGCACAAATACTGTATATACTGTATATATAAATAGCTTCATTATTAATCTCTATTTTTAGTTTAATTTTCAATTAACCTTAATATTATTGTTAATATAATTGATGTACTATATTTTATTATTTATTCATTAAGTTTGATTTCATTATTTATTAATACATTATAATACATTCATTAATATATTTTAATTATTTATATATTATAGTTAAGATGCAGCACCATTTATATAATATTTACTATTTATAAGTTTTATTATGAATATTATAACTCATTATACGTCATTAACAATCATTACATTATATAACACTATATTAACCTATTAGAAATGGCATGGAAGTTTGATTCATATGTTAAAGGTTATAAAGAAATAGATGAACTGCTGATCTGTCAGTCATTCTATATTGTCTATATGACTAAAAAAAATGTAGTTACAACAAAAGTGGTTTCAACACACTAGAAAAATATTTTGCGACCATCTGCAAATGAATTGTTTAATAGGTCCTTAGCATAAGTCGGTGTTTGATCCCAAGCCTTGAGCATTTCTGAGCTGTGGCTGTACATCGGTACAAACTAGAAAACAGTTCCCATAGGATACCATTTCAATCTGTACCCGCGAACAATGCTGGACATAGAGGACGGTCGTCATGGAAACCCCCAGCATGCCTCAATTACAATGTGGCAAAAGACCCTATAGAAAAGTCTTTATAGAAATATGACTGAGCCCACGGATTCAAACACGCTGCAGTGTCATCCGCCCAGCCAGCTTCACTTACAACATGACGGAGTGTGAACCAGGCTCCTATTGAACGTAAAGGTTCCCAAAACTGTACTCAAGCCTCCCACTACTGTAACCTGGGGGAATTCCAGTGGGCCGAAGAGAGTGCTTTACTCTCGTTTGTGCTATTTCCTGTTCCTAAGCTTTTTCGCGATTGTTTGCTTCCCACACGGCACATTGATGAATTAGTTGACGCCTCTGCCCCATTCTTCCCGGATCCCAGGAGACCGGGCGCGTTCGGGGATGTCCAACAGCCAGCCTCAGCTGAACCGACCACACGTACAAGGCCGAGCGGCAGCTAATGTTGAGAATCTTATCATTGTGATGTGACAGTTTGGAAAAGCTGAATGCTGATGGGAGGAAACTCAGATCATGTTCTGGCTGAGGAATAAGACTTCAGTAGGCATCAAAAAAAGCTAGTAAGAAGACAAATGATATGATTCAGGGTACACTGTATAGCTGGGAAAAAGTGGGTAGTTCACACAGAACACGTTTTTGCATTCCACCACACTGCTTTTCAACTATTCTCTATGTACATGTATTCACTATGTATTTTGCGCATGAGACGGCGTTCTAAAAACACGTTAAAAGAAGTTCATAAAAAAAAACAAAAAAACATGCCGCTAGACATTTTTAATTTCACGGCCCTGCATGTTGCATTCTGTATAATTGTACAACAGATTTCATTAGCGTGTTGCTAATGATGACAATTTGAACTATATTTAGCTATTTTTACTGTTACTTTTGGTATTGAATGAAATGAATATATTTAATTCTAAAAATGATAAATAGAATGTTTCCTTTTGGATATTTCGTAATTTACTCTAAACCGCTATATTCCAATATCTTTTACCTTGCTGTACTTCATGTCTTGTTTTGATGAACCAGTAGCGTTCTTCAGGTAAGACTCGTCACTTGATTTCTCCAGTTTGATGTTAGCATGTGGCTAAGCTAACAATGACAATTTGAATTCGATTTACCCGTTTTTCTCTCGTTTCCCCTAACATTCTCTTAAACCTTATATTCCAATATCTTATTTTCAACTAAACACTGAAAACTTTTTACGCATTTTAGCCATCATTTACATGCCTGAAAATGCAAAATTCTGAATTCTGGTTTCAAAGTACAAGTTTTTGAAAACGATACTCAGGGTCAGAAATAAACTTTTCCATTAAGGGCCAATTTTTGCCACCTGGAATTGATTTCCAGGGGCATTTATTACATTCGTGAGGGCAATTTTTATCGCCACCTTAATAATTGTATCTGTGTTGTCTTTAATGTCAAATACTTAAATTTAGCCAATTACTTCAATCAATCAAAATACTTTAAACTGTTGCCAATAACAGTTGACTGTTTAAAATTGTATCTAAATAATACATTTAAAAACAGGAGCTAATAGGTCTGCAATATTATGACAAAAATCGTTACTGTCGATAATTGCTTTTGATATTGTAGTAATGATTATTAATGTTAATTAACAGAATACATATAAATGAGTTTTTGTCTTTTGTGTCTGCATTTTGGGGAAATCCCGTCATATATGTTGGCTCTTGATTCACAGACAAACATGTCGGTCCATGATGTTAGTCTAGTCTAGCACAAGTTATGCAAAAACTCCCGTTAAAATAATTGAACCTACGAAATAAATCTTTTATTTACATCATATCTGCACTGTGTTGTTTATGATGAGAGAATTCACGAGTGCAAAGAATTCAGTCAGTGAGTGCACATACTCAACGACAACTCTGGAGTCTTCAGCGGTGACTAATCTGAACGTCTCTGATTGGCCATTGCATTCCTAAGCTCAACCCAAACGTGTATGATTAGTTATAAGGCTCAAAAAGTAATCTGATGCAGTATGAGCGAATCAAAATATAATTCTGTGAATAGACAGTTTTCATTCATTTTCGCATTTCATTTTAATTGCGACAGCCGCAATTAATTGTTTAATTGTGCAAGGGCAATTTTTGCCACTTTATCTTGAATTTGTGGGGCACTTTGTTCATTTTGGTGGCAAAAAAGCCCCCGTTAATTTCTGACCCTGGCGATACCGTTATCTTCTTTGCGTAAACTACAAAAACGTGAATCATACGCATGCATATTACGTTCACGTAGTGTTTCTTTACGAAGTGACATCGCTAACTCCTGGCCATGCGCAATACAACATTTTTAATAGTTTTTGCAGATCTGTGTGAACGTTCCCATAACATTTTCCTACCCTCTTAATATCTTTTATCTTACTATACGTTGATTGCCAAATAACGCTTTTCATGCAAATCTTGTCACTTTGTTTCAGTAGAGCTTGATGTTATCATGTTGCTAAGCTAATGATCAGTCTGTCAGGCATAAATCGAGACGCATTTCTTAAATGGCGCAATGGCCTATAAAAATATGCAAAAAATGACTCTCACTATGTCCACGATTTTGGATTTATTTTTTTCACTGAGGTCATTGCAAGGAATTCTGGTGTTGCATTCTATATAAAAATGTACATAATGACTAGTTACAAGAGTTAATGTTGATAATTATAAAAACTGTGAAAATCAAGTAATATGTCTATCAGTTTACTATGTTATAGTGTAAACATTTTTGCAGTGGTCCCATACTGGTGTATGCCATGCATTTCACAGATCAAAAGAATCAATAGGTGGTTCTTAGTGTAGATCTAAGTACGCTAAGTACTGTATCATCCTTTCCTTTGTGGTTCGGTGTGGTCCATATCACAGCAATTTTTTTCCAGATGGAGTCTATTTTGGCATCCAATTCCAAAAAGTCCAGAATGAATCCATCTGTTATTAAACAAACCTTTTTCTGTCAACCCCGTTAGTATGTTGAGCACTACGAGATGTCGAGTGTTCTGCAAATACTGTTATTTCAAGAGGGAAGTGTAATTGGATTTACATTACTGCAATCTGCCCTCAGTGCATCATGCTGATTTGCACCCGATGGTGACTACAATGAGGAACAGCTTACCATATGCACCAAAAGGATTTATTATGCAAATTATACACTGAAATCAACAAGGAGCACTGGAACTGTATCGGTTAGCACTGCAGCCAAACCAATCACAATAACTAACTCCCATTACATCCATATTTTAATACAGAGCCTAGCTTATGTTTATTTACACTTGAATTCATAAAGAGGTTTGCTATGTGTATAATGTAAAGCAAATGAGATTCTTTATGCTAGTCCACAAATGCACAGTTATGAATACTTCTATGGCAGTTTAACGAAATTTTGTTCTACTACATAGCCCATTTGACAACTACACACTAGATCACAATTCACACTTAATGCAAATTCCGTCATTTTTCACTCACCCTCAGGTCTTTCCAAACCTGTATGACTTACTTTCTACCATCAAACACAAAATCATGGTGCTTCTATGGTAATTTCTGGAGCTTAACAGCTCCAGTCTCCATTAATTTCCATTGTATGTAAAAGAGCAGCGTGAACATTCTGCTAAATGTCTGATTTTGTGTTTTGCAGATTTTTTTTTTCTTTGTATAATATATATTTATATACATTAAAGGTTCTGAATAACATGGTAAAATTATGACAGAAATTTCATTTTTGGCCAAACTATTACTTTAATCACAGAGACCTACTGTAGCAGCATTGTACATTATTTTAAAGCTATTAAATATTTATTTTTCACTAAATATGGGTTAAACCACATTTTACAGCAGAACACACTCTAAAATGTGTCATAGCAACTTGTCTGGCATGAAATAATTTACAAATTCAATCTCCCAGCATGCCACAAAACACAATCTCTGCCTACTGACACCATTGGGGATTGTTTTGCATCTAAGTTTGGAGACAGAAAATGGCAACACACTAAAAAAATATACAAATCAGTGTGAATATGAGCCTATTTAGTCTGAATGCTGCAGAAATGCAAGAGCGGGCCTTACTGTTGACCCATTTTGAAGTTATAATAACAGTAAATGACAGATTAACGACTCCAAATGATCTTCAATGTAGTCGAATGGAACTTTTAACAACATTTTAACATCTTAAACAGACGTCGGTGCTGCTCTAGCCCTCTAAACATGCATTTTGAGTACTTTACAAAACAAAATATGCATAAACACCATGATTTTTACAACCAGTGGCTTCCTAAAACAGAAAAACAGCATCTTTGAGGGCACCAGGATGCAACACAACCTGCGCAGCTGCTCTGTTTGAAATGCTTTCGGGCTTTCGTATGAGTGCAATCTGTATTTCGTGGCCCCGCGAGACCGAGAACAAAGTCAATGGGTTTTATGACCCTGACGGCACACAAGGTGAACTCAACCGTCCCCATCATGTTCCGCGCCTCTCGGATGGCTCACAAATACTGCACCTGACACCTCATTAACTTCGTCCGGGGCTTTAAACACAACAGAAACAGCCGACATATGCTTAACCAAAGAGCAGCCTCTCATCTGTCTGTGACACATCTCCATTTAAACAGGAAAAAAGCAGGACGGGGGCTTTGCGAAACCCATCAAGCCCGTGTCAGGCTACGAACTTCAGGGCAGAGACGAATAACGCGACCAGCCTGGCTGCACAGTTTCAAGCCATTTAATCCCGCCGCTGACAATTAGACTGTCATGCCATTGACTTGGAGCTCTTTGTAGCTCAAGAGCTTGCACCTGCTGAACATTACTCTTATAAAAAAAGAAACAAAATAGGGGAAAACATCACCATGCATCATGGTAGCGATACATCCTCTAATAGAGGGCGCCATCTGGTTGAGTGTGTACGCACCATCGCGCTTAAGTGCTTTACATCTGTTAATAGAGCGGCCACGCCATTGTTTTCAGCGAGCGCTCTTAACCCCTCTGTTGCACTCCTAAACGCTGCGTGCACCGCAGGATGTCACCGTGATACCTCTGGCTGCGTCCAGGTTTATAGTTTACTCCGGATGCTGAAGCCACACGTAATGGTATACATGTTGTTGCACTAATGTGGCATCAAATCTTCTTCATTGTAAATACTTTTTCTTTGGATACGCTCTAAAAAAAAAATATGGTGCTATATAGCACTAAAAGTGGTTCTTGGCTCGTAATCATAGGGGAACCACTTTTGGTGCTATATCTTTGGCACCACATCTTCAAAGGTGCTATAAACTGAGGTGCCTTATTGCACTGTATTTCTTCAACAAAAATGGTGCTAAACAGCACCAACAGTGGTTCTTTGGCTCGTAAAGAACCTTTAAAGGAGCTTAACAGGTTCTTTGTATGGCAGTGGTGCTATATAGCACCTTAATCACCCCAAAGAACCGCTGAAGAACCATACAGGAGCTTAACAGGTTCTGTATATGGTAGCGGTGCTAAAGAACCAGTGAAGAACTGCTGAAGAACCACTGAAGCACCAAGATTTGGTGCTGTTACAGTACCTCTAATATTACTAACATTGTTATTTTTGATAATTCTGTCATACCTATTGCTCCTGTTGACATAGTAACTGAATTATCAACCAATCATCCACAATCAAAATGAACCAATCTTGAATGAATCAGACTCGAATCAGGATTATATTTGCAAGATTACAAATATAGTCAGGTTGTGTCAGTCATATTAAATAATATTTTTGACTGACAACATTTTCACATTACACAGTGTGTTAAAATGTTTAATTGTAGTCCATATCATAATAATACTTTCCAGATGTTGTCTACTTTGTAATCCAATTTTTCAAATCTGTAACTCCACTCAAGCCCAATGAGATGTTCCGCTAATACTTTGTTACTTCACGTTAATGTTATTTCTAACACTGAGGATATTTCGCACTAATAATACTCCACGCTTGTGCATTAACTAAAAGATGAGAAAGAAGCCTCAGATGATGTGACAGCTGTTCTGCCGTTCAATTGTGGTCTTGCCAGATGTCTTCAGATTGCAGCACAATTCCCTAAAAACCACTTCATGATAAAGGGAATTTAGAAAGCTTTTTTGCATTACAATAGATCAGTTGTTCAGTCATTTTAAAGGCCAGATCCGAAAACATTTCTTGTTTATTCAAACAGAAATTCAATATTTTTCTGGCAACTTTAGCTCTTTATATCCAACCAGATTCCAGTGTAGTTCGTTCTTCCACAATGCTTTATACACAAGTTACAACCGATAAGAGTGTGTGTGTGTGTGTGTGTGCAGGCAGATGTATTGAATAAACCAGAGGTGCTGTGCCTGCCAGGGAGATGCAAATGAATGAATGAATGAACTAGAAAAAAAAACAAAAAAACATATGAATATCTTATTTATTGTAGTCCTTGGAATATTTTTAACACCAGCCATTCTATCTCGCCCAGGATTAATAATGCAACAGATTCCAATAGGTTTAATAATGGAAGGAAATCAGTAGAGCAGAGCTCACGCGTGCACGCAGGAGCGTGTCCAATGCTGCGCATATTTCAGCACATCTCGCGTCCACAGGAGATCCACGCAGCTCTGCCAGTCTCTTTCAATTAAATCAGTGTAAGAGAGGCCAATTCACCCCAGCAGCTGCATTGCATGTTAATATGACATTGATCCCAGTCAAAGAGGATAAAATCCAAACATACGAGCACGGTTGTTTTATACAGAGATGGATCATTTTTGCAAAGAAGAAAAAAAAAAGCAAAAAAGACGAGGTGCTGTGGTTTTATGGACATTTAACCTGGTATTTTCATGGTACAGCAAAGGTATGTATAAGAATGCCAAGTTACATGTACAAGAACCAAAACATAGTATTACATTAGTACCAGTGTTATTTTAGTATCATTGGGATACTATTATAGCATTTATTTATAGTATAGTATTTTAAAAAATATGTTTAATTTCAGTTAATGTTTATTTTATTAAAATCAACAACAAATGTTTTTTTTATTGTTTGATTTTAGTTTCAATTAATTTAATAACCCTGTTCAGTACATAAAAACCACAGTAGTCCCTTGGTACTTGTCAAAATACCATGATTGTACCATGGCACCATACCCAGAAAACATGGTAGTACCTGTACCATGAAAATATCAGTGACTTTTTTAGTTTTATTGACATTTACGATGGTAATACTATGTTTGTATAAGACTTGCTAGGTTTCATGAATATTTACCATGGTAATACATTACCATGATTTCATAGAGCTCTGGCATGGTCATACTATATGTTGTGACATTTACCGTGGTAATGCTGTGGTTTCATGAACATTTACCATGACGAAACAATGGTTTTATGGACATTTTCCATGGTAATACTATGTTTTGCAACATTTAATATGGTAATAGTGTGGTTTCCTGAGCATTTATCATGGTAATACTGTTTTTATAACATTTACCATGGCATTACCATTGTTTTAATAACCATTTGTCAGAGTAATTCTATATTTTGTGACACCATGGCATTGCTATAGTTGCTATAGTTTCATAGACATTAGCAACCATATCACTATGTGTTTGTGACGTTTACCAGGACATCTGCCCTGGTAATATTATATTTCGTGACATTTACCACATTTTTTTTAATGTGGTACTATGATAATACCATGTTTTTGGCACATACAGTATACCATGGTAATACTATGCTTTGGACATTTGAAGTATCAAAGGAGTAACATGTAAATCAAAGTACCAAATTATTAACATCTGATTATTAACCACCACAGTACTTTTTTGTAAGTATTGGCTTTCAAACCTAAAAAAGTCAACTAAGCAGTAGCATCACCGCATACTTTTACAATATAAACAGTTGCAGTCTTGCAGTCCTGTGAATTTCAGAATTGCTAATACAGTGGGTGCTGCTAAAACAAACATGCAGTAAGTGATGGATGATCCGGGATGGAAAAAGTGCATGTTTTGCATTGCATGTGTCTTAACAAAACATTTGACAAACCGTCCTGTCTGTCTGACTTAATATTTGAAGTAGCAAGTAAGTACATTTGCATGTAATGCCATACATGGATAGCCTCAGCCTCGCAGAAGAGGCTTGACAGCTCTGGAGCTTTAATTGGATGAGGCTTTTATGGGACTGGATGGCGGCTTGTAAAAGATGGAACCGTATTAAATCTATATGTGATGCCAGAGGGAGCGTCTTGCTGTTCCAGCCCCTCAGGTAATAAAGCTTGTGTTTTAACTTTGCATAAGATCGCAAACGTTTTGTCATTCCACGGTCAGTCAATTAGCCACCAAACTAATAATGTGCTTTGAAATCGGCCGGCCAGTTAGCTGCAAGCTACTCATATGTTGCCAAAACTCTGCGCTTTACAGGGAATGACAAATGATATTGTCCGGTGTCGTGGTGTATAGTGTAAATTGGTACAGCAGTGCTGTTGACAAAAGAGGAATGAGCTTTGTTAAAGCTGAGCATAATTCACTGGGTGGCATATTTTCGGAAGGGATTGGAAAAGTGCAATACTGCTGCATAAGCAAATGCTGTAAGGTGGCCATTATCCAATAAGATCTCGTGTTTGTTTAGATTGTATGATAACGGGGTGCTGGGAATGACAATCAGAGCAGTCGTGTGTCCTGATTATCAAGGTTGTCTGAGGATGAATAAAATGGACAATCCGCAATTCTGATAGGAGTGCCATTTAGGAAATGTCAGCGTGTTTTTGTAACTTAAAATGTGACATGATATGGGCTGATTTGTTTAAAATCAAGGCAAGAAATGTGCTTGTTTTGGAATGTCATAGTATATTCAAACAAATCTCCCATGTGAAACTGCAGTTCCTCGGCTGCCCATGTGACGATCATCTTGCGTAAATTGATTTTTGACTACCGGCAGAAAGTTTGGTTCATTTTTCAGCTCATTTATGGAAGAGATCAAATATAGTGTATTTGGTTTGGTTACATTGTTTAGCAGCGATTTTACGTCAGTTATCGAAATAGTTGATATCACAATTTTTCAAAACGGCACAATAAAGTTTCTATTGTAGTATCAGAACAAAACCTCAAATACTATTTACTGCTAATTTGTTCTGAATTTAACACAAACAATTCTACAAAAATTTGCAAGATTATGTATAGTTTTTGTGCTTTTGTTCTGTCAGTCCAAACGTAAAAAGTAACGCATGCTGACTTTTTAATTCACTAAAAACTATGCAAATTGACCGCAAATACGTTTAGGTTACCAATACCGATATGTTTCACTGTGGTATCATACATCTGATCATTTTTTTGGAGTTTAACGCAAACGGTCGTACAAAAATTTTGTTAATCCAAAAGAAATGAGTACTGACTTTTAACGTGCAGAAAACTATGCAAACAGACTGCATGTACATTTAGGCTACATGTGCAATTACAATCAAGTTTTGTTTTTGTTTTGTCATTGTGGTATCAACTATTGTTCAGAACAAAACCTCAAATACTATTCACACTTACAATATTTTTTTTTCCAGAGTTTAACGCAAACGGTTGTACAAAAAAAAAGAAGCGCAGCTGTGTATTGTTTTTGTGCACTTGTTTTACCCCCCAAAATTTATGTGTACTGACTACTTAACATACAGAAAACAACACTATTCACAGTTCTGCTAATTTTTCCGCAGTTTAACCCAAATGGTTGTACAAGAAAACTTACAATCAAGCTAAAGTGGGTTTTTGTGTAGTAAACTACAGTCCATCCAACATGACAAGTGTGCAATCGAATACATCAAATACACATCACCTCTTTTCAGAGCTCTTCAGAGCAGAACGTAGGGCTAATTGTTGTGCAATCAACAATACATGCTGGGTGAAGCCAAGCTACAGTTGTGTTATCTAGTTCTGTTAGTCCAACTGCGCAAAAATATGTTTTTGATTCAGGATTTATAGCTTGAGTCTGAAAGAAATCAAACTTTTGAAGTGTATGTAAGCTTGAGACTGACTATGGCGGTCCGACTAACGCTAAGGTAACAATTCATCTCAGACCCCATCCCGTAAGAGAGGAAATGAAGCACTGTTGCTCACCCAGTGTCTGATGAAACTCACCCGACACCGGGGTCATGGGAGTGGGCGGCAGGCTGTTGATATTGAGCGCCCCCATCTGGTGGATCTGGGTGGTGGGAAAGGCCACGCTGGGCGCCAGGTAGCCTCCGTGACTGGCAGCCATGAGGGCCGCCTGCTGCTGCATCAGCTGCCGGATAGAGATAGAGAAAAAACAGAAAGCAGAGAGGGAGAAAGAGAGAGAGAAAAGTTACTAGAAGCACATAGGCTACATGGGGGCATGATAGATAGGCAGTGCTTCACAGAGTAGAGGAGAAAGTAGAGCGGAAAAAGAGAAAAATGTGTCAACCTATGTTTAGTGAAAGCGTCCATCTTCCCAGTCAGAGGGCTGCCACAAGCCCCCTCGAAACATTTCAATAGCTGTCGGTCTGGCTCATTCTAATGGAGGGATCGACACACATATTATTGTAGTCCTTAAGGGACCTGGGAGTTTGGAGTAGAAAAATTGAATTGTATTCATTTTTTCCCTTTCAAACTTTAAGGTGATGCTTTCTTCATGGCCTTGACAGCACAATATATGAATATACATACCAGCATGAATATATCATGGTTACACTAAAGCAGATATTCTTAGATCAAGGCTAACTGACCATTAGATCCAGATCGTACCTCATGCATAAATGGTAGTTTACATGTATCGTGCATGTCTTTTCTAATAACATCACTGTGTACCTATAGACTTTTGTCAGAGTAGACACCATATTCAGTTTGTTGGCAATGAAAACAGCTATTTAGGGATATGCAAAAAAAAAAAATAAAAATAATAATAATAATAAATATAGCTGCAAGCAGCGATTACCGGGGTTCGAGCCTTAAGGCCTAAAGGTTGGGGTCTAGGCCAACCTGGATGTATAGCTGACAGTTAAACACATTGAAAATGGACAATAGGCTCAGACACAGACACACACAGACACACACACACACACACACACACACAGAAATGAAATGGTTAAACTATCATATGAATAATCAATAAGCATTCTTACACACACTCACACACACACACGGACATACATGTGCACAAATTTTCTTGCAGATATAGATATTTGAAATAAATGATAGGTGACAAAATACTTATTGCAAGTATTCTGTTTTTAAGAGTTCATATGTTATTTTCAGGTTTCACTGTAATCATAATCTGGCATAATTGTAAAAACTGATATGTCTGTATGAACTAAATGGTAAACTTTGATTTAATGTGATTTTAATTGTTGTAACAGTACTGTTCATAAGACATTATAAAATCACTGTTTTATTTAGCTGAATGAGCCCATTAGTGGTCTTCCACTGCCATCTAGTGGCAATAAATTGCAATTTCTCATACAACACTCTGTTTTTAACCTTTATGAGTATTATAGTGTTATTTTTTGCCCGATCTCTCTTAAATTGTGCATGCTTGTTTATGTCAGGAGCCTGCCCTCACTGTGTTGTCTGTCTTGTCTTTGTTTCATGTCTCTATGTTTGTTTTGTGTTTGAGGACCACCTCTGGGCCACAACCTTGCTTAACTTCTGGTCCTATTCTGGCTGGGTCCCCGGCCCAAAACTGGCCCGCACACTGAAAACCGACTCAAGCAATTTCCTCTGGCCCAGATGTGACCCACGCCCTGTAAAATTACTCTTATTTATTGATGTGCCCCAGATCTGACCCACATACTGTAGAGTGACTTCTGTCATTTTATGTGGCCCAGGTCTGGCCCAGACACTTTAAGCCAGATCTGGCTGAGACTCAGCTTGGTCCCCGGGCCAAATGTGGCCCAGAAACTACTAAATGTAATTCAGCAGTGAAACACAAATGCAACCATTTAAAAACATTATAAAGGCTTTAATTATAAAATTACCAAATACTTTAATATAAATATATATTAACAATGAACAAATGCACTACAGTAAAATCATTAATACACTTTTTAAACCACAAAGTAACAAGTAAAATTATATTTACTGTATATTATATATATATATATATAAAACATTGTGTGTCATAATTCAGTTCAGTTCTTATCAAATGGCGTCAGTGCAGTGAAGTGAATAATATTGCTGAATATTAGCAGTCTTCAACTAAGCAAGAAAAAAGGCAACAGTGACGAGGAACCCAAACCCAAACAAGATCAGCCTCAGTCAGGAAACCAGTTCTTTTTTGACCAAATGAATGATCGTGGTGTGATTATTGCCGAGACTGAGCCGACAGTGCCGTATTTCAGCCAGAATCGGCCCGAGTGTGCTTGCTATCTGGGAAATGTTCAACATCTTTTTTTATTTGATAATTATTGACCTAGAGAGTCTAGAGAATAGTACGGCACTTTTCTCACAGACACACACACACACACACACACACAGAAATGAAATGGTGTGTGTGTGTAAGCATGCTTACTGATTATTAATATGATAGATTAACCACACACACACAGACACACACATACACGGACATACATGCACACACATTTTGTTGCAGATATAGATATTTGAAATAATTGATAGGTGACTCAAAACTTATTGCAAGTCTTCTCTTTTTAAGAGTTTAAATGTCATTTTCAGGTTTCATTGTACTCCTAATCTGGCAAAATTGTTATAACTGATATATCTGTATGAATAAAATGGTAAACTTGAATTAAATGTGATTTTAAATGTTATAACAGTGATTTTATAATAACTCCATAAGAAAACCTATTACTGTTTTAGAGTTTAATAAGCCCATTAGTGGTCTTCCGCTGCCATCTAGTGGTTATAAATAGCAATTTCTCATACATCACTGTGTTTTTATTCTTTATAACAATTATATTGTAATTTTTTGCTCAATCTCTCTTAAATTGTGCATGTTTGTTTAGAATGAAATTACGCATCATTTCATCATTTTACACAGTTTTGAGAGACGTTGAAGGATGTTTTTTTTTTTTTTTTTTGGATTTATAGGCACCTGAGTACATTATGTAGAGAACATATTATGAAATGACCGGTTTATAGTTGTTCAAATGCAACCCAGATAGTAAAATTTGTCTGTCCCACCTCTGGGCCACAACCTTGCTTAACTTCTGGCCCAATTCTGGCTGGGTCCCCGGCCCAAAACTGGCCCACAAACTGAAAACTGACTCAAATAATTTCCTCTGGCCCAGATGCGGCCCACGCCCTGTAAAATGACTCCTATTTATTGATGTGGCGTAGATCTGGCCCGCATACTGTAGAGTGACTTCTGTTATTTTATGTGGCCCAGGTCTGGCCCAGACGCTTTAAGCCAGATCTGGCCGAGACTCAGCTTGGTCCCCGGGCCAGATGTGGCCCAGAAACTGCTAAATGTAATTCAGCAGTGAAACACAAATGCAACCATTTAAAAACATTAAAAAGGCTTTAATTATAAAATTACCAAATACATTAATATAAATATATATTAACAATGAACAAATGCACTACAGTAAAAACATTAATACACTTTTTAAACCACAAAGAAACAAGTAAATCATATTTACTGTGTATTATATATATAAAAAACAATGTGTGTCATAATTCAGTTCAGTTCTTATCAAATGGCGTCAGTGCAGTGAAGTCAATAATATTGCTGAATATTAGGTGTCTTCAACTAAGCAAGACAAAAGGCAACAGTGACGAGGAACCCAAACCCAAACAAGATCAGGCTCAGTCAGGAAACCAGTTCTCCTTTGACCAAACGAATGAACGTGGTGTGATTATTGCTGAGACTGAGCCGACAGTGCCGCATTTCAGCCAGAATCGGCCCGAGTGTGCTTGCTATCTGGGAAACATTTTTTTTTTTTGATAATTATTGACCTAGAGAGTCTAGATAATAGTATGGCACTATTCTCACAGACACACACACAGACACACACACGCACACACACACACACACACAGAAATGAAATGGTGTGTGTGTGTGTAAGCATGCTTACTGATTATTAATATGATAGTTTAACCACACACAGTCACACACATACACTGACATACATGCACACACATGTTGTTGCAGATATAGATATTTGAAATAATTGATAGGTGACTCAAAACTTATTGCAAGTCTTCTCTTTTTAAGAGTTTACATGTCATTTTCAGGTTTCATTCTACTCATAATCTGGCAAAATTGTTATAACTGATATATCTGTATGAATAAAATGGTAAACTTGAATTAAATATGATTTTAAATGTTATAACAGTGATTTTATAATAACTCCATAAGAAAACCTATTACTGTTGTAATGGTTAATGGTTAAGTCCATTAGTGGTCTTCCACTGCCATCTAGTGGTTATAAATAGCAATTTCTCATACATCACTGTGTTTTTATCCTTTATAACAATTATATTGTTATTTATAGCTCAATCTCTCTTATATTTTGCATGATTGTTTAGAATGAAATTATGCATCATTTTACAGAGTTTTGAGAAAGTTTAGGGCTTTCTTTTAGGATTCATAGGTCTTTGGGTTCACTATGTAAAGACCATATTATAAAATAAAGGTTTTTTTGTTGTCCAAATGCAAATGTTCAAATTTTTGTGATAATTACTGACCTAGAGAGTCTAGAGAATAGTTCTGCACTGATCTGATTGATTTTCAGTTAAAAACTGAGGGCTAGTTCGTAAAAGTAGGTATTTTAAATAATCTGAAATATTTAAAGAACAGTTTGATTGACAGCAGTGATCCTATAGGAAAAGTTGCTCAGAATGAGAAAATCTATCGTATAATATGAAGATATAGTGTATAAGTGAATATTATGAACATTTTATTGCAATTTGAGGTCTTTTTGTATAGAAATTTTGTGATTTTGCGGCCTTTTTAACTGTTATACCGCCACCTAAAGTCTGATCTTTATGAAACTTTGCGTGCTTGTTAAGAGTCATCTGACACATGTTTTCACCAACTTTCGTAAAGTTTCGAGTTTTCGTTTAGATTTTATAGGCTTTTGGGTATGTCTGGCCACTCCCCTTTATAAATGAGCCAATTATAGCTAACCAAATGACAAAATTCAACATTTTTTCGATAATTATTGATCTAGAGAGTCCAGAGATTACTACTGTAGTGATTTAATCAAGATTGAGTGAAAAACCTAGGACTAGTTCGCAAAAGTAGGTTTATAACATATTTGTGAATATTTAATGAACGATTTGATTGACAACATTACTCCCAGAGGCAAAGTTGCTCAGAATGAGGAGATCTATCATACGATATGAAGATTATGTATTTGTGTGAATATATGAACATGCTATGCATTTTGAGGTAATTTTCTATTGAAATTTTGAGTTTTTGAGGCATCTTTAACTGTTTTAGCGCCACCTATAGTCCGATCTTTATGAAACTGTGCATACTTGTTAAGAGTCATCTGTCACATGTTTTCACCAAGTTTCGTAAAGTTTTGAGCTTGCATTTAGGTTTTATAGGTGTTTGGGTATGTTGGGCCACTTTTCTTTTCTAAATGACCCTATTATAGCTAACCAAAGGACAAAATGCAACTTTTTTTTGATAATTATTGATCTAGAGAGTCCACAGAATATTACTGCAGTGGTTTGGTTCCGATCGGGTGAAAAACCAGGTACTAGTTCGCAAAAGTAGGTTTTTAACTTATTTGTTAATAATTAATGAACGATTTGATTGACAGCAATGGTTCTAGAGGCAAAGTTGTTCATTATGAGGAGATCTATCATATGATATGCATATTGTGTGGATGTGTGAAACACCACGTGATTACAGAGCCAAAAATCTCGTTAGCGCCAACTAGTGGCCGATTTCTTTCAAAATTCTTACAGACCTTTAGGGCCATGAGTCAAACATGCCCACCGAGTTTCGTTCCGATCAACCTCCGTTAACCTTGCCAAATAAGTGATTAAAAGTTTTTGCGCAATGGCGGCCATGTTTTTTGAGATACGCTAATGTCCTCATAGACTCTTGTTCCACTTCAGACGAAGATACTGCAAACCAATTTTCAAGTCAATCGGACAAGCGGTTGCCCAGTTATAGTTTTCTCAATCTTATAGCGCCACCATCTGGCAGATCTGCAATTTTTTTTTTTGATTTGACCAAAGTTTAAGCTCATACTAATGTGTAGCAAGTTTGGTGAAGATATCTCATTTCGTTCACGAGTTATAGCCTTTTTAGTAAAATTGGTCCTCGACTTTCGAACGTTTTGGCGCCCCATTTTGACAGTGAGTCGAAATTTCAACTTTTTTTTGATAATTATTGATATTCACTGTCCAGAGAACATTTCAGCTGTGGTTTGGTTACTATTGGGCAAAAAACCTAGGACTAGTTCGCAAAAGTAGGTTTTGGACATGCTTCAAATTTGCGGAAAAAAAACGAGGCCTCCTAGACCCCAAATCGGAGTGACCGTTTATAAATTCCGGGGACCCAAGGATTCCAAAAATGTAAAATGATTGAGTCTACGACAAGCGGTTTAGGAGTTATGAGCACTTTTGCGTTTTTGATCGCTGTAGCGCCCCCCATAGGCCGATTGGGCTGGTTCTTTGCGCCTGAGTAGCGAGCAAGACTACTACCTTTTGACCAAGTTTCAGCTCTCTAGGCCTTACGGTTTGGGCTGCACGATCAGTTTTAGGGCGGAATAATAATAATAATAATAATAAAAAAAATCCTAACAAATACAATAGGGTTTCAGCACTTCGTGCTCGAACCCCTAATAATAGAGTAAAGGGTTATAATAATGAATTAATAAAAATAAGAATAAATTAATTAATTTTAAAGTAATTCATTAATACAAATTAAATTTTAAAAAATTGTAGTTGACCTTTCTACGTTCAAATCATATTCTTGTTAAATATACATACATGTTAGAAATACATCACATTACAGAAGTAAAATGGGTCGCGAATGCTGTTTATAGGTCATTTTTTGCACATTGGAAATGTGTTTGTGTATCTTGTCTTTTCTAATTAAATTCAATTCAATTCAGTAGTAGCTGGCCAAATAAGCTATAGACTTTTGTCTATGCCATATTTAATTTGTTGGAAATTAAAATGAGGCTGGCAATAGCTATTTATGCGAATGCAAAAACAATAACGACAAAAAATAAATAAAAAACATTTCAAATTAATAAATACAAATTTAGTCAACCTATCTACATTTTTTCACATCATATTTTTGTTAAATATTGTTTTTATTTATTTTATTTTTTATTGTTTTGTTTTTATTGTTTTATCACATTACAGAAGTAAAATTGGTTGTGAATTCAAAATGACTCATCTCTTCTAATCACGTCGTATTCTATCATACTCTTCACTTAGAAATACGTCACATTACAGAAGCAAAATAGGTTACGAATGGCGTTTCATAATTTTTTGCGTACTGGAACTGTAAAGACGCATTTTCAATTGACGCAAGGTGCACAACTATACGTCTGTTTTCGTCACGACAAATGAAAGTCTAAAGTCTATTTGTAAGAATATTGCTTCTAAAAAATGTGGTTGATTTCAAACTATTCCCATCCAGTTAAATAATAATGCGACTAATCAAACAGCATTCCTGTACATCACAACATACAGTCCCCATAGAGGAAATAAGGCTACTTCATACAATAATCATCCAGCTGCCACACTTCATTTGAATGCTGAGGATGATATTATTCATGTAGGCTTTGCTCTCCGCCGCTGTTTCATCTCTGGATAGTAGATAGGCAATAATATTCTCTCATTGGCCTTGTCACTGAACCTGAAAGATGCCGTCCACCCACAAAACAAATCTATAAGCCTTGCCTGCATTACTATCCATAAACTCCTCCTTTCATTTGCATAATTCCATCAGCACACTGCTGAGGATCATCTATTATCCTTCAGGTAAAATCCACAGTTTTAGGGAAACAAGGAGCATAAGTTAAATAAATATAAATAAAATCTCAGCACAAATATGCTGAGTAAGTAAACTATAAAGCTTGACATTGCTTAATTCAGAGATATTAAAGATTAATTGAGAGGTTTTCAACATTTAAAGCTTTTGCAACATTGCAATGTATAAATACTTTTTACTTAATATGTTTTCAGAGAATCTACCTTTAACAGAAGTGTATTTTGTCTTACTGCACTGTCCCCTTTTTTCACGTATAGCTAAATTCACGGACCAGTCACGAACCACTGGTTTAATGCATTTGTCAACCTTCAGGCAAGGGTGGTACAAGACAGTCTAGTCTCTCTGCCATGTAATAGCCATGCCACAATAATCAGATGCTTTTGTGCCCATCTCGCGGCCTCTTCCTTTGTGCTGAATGGGGCGTCAGAGTTAAGCTGGCTGGCTCTCGCCGGGTGACAGTTTGCTAATGCCCTTTAAAAGCCAGAGGGACAGGCTTTGGGCAGAGCATAGTGCGGTGAGTTGAAGACTTCCATATTGTAATTTCCCTCCATGAACGGCTCGGATAATGTCGCCTTTCATGGCTGCCACCAGATTGCCTCAGATAACAATGTGGCATTCAGTTCTGCTCTTTAGGAATTAAAACAGAAAATTGGAGGCCCAAGCATGTAATTATGTTGGGGAGAAGTGAGCAACATCAATTTGTTCTTGGAGGTGGAGGGGAGAGAAGGAGGGAAAAAAGAATAGAAAAACAAGGTCCTTCGGCTGTCGGCAGCAAACGAGACTATTAAAAAAAAAAAAAAACATCTCTTATGTATCTCTGTTATTCTTATTCAAAGACATAGTTCAGCCAGAAATGAATCTTTCACTCTCCCATTTGTCTTTCCAAACACGTATGACTTTATTTCTTGCTTAGAATATAAAAGGACAAGTTTAGCGTAATGTCCAAGCTGCTCTTTTCCATCCTATTAAAGTAAATGGTGACCAAGATTTTCAGTGTTAAAATTAAAAATTTTTATTTACTGGCATAAAAACTTCCAAAGACTTGGAATAAAGAGCAAGAGTTGTATGGCCCACTTTCATATTGATTTTATGGCAATTTTATGTAGTTTTTAAGACTTAAATAAATAAATAAAATGAATAATAAAATAACAGTTTAGCCAAATATTAACATTTGGTCATTATTTACTCATGCATTTGTGGTTCCAAATCCAAACCCCTTGCATAGAATATAGAATCAGAAATTTAGCGGAACGTACAAGCTGCTCTTTTCCATACAATGAAAGTGAATGGTGATCAAGATTTTCTGTTTAAATTTAATTAAATTTTTACAATTTACTGATATAAAAGTATAATTTAACTTCTGAAGACGTGGTCTATAGTGCCAGAGGTGTATGACCAACTTTTATAGTGATTTTGTGGCATTTTTGCATAGTTTTGCATAGTTAACAACTGTAGACACAGACAAATTAGTAGGAAGAGCTGTGTAGAAAATCATTAATAAAACACCCAAAAATTAAAATTCTCATTAATTACTCACCCATTTGTCATTCAAAACCTGAATGATTTTTTTTTTTTTTTTTGCGTAGAATATAAAAGGAGATGTTTAGTGGAATGTCCAAGCTGCTCTTTCCCGTAAAATAAAAACGAATGGTGACTAAGATTTTCTGTGTTTAAACTTCAAATATGAAATTTATCATACGATTTCTGACTTATATGACTTGTGATTATAATTGTTTTTTTTTTTTTGTTTTTTTTACGTTTTTATGTAGTTTTAAAACCTGACATGATGTATTGAGAAAACACTGAGGCACTGCATAAAAATTATTTTAAAAAAATCACTCCCAAAAATCTCAGCATACTAGTTTGGAATGACATGAGAGTGAAATAGTAATTATAAATAATTACAAAATTACAAATAATTACAACAATTAAACTGGGTGAACAATCCCTGAACATTTCTAAACCAAAACTTTACCCAGCATCTTGAATAGACAGGAAGCATTCAAGTACAGGCAAAAGGGACCAAATTGCCTTCAGCGAAGTCTTCATCACTGAGGTCGTAACCTTTTCTTCCTTCAAAATGGGAAAAAAAAACAGAAGCGGCCACGGGAAGAAGTTGCCCGGGCGACGGCATTCGTTTAGTGTCAGGCATGTGGGTTTTTTTATGGCTTGCCGATGGCATTAGTCTCCCTCGGTGCCACCAGGCAATCACCTCTTTATCACTCGGCAATTATCTACCCAGAGCTGCTCTGTGTCTCTGCCCACCTCTGCCTGCATCACACATGACCCCTTACAGTCGGTCTGGCCCTGCTGCAGCACAGGGAGAATGGCGGGATGACTGGAGAGATATTTATAGAGAGACGAGAAATGGAGTGAGCTGAATGCGAGGACCCTGGTTATTAAGGTCCCTGGCCCTGTAAGATTGCCTGAAATGGCCTCGCTCCTTTTTCTGCTGTTTGCTAAAGCACATCTTCAGGACTAAACACGGTGATGGTGCAAACATAGTTTTGGTACTACCACAACTTTTTTTAGGTCCTAAACATATGCATGTAAGCCCAGAAATAAGGCTTGGGACTAATTAACATTCTTTTTTAAGCAGTATTTTGTTTACCAGAAATAAATATCTGAAAACATCCAAATTATATATCATAATATATATAATTTAAGCTACCAGTCAATAGTTTGGAATCAAAGTTTTTTTTATTTATTTATTTTTTTTTAAGTTTCTGAGAGTCTCTTATGCTCACCATAGTGCATTTATTTGATCAAAATACACTTAAAACAGTAATATTAAAATATTGTTACCATTTAAAAGTACTTTTGTCTACTGAAATATATTTTAAAATGTATTGTATTTCTGTTATGGCAAAGCTGAATTTTCAGCATCATTGCTCCAGTCTTCAGTGTCACATGATTCTTCAGAAATCACTCTAATATGGTGTGCAAGAAATATTTCTTATTAATGTTAAAAACAGTTTTTGGTGCCAAATATTTTTGTGTAAACCGTGATACATTATTTATCTAACGATAAATTTAAGAAGCAAAAATCTTATTTATAATGTAGGTAACTTTTTTAAGATTGTATGGTGTTTGGTGGAAATAAATCTCCGTAAACAAGGGAGCGAGAGTTACCTTCTATATAACCAGATTTACTTTTATCCAGGAGCTAACTATAAACATATCGACTGTTTATCTAATTTAAACAAACTCGATCAAGATTTAATTCAGATTAGGGATGGTAAGATTCACAGATTCGCATCGGTACATCGGCATAAAAGTTACTGATGCAATGCATCGCTTTAAAAAAGTGTGCATTGGACACAAGTTGGCATTTGTATCGCGAAGTATCGTTTCTAACATATTTGCATCGGTAAAAAACGATTTATTTATATATAATTATTAGTAGATGCGCTATACTTTATATTAATTAGAAAGTGACCAATAATTTGTGAACAATATTTTATATGTAGATTGATTTATCCTCTCTAAACTGTTTCTCGTGTGCATTCTCTCATTACCACTGCTGATACGTGAATATAACGTATCATAACACTGCGGAGACCGAGGCGTTAGAAGTCAGAAGGCACTTAAGTTATTTATGATTTGCTGTCTCTCTGAACCAAAGAAATAAAAGTGAACTATCTCTACCATATTGAATTACATAGTATCATATTTTTTTTCTATTGCATTGTATTGCATTGAATCGCATAGTTTTAAATCTAATCGAAATTGTATCGCATCGGTAGCTGCTTCATATGTATCTTTAATGTATTGTATTGTTGGCTATGCATCGAGATGCGTATCGCATTGGCCTCAGATGCACATCCCTACTTCAAACTGTTGCTCCACCATGAAAATACTTGACCTGAATAAGAAAAATGTATGTAGATGTAGCCATTTTACAGTAATGCCCATTATAGCGCCCCCTGTGGCAATGCAGAGAATGCAACATGCATTTGTATTGCCCTAAGAATTACGTTTCACAATGCAACCAAAATCAAACTTGCATAGCTATAAGCATTTGCACTCACATATTTGTGTAAAATATGTTTTGGGTCTGAGTGCACTTCCATTTCGATATTTCTGAGCCATATATTTGCTCAAAGAGGGTGGTTTATATGTACAGTATATAGTAGTCATATTTCTGCAGAGTATCCATTTATGACTAGAAAGACATTTTGAGTAAAGCAAACAACATTCTACTGAGGAGCGAGGGGTGAGATTGTATACTTCTATTTAATACATCAATCATGTTGCCTATTTCTAGATGCTCCATAAGAAGTGCTTTCAAACAATGCATATAAACTATAAAAAGACGTATAAAATAACTTTGAATAGCCAACACTGTTAAATTTCTCAACAATAGGGGGCAATGTAGATCAATAGCAGAACGTTCGCCCCCTTCCTCAGCGACCTCCTCCCAAAAATACCCAGACAAACATTCCCCTCATTAATGTTGGCTTCAGAACATTCTGAAGTGCTTTCAAGCAATTTGTGTGTCATATTAATCTAATGCATCGTCTCTAGTGATTGGCGTCAAGTAAAAGAGATCTTTCTGGCTTTCCATCAACAGCCGCGCTTTTATTCATCTTCCAAAAAAATAGAAAAAAAAAGTTGAAAATGAAGATGGCTCCGCTCAGAAAAAGGAAAAAGATCAAACACGAGGCAGTGGGAGAAAAAGACAGATAAAAGATGTTCGGCTTGTATTGTCAAGAGCGTCTGAAAGAAAATTAATGTTTCTCGCTTTCATCGCGTGTTTATGTCCACCCCCCCCATTCCACTCCAGAGACGAGGACGAGGCCGCATCTGATATTTCCAACATCTTCATGTACTACTGAATGATAAGCTGTTTGTCAGATTTAGGAGCTAGATGTACCTTTTTAAAAAATGCATCTGTCTTTTGGCACGATGTTGTCAGCACTATTACCCCTCCAATTTGCGCTCAGATGCCCCCCTCCTTTGCTCTGACTAAAATCCAATTTACTGGCTGTCAGCTCAACCCAGTAATCCTCTGCACAGCTGTGTTTGTGGAAGGAGCCTCTTAATTTGCTCGTCCTCCACGTTTCTAAATGTACCATTGCCATATCTGAAGCTAAACGTTAACTTATGCGGTTTGTTGCCTGTTTATGAAGGCGCAATGAATGCCTGTTGGAGACCCTTTCAGGCTCTGCTCAGGTGAAGAAATGAGTGAACTGAAGAGCGTAGAAAATTCAAGCGGAGTTAGCAAGCTAATTTGCTATGGTAGTTCATTGCTATGTGGTAGCTATGCTGTTCTGGGTGTTTGCTGGATGGTTACTAGCCCAAGTCGAAGAGCCACAAAAAAAACAAAAAAAAAAAACTTGTCTATCTATGATATTTTCGTCATGTTTTGTTTTGTTTTTTTTTGTTTTGTTTGTGGGATTTGTGCTCAAACCAGTTGAGCACAAATCCCACCCCACAGGCGATTTCATTGGTCAACTCAACCATGCAGTAACCTTAAGTACAGACTTAATGGATTCAATTCAGAGCTAAGAAATATAATAGATGGATCCGATCGTGACAAACAGTAATGTTAACTATCAGCCAATGCTATACTAACATAAAGGTTGTACATTAGGGTTACGGTTTAGCATTTGTTTCAGCATTTGTTGGCAATGTGGTTATATAGACATTGTCATCCCTGACTTATACTGGCACCTAGTGGTGTGGAAGCATTACACAAAAATCGCAACTGTAAAAATGCATTTGTCAGTGCATGCAACTATTACAAAATGCATTTGTCAGTGCATGCAACTATTACAAATTTTACTATTAAATATTTTTCTGTAATTGAAATAAAGGGGAAACAATGTGAAAAAAAAAGTTAACAAATAAGTTTAGGTTGAAGTACTACGGTTGCTAAAACTTAGAACTAGAAATAAAAATAAACTAATACAAATGACAAAAACAAAATCACTAAAACAAGAAATTAAAATGAAATCTGTACTGATTAAATTATTAAAATGAAAGCTAATTCAAAATATTTATAAATACTTGAATAGTACATAATAATTGGTATTCACAGGCATGGTTAATTTATACCACAATCAATAGTGTTCAATAATAATCAAATTTAGGGTTGGATTATAGCGGCTGGACGTGTGATCTTAATACGGCGACTCTCATGGGGTGACAAGCACTATGTAAAATAAAACCGCTTCATTAGGCTGCTAATATGACTGGAATTATCATCTCATGATGTACATATAACATTTAAAAAAAAAAAAAAGTTCTATTAATTTCTTCACATTTAAAACTTGTAAATTGGTTTAAAATAACAATACCCTTGATTAGCTTAGTCAAAAACAGTGATGATAACAAGCAAAAAAGATGACCTAATAAAAAGTTGCAAACTTCGCCATAAGCTGCATGCGATATCATAAAGCAGTTGGTTTCGGCGTGTGTGGGTTGTGGCTCGGGCTGGAACAGTGAATTATAGAGACAGTGTCATTGCCACCGAGCACCATCTCTGACACGGGAGATAAAAGTCTCTGCCAACCTGTGGGAGCCACAGCAACCACCCTGCCTGCCTTCCCACACGCCGCTCTCTCGGACCATTTGCATTTCCTGCGGACGCTCCGCATCTCATGAATGCTAATGAGGGCGTATTTTTTCCCGCGTACTGGCCCGGCAGTTACTGTGGGATTGTCCGTACGCACATCTTCTGCTGCCCCCCGCATGTCTGTGATATGAAAATGAGTGTGAATGATAAGCCCCCAGGGGCCGGGTCCACTCCAACAATTAATCCTGGCATTTACGAGAAAAATTCGCCTATGCCTATCAGTACATGAATATATGTATATCTATCTACTCCATATGGAGGAACTAACTAGAAACTAACTATTTTATAGTATTTCACCCCAAAACTGAACCGAGATGTCCCTCATGAATGAATATTAGGGACTGACTCAACCTCTCGGCTGCCTTTCAACCTCCTCCGTACCGAAGCAACCGATGCGAGCTATAAATAACCAGGTGAAGATTTTCCTATGGAATATTCTGAATCACTCTGGGAACGTGAGCGGGGACGTGTGGGCATGCAGGGATGGGAAGGGTATGTGGGTGGCAGTGAGATCTTCAAAACGTACCCAAGTGACCCAGAGGGGAGGAAGGGTACTCACCGCGTGTGCGTAGGTGCTGTAGGTGCTAAAGGGCAGGGCGACGGCAGGGTTGAAGATGCCAAACTGGCCCACCATCTGCTGCATGCGGCGGATGGTGCGCTCCTTGTCTGTGTCGGCAAACTTGACCACCAGGCTGGACGACGCGCCCTGAGGGAGGAGAGAATCGGAGCCAGTCTGAGGAGAGAGGGCAGGCTGCGTTTAACCTCCCGCTTTGCAAGCGAGACCGTCAACCACCACAGGAAACACAACTTAAAATATACATGAATTAAGATGCGGTCACATTAGTGATATTTCAGTGAAATTTAGCAGGAGGAAGGTCTATTGTCAATTGACCCTTCGCTGGGAGTTTGATTGACAGGCGGTCTGACCAATCATAATGCTGAATCTGCCATTTTGTCCGACAAACAAACCAGACAGAATAGTAGATTAACGTTGGTGGAATTGAACTTGAAAAATGGTGTGTATCGACGTCTTTGTGTGGTTGAAACAAGATACCTTCTGAAGTTCATTCATATGTGCTATAACTAGTAAAGAGGAAGAGATGATCGGTTCACGTGCTGCCTGAACTGAGGCGCTACAGTGATCTGTCACGACACATTAAAGAGCCACAAAACAATATTTATTGGTTGAATATATTACAAAATGATAAAGTTTGTAAGATGAGACTGTTTCATACCAAAAGTAACCTGCTCTGTCTTGTCTGTTGGCACGTTATCAGTTTCCTCTTTGTTCTACGATGTATTTTTCATTGCGTGAGAACATGATGTGTGGCATGGAATTTGCGAAGGGTCAAATGTGTACTGACGTTGAAGCACAGCTCACACAGAAAATCACTTTTAAACCAAGCAGCTTTCTGTGAAATCATGAGTGAAAACTGCGTGGGGAATTTTTTTTTTTTGCGAAACTCCCAAATGTGCAGATTCCTATTAAAATGACAAGATTTTTGTCAAGCAATGGTAAATGTGACCGCACCATTAAAATAACATGCTATAGAATTCATAGAAGTTCATAATTTAAGAAAAAGAATCGAATGGACTTAAAGGGACAGTTGACCAAAAATAAATAGCCTAAATAAATTCTGTCAAAATTTAAAACCTGTTAACACCAAGAATGTTAACTATAAAGATAACTATAATGATAACTATATTAGCTTCCACACCAACTGATGATAATGTTCTGTTTATTGTAACCGCGCACTGCAGTTTTGTCGTCTGCTGCTTTAAATGTTCGAGCTCATTAAAGTTGAGTGAATTCTGATTGGTTTGTCAATGTTTTTATCATTCATGAGCTATCGTTCATTAACACACAAAACTATTAAATGACATTGTATGTATGACTTAGAATATAAGTCGTATGAATTACTTTTATGATGCTTTTGTGGACTTTTTTAAGCTTCTGTCCCAATTCACAAAAAAAAAAAAAACAAAGCATTTCGGACACTCCTTAATAACATTCTACAGAAGAAAGTGTGTCACCCAGGTTTAGAACGACATGAGAGTGACATGAACTGTTATTTTGAGGTGAACCGTCCCTTTAAGAATGATTAAAACCATAAGTTCCTATGTGAAAGGCATATGTGAATCTACCATGACTTTTCACTTCAACTTTGCACCAAACACAAGGCGGTTGGATTCATTTTAAAAATAACAATTCAGCTTTTTCCCCAAGGAAAAAAAAAAAAAAAAAAAAAAAAAAAATCAAATTAAAAAAAAAAAAAAAAAAAACATGATTCTGAATTACTATCCAAAAAACCCTCAACATCAAACCTGAGGGAAACAAACAAACACAACTACAAAACTGATTGACATGAGCCTTAGCAGCTTGACCATTACGTAACAAAATCTATTTCAGATTTGTTACTTGATAGGTTATGATATCGCACATGAAATATCAAACGGATTAGATGAAGACCGTGGGTGCGTTTTGAGATTGACAAGGCCACCAATGATCATGGTCTGACCTTGGATGTGTGTGTTTCTAAGTCTGGTTCACTCGTTCTCTCCCGTACCGTGGTAATGAAACACCTGCCGCGAGAGCCGCGCTCACATTCATTATGAATCTCTCAATGATTCGATGCTACACTTGACCTTTATCAGCCTACATCCCCTGTTCCAGCACTATACCGTCCGAATAAAAAAATAATAAAAACTACAGAATCGATTTTGACAAAAAGGCCCAAATATGACTGTGATCTGACAGGGTAGAGAAAGGTTGTGCATCAGCCAAGATAAGAGGCTGGCTGAAATTGAAGTGAAAATGTCGATAAGCAGCCACAATATCGGGGAATATCAGGTGAGGCCACAAGCCATGTCTGTAGAGCTGAAAGGGGACTGTTTTAAGTCCTCAGCTGGTGGGATGTGTCCCAAAAATGGGTTACATCTAGGCACAATGCTTAATGGCAACATAAAAAAAAGCAACTAATCATATTATCAAATTTGGGCAGAACACAATGTACTTTGTGCAGTGAATTATAACCTTCAAGAGGCATTTAGTCACTGAACATATACCAATAAACACATTATAAGGTTTGATTATCAGGACATTTTGATTGAAAATTATTTATTTATTATTTATTTTTAATAATGACTTAACTACAAGTCAGTGTGATTATAACATATGTTAAAAATACACATAATTTTGGGGGAAAAAACTTTAAAAAAAAAAAAAAGAAGAAAAAACAACTGCAGAATAAAGTCTGAAGAAATTGGGTCAAAAAAGTAACCAGTGTTATTTTAGTTTATTTATATACTACTATTGCATTTATTAGTATTTTTTTATGCTGTTTTTTATTTTTTACTCTTTGCTTCAAATCAAATGTTCTAATTTAAATAAGAACTGGTTGAAACTGATCAAAGAACTTTTCAAAAAGCATGTAGTGAATGAGAAAAAAAAAAAAAAGGAAATCCGGAACCATGTCTGTTGAAAAAATGGGTGGTTACTGTTGTTCTCTGTATTGTTGTCAGAATGCTTAGCAAGGGCCGAGTACAAAGCAATCAGTTTGCACATCCAAGCTCGACAACTCTGGCTCTAGGCATACAGCACTCATGTAGGTGTTTGAAGGGGTTGCCAGAAAAGCAACGAAAAGACAGTCACTGCGGAAGATAAATGTAGATATGATTTTTGATTTCACTCTGTTTGAACCTTCATGCCCTTAGCCTTTCCAGAACTGTTTTATTGTATTGTTTCCTCAACTGCTTAATTAGGATATCATTACCAGGGACGTTATCAATGCATTCAGTCACTGCCCATTAGTTGTGCTGCACAACTAAACAAAATGGACTTTTGCAGGTCAAGAATCGTACCACAAAATGCCCAAGTGTAAGACAACGCAAGGCTGCCATCTCCAAAATAAGGTCTTATCTTGTATCCCTTCAGGTTTTTTATCACCAAAGTAGTTAAAATGATTTCTCTGTAAAACCTCAAGGGAGTTAGAGACATCTGTGGACTGGAATAAAAACATTTGGCGTTTAGAAAAGACTGGTGAGATATGTTAAAAGTTTGACAGTGGATGCGTTGGGACTTGCAGCATCTTTTTTTTTCCACAGATTAAAGTGATAGTTTAGACAAAAATGACAATTTTGTTATTATTTACTCACCCTCATGTCATTCCAAACCTTTATAGGTTTCTTTTCTTCTGTGGAACTCAAAAGAAGATATTTTTCAGAATGTCCAAGCTGCTCTTTTCCATACAATGAAAGGGAATTCTGACCACAATTTTCTGTGATTAACCATGTAAATTTCAGTCTGTTCCTCACACAAACTTACTGTATGACTTCAGACTTCACTAAAAAAACAAAATAGTGTAAATCATACACTTTTTTGTAGTGAAGTCTTCTGAAGTCATACAGTAAGTTTGTGTGAGGAACAGACTGAAATTTACATTACTAATCACAGAAAACAATATTCACTCAGAAACTGCTAGTAAATTTAACAACAAAAAATTTAAAAAGAAATTACAAAGTAACAATTACATTTGAAATTTTAGAGTAAAAAAAAAAATGTTTTATTTGTTTGTTTGTTTTTTTCTCAATAAAGTGTATTCCAATAATCTATGTTTTACTTACAACTTCGAAAAATCATTTTTATAGTGTTGAAGTACAGAACATAACTTATCCGGACTATTTCTTTGATGTTTTTATAGTATTTAATTGTACTTTTTGGAGATCGACAGCCTTGGTCACCATCCTGTGGAAACCTGTTTCTACCACAGAGAATAAAACTCAGAATTGCAAAATATAAACTCAGAACTGCGAATATGGATTCTAAACTCTAAAAAACTCTCAAAGAACTCAGAAAAAAATTGAGAAAAAAGTCAGAATTGCGAGATATAACATATAAACTTGAAATTGCCTGAAAAAAACCTTTGGAGTTCCGAGTTTACATCGTGCAATTCTAACTTTTTTTTTCTCAGATTTCTAAGTTTATGTCTTGCAATTGTGACACTCAGAATTGCAAGAAACAAGTCTGAATTATGAGATAAAAAGTCGCAATTACCTTTTTAAATGTTTTTATTGGTGGCAAAAACAGGCTTCCATACCATTCACTTTTATTGTATAAAGAGAACATTTTTGTGTTCCCTGGAAGAAAGTATGAGTAAATGATGACAGAACATTGATTTTGGGTGAACTATCCCTTTAACTTCTTGAACTAGTAGTATTAAATTGTATGCAGACTAGGCCTACGCTGGCATTTTAATCTTAACCTCAAATGCGATTATCTGCAGCGCTCAGAGTATTTATTGAAAACCTAGACATTCTGCACACCACCTTCAGCTATTACGAAGGAGAACAAAATATTTACTGTGTGTTATGAAAGTTCTTGGGCAAAGCCAATAAAAGAAGAAATTCAATGTTCCTTTAGTCCTAAGTTTGGAGCGTTCAGAATTTTCAGAATGTGTTGATGGTATTTGTCCAATCCTTTCTTGACTGTTTGTTTGCTTTAGCTCTGAGACATCCGGCGAATATCAGGGCCGAGGGCTTGTTGGTCCAGCAAGATATAGGCTATGCGTTTGTAAGAGAAAGTGATAGAGAGAGAGGGAGGAAAAGGGAGAGAGAGCGGTGGTTGATCTGTGAAGTAAAACTCTCATTAAATTTTAAACCGCCAAGCACCCGGAGGAATTCCCATAGGTCCAGGACCCAGCGAAATGGATTCAGGAGGGAGAGTAAAACTGTGGGAATAAAAAGTGCAGCTGTTCTACAGAGGAAAAAGAGGAGGAAAACGAAGCCCTGGAATCAAAGTGAGGGCTGCATCTTTAAGCTGCGACGCAGGGGGCACCTTGGTGATTTCCCAATTATTGAGGTTTCTGTGTGAACGTGGACCATAAAGGCACTAACCAAGCCATATATTTGATGTAACTCTAACTCTACACATCTGTCTCTGTGCATTAACTGTGAATAAGATAACAGAAATGGATTATCTTGCACAAAGAGCAGCCAAGTCAGTTGCTGCTTCTTGTAGATTTCAAATGTTAAAAATTTCAGTGGTCTTTTTAATGTTCAAAGCCTTTTAATCACTATATATATATATAAAATTTATATTATTATAGCTTATAATAACTATAATGTAATAACTAATAACTTTATATATGTAATCTACATATATAAATATAACTGGAATCTGAGATCTCTATTATATTGCCTTATTCTGTATTATAATGCTATAATATATTCAGAAATATATTAATATATAGAGATTTATAATATAACTTAGAGGGAATATACATAATATATATTTACATATTCATATTTATAACTACACATGCAAATGTACATGCATATGTTCTGATTTAACAGCTAAAGAGAAATATAGAGTGGAAAAAGTTTGACTAAATAGAATCAGGTATTCCAAGAAATAGCTATAATTTTATATTGCTAACATTTCAGTTAAGGCTTTATTTATTTATTTATTATAAATAAATAAATAAATAAATAAATAAATAAATAAATAAATATATATATATATATATATATATATATATATATATATATATATATATATATATATATATATATATATTAATGCATGTAAACCTTTGGGTGAATGCTTTTTAATCACTCCATTTTCAAAATAAAATTGTGAAAAAATACAAAACAAAAAAAAAATAGAATGTATAAAATATGTATATATGAATATTTACTTAGAATTTGTGTTATTATAGCTATACATCTGAATATATAAATGTAAATAAGAATATGCAGTTTTAATATTTAAAATATACAGTCAAACCAAAATTTATTCAGACACCTTCAAAATTTCTCATATTGTCACAGTTTATTCGCTATAGTTTAGAAAATGGTAATAAAATATGACAAGAACTCAAGTGTTAAAGAACAAATTCATCTTGATAATGTCAGATAACTTTGATAGAAAGGTATGTAACAAAACATAGTCAGGTCAAAGTGTCAAATCAAATTTTTGGTCCAAATTTTTACTGGTAGTCCACTGTATGAAGAATTTTTGGGTATAATGTCACAGTTTACTTTATTTTGCTACCTTCGCTTACATAAATGAACTATAGTGTCTTGCACCCACTAGTCAAAAAAAAAAAAAAAAAGTCTAAAATTATATCTGGTGTCTGAATAATTTTTGGTTTGACTGTAAATATGTATACAGTAAAAAGTCTAAATATATAAATCTAGAAATATACCAGTAAACTATAGAATATACAGTTCTAAAATATATAGTTTAAAATATATAATAATAAATCTTACATTTACATTACATTTACATTTAGTCATTTTGCAGACGCTTTTATCCAAAGCGACTTACAATTGGGGAATACATAAAGCGATTCGTCTTGAAGAGGCAATCAGACAGAGGAAGTGCTTGTAACAACAAGTCTCAGGCATTGTTCAAATAAGTACAAGCTAGAAAGGAAAGGAATAAATAAAGAGAAAGAAAGTTTTTTTTTTTTTTATAAAGTTTAGGATGAAGTCAAGTAGTGCTGAAAGAGATGAGTTTTCAGTTGTTGCTTGAAAATTGATAGGGATCCAGCATTCCAGATAGGGGTGGAAAGATCATTCCACCAGCCAGGAATGGTGAACGAGAATGTTCTGGAGAGTGATTTTGAGCCTCTCTGTGATGGTACCACGAGGCGTCGCTCACTAGCAGATCTCAGACTTCTGGAGGGGGTGTAGATTCGTAATAGTGAGTGGAAGTAGGCGGGTGCTGAGCCTGTGGTTGTTCTATATGCAAGCATCAGTATCTTGAACTTGATCCGAGCTGCAACTGGTAGCCAGTGCAAGGAGATAAAGAGAGGTGTAACATGGGCTCTTTTGGGCTCATTGAAGACCAGACGTGCCGCTGCATTCTGAATCATTTGTAGAGGTTTGATTGTGTTTGATGGAAGTCCAGCCAGAAGAGCATTGCAGTAGTCCAGCCTAGAAATGACAAGGGCCTGGACAGGAAGTTGTGCACCATGCTCTGTCAGAAAGGGCCTGATCTTTCTGATGTTGTGTAGTGCAAACCTGCAAGATAGAGCAGTCTTTGCAATGTGCTCTTTGAAGGTCAACTGGTCATCAAAGATTACACCGAGATTTCTGACCGAAGTTGATGGGGCAATTGTTGATGAACCTAACTGAATCGTGAAGTCATGCTGTAGGGTTGGAGTAGCAGGGAAGACAAGAAGCTCAGTCTTTGCCAGGTTGAGCTGTAGGTGATGTTCTTTCATCCATCCAAATCTTGTAATATAGATATAAATAGATATATTCTAAAACTATTGATTATTGAATATGTATATACATAGTGTATATATACCAAAAATAACTATATTAAAGTAGCTAATATTTCAAATAAGACAGTTTTATTTGAAAATAAAGAGATATTATATAAAAGAGTTATCATATAAGAATGCATGTCACCTGCTAATATCATGTTTGAGCTCAGGCCGCACATAGCCAAACATTACAGTCTGACCACGGCTGCAATTTTGGGCCAGTATTTCTCCCGTAGTTGTTGCTCAGACATCCACATAGTCATGAGGAAATGAAAATCCAGCTGAACGCATTGCCATTCATCCATAGACAGTGGCAATCGGTCGGCAGTGCAAACTCTCCTAAACCAAGGAGATTGTAATATCAGATAGCAGCGGCAGTTTCATTTTCCTGTATTTGTTGAAATACGCTCAATCCCTGGCATATACACGTGGGTGGAAATGAGACCGAAGCGGAGAGGCTAGAGTTCCTTGACCCCTCCCAGCCTTCGTTGGGTGTAATTTTGTCCCTGATCTTCGGTCATACAAGGCCTTCCTGAAGTCTGGCAATTTGCTTTACTGCACGGCGTTGTAAATTTTTAATTGCCCCACGTCCAAAGCAAAAGAGGGAGGGCATAGGGGGCAGCCGTGCATGGAATAAAGCACATGTCCTCAAACCTGGATGTGTGTATGTATATTCTCATTGTATTTATGCATCTTCAGTCAGGAAACATGCAAACGCATTCAGCCCGAGCTTCTGGAGCTGGAAAATTAGATCAGAGTCTGTAGCTGTGACCTCAAGGCTGTGCCAGCAAGAGAAATGGGCAGAAAAAAGGGGCAAACATAGAAAGGAGGCAGCATGTGCATACATGTGTGTGCATGAAGATAATGCACTGGCTGACATGAGCCGGGGGGAGTTGAGCCGAATATAAGATTGGACCGAATATAAGCATCAAGCAGTTCTGCAATAAGGCCAGCTTCTTGCCGCCCACGAGCACATCATTAGCAGACTGCTTTATGCATGCGTATTTAAAATGAATTAGCACTCGTTTCTTCACTGGACTCTTTACTGTAATAACTATAAGCTGCGTTTGGTTCTTCGCAAACTGAGGTTGTGAGAGGCTTGTTGGCGTATTTGTGCAACCCAATAAAGAAGCAAATGATAATCTTTCACACGTTTGTGAGTTTGGTCTTAAACCACCACAATTGCGACAAGCAATTTAACGTTTTGTCAGTTTTTTGGTTTCTATTTCAGTGTCTCACTGGTCCAAAAGATTATTTCAAATAGCTGTATATTAAACATAAAGAACATTTGCCTGTGATTTTTGTTACTTGACACAGCATTTTGCTTTCAATGTAAACAAAAAATTACGTTAAAGATCACTTTTGTTAAGTTTCGTAACACTAAAACATCAAGCGATTTCCATGTTATTCAAGTTTTTAATTTCTATTTGTCGCATTACGCACCAATTTCCCACCCACGCTAAAATTGCACTTGTTGAAAATACAATTTGATTTATATTTGACTAAAAAAAGTTTGAGTGTATATTAAACATCAAATAAAATCTGATTGGATGGGATTGTATTTTGCACAGTATTTCACTTTTATTGGGTACAAAAAAAGTAAAATTAGCTTTTGTTAACTTTTCCTAACCAGGAAAAACACAAAGTGACGAGATAATAGCTATTTTTTTTTTTTCCATTTTAATTCAAGTTTTGTTTTATGCTGCATAGCCTCGTCCACAATAAAATCTCATTGTTATGAAAACCCTTTTCAAATAAACTTGTCAAGTCACACCTATTTCTGCCGCAATTTCTATTACAGTCACTTCATGCAACATACTGTAGCCCCGCCCACAGTGAAATCTCATTAGTCTAAAGTCTTGTTTTTTTTTTATAAATTAAAATAAACGATCAATTGCCATTTTGTTCACTATTGTGCTTTTAGTCTGGACAAACAAATTAACTGACGCTGTAAATTTGTTGTATCCCACCTATTTCTGACACAATTTCTATTCCAATCACCTCACGCTAAGTTTAAGTCTTGTTTTTTATAAATTAAACACCAAGGGCCAGATTTACTAACAGCTTGCACCATTGCAAAGCGTCTTTTGGCATTAAAATAGTACTGTTAGGATTTACTAAAGATGCACAGTAAATAATTAGACCTGAAAAGGCGTGGACAGTTATTTTTGCACCTGACCTTATTGAATATGCATTTGTAGGAGTTTCCCTTTCAGATGCAAAATTTATGGGAGGAGAGTATTAAAATGGATCACGCAACTTGATTTACTAACATTTGCGCTCGTCATATTACTGGTATTTGCGCCATTATTTAACACCAAAAAAAGCATGTCTTAAAGCAGGCGCTAATTTGCGCTGCTCTTGGTAGATTGCGTTGGTCATTATGGAAATTGTCTGGCTGCGTCTGCGTTCTTTAATGTACGCATTGTCAGTAAATCACACGCAGAATTTTCCCTCCCATCAGCACTTTAATGAAATTGTGCTCTAACGTTAATTTGCCCTGCTTAGTAAATCTGGCCCCAAATATGTTTTGATTGTCATTTTGTTCAGTATTGTACTTTCAGTCTGGATAAACAAATTACTTGTTGCATCATACCTATTTTTGATGCAGTTTCTATTTTAATCACCTCACACAACAAAGCTCCGCCTACAGTGATGTTTTATTAGCCTAAAGTCTTGTTTTTCATAAATGAAACACCTGATATGTTCTGATTGGTTGTCATTTGGTTGTCATTTTGTTCGGAATTGTATTTTAGTCCAGACAAACAAATTACTTGTCGCATCACATCTATTTATGTTGCGTTTTCTGTTCCAATCACTTCACACAGCGTGTTTGTCCTAAATTAAAGACCAACTATGTTCTGACTGGTTGCCATTTTGTCACTTCGCAGAGCATTTTGCTATGATGGCCGAAAAAAAAAGTGTATTACTTATAAAAATACACTTGTCAAATCATGTCTGGTGCTAGCGTTACTTTAATAACTGCGAGCTGCTGGTGGACCGAGGGCGTGAGAGGCTGGTGGGTGTTCGATAAGTTCGCCATTTCTTCTTTTGAAGAGTTTGCAGATGGATGAGTGCTTCATCAAGCCCTGCCTTGAGAAGAACTCCATTATCTCAGCTAAACATCTCACTTTGGCACCTGGGAGCCACACGAGTCGTGACCCCTCCCTCTACAACTTCAGACTCGAGAGAATGGAGGCCGGTAAGGTTTTCCATAATCAATTTACCTTCCAAGATGAATATAAACCTTTTCCATCCCTCCCCCATGAGCTTCCTCCACTCTTCCCCTGTCTCTCCACCTCTCTCTTTCTACTTTTCTATCTCGCGTTCCTTCCCGCTCTCTCTCTTTTTCTCTCCTCCACTCCCACCTCAGTACATGCCAATGAATAATTCACCAGTCAATGTGGTGAAAGGTGAGGTAAACAAGTCTATTGCCTAATGTCCCGGGAGGATGGAGGGAAGGAGAGAGTGGAGAGAGAGGAAAGGATGTCTGAGCGCATGTGTGAGGTGAAGATTTTAGGACTGTGGTTTACATTTCAATGTTCCTGAATCATTTGCACCTCGGTTGACCCTAAAGGTTATGAAGCGAGCAGATCACAACACAGATCCATCTCTCCTGCTGCTTCTCTGCGCATTTCTTTCTCTTAAAGTGACAAATTTTTGCATTTTTTAAGAATAAAACGCCTAGAACATCTTCAAAACATCTCATTTTGCGTTCCAAAGTCATAACAGGTTTGGAATCCCACTGTGGTCTTCTGGGTCAACTGCTTCTTTAAAAATGTGACTGCATTGTGAAAAACGAAAAAAAAGCACGTGCTCAAATGCATTTCGACAGTTCATAGCTCATCTATATCCAGCCGGAGTCTTTTAGCAAATAAAACAGCAGCGTGTGAGCTACTTCTGATGTGTGTGTGACTGAATAGCTGTGTGATTCAGACAGACTGTGCTGAATAGCTGGCTTTTTATGGCTCAGCGTCTAGTCCTCGAGATTGAAATGGCCGGACAAAGGCCACGTGCTGATATGCTGGGAATGCAACTATTCAACAAAACAATATGGCCAAATATGCAGTTTGTAAGTTGAAATGACTGATTTGTTCTTATTTGTTTGGAATCGATTTGATTGCCTGGTTCACTACTACTACTACACAAAAAAAGAAACAACAACAACAAAAAACTTTTTCTGCTTATTATACTGTATGTTAATATTTGAAAAGCCTTTGTCTGGCAAGAATTCATGTGGTTCGACCAACAAAACAAACAAACAAACAAACATTATTCAACCTCATAACTACCACAAACACACACACACACACAAAATCTAACCTCATAACTGTTAATGCTACAAAAAAATTGTTGGTCACACCGCATGACTTCGATTTGGCAGACAAATGTAAATGTATATAATTGCATCCCTGCACTTTCACTGATAATTATTTGTTACATTTTTCTTTTTATGCCTTTATAACAAGACAAGATTACTTCAGGTTGTAAATTGTCATGTGGTGCAACTCCCCAACAAAAATAATATTTATGAGTTAATAGTTCATGATATTTAATTAAAAAAATACTATACTTTGGAAAATATATTCAAAAACCTTTTATTTTTAAAATAATTTGTACACTCCTATGTATTCAAAATGTAAGAAAAATGTTTTTACTTTTGACAGTTACACCACATGACATTTTTAAAGGAATAGTTCACCCAAAAATGAAAATTGTGTCATCATTTACTCAACCTCATGTCGTTCCAAACCTGTATGAGTTTCTTTCTTACGATGAACACAAAAGATATTTTGAAGAATTTTGAAGAAGCAAACAGTTGTTGGTCCCCACTGACTTCTATAGTAGGGAAAGAAATCTGGAAGTCAATGGGGACCATCAACTGTTTGATTACCAGGATTCTTCAAAATATCTTCTTTTATATTCAACAAAGAAACTCATACAGGTTTGAAACAACATAAGGGTGAGTAAATGATGACAAAAGTTTCATTTTGGGGTGAACTTTTCCTTTAAAGTCAATAAATAGAAGCTTTAAAATGAAACTTTTTAATTTAACTTTTCACAACCACATGGAACTTATATGAATACAAAGAATACATTTCTAAGAAGTAAAAACAATATTTTTATGTGACCCTTATAATAATACAGTGACCCCAGAATATACAGTTGTATGAAAGTCATTGCAACCTCTGATTGCAGGAGGAACATCAAAGTAGAAAGAAAGCACAAAGAAAAAGTGCAACCCAGAAAATAAGAGGTTTTCTCTGTGTGTGTGTGTTTGTGTTATAGAGGAGTATGTACTCACTGGCATGGTTTGACTGCCGTGCAGGGCGCTGATTGCGGACTGAGCTTCGGCGTGTGTGGAGAACTTTACAAAGGCGCAGCCTGATAGAAAAAAGACACACACACAAAGGCACACAAACACTTTAACCACAGTGTAGAGAGGCACATTAAAACACTGGAGAGGCAGAAAGCCCTCCAATGGTAAGCAAGCGGCTCCTCTAGAGACTGTACTGATGCGAAAAGCGTGCTATTTACTGCCACATGCCCATCTATGCAAACAAAACGCAAAATACGGGATAATTGATATCGTTTCAAATGCCGTCACAGATATTCATCACGAGAATTCAAACTCATTTGGGATTCAAGAGCAGTCGTGTTGCAAGCCATTGAAGCAGCTGTCAAAATATTAAGGATAGGTCTTAATGTGCCTTATACAAGCGTAACATGTTTTATACAGTTTTTATTAAAGAATTAAGCTCTATTTTTGCCAGAAACAAGGTTTGAAATAAAACACATTAGGAGCTAAATGAAATGTAGTTTTCTTGTCTCATTGTACAGGGGAATGTTTTGACATCTATCTTTTTCTTCTCTTCCATAAGACTGGGTATATTCAGAGATCCACCCCCTAAGTAGCAGAAATAATCCTACAGCAATTTTCGTAACACTGGCAAGGGGAAAACTTGCACTCCCACAGTGCTTTTCCAAATGCCAGGCTGTATTAGCGTCTTACAGTGTTCCTAAAGCCTCGGTGGGCAAACAATGGAGTCTATAAAAAGTTTAATGCTCAAATATGTGCTTTTTTTTCGTCTCTTATGAGTCTTTAATGTTGAATGGCAATAACTCAGAACAAACTGTTGGTTATTTGGCAGCATAAATGTCAATATCAAATTTTAACATTATATTTAACAATATGCAAAGAGAAAATTAAATGTAGGGAGGGGTTTGATTTTATCCGACAGAAATGATTGGATTGCGAAAAGTGGATGTTAATATTTAAGTTTTTTAATGTTTTGAAAAATAATAAAAATACAGTAAAAACAGTAAAATATTGTGAAATGTTTTTCTATTATATTATATTTTAAAATGTAATTTATTCCTTTGATGCCAAAGCTAAATCTTCAGCAATCATTACTCCAGCCTTCTGTCACACGATCCTTTATAAAATCATGTGCTAATCATATGAAATTATATGCTGATTTGCTGAATTATTAATGTTTTATTATCATTATTATTATATTTTTCTGCTTATTATTTTTGTGAAAATCGTGATACGTTTTTTAAAGATTGAAGAATAAAAAGTTCAAAGAACAGCATTTTTAATTAAAAAAATAAATTGATCAATTTAAAGTAATGTGTCCTTAAAAGTATTATTTTTATTATTATTATTTAATCTTCCTTAAGCCAAAATGATTTCTGAAGGATCATGTGACACTGAAGACTGGAGTAATAGCTACTGAAAATTCAAATTTGCTACAACAGAATAATTTTTTTTTTTTAATAACTTACAATTAAAAAGTTATTTTAAACTGTAATAAAAGTTCACAATATTACTGTTTTTACTGTATTTTAATCAAATAAGTGCAACCTTGGTGAGCAGATTTTGAAGTTTGATCACAATTAGTGCTGTCAAATCGATTAATCGTGAATAATCACATCCAAAATAAAAGTTTGTGTTTACATAATGTGTGTGTGTACTGTGTATATTTATACATCTACATTTAAAAAACTATGTGATTCCTTAAATATATTTTGGATGCGATTAATCGCGATTAATCGATTTGACAGCACTAATCACAATAAGACCAGAAGTGTGTATAAGAAAGTGAAAAGCCCAATTTCACGTTGACTGCTAATACAACACAATACCATAAAAAGTATATCATCTCACCTTTACTATTTCCATCCGGACCTCTTAGCACAGTGCACTCCTCAATGACTCCATAGGGCTCGAAAAGACGGTACACGTCCTCCTCCGTCTGCTGTTTGTTCAGCATCCCGACGAACAGCTTCCTGTCTTCTGAAGCAAAGAAAAACAGAGTGAATGGAACGACTGGCATCACCTCTCACCTCCCCATTACCCACATATATTACTATTGTAAGCACAGCCCAAATACTACTCAGACTTTTGGTCCTTGGCCAGCATGGGCAAACAGGGACTGCTTTTGCTTGGCCCATTTAGCTTGTGGAATGGAGTCGCAGCAGTAATTGTTCCCCGTGCCAAGTCTGTTCATTTTAATTTGGGGGATAATTGGGTTCAACCCCATGTTGGAAATGGTGGGTAGGCCTGAGGTGATAGCACTAAGCTGTCGTGCTTAGAGGCCTGGTTTAATAGGAAGAAGCAGACTGCGAAGAGATGACGCTTTCTATGAAACTCTGGAGGGTGTAGATAGACAGAGAGCGCAGCTACCACTGACCTGGAATTCAAACGAGTTGTTTTGGTCCCGTTCTGTGTTTAGTTTATGGTAATTGGGTGTCTTCACAGAGAATGCTTTGTTTGATTGAGCTGAAATCTTGAATGTTATACAAATATGATTATCACAAATTATAAAGGGCACTATGCCAGGTGATACTGGCCAAATCATTTCAAAGCATGACGACTTCTGCAAGCGAATCACAGTGGCATATTCTGTCGAATATTATAAGGGATATAAGCATCATGCCTATTTAAACTCATCATCATTTACCATTAAAAATCAAGATCATTGAAAAAAAAAAAAACTGAATTTGTATAAAATGTGAATTCATTTCTAATTTGGTCAGTCCAACGAACAATGTATTCAAAAGAAAATTACAATGAATTAAAATAAAAATGAAAAGAGATATAAATATTTCCAAAGCAAGATAAACAAACGTGCCTCTGAGAAAACAGGCGTTGAATGAATCAGTCATTTGAATGAATCAGTTGACAATATGATTCATTCTTAAAGACACTCTTTCTGTTGCTGAATGAATCAGTGTGTTTGAAAGAAGCAGTTGATAAAATGATTTAATGACTCACTTTTTCAGTTTCTAAATGAATCCATGATTTTGAACGAATCGGCGGACTAAATGATTCAGTGTTTCATTCTTAAAGACACTCATTCTGTTGCTGAATGAATCAGTGTGTTTTGAACGAATCTGCTGATAAAAGGATTCAATGACTGATGTCCTAAATGAATCAAGAAACCTCAGATTTAATTAATTGATATCACTATACTTCCCCAGTTGACTGATTACATTAGGAATTGAACACATTTTTTAGTAAAAGGTTTCTGAAATCATGTTTAAATATGCAAATGAGGTATGTAATTAAATGTGCACGAATTTACATACATTTCCAGAACAGAAATTGGAACACTTGATAAAGCCAGGTTCAAAATTCTTGTTTCATTTTGTTGACAGATTCAAAGGATTTTACAGAGAAAATTTTGGATATTTCTTTTTATCACTCCATAAATACTCAACAGCCAGAGTTTTTTTTTTTTTTTTTTTTTTTTCCCTTTATAAAATCATGCAAATTATATATGTTTGAACAAACCCTTCAGTTAAAACCTTCAGAATTCATATAGGAATAAAACTGTAAAGTTTAGTTCATGTAAGTGCTGCTGAATTGGAGATTTCTTGCTCAGGGCATTAGAAAAAAAAATAAAACAGACTTTAAAGATATGTACTGTAATTGAAATCTACAGATGCAAACAGATAAAGTGCAATACAATTAAAAGTGTATTTTGGGTGTTTTCTTTCCACTACTCTAAAATGACACTTTATGAATAGCCAAAATCTCAATAATTTAATTATCTAACTCAATGGTTGTCAGTTTTTGCTTACTTTTCTCTTCCTCCAAAAACCATGGTTGGAAAAAAAAAAAAACAGATTGAGCTTCAGCAGGGTGATCCAACTAAACCTACAACTTTATCATTGCATTGATCTTTTTGAATATATGTCAATGGGATGGATGTGTCTACTGAGTCTCCCTCAGTCCCCGGATGCTACGATGACTCCGACGTGCACGTATTGATATTCCTTGATTCGCTCTGGAACCTGGCCGGCTCCGTGTCTTGCCGCGGTCGTGACGCGCTCTAAAATAATCACGAGTGTCAGCACGTTGTCTGGGCCCCGTGCTCTCTTTATCGTTTGTGGCAGGATCAGAGGGTATGTATCAAAATAGAGGCGATGCATTGTGACATCTGTCACTTTACATCGGAGAGCATTTATCTGCAAAAAAAGAAGGCCCTGAACTGGAAAATAAAAGGGCAGGATGGGCCTTCGACAACGCCTGAGGGGATCTTGCGATCCGGAGGTGGGCTGGTAACGTTCCTGGACGAATTCGCATAGATGTGGCCTTGAGGTCTTGCCGTGCTTCTTGTGATGTCTCAGCTCAGGGAAACAGGTGATGGAACTCTGTCCAGACTGGATTAATGTACGAAGCTGACCTGTATGAATTTAATACCGCATGTGCTTCACCTCAATATTTATGCCACAAGCTCTGCTGTGGTAGCATACTTTAAAATACACCCTTGTGGCTGTCCGACGGCTGACAGCTGAATGGAATAATACTTATGGGCGGAAAGAGTGTAAATCAGAATATAGTGTGAAGACAATGCTGGGGATACAACTTCAAAGAATAGTTCACCCAAAATGTAAATTTTCATGTCATTTCAAACATGTACGAGTTTTTGTGGGGAAAAAATAAATGAAGACCAGAAGCTTCAATCTCTCAAAAATGACACAAAAGCACCATTAAACAATCATAAATATAGCGTGGAGACAATAGAGGGGATACAACTTCAAATTTCATCCAAAAATTTTAAATCTTGTTATTTCAAACCTGCATGACTTTAGGATTTTTTTGTGGAAAACAAAGACAATCTGTGATCTGCGTGATTTGTGATGAAAGCACTGCTCATTTGTTAGCCGCGTCGTTGTTGAAAGTAAAAATAACCTCTGTTCACAAAAGCGTTTATTTTTCAAAGTAAAGTCTCTTGTCGCTTTCTAATGGCGGAACAATGTAATTAAAATCACCATCACGAACATGCACCATGCCTCGGTACTATACACTATTATTAAATACTATTATTACTTATATAAAATATTATTTATTTAATAATCATATTTACCAAAGATTGGCCATTAGATTTAACCAAAACGAATTATATATCGTGTTTAACCACTATAGAGACATCAGAGCCAGCGGTAAATTCCAGAAGATCTGGAATTCTTTGAAATAGACCTTATCAGGCACTCTCGGCGGGTGTAATGAGTTCTGAACGGCCGCTGAACCGATGGATCTCCCGTCTCCAAAAACGTTGAAGCAAATTTTGAAATAGACCTTATCTTTAGCAAGCACATTCCAAGAAAGCACATTCTCACCTTAAAAACTCTTAAAACTGCATTCTGTGACACAAAACAATATTATTTTTAAAATTATAGTGGATTTGGCCATCTGCCATGACACTCGCTGTGAGAAATATGGCAACTTCGGCAAGCGGAGTGATACAAACAGTGAAGATGACGAGGAGCTCTGTTGGACTCCAATATCACATACCTATCAGCCAATCAGATTCGAGAACCAGAAAGAACTGTTGTATAATAACGCAATAAGCCCCAAGAAGCCGTGGTTTACAGTGAATTTATAACAGCTAAGGGGCGTTGTTAGGCACGACGCGAAGCGGAGTGGTTGCCAAGCAACACAAAGTAAACAAAGGCGTAGGTTTGTAGTGTAATTTACAACGGCTTCGAACGTTGCTCAACCAATCAGAATCAAGGACCGGAACTATCCGTTTTATACAATAGTATAACTAGTCGTAATATTTTACAAATCAGATTGATCCAGTTTGATTAAGTTCAGCTCACTGACTTTGGTCTGATTCTTACACAGATCTATTGTATGACTTCAGAACACTTAAAATATGGTGCTTTTACATATTTTTTTGAAGCTTCAGTCCTCATTCATTGTAACTGCATGAACAACTGCAACTAGCAGTCTTCACAATTTCTCTTTTTGCTTTACACAGACTAATCAAAGTGATAAAGATTTTAAACCACAAAGTGAGTAAATGACAGAATTTAGATTTTTGGGTGAAATCTTCCTTTAAAGTGTTTTCCTCTAAATCTTCAGATATTTTATTTAGCACTTTAGCCGTACTCCTGTTTTTCCATGATTCAATAAGGTGCAAAAGTTTTGAGAAGCTCCAAGCGATTTATAAAATAAATCAGCCAGAGAATGTTTTCATCACTCTTTCTGACAGGGATGAGGGATAAAGCATCACCACAGGGCCGCCGTAAGAAAATAAAAACAGACGCCGTTACTGACATTACACATTTAGAGGAAAGAAAACCGCACACACATTTCCTTCTAAAATGCACACAATCCGTTTAGAAAATATTGGAATACAATACAGACTGCATTACATTATACTACATATAAAGGAACGTTTGAAATAGCATCACAATCGTGCATTATTCAACTTTTTTTGTTTACTCAGATGACGAAAGCTTATGAGAATCGACTGCAGTCAATAATGCAGTTGCAGTCCATAAATAAGCAAGCAAATTGAGTTTATCGACAGCATGACCACAACAGATTCATTAAAAGGCATCGGACTAGAACACATGCTGTACAGTATCTTATTTATTTGAAATATAATGTGCACTTTGATAGACTGTTCAATCACTAAAGTGCCATTAAGGTGCTTCTCATCGCACGTTTAATTGATTAGCACTCTTGATATTTGCATACTTTACTCCCCCATGTCCTTCATACCCGGTCCGGCCCCACCAGCTGTGATGCTGCCTCAAAAAATGACTCCTATCAAGCTTCATCAACTTCAGCGACTGGAAAGAGTTTTGTTTAATACATCACAAATTAAGCCGCACAACGACAAGGGGAGAACAAGATTGCTAGCTCCACGTCTAAGGGAATTTATGTCCTTGTGATATGACTGAGAGCAAATTCTTATTTGTTTAATATCATGACTGATATTTGTTATCTTTATTATAGGAGAGACGCCGCTAGACTGCAGAGTCAAAGCTATTAGGCCTTGACAATAGACGTTTGTTTACTTGTAAATATCTCATACATTAAGTAAAGAGGATAGAACCGCCTGGGGGAGTACAAACTTTTTTATCTTAGCAATAATTAGCTTTGCAAAATATTACCTAGAAAAAATATTTACTAAAATAGCACTGCTATCTATCTATCTATCTATCTATCTATCTATCTATCTATCTATCTTTAAGTTTTCATTTTTAATTTCTGTTTAAATTTAGTCTTAATTTTAACAAATTTATCATATAATTTTGTCCTTTTAATGAATTTGTTTTTTAAATATTCCTACATAGTTTCAATTTATATTCATGTTATTTCACATGTGTGTGTCTATATATAAAACATACAATATATAAAATAGTGTTGTCAAATCGATTATTTGTGATTAATTGCATTTAATTACATAATGTGTATGTATTGTGTATATCTACATGTATATATAAATACACACACATACATGTATATATTTTATATATATATATGTAAATATTTCTTAAATATATACGTTTGTTTGTATATATACACACACAGTACACACACATTATACACTAATATAAATTTTTTTATACAAAATATTATTTATAATTTATTATTAAATTTTATATATATATATATATATATATATATATATATATATATATATATATATATATATATATATATAAAATAACTTTAGAATTTTTTTTAAATATTATTTTGTTTTACAAGATCACACTGAGACTACTGAAAAAAAGCAGTATATAAAAAATTAAATATTATAATTTTACAAATTGAAATTGTATTTAATTATATATTTTATATATCGCTTGTATGTACTGAATTATATTTAGAAATATATTGTATAAAATTATTAACATTTAAAACATTTTTGCAATTGGGTTTTTGACAAAGTATTATATGTGACCCTGGACCACAAATCCAGTCTTAAGTCGTTGGGGTACATTTGTAGCAACAGCCAAAAATACATTATATGAGTCAAAATTATTGATTTTTCTTTTATGCCAAAAATAATTAGGACATTAAGTAAAGATCATGTTACATGAAGATATTCTGTACATTTCCTATAGTAAATATATCAAAACTTAATTTTTGATTAGTAATATGCATTGCTAAGAACTTCATTTGGACAACTTTAAAGGCAATTTTCTCAATATTTCGATTTTTTTTTTTTTTGCACAATCAGATTCCAGATTTTTAAATAGTCGGCCAAAGATTGTCCTATCCTAACAATCCATACATTAATGGAAAGCTTATTTATTCAGCTTTCAGATGATGTATAAATCTCAGTTTCGAAAAATTGACCCATATGACTGGTTTTGTGGTCCATGGTCACATATATTACACAGTGTGTGTGTATAATTATTAAATATGAAACATTATATATGAATAAGGTCGAAATGGCAAAATCAAAGTATTTATAGAAGTTCAATCAAAATATATATATATATAAAAAATCTAGTCATTTAATCATTGTTAGACTTTATTTTAATGATGATACTCAAACCTGTATGCATTTCATGGATACAGTATTTTCTAATTTCTTACTGTTATTAACTATGGCTGTCAGTTGAATAAAATAATCAAAATGAATCTCCTTCCACTTGCTCTCCAGCACCCTAGATAGGGTAAAACAGCTCTGAAAACATAGTCCATCTACAGAGGCCCAAAAAATTAGCTAGACACTTGAGGCACATCTAAACTACAAAAACAATTATCATACTTCACAAAAATTCATTATATAGATACTGATCATTCTAAATAAGGATATGAACGATACACTAAGAACAGGTTATTATCCTAAGGCCACTGATCTTCCACTAAACCCTAAAAGTGATAAGCGCTGAACTGCAATCACGTTTTTACAATGTGGATCCCGGTTGTTGTTTTGTCCGCAAAAAGCATCTGCGGAGGCTCTCTAAACATGCAAACGGTGTCCTGGCTCGCAGGAGGAGATCCTGCAACCTCCGATAAGCCGGGATGAGTGCGGGAGGTGAGCGGTCGAGTTTGTAAATCGCTGTCCTGAGAGAGCTGGGAATCATCACTTTTGGCGCTCTTTTGCTTTTGCACAAGAAAGAGAGCCTGTGGAAGTTGCCATGACAACCGGCTGTCAATCAAGCCTAAATGGGGTTGGCGAAAAGCAGAGGGTCATTCCTAAATCTGCTGTTGGGCGCGCAGTGTAAATTCCATTGTCTGAGGCAGCGATAAGGAGAAATGATGAACAATATTAGCATCTTGATAAAAAGCAACATACGAATGAACAAACACATTAACGGAGAATTACCGGGTGGGCGATTATTCAACCGGAGACTGAGCAAACCGAGAGAAAAGTGTTCGGGTTTACCGTGCAGATAAGTGATGCAGACAGATAGGATGGGCTGAGATAGATTTTGCTGCCATTTCCACTTGGCAGACCAGAATCGAGTCTTTGAAAGCGGGTGCGTGGCCCCGAACACTAATTAAAAACAACACAACAATTACCGCGTGTAACAAAACACAACCTCAACAAACAGACAGAGAGGGTTAAAGTAATTAACCTACTGAACAAACCCGCTGGATTTTCATCCAATTCATTATATATAACATATCTTGTTTTGTACGAATGCTGACGGAGGATCCGAATCCGTCGGGACCTCGATCTGGCAGCAATGATCGGGGCCTTCGAGGTCTTTTGGCTGCTGTCAAACTTGAAACGCAGTCTAGGAGTTTTACCTCCCGTGAGTTAATCTGAAACAATCAGCCTCGGATTAGTTCACAGCGGGTTTGGCCAAATAGATTAATCTACATACAGCCACAGACGTTTGGCAGTTTCTATCAAACAGACGGGCATCAAAATTTGATCAAGGGAAGTAAAAAAGAAGTCAACAACTTAATTTCCATAACACTGTGTGCCAGAGTTACATAAACCTAAACCGTTTATGTAACTTTGGCACACAAAACATCGCAAAGAGTTTGTTTATGATGCCAAGCAAGCCTGCTTGTACAGTTTATGACAAATTTGAGCAAATATTCGTGTAAATGTAAGTGACACTGTTTTATATATAGGGGCTAGTTGTCACATCGAATTTTGTCACAAGATTTTTATTTTTATACTTCAACTATAAGGTTTAAGTCAAAAGTTCAAATAAAAAATACATTTTTAAATGTTAAATGTTGTATAGAAATATAATTAAATATCTTATAGGTGGTCATAATATAAATTGAATTTATAGGTTACAGTATGTGTTTTTTTATACTGCCCCACATTTTTGCTGTTTCATGATTTGTTTTATAATTGTTTTATTGTCATTGACAAGTTCCATTGTGACAACTTACTCCATACAGTGACACAGTATTTTATTTTATTTTATTTTATTATTATTTTTATTCCAAGACTTTTTGGTATGTATCTACACAGAAAATGACTTTCAAACTGAACAATAAACACTGGATTAAACTGTGACAACTGGCCCCAGTATATTAAACTTTTTTTTTTTTTTTAAATAATAGTTAAATAAAACCTATAATTATAGATGTACAAATTATTGTATAAATATATTTAGAAATATACAAATATTTAATTATTTAATTTAATTAAACATTTAAATATTCATAATATATAATATGTAAATTAAATATTTAATATAATTAATGATTAAAATAGTAATACTAAAAAGGTGTATTCACATTCAGCTCCACAAATAACTTTACATTAACTAGATTAACAGTTTACTTTTAAAATGAACACTAAAGCTAAATAAAACCAAAAATTGTTTTATGATTTAATAATAAAATTTTATTTAATAAATAAATATTTAAACCAACTGTTTACCAAGTATTTGACTGAAAGCTGCAGTAAATCCTCTGAGCGGTAGCTAAGTGAACCGAAACAGCGCATAGCGTAATCTAAATAGATTTGCGGTATTCCGGTTGCGCCTGCAGTTAACTGCTAGGTCAACACATAAAATAAAAACAGCCGGCTGCAGAGATGGCCTTCAGACAGCGTGTATAAATCACAGGGAGACCTGAAGCAAATGGCCAACACATTTTCTATGTCACCATTCGATCACAAACGGCGTTAAAATGGGGAAAAGTTATCTGTGCGCTCTAATAGCGCTCTCCGATGGCTTATGGCTCTCCCGTAAGCTCCTATTTTAACACCGGTGCTTTTATTCAGAAAAGTGAGAGAGGTATAAGACGTGGCTGTTTAAAATACAGCGTTTAGAAAATTCTGAAGGTGTAATCAAAATGAGTTTGTCCCTGGTTGACGCGTCGCTCGCATTCAGCTGCGGCGGGAAACCTTGAACATATTATAACTGACCGCGCGCATATAAAACCTCTCGTGTGTAGGAGTCTCAATGCTAATATTCGGTCTCGTATGAAGAAGCGGGGGAGGAAACAGTAGAAGAAACGGCTTAAAATATTTTATCTCCACCATATACTTCACGGCAAATTTACACTCGATATGATAACACACGTGAAATATGACCTGCTACCTTGTGTCGGCTTCAACGTATTACAGCGGTGCCCATTAATCTCCAGACCGCCGCACGATGTCCACGCGAGATGTAGTATATAAACATTTATAATATTGCAGGGCTATTTATACTGTCTGCCTCCATAATGCCATTCGCTGGGCTCTTTGGAGTCGGTTATGATATGGATTTCGTTTTGTTTCATTACATTTATGGCTGTTTCTATTACATATACACATACAGCTTCTTTCTTTCATACAGTAGCAGTTGGTTGACGGTACATAACGTAGTTCCCAACCGGTTTCTTAATTATTTTCTCATTGGCCGACAGACACTGATTCATAAGCTTCACATGATTGAAACCCCTTCACTATAACCAACCACACACACTTTTTCCCCTCACAAGTCCCTCAACTAGGCTACTGTATTTTCGGTTGGCTAATGAGGGAGCCACATGTTGTAGTGCACTCAAATCAATAACCTGTCCTTTCTTCCTTTTCGGAGGACGCAATAGACTACAGGCATGGGACAACAAACTTCATTAAGAGGTTAAAAGCAAGCAGGCATGAGTCTCAACATCACTCATAAAGCGACAGAGTGAAGAGGTCGCTTTGGCCTTCTGGGATTCTTCAAGGAGCAAAGTGAAGCTGATACAGAGGACGAGAAGTGAGTGAACGAGAGTGATAACTGATAAATGATGGGGAAAGACACCGTGGGAAGCAGATGCTGGCCAACCTGAAAGCAATTTGCTAATTATCTTTCTTCCTTCTGTCTGACCTAAAACCAGTTTGAAAACAGTCATTATTTTTTAAACTGCAAAAATGACACATTCCCCCTTTAAGAAATTTTACCTCACATAATTAGTATTAATGACTGTACAAATTATGACATTCGTAGGTGGTGCATAGGTTTTAGGCCTAATTATTCAACTTTTATGATGAACAGTGTTATTATCATTCATTTTCAATCATGTCTCCATTACATTTTACAACCTTATGTGAACTAAAATTATATGCAAATCAGTCAGCGTAACATGGACTAAAATGTATTTATATGACATGACGACACACATTTTCGTTAAAACTATGACTGAGAAAACTGTACAAATTTACACTGATAACAAAAATGCTGTTCATTTCTGTTAAATGTCGTTTTTATGCTTTCGAATGCATCTCGGATAAACGTATCAAGTCAAGTCAAGTCAAGTCAAGTCGAGCTTTATTGTCATTCTGCTACATGTGTGGACATATAGTGGAACGAAATGTCGTGTCTCGCAGGACCACGGTGCTACATACTAGTTAAACATAAGATAAACATACAACAATGCAAGTATATGAAAAACCATATCCATATCCATATCAACAACAAATTTAAAACCTCACCGAATATGCCTACTTCCTTACAGTATGCGAAAATTGCCCCAATGAGATGTCCAAATACTATACTTGCATCCAAATATGTCTACTTCTCTATTACTGTATACATTACGAAGTTCGTTCTTCATCAAATGTAGTAGCTACTCAGACAGTATGCGATTTTGTTGCGAAGTTCTTTCTACATCAAATGTAGTAGCTACTCAGACAGTATGGGATTTTGTTGTGAAGTTCGTTCATCATCAGATGTAATACCTATACAGACAGTTTGCGATTTTGGCTGTGAAGTTCTTTCCTCATTAGTAGCTACTCGGAAAGTAGGTCACAAAGTTCGTTCCTCATTAAATCTAGTAGCTACTCCAAAAGCATGTACTTTCATTCAAAAAGTTTGTTCCTTATCAAACATAGCACCTACTTAGACAATACGTGATTTCGTACGTGATTAGAATGTATGCAAATTTGGTCATAAAGTTCATTACTCATTAAATATGTAGTAGCTACTCAGTATGTATGCAATTTCATATGCACTGTATGACTGAAAAATACAGCATCAAATGAAATATACACTCATGTCATGCTTTGTAATGTATCTCCTCAGACTTTCAGGCTCATTCCTATGTCATTGTTGGCAGATATTATTATTGACATAATAGAGATGATATCTATGGACTAGTCAGGTTAGGGGCGAGACTGTATTTTCACAATCATTGTTACATGCGAGGTCAGAGCATCCCGGATGCATCTTTTAATCCATATTCATTCTGTAATCTCGGTGTGTGTTCGCGAGCTGCTCTGTGCAGTGCTTTGACTCCCAAATCTGCAGAGTTAACAGTTACAGATGGAAAAATGCTGGATAAGGTAAAGTGGCAAATGCATAAATAAAAACATAAGTCCCTGAAAGCTAGTCCCATATCTCGGTGATTTCATAATGCAGGTTGATTTCCTCCATACAGTATACAGGCTAAAATTACAGTGTGCTGCAAACTGATAAACCTTGAACTCCTCACCTCCTCTCTTATTGTCATGCTGTTTAATGCAGTCCGGAGAAGACTGTAGGAAATTGGCTCGGGATAGTGCAGTAGCTGAGAGACCCGTAGGCCTGCCATTGACTTTGAGCAGATACATCTTCACTCTCCATGTGGGGTGTGTAATATAGAAGTAAATAAGATAGCTCAGCTTGACAAACATCCTGACTCGGTTATGCCATTTAAAGCTTATTAGGATCAAATCCAAAATAGAAGGTGAACATATCTGGGTGGTCAGATAGACATCTAACATAACCTGAGGGAATTTCAACCACATTAGATGAATCAAGCACTGAATTTTCAGATGACAAGCCAATTACAGGTGGCTTCATCTTAATGTTTGTAACTTAAACATGAAAAAAATTGTGGTGTCCCATGCTGATACTCAATAATATAAAAAAAAAATTCTGATATACAGTCATTGCCTAAAATATTGGCACCCTTGGTAAATATGATCAAAGAAGGATGTGAAAATTAATCTGCATTGTTAATCCTTTTGATCTTTTATTTAAAATATTCACAAAAATCTTACCTTTCATTGGATAATAAGAATTTAAAATGTGGGGAAATATCATTATGAAACAAATGTTTTTCTCTAATACACATTGGCCACAATTAACGGCAACCTTTTATTCAATACTTTTTGAAACCTCCATTTGCCAGTTTAACAGCTCTAAATTTTCCTCCTATAATGTCTGATGAGGTTAGAGAAAACCTGACAAGAGATCAGAGACCATTCCTTCATCCAGAATCACTCCAGACCCTTTAGATTCCCAGCTCCATGATGGTGCTTCTTCTCTTCAGTCCACTCCACTCATTTTCTATAGGGTTCAGGTCAGAGGACTGGAATGGCCATAGCAGAAGCTTGGTTTTGTGCTCAGTGACCCATTTTTGTGTTGTTTTTGAGGTTTGTGTTTGGATTATTGTATGGTTGGAAGATCCAAACATGGCCCATTATAAGATTTCTAGTCAGTCACTTATTGATTTTTTATCTGTTGGTATTTGATAGAATCCATGATGCCATGTGTCTAAACAAGATGTCCAGGACCTCCAGCAGAAATATAGGCCCACAACATCAAAAATACAGCAGTATATTTCATTGTACACATGGGGTACTTTTTATCCCTGTGTTCACCAAACCCATCTTGAGTGTTTGCTGCTAAAAAGCTCATTTTTTAGTTTCATCTGACCATAGAAGCCAGTCCCATTTGAAGTTTCGGTCTTGTCTGATAACTGAATATGCTGGAGTTTGTTTTTGGATGAGCCAGGAGAATTTTTCTTGAAACCCTCCCAAACAACATGTGGTGATGTAGGTGCTGTTTGACAATTTGTTTATTTATTTATTTTTTTTTTATTTTTTTTTTTTTTTAGGTTTTCTGACCCCAAGACTCGACTATTTTCTGCAATTCAGCTGTGGTCCTTGGAGAGTCTGTAGCCATTCAAACTCTCCTTCTCACCGTGCATTAGGACAATATAGACACACGTCCTCTTCCAGGCAGTTTCATAACATTTTATGTTGATTGGAAATTCTTAATTATTGTCCTGATGGTGGAAATGGGAATTTTCACTGCTCTAGCTCTTTTCTTAAAGCCACTTCACTAATTTGTGAAGCTCAATTATCTTTTGCTGCACATCAGAAATATATTCTTTGGTTTTTCTCATTGTGTTGGATGATGAAGGGAATTTGGGCTTTGTTTTCCCTCCTTTTTATATTTCTGTGAAACAGGAAGCCATGGCTGGATAATTTCATGTTCATAATCACCCTGGAGTGCTCAAAATTGTGAATATGAATGGGAATATACTTCATAGATATTTTACTCATAAGAATTTCTAGGGGTACCAATAATTGTGTCCAATGTGTATTTGAGAAAAAACATTTGTCAATGATATTTCCCCCCATTTTAAATTCTTATTATTCAATGAAAGGTTAGATTTTTGTGAATTTTTTTAAATAAAAGATCAAAATGATTAATAATGCAGGTTTATTTTGAGAGCCTTCTTTGATCATATTTACCAAGGGTGCTGATATTTTTGGCCATGACTGTACATGCATTATATTATTGCAAGATGCTGTTCTAACCAGTGTTATTTATACAGCAGTTTGATATTATTCAGTAAATTACATATCAGAAAAAAATACTGTCAATTACGTTTTCTCCACCAATCAAAATATTTCCAAAACAGCCAAAGCAGAACCACTGAGGACCAACACACAATGGTATTCCTGAATGAATCTGTGTTTTTGAACAAATCAATTGAGTGAATAATTCGCTGACTCACTCATAAAGAAAGACACTTGTTTCTTTTCTGAACGAATCAGTGTTTTTGAACAAATCGGATGATTGTTTAGTTCCTGAAAGAATCAGTTTTTTAATGAATCTTTTGAGTGAATGATTCAATGATTTACTCAAAAAGATTTGTTTTGTTTCTGAATGAATCGGTCGATTTAATGATTCATTCACTCAATTAAAAAAAGCCAACTTTTTGCTTCCTGAATGAATCTGTGTGTTTTTTTTTTTAAACAAATCGGTTGAGTGAATTATTCCATGACTCAAAAGACTCATTTTGTTCCTGAATGAATCAGTTGAATGAATGGCTCAATGACTCATTCATACTTGTGCCACCTACCAATGACCTACCACCCCTATATTTCTGTATTCATTTGGTTTAATATTTCATGGAAGACTTTTCTATATTTTTTACTTTGACTTAAGTGTCCAAAGATGTTTTGGGCTGTGAAAATGCAGAAGTGGCCATCATCATTGCATTAAATCACAAAATTTGTGTCACAATTCACAACTACTGACTTCAAACAACTGGACTCGTGGCCTTACACACATACACACACACACACACACACACACACACACACACACACACACTTTCAACCACCGGTCTTTACAGTAGCTAGGTTATGGAGGAGAGGTTCTTTGCTGCTTCAGTCTTGTGGGGCTTTAACTAGCAAGAGTGGCGCTTCAATCCCAGTGCTCCAGGCTTGCCCTTCCCCTAACACTTATTAAAAATAGATTTGAGAGAGAGACTCTCTCTCCCCCTTTTTTTCCTAGGCTTTATCTGCAAACTTTGACAGGCCCATTTCTTTTGATTTTAGGATGCTGTGCTTGATACTTAATGAAACACTTTAACTATCTATACATTGACCGACATGTTGGGCAAGGTGGCTGTAATTGGTCATTGGCTGTCATTTCCCACTGCTGCTTTGCCTATGGTAGTTTAATTACATTTGTGGTCATAGTATAGGAAAATATTTTCTCATAACCTACTGTCATTACGATTTTCGATGTAGATCTACCTGAAAGTTTTGAATCCATAATAATTAAATATAAGAGTATGTATTTTTCTCTATGGTTAAAAAGAACAATGGTATTTTAAATTACCTCTAAATTATCATCTACAGTATATTACCGTTATTTTTTTGTTCATTAGGATAAATGCAGTATTAAATCAAATTCTGTGATCCATCACAATCCAAATAACACATTCCAGTGTTTCCTGCTGCTGAAACTACAGCGCCGCGCAAAAGAAAGTTTCTGGCTTTGAGACAAATGTTTTTCAGAGACGTATCTCATGAATCAGCAGTCATTAATCTAGCCTTCAGTCTTACATGATCCTTCAAAAATCATTCTAATATGCTAATTTGCTGCTCAAGAAACATTTATTATTATTATCATTATTATTATCAATGTGGAAAATGTGGTAAGATTTGCCATTGCTCATGGCAAGCTCAGCTGATTCTCATGATAGCACTCTGCAGGTCATTACAAGTAGCCCTCAATGAGCGTATGATGAAATAGCAGGGACATTCTCAGAATGTAGCATATTTCAGGATGAGAAACAGTGATTATGTATCTGCCTAGTGGATACTTCTCATCTAATTTTACATATTTGCCCGAGATTTTTAACCGCTGATCCTCTAGGGCCTCTTTTTTATTGATATTGTCCTTCAGTGTTCCCAGAAATTCTGATTAAAGTCCTAATATCCAATAAAAGTCAGACATTCAACATCTCTGCACCATGAAGCTGGCTAAATTAGACTGGAAGAATCTCTCTGTCCAATAGCTCATTGCCCATTAGCCTCTGGGGAGAAAAATTCACATTATTAGTGCTGTAGGATTTAAAAATGCTAAACTGCTGTAAAAATACAAATAATTATGCGGATAGGCTCAAGTTAAAAAAAAAAAAACAAACAAACAAACACTTAAACCTGCCCTTTAACAATGATCTATTACTTTCTAAGTGTGTGCGAATGTGTGGAGGCTTGTTGCACGGTAATGGCTTGAGGAAAGTTTTAATCTTTGCAGCGCACAGTCAGCGCCTCATTACGAATTGCACCTCTTTAGCTGCAGAAGCGATACTGAGATGACTGACAGGGAGCAGAACGAGGGGCGTCTTGTATTTCAAATATCAATTGGCGGTGTCAGCGTTGCCGGGTAACGTGAGGGATTATCTGAAATTAGTTCAGTCAATTCATCATTACAAAGGGCAGTCCCTCCACTGCTGATTAGTTATTGTACACACTTGTCAATTAAAACTCCCTGGAGAGCACCACTTAGAACAGGCTGTCATAAAACACAGAGAAAGGACGGAGACAGAGAGAGAGAGGGCACAAGAATAGTAAAGAACATGGAGAATGTTTGGAAATTTCTCACATTTACATTCTGTTTTTTTAAAGGTGAGGAGAAACTCTTTTGGCAACGTGTACATGAAATCAAATTACATTTCCAAAATAATGCTGAAGAGAATGTATACACATACTGTACTATATCATACTTTAGCATTTTACAGTTACATACCAAGTGTATGTTTAACATCCACAAGTATTGGTGAGAAACTAGCTTAAACTATCAGTGCTACTACTAATTTAACAAAAATTTTCATTACACAGCTGCTACAATAACAAGCTATATGTCTAACAAGTTTGTGGTGCAAAAAAGTCACATCATTGTTTCTAATGTCATGTTAGCTATTTTCCATCACCATGTTTTTATGTGCATTTTGAAGTATTGCCTCAGAAATGAGTGATGGAAATGCCTAACTTCGAACAAAAATCCCTTAATTCGCAAAAAAACTTGGTGGTTTTTGACTTGTGTGAAAAAGGGTTAATGCGTATAATGGGAGATGGAAAATGAATTCCTCTATGCGCATAAAAAATGTCATGTGACACTGCACTATGGGACGGCAAAACCTGACTAACCAGCGGACCAATCTCATTGCCCAGCATCTGAAATTATGTTTAGGTCATTCTGAAATGCAAGCGAGCAAAGTCTGTCGAAGTATCTCTTAATAATTGCCTCCCAGAACTGTCTTACAGGACTGCATTCCCAAACAGCAAGCATCCACGAAAGCAATGGCTGCATTCACCGTGTTTCATCTGCTCGCACATGTAATTTATTATATTTGAAAATGATTATATTCAGTGGCTCCTCCTACTTTTCTTAGTGATATTTAGTGCCAGTTTATCAGGAAGTGGTGATTTATGACTCATTGGATGGAAACGGTGCTTATTTGCATAAATATTTTATGCAATATTCCAATTTTGCGCATAAGTTAAATTTGCAACTTTAGATGGAATCTATTGTTTGCACACACAGCCTTACAGCCTAGAAAGTCAATTAAATAATCAAACATTTTAAATATTTAAAAGATATTTCCCCCTTGGCTAGCATCAGTGTAGTTAGCTAGGCTACAAGGCTAGTAGTAAAAAGTAGCTAACTACATTGAAGCTACTTAAGGGGGAGATGTTACTCTTTTTAAATATTTAACTATCCAATGATATAATTTACAATTCAAACAAAGCCCAAAAACCTTCTCTAAAAACATATTGCCTGTGTATATAGCTTTAATTTATATAGCTACAGAGCAACCTAGTAACAAAAAGTAACTAAGTACAGTACAATGAAGTTACACAAATAAGCGGGCAATATCTTTTTAATGAAAACTTTAAAGAAAACCAAAAAAAAATTACCTTTCAAAAGAGTAGTTTAAGGTATAGTTACTCATACCTTAAACTACTCTTTTGAAAGTTACTTTTTTGCAACCTTTTTTTGTAGCAAGCTGTGATTTTAAAATAGCACCCCCGACTCTGGTACCCATACTGGATGAGTTTCATGACAATGAAAGTGAGATTAAAAAAAAAATGTTAAAAAAAAAGACATCACCCTTCAGAATTAGTGAAGGTAGCATGGTCATTCATTCTTGCATTCAATGCTCTCACCTCCTTGGTAAGCAATGGATGCCCTTTCTCTATATTTGCTCTATAGCTCAGCAAGCCGCTCAACTCAATATCACCAATATTTTTTTCCCCCTTCACTCAGAAGTGGTGATGCTCCCAAGAGGGGGAGAGGGGAGAGAAGCTAGACTTCTATAAAGGCATAATGATGTGCTCTAAAACCGCAGGGGTGAGCGTAACCTTTCGCTTCGGAGGACGCCGTTATTAGACGAGGCAAAGTCAGCGCAGTCGTTTAAGTGTGTCCTGACGGTAACTGCTACTCCCATTAGTTCCTCTGCTGTCTGTTGAAATGCTGGTGCTGGGAGTATTGGGGGGGTAGCTGGGGCAGGGGGGATTTGTAACGGTGGGGGGAAGGGGGGTGATGGAAAAAAAAATAAATGCCACCAGAAGAAGAAATAATAGACCTCTGTTTCCTACTATTTCCAATTCAATTTCCAGCCAGTGACCTGAGGTAAGGAGAAGAAATCAATGCGAGTTGGAGGGGGGTGAAGGATTGGGTGTAAGGGGGAAGAGGCAGGCCCTTCTCTTTAAGCCACAGCGCATCCATCAGCCTGCAATGTCAAAGTGACAATCCTGCTTGTCTGATCCCGATGCGCCACATCCTCTTTGAGCGTAAATTAAACCTTTGAACCGTGGAGTTACCTGTGATTAATATATGCTCCATGAGAGCAAGAGGTGTGAAAGCCTTGATTGATCCCATACTGCTGCAGTTCAGATAGGAACAAAAGGGTGGGGTGATTCCCGACTGACCCTTCTTGACAGGGGCTAGAAGAGCAGATCTTCCTGCCCTTCAGAAGAAAACGAAGACTGACTAGCAGGCCTCCAATCCACACTTTAATCAGTTCATTAAATGCCCCTGTCTGACGAGTAGCCTGGTTTATGGTCCGCGAGAGTGCAGATTGGCTAGAGATGTAGCAATAAGCTGAAAGTATGAGGCAAGAAGGTGAGCTGTTGCTCTTAAATCTACACACTCTGGGTTGATGAGATGAAACTTGAAGCCCGGGGGGTCTGCGACTCAGATGGTTGATGTGCATCGGCTAATGATGAGAGCATCTACGGAGCAAGCTAGCCTAATGGGGCCTTGTTCATGAAAACGCAGACCACTGTTTTTAATGAGCGAAATCGGTCTGCGGGATGCATGCGGCATGAAGTTTCGGAGTAGTGTGCTTACCTTGAAAAGTTTCACAGTATCCAGAGGGCATATATGAAGGTCGTCACTGCATCTACATGCTCAAACTCTCGGCGTATATACATTTATCACTGGGGCAGGTGACAGAGGCATTAAAACCCTCGGGGGCATTTGAGGGGCCTCAGCAGTAGAAAAGAAAAAAGGGATGGCTTGGAGGCTGCATAGCGTGGCAGCAGTGGCTCAGTCTAAATATGGATTCTTCTGTCTGTCACTTTTATCTTCAAACAAGGCTTTCAAACGTCTGTTGTTTGAGGCAGTCAGAGTCGAGAGACCCCTGGCTCTAAAGTGGCACAAGAAGGCATGAGATTGGGAGCAAACAGGAGAAGGGCAAAACTTCTAAAGCATGAAAGCCTTGGGATTTGCTTCCTTTTATAAGAAAAAAGAAAATGAAAGGCTCTGGATTGTGCAATGTTATTTATTGTGTGTTTTTATTACTCGTTCTTTCTGAAGTTGCCGGCAACCTTACTAGAGTAACCAGACATTCTCTAGTCTGAGGTTTGGAGAGTTGTCTACTCTGACTCAAGACCTAGAAAGAGTGTAACTTGCCATTGGCTGCAGAATGTCTTTGTTGTCCTCTCCCTCTGTACAACTACTCTAGGTCTTGGAAACTAACTTTGAGGAGTTTGTATTCCCCTAGATGCCCTTTTCTGCATAACAGAGAGCAAGAACGTGTCTAAGTAGACTTGAGAGTGAGTACATGTGTGCTTGCATTAGGCGGATCCCTACTGTTACTAATCGGCAGCTTCTTAGCCTTGAGAGGCACGCCACTGTCTCGGATACCAGAGAAACTGTAAAGAATAACTGTTGCTGGGATACGGCAACAGACTGCAGTTGAGAACACACTCTAAGACCAAAACCAAATGGCCCATAGAGACAGCTGTAAGAGCCATCTCCTGATTGGTTTTGAAACACTTCCTTTCACGGCATCAACCCTGTTAAGCAAGTTGAGCATGCTCAAGATGTTGCTTCCCTGTAACTCTAATAATCCCCATTCCTGAAATGAATCCTGCTGTGCTTGCTCATCAATGAACAGTCACAGACCTTTTGCCACTCAAGACAACATCCATTGCTCATGTGCATAATTAAGATCTCAGACCAGATGTGCTTTACGGAGACATTTCTGATACTGGCCTAAAAGAAATATTTGATATTTAAATCAAAGGCTCCGACCCGATATTCCTCCTTACCATGAGACAATTTAGGCTTGTCCTTGACTCATGGGCAGCAACACTTGAAACGCGTTTAGATTTGGAGCAAACATCAAAGAGACCCACTGCTTACTTTCAAGTAGTTTGCACCCGGAGGCGAAAACACGGGTTCTGAGGCTGCTGCTCCCTGTAAATAGTTTGGCTTTCAGGGCTCAGGCACCATGCGAATTTCATTCCAGCCTGCTCCTCTCCTGCCTGAGCACTGCGATCACCCAGAGGTGCCACAGGAAAATCGCCTCACATAATAGACCTGACGATTACTTTGCAACGGCGTCGATCAGTAGCCTGGAATCCAAAGCGTTGCTGCTTCAAAGCACAGCAGAGCTTGGGCTGAAACAGATCAAGACTCTGAACAACAAGTGAACAATATGTGTACATATTTGATTTTACAAAGTCAAACATACGCCATGCGATTAGCAATGATAAGGCTAGAAAACTGTCGCCAAAGCTACCACTTGAATTGTCATTGTATTACTAGTCCACTGTCAAATAAATACTCATTATGTTTGTGCCGAAAGCACCAGTCGTAACTTACTTAAAATAACGCAAATAGCACAATATTACTGAGCCATAAATATAATTACTTCTGCTGCATCCAAACAATAACAAACTGTCCTAACATATTCATATTGACTTGGGGCTGCTAAATTAAGTCATTCTGTTCATCCATTTAGAATAGGGTCCATTTAGCTTTCATGTCATTAAAGATAATACAAAATTAAATAAATACCAACATGAAGAAGTAGCTAATTCCTCCCACAGGCATGCATACACAGACTCGGTCCATCGATAAGCGTGCCCTTTCAAGGAAATGTTTTTTGTTTTTTTTCCCTTCATATTCCCACATATCCCACTGCATTAGTGCTGAACAAATTTCAGTTAATTACAAAGCAATATGTTCGAAATGCTCCCTAAACCTTTTCAATCCCCTTTAGCATGCTCAGCAGGGACCTGAATATTTACTAGAGTGGTGCAACTACATCATCACTGTTTCATGCATTTATGTTCCACAAACCCTAAGCAACACTTGTTTCTCCTATCTTGACTTTGACCGATACTAAGGCGGCATACTATTCCAGCCATGGAACTTTAATGAAAGCTTTTGCAACGATGCATCCTCCGCTTGGTTGGTCTAATGAGATCCCTAACTGTTCCTGCCATCTGCCAAGCTGAAGTCATGACATTAGCGATGCAGTCAGTCTGGATTCATCCATTTTTATATACTCTTTTCTCTTAAGTAAACAAAAGCCAAGGAACAGACTTAGCAGTCTGCGTGCCAAACAAAAGAGCAGCATTTTTGCTTATATATCATTGCAACATAAGGCCATCGGTTCTGTAGACAAATGCCCATTCTTTCCTTCCCAATGATGACTTTTCAGATTTCCAAAAGGTTTTTACCCCCCAAAAAACCTCCTAGTGTGCAAGATGAAGATGCATTTCTGTGTTTAGAAAGGGTGTGGATATACAGAGAGCTCTAGGGTAAATTTCAGCTTTATGGGGTCTCATTACATCAGCATTTTCAACCATAAGACAGGATTCCTCAGGAGTGCAACCTAGGGCCCTATGAAATCAGTTTTATTTTTTCCTAAATTCAGTTTTTTTCCTTTTAATTTTTCGGGATTCTTTTTTTCCATTTTAATTACTCTAGACTCTGTTTTAATGGTTACATTAAATTTTATTTATCAAAATGCATGCCTAATTAATTGAAATCATGAAACTTACATTAAACAGCAATTTATTAAAAGTTTAACAATAATTACATTTTTAATGTGCTAAAAAATGTTTGTTTTTTTTCACAAATTCAGTTTTATTTTGACCAGATTTTTATTTTGACTAGTTGCTGTGAAAACCTTTAGGTTTCTGTTTGTATATGATATAACGATATTTTTTTCTCAAAAGAAATGGTAAAATGCTCATGAAGTACTCTCAGAGCATTTCTAGAGATTATGAGGTGGCGGAGGCTGAAAACACCACAAGCGTCGTGTGTAGTAAACGAAACCACACCTCTACGCCATTCATAGACACGCGGAACATGCAGGATTTATATTTAAATGGTATTTTTGTGGCTTAATATTCACAAACACTAGTCCATAACACGTTTTGATTTAAGTGTACTGGCCTACTTTTGATGTATCCATCCAAACTTTGGCAAACTCCGTGACATTCTGCGTTATACAGTAAATTCCGTTTTTATGACTGGATTCCGCAATTCTGTCCGCGTTTTCCACGTCGCAAACACGGAACCCTAATATACTCTTAAAAAGTAATAGTTTAGAAATATTGGTGGTTGTGTCCTGTCATCTGCACTGGTTTCTTTACACCAAAATCTTAGATAACCTTATCTAACCATGCCTGGTTTTTAGTCTCCTGTCGAAGATGCCAAAAAGAAATGATTTTTCAAAAGCAGGTAAGCAGGCTGTTCCTCCTAGCTCTAAATAAACAACATGTCCTTCATAAGAATAGAGCTGACCAAGGCCATGAAAGATCAGATATTGTCTCCCCATTAGCATTAGCACTTTCCATACTGCTTACCTCATACACTTTAATGGCGTCCCTTAGCTCGGGATTACCTGTTTCTTTTGTCTCTGTTTATTCATCTGTTTGGTTGGTTGCCGTTTTTGGATTGGCACTCTCAAAATCCTCTTATCAAAGAGCACTCAAATGAATGCTTAAGGTAGCACATGCTAAAGTTTCCACCCCTCCCCCATAAGACTCAGATCCCCGTTCTCACTGGAGAGAAAATTGGAAAAAAAAAAAGAAGTGCACCCTTCGGAGACGGGATTAGGCCCTTTTCTCCCAACATGCTTAAATTGCTGTAATCTCCTATGCAGATCACATCTGCGGCTAATTGATGGATTTGCTAGAGGATCTGAGAGCGGCTCGTTCCAGTGTGTACTCGTGTTTATTTAGCCCATAGAGAGGCAGTTTGATAGCGGGGAGTGTTCTTCATCTGTAGACCGCTCTTTTGAGGAAAGGGGCTGATCAGCGGTGACCTGCTTGTCAAAGTATCTCCAGACACTTCCCCAGGCCTGTACATAATTACAATATTTGTGCGTGCTCTCCAGTGTGCATGTTGGTTTTGCATGAATAATGCAATGGATGCTGGAGTACAGTGGGCATATTATTGTCGCCCGTATAGAGCGGATTGCCGGCCACCTCAGAGTGCACCCGTAAGTGAAATGCAGAACGAGAAATGGTGAAATGGGTCCGATATACCTCCGCTCTTATGGAATAGTTACTAGCTGACAACTGCATTTTTACATGCGCTGTGTTTGCTATTATCCAGTGATATGGGTTCATGGTTCAAAATGGAGTGATTGGGTATAACAGACAGCAACATTTCCCTCAACGCAGAACACTCTCAACATAAGAAGGCTTTTAGGCACCAGAGCTGGTGATTATCGAGCCAGTTGGTGGGAGAAATTTCGAGCAAGTAACATATAAAAAGAAGTTGTTCTCATGGGATTGTGGGTTCGAGGCTGGCTTGGGTATGTCCCAATCCCGTTCCCCATCTCTCAGTCTGAGGATGAGTAATTAATTACAGAACTTTCATTGTTGGTGAACTAAGGCAGATAATGTACTTTTCATCCAAGTGTTAATTCTAAAATATTAAAATACTTACAATTTTTAAAATATGAAGTGTTATAAATAACACTTAATAAAGACTGTACTTGTCCATAGATGGCAAATATGTACACCAAGAGGGTTGGAGTTTGTGTATGAGGAGGAAGTGTTTGTTGAAAAAGTACAAATGTGAGTTGGGGGAGGGGCCTGTGTTTGCGGGCAATGATCTATTTTTTCCCCATTATCCGGGCTGCATACGTGGGGCTCATTTACATTCATGGTTATCCAGATAATGAAGCTTTCAATCCAGGGGATCCTGCGGTGAGAACAATGAACCCAATTACCTCCTGCCGCCTGCGAGATGGGATGGCAGACTCTGAGACAGATGGGAGAGGCTGCGGTCGGCCAGCGATCCAATCACATTTATCTCACTCCCCTGTTTCTCTCTCCCCACACCCTCCCCAACCTTCCTCCGTTCGTGCTCACATCGCAACTTATCAACAGGCCAAGGCCAAAGCCCCGGGATAAGCATGTAGAACCAGCCCACTGCCGAAAACCTACATCCTCGCGGAAATGCCAGGTCAAGCCTCTATATGGTTCACTGTTACCTCCGGGACAATTTTTTGACTTTAAATACTTGTTGATATACAATAAGTTAACATCATATAAAAACTGAGTTTACTTACATTCCTGTAAGTAATGTTCCTGGCATATTGTGAATAATTCGTTGGTGCAGTTTACTTAGAAGAAAAAAAGTTTAAAACTTGCTCCACCTCCGAAATAACTTTCCTTTTCAGGTGACATCACCAATCCCTCCCTTTTTTAACCCCTCCCCTCCAACCACCTATCATATAAAGACCATTCTTCACAATTCAGTCGAATCCCAATAGATAAAATGCTTTTTTTTTTTTGGCCATTTAAGATTATGCACTCTAAAAAAAAAAATGCATATTACAGAATATGGACTGTTAATTTGTTGTCTTTAATACATTTTCAGATTTCCCTCACTCTTTTGCACCCTAATACATGCAATGAAAACATTAAAAAAAATGTAAGTGGTTAGAAAAGTTATACATTGCGAAAAATCCTATTCTTAACAAATATTTTTGACTATTTTCCAGTAAAAATATCCAAACAATCCTTAAAACAAAAATGTATTTGAGAAGCAACACTGCATAAGAAATTAAGACTTGTTTTCATAGGTTGTATTTTGCTTTACGAATAAGTGAATAATAAAATAATCTACCAATGTGATAAATAAGTACATTTCTCTATTGTTTTACATTTATATTACATTTACATTTAGTCATTTTGCAGACGCTTTTATCCAAAGCGACTTACAATTGGGGAATACATAAAGCGATTCATCTTAAAGAGGCAAACAGACCGAGGAAGTGCTCGTAATACCAAGTCTCAGGCATTGTTCAAATGAGTACAGGCTAGAAAGGGAAGGAATAAATAAAGAGAAAGACAAAGGTGTTTTTTTTTTTGTTGTTTTTTAGGATGACGTCAGGTAGTGTCGAAAGAGGTGACTTTTCAGCTGTCGCTTGAAAATAGTCAGGGATCCAGCATTCCGGATAGGGGTGGGAAGATCATTCCACCAGCCAGGAATGGTGAACGAGAATGTTCTGGAGAGTGATTTTGAGCCTCTCTGTGATGGTACCACGAGGCGTCGCTCACTAGAATCTCAGACTTCTGGAGGGGATGTAGATTCGTAATAGTGAGTGAAAGTAGGCGGGTGCTGACCCTGTGGCTGTTCTATATGCAAGCATCAGTGTCTTGAACTTGATGCGAGCTGCAACCAGTAGCCAGTGCAAGGAGATAAAGAGAGGTGTAACATGAGCTCTTTTGGGCTCGTTGAAGACCAGACGTGCCGCTGCATTCTGAATCATTTGTAGAGGTTTGATTGTGCTTGATGGAAGTCCAGTCAGAAGAGCATTGCAGTAGTCCAGCCTAGAAATGACAAGGGCCTGGACAAGAAGTTGTGCAGCATGCTCTGTTAGAAAGGGCCTGATCTTTCTGATGTTGTATAATGCAAACCTGCAAGATCGAGCAGTCTTTGCAATGTGCTCTTTGAAGGTCAGCTGGTCATCAAAGATTACAGCGAGATTTCTGACCGAAGTTGATGGGGTAATTGTAGAAGTACCTAGCTGGATGGTGAAATCATGCTGTAGAGCTGGAGTGGCAGGGAAGACAAGAAGCTCAGTTTTTGCCAGGTTGAGCTGTAGGTGATGTTCTTTCATCCATGCCGAGATGTCCGCCAGGCAGCCTGAGATCCGTGCAGCTACCGTTGGATCATCTGGTTGAAAAGAGAGAGATAGAGCTGTGTGTCATCAGCGTAGCAATGGTAGGAGAAGCCATGTGCCTGTATGATGGGACCCAGTGATGTAGTGTATGTGGAGAAGAGGAGGGGTCCAAGAACTGATCCCTGAGGAACCCCAGTGACCAGTTGATTTGATGTGGATACCTGTTTTAAGTAGAAAACTTACTTTTGAGAATACGTGAAAAAAGGAACTTTATCTTGTTTTAAGAATTTTTAGATATTTTAGAAAACATACACAAAAATCACATCTTATTTTAAATACTTCAGAAAACACGCACAAAAATGCTAATTAAAAACTTGTTACACGTTACATGTACTTACTATTACAATAACTATAGATTATGCATAATTACATGCAAGTAACCCTAAGCCAAACCCTAATCCTTACAATATAATAAGTACATGTAGTTAATTAATATTACTCAATCCTTAAGTGTATAATTACACTGTAACAAAGACACCTTAAAATAAAGTGTAACCAAAAAATGCTTATCGAAAAATACTTATCGAAAAATGCTACGACGCATTTTTTCTATACTAGTAAAATACATGAAAGCTTGAGCTTGTATTACAGGCCTCCCAAATTCTCTATCGGTAACTTTTTGCCATTTTTGATAAACCATTTATAGTACTGACAAATATTGGCAATAAAAAGCATCAAATCATGTTACAAGACAAATATTTCATAACAAACACCACCTATTTACGTTAAACACTCCATCAATCCTTCCAAGCGGATCGTTAAAACCTCTTAAGTGTCCTCCGTATTATTATTGCGTCCCATGTGAGCTTCTAATGTTTGACTAGAACTGTTACCGGCTTCACCTGTTATTTCATCACAAAAGCATCGTTTATTACATTACACTTATTCTCCTCAGCTGATGACAGCTGACTGGAACACAGAATAAATATAGCTGAGAGAGTGGATGGAAAAGGGCCCAAACAGCAGTTTCCTGGCAGCACCGGTAGGCAGGCGAGGCTTGGAGGAGATGACAGAAGCCAAAGGATTAATGGTCCCATGGGAAGCCAAGGTAAAGCATGCCGCTCCATCCTGACATCTTTGTACTTGTAAGAGCACACAAATTAACCAGGCGACACGGTGAATAATGGTCAGGCCGCTTCCATCAGTCCTATTTAACAATGCATGCAAAAGCTCTGAATGCGTTTTGGGAGGGCGGCGGGGGCCGATGAGGGAACGAATATATAGAGGAGCAAGAGGTTGAAAAGATCCCCATCAAAAGAGTCCCATGTCAAGTTGTAAAATCATTGGCCCTATAAACACTGAGCACTCTCTATATAACCCATTAGTGGCCACAAACAATTTGCTCTATTTGGTAGTTTTAAATGACTAAGTCTTTCTTTAAATTTGCTTTTTCATGTGTCCATAAACACAGCAAATGATTATGGCCGTAAGAATATTTTTAATGCGAGTACTCCGAATGCAAGCCATTAGTGAGAGAGGCAGTTTACCACAAAGAAAACACATCAGATGTGTGATGTGCTCCGCTGTCTGATGCATTTAAGCAATATATGAACTGTGCTAAAGTGAAAAAGACAGCTAGGATGGGTTAATTTAGCTTCTAGCCCATGTAAAAGCCTTGGGTCTTCTGTCGGGTTGCCAAGTTCTGTTCTCCTGGTAGACACTAGGATGATTTGCATATTCTGTGTCCTTAAATTTGAGGTTAGGTCTCTCGTTGTCCTTTAGCTTCTGATTATAATAATTGTCTGATAATATTTATACTAAATGGCAAAGCATGAGCAACCAAATCATACAAGATTACAGGAGCTAATCAACGAGTTCATCCAAGAAAAGCAGTTGCCACTTTCTATGAATAGGGTACACAAAATAGGGTCTAAAACATAAAAATAGTATTATAAATATATGTAAATATTTAGATTAGATATTATATCTAAAAAAATCTTTTTTTCAATAAAGAGTCAGGGAAAGGAGGAACTTCACCGTTAGAAAATCCTGAAAGTCAACCTCAGAACTGTTAATTTTTTTATTCATTTTATGAATTTAATATTAATTTTACATTGTAGTCTTTTTTATCAATTTTATATTAAGGTTTTTCTACACAGTTGGCAAAATTTAGAGTGGCTTTAAATACAGTTTAATCTCATTTTACAATAAGCATTAAATAAATATCAAAATGTGTATACATATATTATATAGCGGTTCTTTTTTTTTTTGGTCTATTGGTCTTAATTTGTAAGTAAAGAAAGAAAGCAAGTAAATAAAAAAAGAAAAAGAAAAAAAGAAAGAACGAAAGAAAGAAAGAACGAAAGAAAGAAAGAAAGAAAGAAAGAAAGAAAGAAAGAAAGAAAGAAAAATAAATTTGAGTAGCAAGAAGAAACTTCTTTTCATAGATTGTATTTTGTCTTTTATTTAAAAAAATAACAGGGTTAAAAATTTAGCCATAACTATAATAAACTGATAATTCAAATGAAAGAAAACTATTAACAAAGGGAATATAATATGTCTTACAATGAACAAAGTTGACTTTAATTATGTAAAAAAAAAAAGAAAAGAAAAAAAGTGAATCACATCATTAATTAAATATGTTTATATATATATATATTTTTTTTTTTTTTTTTTTTTTTTTTTACAACATTGAATATGAGTTTAACAGAATATATTAAAATTATGACATTGTAAGCTTTCAATTGTTGGATATAGAAAAGTTTAAGACCTCTAAGGTGGGACTAACCGAGTAGTTTATCAAACATATTAGTAACTAACTAACTAAATAAATAGTACTTTTGGTTATTTAAAAAAAAGTCATGAGTTGTATTTGTAGAAAGTGCCAATTCTCTGAATCTTTCTTTAGTTTCTGTGGTTTTCTCTTCTCACCAAGTCAAACAAACAACATGGCTAACTACCAGTGCTCAAAGTAGCGTCCGGCTAGGTGCAAACAATCGGAAGATAAACTTCACCAAGGCTTCGCAGCTGTTTGCAGATGTGTCATTCTTCCGCAGCATGTTGCTTCACTCACTGTGTCTCCCACTAATGACCAGGAGGTCTGAGTCCACCGAATCCCTATGGGGAGACAGCTGCCGCCCCACGCCATTCCTCTCTGGGTGTCTGTCGAGCTGCACTGCTGGCTGTGATCCTGCCTGAACGAACTGCCGATCTGCTATATTGTGCCAGCATGGTGGCTAAGCCCACCGAAAGCCCGTCCAACCAATTTATTCCTCCCAGAATGCCAAGCAGGCTGTAATGGGGACACTGGGGACCAGAAGCACTGGGGTCTTCTCACAGGCAGGGGGCGATGCATTACGAAAAGAGAACAGCCCACCCCCCAGAGACAGCACTTCAGCTTTGTTAGGTTACAATATGGATTGTACGAAACTAGACAAACACACTGATGCCAAATTTGTTGTTGGAAGTTGTTAGGCCACTGAACTTTTGGCTGCTTTTGGTCATGTTTTTGCTGCTAGATTTATGTTTTAACTGTTTTTTGGTCCATGTAATTAGGGATGTAACGATACAATTCACGATACGATTCACGAACGAGTTTTTTTAACAAAATGAGATTTAAGACAAATTATAAATAGAAAGTTGTCCTTTTATTATTTCTCAGACAAAATGCTGCATATTTATTTGTGAAATTGAAATCTGTCAAATGACAAAGCTTTTTTAAACAAATCCCAAATCAAATAAATAATACAAATAAAAAAATTAAAAAAAATCTCTTCATTTAAACAAACTAAGGTTTAAGGCCCGTTCACACCAAGAACGATAACTATAAACTATAAAGGAAGGGAAATCTTATATATATATATATATATATATATATATATATATATATATATATATATATATATATATATATATATACTATTTTTGCCAATTTTACATATACACATACACACACATATACATATATACATACACATATATATATACATATATACACATATACATATAAACATATACATATATGTATATATGTATATGTGTATATATGTATATATGTATATATATATATATATATATATATATATAAATTTATATGTATATGTATATATATATATATATATATGTATATGTGTATATATATGTATATGTGTGTATATATATGTATATGTGTATATATGTGTATATGTAAAATTGGCAAAAAGAGTATATATATATATATATATATTGTCGTGCGTGCAGTTAGTTTCGTTTATGCGTTGGCCTATGTGGATGCGCGGGAGGAATGAGCCACGACAAGATGATCTTCTCGTAGAGTTTACTTAACTTCTTGAACAACGTAGTTACACAGTTCACTCACCAACAGTACAATCTGCATAAATACACAGTCTGTATGTCACTGTTCTTCGGTGCTCTTGCTCCGGCACAGAACGGCAGCTTTCCCGACCGTGCGATGAGCGTGCGAGCAACCTCTTTCTTTCTTTTTACTAAAACTCTACGTACAGACGTAACTCACCACATATTCTCTGACTGACGTAACTAAACAGCCAATAGGAATAGGAAAAGAATAAACATAGTGAATAGGCTTAAAGGGACCATGCTCTCTTTACTACACTATCCCCCCCTTTAGCAGTACTGAGTCCCTTCAGTACAAAGAAAGCAATAATAATCAAACAAAGAACTAAGAAACTGTACATAATGAACAGCGTAAGCAATAGTGAAACACTAACTGTTGTATCTTGCCGGCTTCCGAATTTCTCTTCCTATATGTGTTCTCTTGATTGTCTCTTGCTCTCCTATATCTGACATCAGTCCAACTCCAAGTTTTTTTTCTGCGTCGACGAGCTGCTGGCTGCCGCTTTCTCTCCTTGTCCTGGTTCTCCTGGGGTTCCGGGTCAGAAGAAATGGATTCTGTTTCACTGTTACCCTGAGATGCAAGTGGTTCGGGCTCATGTAGAGGTTCTTGCATAATAGGGTTGTCAGGGGTATCCTTGCTCTTTTGCAGGATCTCACTCCTTTGACGTCTGACCCTCGCTGGAATCACTTCACAGTCATAGGGCTTCAGACGATCGTGATGCATGATTCTCTTTTGTCGTAACCCCTGGACCTCATAAAGTACTGGACCACAGCAGGCAGATATCACTAAGGGGCCTTTCCAAGGTGCCTGGAGTTTTGGACTCTGTCCTTTTTTCTTAGTACTGTCCCGCATATACACCAAATCTCCAACAACATACTTCCTCTCCTGAGCCCTGAGATCATAGACCTTCTTTTGCCGTTGTTGGCCTGTTTGGAGGTGCTCTCGGGCAACATCATGTGCGTCTCTCAATCCTTTTTCCAAGTTATACAGGAAATCTGGCACTTCCAAACTGTCTGACCTTTGCTCTGCCATACCGGACCATAGATCCTGAGGTTGGTAAACTTCCCTTCCAAGCATGAGCCTATTTGGTGTGAATCCAGTAACTGCATGCTGGGAACTACGGTACGCTGATGTAAGGAGAGGAAGATGCTCATCCCAATTTTTCTGATTCTGGTTCACATAGCATCGAATCATCTGAAGGAGCGTTCGATTGAACCTCTCAACTTGCCCATTGGAGGCAGGATGGTAAGGGGTTGTCCTTGTTTTTGTGATCTGCAAAAGACTACAAACATTTCTGAATAATGAACTTTCAAAATTTCGACCCTGGTCTGTGTGCAGTTCGAGTGGTGCACCAAACCTGGAGATGAACTCATAGACCAATGTCTTAGCCGTAGTTTCTGCCCCTTGGTCTGGCACAGGAAAGGCTTCTACCCATCTAGTGAACTGGTCAACAATGATTAGAACGTACTTGTTTCCTGAACTGGACACAGGAAATGGGCCCAGCATATCGATGTGGATCCGATCCATTGGCGCCCCTGCTTGATAATTTTGAAGCTTAGCTCTCTTGGTCGGCCCAGCAACTTTGCAAGCATTGCAGTGTCTGCACCTCCGTATGTACAAATGTACATCTCCACCCATGCCATACCAGTGGAAACTTTGACGGAGTCGCTCCAAGGTCTTTCCTTCACCCAAATGGCCAGATTGCGGTGGATTATGGCAGGCTTGTAACACTTCTGTTTGCATTGAGGCAGGTACTAGCAGCAGTAGGGACGGACTGAGTCCTCCAGGCCTTTCCCAACGATAAAAGAGAACACCTTGATGGAGTTCAACTTGTGGCCAACACAGCCAGTATTTTCTTACTGCTGGACTTTTCAGCGCAACATCCTCTTTTGTTGGAAGGGCTCCTACCTCTTTCCACTTGTGCAGGATGGAGAGATCAGGATCAGCTCTCTGGTCTTGCGCTAGCTTTTCTTTTGAGAATGCTTCTAGCCAGTTCACACGTGGGGTTTCAAACAACTCTGCAACTGCCCTGTTCTCATCACTCGCACCAGGGTTGTCGATAACGTGTTCCTCTGTTGCACACTCAATGCTCCTTACTGCAAGTGGAACCACATCATCCACGTCTTCTTCAAACCTCTCCCAGTGGTCATGCAGCTTTTGGCAATGTTTACATCCTCCACATGGTAGATTTGAAACACTCTTCCCTGCCTGATAGCAGTTGCACATATTGGAGAGCTCGCCACCACATCTTGACATCGCATCAGCGTTTGAATGATGTTTTCCAGCTCTGTGCTCAATGTCAAAATCATATTGACACAGCTCCTCAAGCCAGCGAGCAAGCTGTCCCTCAGGATGTTTGAACCGGAACAACCAGGTGAGGCTGTTGTGATCTGTGCGTAGAAGAAACTTCTTTCCAAGCAAGTAATGTCGAAACTGGCGGGTGTAGCAAACAACAGCTAGCAACTCTCGTCTTGTTACACAGTATCTCCTCTGAGCTGGAGTGAGGTGGGTGCTTGCATAAGTGATAACTCTCTCCTCTCCCCACTGAAGTTGTGCCAAGACTGCCCCGATACTGTGATTTGATGCATCGGTGTCCAGGATGTATTTTCCCTCCACTAAAGGATATCCGAGCACAGGTGCAGAAGTTAACTTTTCTTTGAGCTGTGTAAAAGCATTCTGGTGCTCCTCAGTCCACAGGAATGCTGCTTCTTTTCTTAGGAGTTCATTAAGAGGGCTGGCCAGCTCAGAAAATGCTGGAACAAACTTCCTGTAGTAGTTACACAGTCCAAGAAAGGCCTTCAGCTCATGTACACTCGTGGGGGGGTTCCAAGCTTCTACATCACTAATCAAAGATGGGTTGGGCCGTATACCTTTGCCACTGACCACATGGCCCAGGAAAAGAACTTCTTCTTTAAGCAGGTGACACTTGGATGGCTTTAGCTTTAATCCATAGCTGAAAAGGCGCTGGAATACAGCTTCAAGTCGATCAAGACTCTCATCGACCCCTTTACCTAGTATGATGATGTCATCCAAGTAAATCAGAAGAATTTCCCACTGGAGTCCTCGAAGAACAAGCTCCATTGCCCTTTGGAAAGTGCTTGGAGCATTGCACAATCCGAAGGGCATACGAGTGTATTCATAAAGGCCATAGCGAGTGATGAAAGCCGTTTTTGCTCTGTCCATTTCATCTACTGCAATTTGCCAGTAGCCAGACTGGAGATCTAGGGTAGAGAAGACACAAGCTCCACCAAGGACATCAAGGCATTCCTCAATTTTGGGGAGAGGATAGGCATCCTTGGCTGTCAAGCTGTTGAGGCGCCGATAGTCTACACACCAGCGAACACCTCCATCCTTTTTACGGACTAGCACCACGGGTGACGCCCACTCTGAGGCAGAAGGTGTAACGACTCCTGCTTCCAGCATAGCGTTGAGATGCCTCTCCTCCTCCTCTTGAAATCCAAGGGGAGTCCGTCTGACTGGCTGGCGTACTGGCCCTGCAGCTCCAGTGTTTATCCTGTGTGTGACAGCTGTTAAGAGGCCAAGGTCCAAATCTGAAACAGCAAAGAGACGTCTGTATGAGATCAGAAGCTCTATAAGTCGCTGTTGCTGCACCTCACTTAATGCTTCACTTGAAGCGGCATAAAGGGCTTGGAGATGCTCAGGTATGTCTGTGGCAGTTGTCAGTCTTCTCAGGTCGGAATGATGTGTGTCATCACTTTGTTCTTGAGTACTTTCACAGTTTCTTTCCCGCTGTCCATAGTCTAATAAGCCCTCATCTGGATATGTTTCAACCAAGAGACCAAGACAGGCCCCTTTTGGTAAGGTAGTTTTATTGCTAGAGAGATTGCAAAGCCTCACAATCACTCGACGCTCCATGGTCGTGACAACACTCCCTGAAGCCACAGTTTCTGTGATCAGGTAGGGCTCCAGGACAGCACAGACACCAGGCTTTGGATTGTCAACTTCACCCCAGACTAGACATTCACTTTCTGGTGGTAACATTGTGTCTGTCTCTAGGACCACTCGAGCAACGTGATAATCAGTTCCATCACCCCCAACGATCTTAGCAGGAACTAGTTCTTCTGCAATAAACACTCTGCCACTAGTATGGATGGTTACGTTTGCAGCCTGCAAAAAATCTAGTCCCAAAAGGACAGGGTCACGTATTGGAGCCACAAAGACTTCCCATTCTTTGCACCAGGTGCCAATTTGGAATTTAACTTTCAGTCCACCTTTGGCATTCATGTCCTTCCTGGATTCTGCATTATGGAGACATGTCTGTGTTGTAGCTGTCTGCTTACCGAGGGGAAACTGCTGATACAAAGTCTCTGAGATAACCGTTGCTTCAGCTCCTGTGTCTATAACGGCTTGTGTTGGAATGCAGTTCACAGTCACATCAATAAGCAAGCTTGGACCTCTGCTTTTTGCACGCCCCACCTGTGGTGTGGGGGACTGGCTCCTCCAGCATTCTGGCCCTTTTGAAGTGGTACTGTGGTTCTGATCTTTACTAGTTTGCCTAGGGTTGAGTGGTGGAGTTGATAGCCTGACACACTCTCTGCGAAAATGCCCTTCTTCACCACAGTGATAGCACAAACCTGCTCCGGCGCGGTTGGGGCTTGGCGAGTAGGTTTTTGTTCGTGCTGTGCTATCTTGAGTTGGGGACCGCCCTCGCCTCCTTTCCTGATTTACTTCCTCCAGCTTTCTCGGCTCTCTGGCTGTGAGGATGTCCAGCTTTGATTGCAGCTGTTCCATCTTTTGCATCAGGAGGTTAAACTGGTCAGCAGACACATAGCTCTTACTAATTTTCTCTACTTGCTCTGTTAGGAATGCAGTCTTCTGTGAGAGAGCAGCTACTTGGTCTATAGTAGCGTAGCTTGGACTTTGGACTCTGCGTGAAACTGCTGGAGAATCAATAGACAGCTCCTCGTCATCCGCCCAGGAAATACGTCTGGCTCTGCTCTTTACATCAATATCACGGCCCACGGTGGCTCGATAATTGTGCTCGTGGGCCTCTACCAGTCTTTGTGCCTCCACTAATGAATGGGGATCCTTGTTCATTACTTCATAAGCAACTTTTTGGTTACGAAGTCCCTTGAGGAAGAAGTCTGTAGCGAGTTGATCCTGCAGATCAAGCTCCACACCAGGGTAGGCCAAGGTGACTAAGCGTTGCACCTCCTCTGCAAACTCAGCTGCTAACTCTTTGAGCTGGCGGAGTTCGCCCAGTTTCCTTCTGATTGTGGTTGGGGGGTCACGCTGACCAAAACGTTGAGTTAGCTGCTCCTTAAGAAGGGTGTAGTCCTCACGGATATGTTCAGGAAGTGAACAGACATATTTAATAGCTGGCCCCCTCAGACAGTCATACAAACAGTCCACTCTATAGTCTCCACTCCAACCATACTTCCTGGCCTGCCGTTCAAATGGTACCAGAAATGACTCCCAATCTCCACTACCGTCAAAAACAGCAAGCTTTGCCTTGGGACCCTCTGCAGCAATTGGCTGGCCTTGATACTGGGGTATACTAGATCTTTGTTCAGCAATATAAGTATGTGGAAATGGCTG